>LR738709.1:583765750-583898035 GCA_902687465.1 Secale cereale | reverse complement strand
TTTGTAAATGAGTCATAACGGAGTTAGTATCTTCATGCCTCAAATATCAACCCTTTAACAGATTAACACACTTGTTTTTAGGCGCTTCAGAAGAAAAGTTGTTCACGCTAACCTTCTGCTAAAGCTGTACCGGCTAATGTCTTCCCTGCACAAATATCTTGTTTTGAGCAAATACTAGTTCTTAACAATACTTCGGAGTGTTTTTTGACTTACATTTTGAATAAATATCACCCTTCTAAGCTATCACACCCATTGGCCAACATATCCTAATGTATTTGAGCATTGGTGCCGCAGGTGAATGGGGATGGTGGACATGGTTCTACCTCTACGTACTCCCTTCGTTTTCCATTTGCTCCTCATATTAGCTTGGAATGAAGTCAAACTTTATAAAGTTTGATCAAGTTTGTAAAAAACAATATAAGCATTTACAGTCATGATGTGAAAATATATGCAATGATGAATCCAATGATATTGATTTGATGGTGTATATGTTAATATATTTGGTTGTTAAAAATATATAAATTTTGACTTTAGACAAACCTAATATGCGGAGTAAATATAAAAAAGAGAGAGTACATAGCAGATTTGCTTGATATATTATTCTTATTGGACAATGTGATGTATAATTAGTGGATCTTGTCACCATGTACTCTTTTTTTAACCGAGTAGTTCCATGTACTTCGGTAATCCTTGGCACACAGATATATTTTCTTCATCGCAAGAAATCCTACAAAGGCATGGAAAATCCCTGCATGACCATGGCTCGTGGGCTGCAGCCAACTACAGGCTGACAGGGTGGAAGGTGATAGTGGGATACTTATCAGTGCAGCAGTACAAATACTCCCAGTTGAGGTGGCAGTGTCCTCTACACATGCGTTGAGAAGCGAGAAGAAAAGTGTAAGCAAACATCTGACTTTAGCATAGTTAGGGCAAAATCACTGGTCAGATACGTCATCGATACGCGTATCCATGGAGTATCTCGTTTTTCGAATTAAAAAGAACGGAAAAAATGTCGATACAGCCGCCGGGACAGCGCCGACACGTCGGGGACACGGGAAGCCCAGTTACGAGCCCACTCGTAACCCTAAACAACCATGGTACCCAATTAGTTAGGGCGGTAGACTGGATCAAGTATTGTCGGGCGAGCGCATCGTTGCGGACGACTTCCGTTTCTCGTCGTCGCCGCCGCTGGTTGGAGTCGCTCGTCGCCTTCTGGACTCGCCTCGCCTCTGCCGCTGCTGGCAGCTGAAATCGCTCGCCGCCGCCGCCTCGACTCGCCTCTGCCGCCGCCGCTCGTCGCCAGCATGGTAATTCTTTTCTTCCCTTACCCAATCCCTGGTCATCTCCGGTGGTCTTCGGTCCTCCTGCACTTGCTTGCATGCTGCCTTGCTGGTGCTGTGATGCGAGTATGCTAGCTGTGTGTGCTTATTTTCGCCATGCATGCGTTGCTGTTGTTTATGTGTGCGTGCTTGCTCACTGCTAGGCACTGCTGAGTAAATTGATGATGATTCAGTCATCCAGGTGGCGAGGATTGAGTAAAGTGATCATCAGTCACTCATTTAGTCATCGAGAAATAGGCATGGATGCTACACAAATGGGTAGTATTTTGATCTCATCTCGGACATTCAATTCATTGTCTTCATAATAATATGGCATTTTATTAATTATTTATATATACTTGCCGTATCGCCGTATTGCTGTTTTCAAAAATTGCCGTATCCCGTATCCCCGTATCCGTATCGCCGTATCGATGTCGCCGTATCGGTGCTTCGTAGCCTCTCACAAAGAATGTTGGAGCTCGTGCTAGAGCCGGCTGTAACTTTGTAGCCCGCTTCTCTTCTCTCTCCTCTCCTCTCTCCTCCACCTAGACATAAATCTGATGTGGCATCTCTTATAGTCCGCCCACGTCACCCTATTGTACTTGCTCTAAGCAAACATCTGACTTTAGCATAGTTAGGGCAAAATCACTGGTCTGACCTGGCTAGAATTTTTTAATACAAAATGATCTCTCTCAAAAACTATTTCACCATCTGACCTTTTCTGAAACGCTAAATCTCATGACATTATTGGCCAACGTAGAAACGCCGTACTATTCAGCGTTGCTAGCCGGCCACGTGGCAAGTCGAAACGCCAATGTGTGCCGCGTTGATAGAAATGCCAGACCACTCGGCGTTGGTGTTGCACGTCACAACGCCAAAGGCTGTGGCGTTGCCCTCCTGGTCCTTCAAAACGCCAATCTCTCATGTCATGTGTCAGCCACCAAGGCAAGACCTTCTCCACTTAGGCGATCAAGTACGAGCCTTGCCCTGAGCCACTTGGAGACATCATCCATTTCTCGTCAGGGACAGTGTGATGGCCCAGTTTGCACAAATGGCATTATGTTAGTAGTAAATTTCAGAAAAAATAATAATGATCATCTACACTACTATTAAAAAAGCAAACTAGAACTTTTTTGGAGCCACCAACAATAGTGTACACAGATCAATTAGTACCCTCAGATCAATCCCACCTAATATAATCCAAGAGTCTATGTTACTTTGATCGTCTGCCACACCATTTAACGGCTTAGATTGGATGTTCTGCCATCGTCTGCCGCCGTTTGCATCGCTACACGTCCCCCACCACGATCGGATGATGCCGCTATTCTGCTCCTAAAATTACGCCAATGATTGTTCTCATCAAGGATCGCCTAAAAAACTGGAGGGGCCACAATCACGCCGCCGAGCCGACGCGCCTCTCTCTGCCGCCCAGTCGCCCATCCGCTGACTTCGCCACGCTTCTCTCCGCCTCCCAGCCGCTCCCGTCCCCGACGCGCCTCTCTCTACCACCCAATCGCCCAGCCGCCGTCCATACACAACCATTTGGATCTTTCGTGACAGCAGGGGAACAAGGAGAGGAGCAGATCGGCACACCCAGGTTCGTTTTCTTTTGTCTCGCTCGACTCAAATTGTCACCTGAAGCGGATGTTTATAGCGAGTCCATCTTCTTCTAACCCACGTTCATTTACCAGCCATGTCCGCCATCTAATCTACCATCTTTTAAGCTCGGATCGCTTCAAGTTGTGCCTTGCGCCAATGCCGGCGTAGCGTGTTGATTCAACTTTTCTTATGATCTGCAGCCAACGGCCGGGACGATGCCACCATTATCAATCAGCTCTTGATTCTATCTTCCTCTTCTTGCCTCCTCGAAGCCACTATATTGTATATTTTCTTAGATTAATTAGCCGCCGGCAGCAGCAGATAATCACGGAAATCAGGGTTATCTTATAATCTGCACTTGACATGCATGGCTTGGCCAGCTGTTTTACACGCAGGTAAGTGCAGGCAGTGAAAACTGAGGTGTCCATTATACACAGAGTTCAGTAGTACTCCTATATGGTAATATGAGTTTGTGGTTAGCTAGCTAAATAAGTGGCAACTAGGGCAAAGAGGAACCGTGCCTTATTTGTGTGTATTTTTTATAGTATCACACAGCGATGCTAATGCAGGTTGAAATGTAAATTCTAATGGATGCATGACTATATATTTAGTTATTTCAAAAGGATAATCTGCAAGATTAAGCTAGCAAGGACAACAAAGCTACAATACATATACACCGAGTTGAGTAGCATATGATAGTATGAGTGTGCTTAGCTAGCTAATTAAGTGGCAACTACGCAAAGATGAACAGTGTTTTTTCGTGTTTTTTTTTACAATATGACATTGCGATGCTAATGCAGGTTGAAATGTAAATTTGGATGCGATTCTTTTTTGTTGAAAGGTAGGGTCTCAGTTGACTCTGTTTTGGATGCAAATATGATACATTTTTAGAGACCACATCTTGCCAAGGAGAAGAAGGGTATGTCCTATAGTTGAGCCTCGAGCTGTACCAAGTACCCTGCATTGGGGAAAAGATCAAATATATGTGTGCCAAAAGTTCTGTGGGAATGCTGAGGTTTCGAATTACTATGGTTTTGAAAAAGCTTTGCTGCCAAACTAAGCATTAGTTACTATAGTTTAAAGCCCTGATGATAAAATTTCAAAGCATCTTACCATTTATTTTTGTGTATTACTGTATTTGAAACGTGATGCTTTCCGTCCATTGTTGATTCACAGTCCCATGATTTTCCGTTTCAACGACCAAACGAGTCAGATTTACACATATGCTCCTCATGCGTAAATGAACGTATGAATGATGATGATGATGATTCTGTAGCCATGACAACCTTTACATCATATTTTAAGTATCTATATATGATTATGATTCTATAAACGTATGAAGTTTTTATTTTCTGTCTACATTGCTGATAGATACTCGGAAGCAAGAATACTAATATTGTACTCCCTCCGTAAACTAATATAAGAGCATTTAGATCACTACTTTAGTTATCTAAACGCTCTTATATTAATTTACAGAGGGAGTATTCTCCACTTCTATTTATTGATGTGACATTTTACTTATGGCGTGCAGTTTATGCTGATAATAGCATATGCTTAGATAACCTACAAAATCTGTAGTCCAGCATATGGTGTTGTTGCTATCCTTACATCCGTTCAAGTACATGACATAAACATCTCAGACCACTGTTTTGCAATGCCAGCTTGCTAAGTAATTACAAGATCGTATTATTTTGGAGGCAAATTTGTACTTGCATTCTCGGCACTCCATCTGTTTTCTAAGATATATCTACTGAATTTAACTGCGCACCTATATTAAAATGTCTGTCTTATCTTATTTCCAATTTGCAGTGATATAAAGCAATTGTCCACATAATTCCAACGATGCATCGTCATGTTCCTATGCTACCATGACTGATCCACCCCTGGTTTCTTATTATTACACCCTACCGTGCGAGCCATGTTCTTCATCTGGTTCAAACTTATTTCTAGCTTGGCTCGATATATTCTTTGTTTTGTATGTACCATGTTGGGTAGTTCATCAAGCTTCATATACATGTTGTAGACTACATAGATAGAAGGTTTTGTGTGCTATGTTGCTTCAAGTTCTGCAATGCAAGACTACATGCATTGATGTGTTAAAGTGATCTCAAAGTAATAAGATAACCTCAACCAAAAACTAACACGTGCATATGTGACAATGAAGATTATGTATATCTTTTATTCATCCCTTTTAACTGGCTGACTCAGTTCATAAAGAAAGAAGTTACCCATGGGACAATGTTTTCTTGAAACTCTCTGATCCCGCTTTGGGACAATTGTAATGTATTGCTTACAAAGCGTATGTTACATTGGCTAGATCTATATCAACCTTTGCTAGCCAACATTACAGTGCACGTTTAATCACAACTCAAGAGCATGTAGAACACGAAGCAAAAAAAAGTGGAAAAAAAAAACTATTCCGCAATCATATGGCTACACGTGCGTGCGCACGCCTTGCCCTGAGCCACTTGGAGACATCATCCATTTCTCGTCAGGGACAGTGTGATGGCCCAGTTTGCACAAATGGCATTATGTTAGTAGTAAATTTCAGAAAAAATAATAATGATCATGTGGAAAATTGTGCATGTCCATCTGTAGTACCCGTTGTAGGCTTTGACCTTCAGGTATGAAAAGCCCGGTACGTGAGAGCAACTCCAACCAGCCGACCTAAATGGACGGTGATTTTGTCCGTTTTTTGTCCGTTTGGATCGACCGACATCTCGCCGTTCCTGTACGTGAGAGCAACACCCATGTCCGTTTTCGCGTTTGGGTCGATGCTTGCGCCCAACACTGGTCTGATCCATTTTTGAGTTCACATGCGAAAAAATAAATAACGTAAATATTTTGAAATTAAAACGTTAATTAAATATAGATGTCGGCCACAGAGGCCGTCAAGAATCCACAAGTCCACATTACATTAACTAAAAACATTTAATTAAACAAAAACGAGGAGGCGTGCTGCCCGAGACATCCTCGTCGTCATGGTCGGAGCCGGTGAGATCGATGAGCATCGGCATCGGGCTAGCCCAGAGGAACAAAAGGGTGGCTAGGTGGGGACAAGAGGCTAGAAGAGGACGAGGACCACCCCTGTCACACTCGGACTAAAAAGGCCGCCCGTCGTCGCTGACTCGTGGGCCCACGGACTGCGGTCGTCATTAATAAAGACGCGTGCGGTAGTTGATCGGCCGCCATGTGGGGACGCGGCGGACATCGAGAGGACACGCGGTGCGTTCGGTTCGCATCCACGCCGACGCATTTCTGGCCTAAATTTGGGCCGAAAATGGATCCGCACGGACGTGGCGGACGCGTTTTAGAATTGGGTCGAAGCGTTGGGTCATCACTTTTGTCTACGATAACCCAAACGGATGACGGCGGCCAAAATAGGTCACCATGTTGGAGTTACTCTGACTACCGCACCACCTGCTGGAACACAGAGAAAGAAATGAACCGTTTTTAGTACTTAATTAAATTCTACAATAGCAATGCTAACCTCTTCCATGGCCAAGTGATGCCAACGCCACAAACTTTAGCGTTGTGACGTGAAACAATAATGCCAAGGGGTCTGGCGTTTCTACCAGCGCGGGACACTTTGGCATTTCGATTTGCCATGTGGCCAACGTGGATAGTAGGACGTTTCTACTTTGGTCAGTAACGTCATGAAATTTGGCGTTTCGGAAATGGCCAGATTGTGAAATAGTTTCTGAGAGAAGTTATTTTGTGTTAAAGATTTCTGACAAGGTCAAAATAGTGATTTTGGCCGCATAGTAACTTGTTTTAAATGATTCACGAGAGTTGTTTGAATTATCATTTTCATAAAGATACACCTAACAAATACCATCCTTCTAACATATCATTCCTAGTGGCCTGTGTCATGCATTTGGCGTCTTAAAATGAACGGAGGCGAAGGGCATGTTTCTTTGGCTTGTGCATCCGTGAATTTGAATGAGATTGTTTCTTGTACATGTTCTATTTGTACCATTCTTTATTATATTGAATCTACCTCGACGATTCCCTTAATATCCAACTCTCCGTTGCTGCTTCTTCAACAACATCACAACCAACATCATTTGAAGCATTTGAAAGCATATCAACTGGCGCATCTTTCATGATGAACTTGCCCTGCCAACATGATGGCATTCCTAATCGAGAAGGAATTTACCCTCGAAGTTATAGTGCCTTCGAGCTATTGAAGTTTTTGTTCTTGCTTTCTTGGTGCCTTGGTCACCTGTCATTCTCACCTTGTGGGTCTTATAAGTAGAAAAAATTGTGACTTCATTTTAATGGTGTAATAAGGCTCCTTGACGGTGTCATGTAGCAAGGGTACATCAGCATATCGAAAGTCGGTTCACCAGTCCGTACACCGGCTTAAGCCCACGACCTGACAGGCGGCCTTCTCAAGGCGCACCATTAACTTGTAGTACATGGCATGTACTTTAGACATCATTTATTTTATCTACAAGCCATGTAAACTGAGTCGGGCCCATATAAGCCTACCCTTCGTCCACCTACATAAGGGGAGGTAGGGGCGAAAATGCATAAGACTCTCGAGTGCCATGGACCCTATATGAATAGTAAAAAAAAGGAAAGTTAAAAAGATCTGAAATTTCGGGGTATCAAAGATGTTCATTCATTCTACTCACATACGAAGTTTCATGAAGAAATGACATTTGTGGCATTGCAGCACGGCCTGGCCTCGGGGCCTGATCCTACAGATAGGGGCCATGGTGGAGGACACCGAGGTGATGGCACCGGGGACGTGTGAGTGGATCCGCAAGGTAGCTACAACGACAATGAGTTTTATAGCTAAAATAGCAGATGGATATGAAAACCGCATTACGTCGAAGCGTCCCTTTCTCTTCCATCGATGAGGATCGGAGGAGGTGCAGCACAAATCGGAAGCAGAACGACGCCGTCCTAAATTTGCATCCGACGTCTTCTCCGTCAGCATGGCTGGGTTTTGGGCTCTCTCAGCATCAAGATTTGGCTTGTGAGATGTCGTCAGACAGCAGAGAGGTTGCTGCCAGTGATGAATTCGACGACATGTGTGTACTCGGGGTGAACCCATGAGCTTCGTTGGCGTGAGAGTGAAGCAACCCTGTTGAAAAGTGTCGGCTCTAAGCTTGACTTCAAGGATGGAAATCACATGTTAGACCTTTAGTTGAACTAGTCAATGTCGGTGCACATACCGAAATCTCTGCTTGAATTGGGTTTGTGGTAGGATTGTAGAGATCCTGTCGTAAGGCCGGTCATTTTGACTGGCCTTGTTTTCCCATAAGCTGGGATTCCTAGGCTTCGCTTATAATATACTCCCTCCGTTCTTAAATATTTATTTTTCTAGACATTTCAAATGGACTACAACATACGGATGTACATAGACATATTTTAGAGTCTAGATTCACTCATTTTGCTCCGTATATAATCATTTGTTAAAATATTTAGAAAGACAAATATTTGGGAACGGAGGGAGTAGTTAAATAGCTAAAAATATATTGATGCGTACATATTTAATGCGTACGCCAAGTGTTATCCTCCTTCCGAAAATAAAAATGTCAGTATAGCGTTTTCGCCGTCAAATATTTACGGTGAGAAATGAGCACTTGGAATGTTTGATCAACAACCGTCGCGGGATGATTCTACAAGAATTCTGCTCCCTTGTGGTGCGGTACCGGAAATGGCACGATTCGTTGCGCGATGAACTCACACGATGACCACGGTGATCGTGTCGGTCTCCGCGGGACACTGGTTATGGCCAATGCCGCCGTCGCCGCCCTTCGGGGGTGCGCCCGTGATCACCGGCCGCCTGCACGTCGGGCACGAGCTGTGGGACACCAGCCATGCATCGACGCACCGGACGTGGAACCCGTGGCCGCACTGCGGCAGCACGCGCACCTTGTCGCCGTCCACGAACTCGCCGAGGCATATGGCGCACACGTCGTCGATGTCCTCCCCGGATCCGTACACCTCAACGGGGAGGCTCCTGAGCACGCGCCTCTTGATGCCGCTGCCGCTGCAGGCCAGCCGAGCCGTCGCCCCGCCCTCGCCGGCGGCGACCGCGGCTCCGCGCCCCACGTGCCGCAGCGCGCACCGCGCCAGCGAGTTGAGCCCGATGGCGAGGAGCAGCGCGAAGAAGAGCGCGGCAAGGATAATCACCACGTTGGTGTCGAAGGGCGAGTCCGCTGCCGCGCCTCCCCCGTGTCCGTGGGCGTGGTCGTGGAGAGCAGCCAGCCGCGCGGCGAGGCTCGACGTCGGCGCATCCGAATCAGGACGACCCATGGCTGATGAAGTAAATGAGAGAGAGAGATGATGCCCACCCACCCAGCTCTGTCGATCAGGGATGAGTTCGTCCGGCCACTGTTTCAGCTAATGGATTGATGCCTGTGCGAGCTGCTATTCGTGTCTGTCAATCTCTGATTTGGTCGTGGACTATATATAAGAGAGCGCGCACCATTGTTGCGCGAGTGTACTTGGTAAAAAGGGCGCTCCCCGGCCAAGTTGCATCCTGCTTCCTGCAGCTAGGTCTTTTGGTCGCTTTGGAGGCAAAGTGGGGGCTACTTCCTACTAGTATCTCCTTGGTGTGGGCTTCGCTCGCCTGCATAGGTAGCAACGAACCTGGGGTTGGGGGTATCTCTGGACATCGGATCGCCTTGCCCCGGCGAACAAACGCTTTACTGTCAATTTTGATGAGGGCGTGCCGGCGTGGCAACCGCCCGTCCATCCGATTGTTTGGACCGATAAATGCAGCTTGGCCGTCTGTCGCTTCATCGGAGAGCCTAGCTGAGCGCACACAGCGAAAGAACGTGTGCTCAGTACTCGTTAATCCAACCCTGTGAGCCATGCTCCGGGCTGAGCATCCTCGTCTCTCTGCTTCATGCTCATGCCTTTCTACGTTCATGTCATGTGTTGTATCCTCTATTGTATTATTTTTTTTTCTATGAACGAAAAGATACATTACATATTCGTGAAAAAACAAACATGTGAGCAAAGTTCATGCTCGCATAGCCGTGCTAAGCCTTGGTAACAACTAGCAACTAAATTAATTTGATGATAAGGCATCGGGAAAGTCCAAAAGATCCTATTTGGTTGAGAAAGATCCCGTCCACGATCGTTAGTGCCGCGGCGACTGTGGGTTTACGCTGGACGCGACCCCACCGCATGTTAGAAATAGCACAAGTGTATGTATACGTTATACGCGTCCGTACTGCTCGTTAGAATAGGCGTGCTCATAAGCGCACTTTTCCCCTCACCTCAAAGATCCAAAGTACAATGTATTGTCTTACTTGGTAAATGTGTGCAAGGGCAACTCTAATGAATTTCCCCATTTCTCCCAAGTATGCCTAGATCACACTGTCTGGAGTTCGGACCCGAAAGATCATCCAACAGCCTTTTGTATCTTCTATTTTCTACTCCCTCCGTTCCTAAATATTTGTCTTTCTAGACATTTCAAATGATTACTACATACGGATGTATGTAGACATATTTTAGAGTGTAGATTCACTCATTTTGCCTCGTATGTAGTCACTTGTTGAAATCTCTAAAAAGACAAATATTTAGCAACGGAGGGAGTATATACGTGTGTGCATGTCTTTGAGTTTATCACTCATTGTTGTGGTCAAACCAATCAACGTGAATGATCTTTTGGATTTTCTTTTCGTTATCGATGCTAAACATTATTTTCAATAGTGTTGTAATTGTGTGCATCTGAAGATACAAAGACAGGCGTGTTATATCTCATTTTAAGAAGGAAAAAAAAATCCATTCCACTACAATGTCATTGAGAACGAGAAAATAATAATAATATCAGATCCGGGAATTTTGATTGAAATCCGCTTTATGGGTGCTTTAACTAGAAAAAATATTTTCTTATTTTGATGATATACAACACAGAAAACATAAAAAAGGTTCCAAAATTGTTAAACTTCGGTATTGGAATCACCAGCAAACAAATAGTGCCTCCATTTCTTTTTATGCATATATGATTTGTCTTAAGCCAAACTTTACAAAGTTTGAACAAATTTACCTACAAAATTATCAACGTCTATGATACTAGAGATATACAATATAAAGTTAATTCAATGATGCATCTAATGATATGGACTTTATATTATGAATGTTGATATTTTTTCTATAATCGTAGTCAAACTTCAATATGATTTGATGTAAGACAAATCTTATATGCAGATTACAAAGAAATGAAGAGAGTATTACTCCTAGTTTACTACTACTCACGAGTAACCAAGTTCCGGTCTCAATGATAATAAAATAATCCGATCGCATGGAAATTGTTGTCCTCAACACGAGAAAAATCAACTATCGTAGTGAAAGCTCGCTACTCCGAGTTCTAGTGGCATGAGTGTGTGTATACATGGTACGCGTCCCTACTGTGGGGTCAACAATGGAGCAAAATTGTGAGACACAGATTTGATGAATATCGTTCCACGCACACCCTTCTGAATAGTAAATCATATTTCTTTTTAACGTATATAGTCAATCGGTATACTTGTATATGTAGTTTCACAAAGAAATGTCATTCATGGTATTCTAGGCAAAAATGATAAAACCAAAGTTATATTTAAAAACACTATTTGATGAATAGTAGGGCTCCAATTGTATTTTCTTCAGTAAGGATACCACATGTGTCATTTCTTCACAAACTTTTTTAGTATATCTTAAATTTTTCTTCACTGTCTGATGAACACCACAGGTCCTGATGTGTTTCTGTATACAATGGTTGGGCCCCAAAAATTCATAAATTTTAAAATTTCTTAGTATTTTTTTTGGAATTCACTATTTATGCAGGTGCACTTGGAACCACATTCACATTTCTATTTTCACAAAATTGTGCTCTTATCTACAACGGGAAAGTCTGGGTGTGAGTGGCGCACTTCCCCGCCGTTTCCTAGAGAAACCCCATGGTAAAAGGGTGTGCTTTGTTTCCGTGGCTACGGAAAGATCTGCCACGGCAACCTACATGGCGTCGTGACTGGCGCCGATCTGAACTTCCCGTTATGAGTTTCTTGGTATGGTCGGCCTGCATGTGGGGAGTTTATAATCGTACACTTTGTACCTCAGAGTGCTTGAGATGGCAAGTGGCTAGTGCGTGCACGAGCCAAAGCAAGACAGTGATCGATAGTTAGTAGCGGTAGTGCTCTGGTTATTTTACGTGCACTTTCTAGGTATCTTGCGTCCAAGGTTTTGGAGGCAAGAGGGCATGGAGGCATCGTAGAGTGATTGGCCGTGTCACATCCAGGAGCCACTTTAGCCGAGAGATTTGGAACATATTAATTAGTTTTGTCAACTAGCATCAACAAAGTGAATTATTTAGGTTATCGACCATGTAAAGTTGCACCAAGCTGTTAAGCCTCGGAGCTATGAGCAAAAAATTGCACCAAAGTAAATAGTATGTTGCCCTCAGTGTATTAAACAACAATATTTTTAACATATTGATACAAGCAGTTTAGAGCAGAGTTGTTCGGGTATGCACACACTCGCTAATATCTCCCTTGTCATAAAGTTGCGAAGCAAGTATCTCCCTTTTGCAAATATCTTGCTCTAAGCATGCCGTTCTTTTGAAAACGAGTCAGAACTGAGTTAATATCTTCATGTGTCAAATATCTTGCCTTTAACAGTTTAACATGCTTGTTTTTAAGCGCTTCGGAAGAAGAGTTGTTCACGCTAATCTTTTGCAAAACCTGCACCAGTTCTTAACGATACTTAGGAGAGATGTTTGACTAAACTTTTCAATAAATATCTCCCATCTAAGCCATCACACCCATTGGCCAACATATGTTAATGTATTTTAGCATTTGGTGCAACCAGTGAATGGAGATGGTCGACATGGTTCTATCTCTATGTACGTAGCAGTTTGGCTTGAGATATTATTCTTACTAGCATGCATGATTTATTTATGTGGCATAGTTGCATGGATAGGAAAATTAGATAGTAGGTTGTAGCTATTTACAAAAGAAAGATTAGACAATTTAATGTATAGTCGTATCTTGTTGCAAGTTCCCACTATTTTGGTAATCCTCGGCACATAAATATATTTTCTTCATTACAAGAACTCCTAGAAAGGCATGGAAATCCATGCATGGCCATGGCAGCCTGGGCTACATCCCACTTGAGGGTAGCGATGTGGAAGGTGACAGTGGGATACTTATAAGTACAGCGGTACAAAGGCTCCTGGTCCAGGTGGTAGTGGCCTCCAGACATGCGGTGAGAAGCCTAAAGAAATTGAAAGCAAATATCTGACTTTAGCATATATAGTTACATGTTTTTAAAAAGGAAACGATAGACGCTGGCGCGCCAGCCTAATCTTTCGGCCGGTCGGCTGCTAGCCATCCGATTTGGAAGTAGCGAACCGTCAGATCTCGCCTCCTCTTCCTTCCCCTTTTGTGTCCTTTCCCGCACGTACAAGGAAACAAAACACAAAAAGTGCCATCGATCCATGCCCGCGCGACCTGGAAGCTCTGCTGGTTCCCAAGCGCTCCCAGCTCGCCGTCGGCATCGCCGCTCGTCGGTTGCAGTAGAAAAAACAAAGCAACGCCAGCTTGGAAGCAAAACACATGGTTCTAGCAAATAATTAATATGATTCCAGCAAACAATAATGTGGTTGCAGCAAAACTGCTATGATTACAGCGAAATACATTGATATGGTTCCAGCAAAAAACACACATGGTTCCAACAAAAAATTGATATAGTTCCAGCAAAAATGAAAAATGGTTCCTTAGAAGAAGAAAAAAGATCAATGTAGCAAAAAACAAATCACAACATCGTGGTAGCCGTCCCAGCACCATCCTTGCCGATTGCAACAAGTCAAAATGCTGGTTCCAACAAAAAATATGTGCAGCCAAAATCATGGCACCCGCGGCAGTGGTCGCCTGACATTGTCCCCTCCTGTTGCAGCAAATCGAGAAAATGGTTCCAGCAAAATTCGAAAGTAGTTCCAACAAAAATTTTAAAAAAGAAAAACTTACCACAACGGCCATCGTTGTGGTCGTCCACCACCATCCTCTCCGTTGAAGCAAATCCCAGCGCTGGTTGAAGCAAATCCCCATGCCGGTTCCAGCACCAGGTCCTAGCACATCCCCTCTGTGCATCGTTGCCGGGCCGAGGACGCAAACATCCTCCGCCACAGGCCGGCCGCTCCACGACCTCGCTTGTTGGGCGCAGCTCGTCGTGGTGGCGCTTCATGGACGCAGCTCCCCGCTTGCGTCGGCTTCTGCGCACCTCAAGCATAGTCACCGGCGTTGGGATTGTGGGGATTCAGAGACAGAGAGAATAGCGGCAGGGGAAGAAACTGGATAGATATTCGCGTGGGGGTGAGGATAAGGTTTCTATGACGAGCGGTGGTCAAGCGGCCACGTGGGTCCACGTGCATGTGCGTTGCGCGACGAGGAGGGACCGGCCCAGTTTCGGCCGGCACGCTGAACCAAACCTTTTCCCTTTATAAAAGATTCACAGGGAGTTGTTTGACTTATCATTTCCATAAAGATACACCTAAGAAATATAGTCCTTTTAACATATCATTCCTAGTGGCTAGTGTCATGCACTCGGCACCTTAAAATGAATGGAGCCGAAGGACATGTTTCTTCTGATATGTTGACTATGGCAGGTTGTGTATCAATGAATTTGTATGAGATAGTTTCTTATGTATGTTCTAGTTGTGCCTTCCATAACATTTCGAACCCACTTCAATTTTTACCTTATTCTCCAACTCTTCATTACTGCTTCTTCAACAACATCGCAACCAAGACCATCTGAAGCATTTGAAAGGATAACAACTGATGCATCTTCCACGATGAGCTTGTCCCACCAACCAGATGGCATTCCTAACCGGGGAGGAATTTAACCTTTGACTCATGGTGGTATTTGAGCTACACTGACAATACTTTTTCGTTCTTGTCTTCTCGGTTCCTTCGTTGCCCGTCATTCTCACCTTGTGGGTTCTTTTAAGACGACAAAAATGACTTAGTTTTACTGGTGTAGTAAGGCTCATGCTCTTAATAATTATTATTTTTGAACCATGCAGTAGAGCTACCAGCTCGCGTAGCCTCACTGTTGTGCCGCCTCCATCCGCTGGTTTAAAGGAAGCGGCGTCCGCAACACCAGTGATGGGCCTCGAACCCCTTGTTGGTTACCCCAAGTGGAAGGTGTAAGATGCAGTAAGTAGAAGTGTTTTCCCCTAGCAAAGATGCCAAGGATCGAATCCCCAGAGACTCCTAGGTTCAACAGGTAGGTGTCAATTGCTACGGCGCCAGATTAGTAGCAACCAACGTGGACCTGCACACAGATACAAATAACTTTGCTCCCAACGAGTACAAAGAGGTTGTCAATCTCTCCGGCCTTGTAGTTCACAAAGGGTTAAAAGCAATGATAGTAGTGATAGATAGTTTTTGCGATAGTAAGTAAATAGCGAAAAGTAAATAGTGGATGTGATCAATGATGGTAATATGGACCGGAGTCTCATGATGTTCACTAGTGATGTCTCTCTCCCAAAAGACGATAAAACAGCTATGTGAGGTAAACAAATTACAGCTGGGCAATTGACAGGACCACGAACGCAAACCAATGCTGACTACATTGCAAGAAAGGTTGAGGTTCAAAGCATGGGCGGTACGCCAAAGTAAGTAGACCGAAATCCATCAATATCTACTACTAATCATCCACCTTGAGATATCTATCCAGAACATCTCGCTGGTATTAAGTTGCAAGTCCCACCCATAGTGTAAACTCAATGCAACAGACAACTGCATTAAAAGAACTTTACGTAAAGTAAACAATCCTTGCACCCGCGGGCACAAGCACCGTTGTTTTCCCCCTTTGTGGCAACAGCACATCCCCTAGACTCATGTTTCTGTCACTCAAGCTAGTCATCGAGGGGCATGAACCCACAATCGAGCATAACGTTCCCTCTTGGAGTCACTACCTATTACTCGGCGAAAGCAATAAATAACAACGGAGAACATGCAAGAATTACTTATGAACTAAAATATAAAAGAGGTGAATCAAATATATTACTCAAGATCAATCTGAACATAATCTCATAATCCATCGGATCCCAGCAAACTCAACATAGCAACAGCATAAGGATTACATAGGTGCCTCGATCATGTAGGGCAGCTCACGAGGACTAATTAGTGAAGCACAAGAACGGGAGAAGAACATCACATAGCTACTGGTCATGGACTCATGGTCCAAGGGAGACTACTCACGAGTCATCCGGGAGGCGTCCATGGTGGTGGAGAAGCTCCCGGTGGTGATCCTCCCCTCCGGCAGGGTGCCGTGAAGAGTTCTCCTGGTGCTCCCGATCTTGGAAGCGGCGGCGGCGGCGGAACAGAGATGGGATCGCGAAAAGAAGTCCTCTTCTGAGGGTTACGGGGAACCCTTTAAATATAAGCCAAAGTAGGGCACCGGGGGAGCCTCGGGGGGCCCAGGCGCCCCCCCGGCGCGGCCCAGGGTGGGGGGGGGGGGGGCGCCCACAGGGCGCCTGGAGCCCCTGTGCCCCCCCCTCCCCAGGTTGCCCTTCGGACGCAGTGTTGTTTCCGTATCGCTGATTTTTTAGATAATTTTTCTGGATTTTTCTAGGCAGTTCTCGAAACGTGAAAACCTGAAATACAAAAACAGCCGAAAACAGAAACTGGCACTGGGGTGCACTGGATTAGTAAGTTAGTCCAAATATGATCAAAAGTGTATGGAAGTGTATGAATATCATAGCAATATCACTCAAAAGTGGCATGGAGCAAGCAGAAATTATAGATACGTTTTGGACGTATCAACATCCCCAAGCTTAATTCCTGCTCGTCCTCGAGTAGGTAAATGACAACAAGAATAATTCCTGTGGTGACATGCTATTAACCATATAGGACTTTCTCATAGTCATATGACAAAAGCTTACTGAGACAATGATTCTATAGTAATTGAGTTGTCTCAAGAGAAAATCACAAATGACTGAAAGTTTTACAACATGAAACTGAAACATCAAAAAGATTTGCAATGAACATGATGTGCAAATATGATAAAGTGATATCTAGCTTGCCCCCTTTAGTGATGCAAAACATAAATGCAAGGGCACCTTCAAGGTTTAAGTGATGACTAGATACAATCATTTCAGAATAAACGATATCACAATCATGCAAAAGACAATGCTACTTTGGGACAATGCACATTACACTCAGAATGACAATCATGCTCTCAGTAGTTGGTGCTTGAAGTGCTAGAGCTTTTTATTTTGAAACATGGAAGCAATTGTGTCAACGGTAGTAGTACTTCATATGTGTCATGCATAAAACATCCTATAAGTTGCAAGCCTCATGCATCGAATACCAATAGTGCTCGCTCCTTGTCCTAATTAGCTCGGATCTCCATGGGTTATCATTGCATTGCATATGTTTTAACCAAGTGTCACAAAGGGGTACCTCTATGCCACCTGTACAAAGGTCCAAGGAGATAAATCGCATTTGATTTCTCGTTTTTGATATATCTCAACTTGAGGACATCCATACCGGGACAACATAGAAAATAGATGATGGACTCCTCTTTAATGCATAAGCATATTCTCATGAGAGATTGAGGATTAAGGTCCAAGCTAAAACTTCCACCATGATGCATGGCTTTGGTTGGCGGCCCAATGTTCTTCTCTAACAATATGCATATTAATTCGACCCACGGTAAATCACCCTTACTCCAGACAAGATGAACATGCATAGCAACTCACATGATATTCAACAAAAGTGTGACAGTTGATGGCGTCCCCAGAAACATGGTTACCGCTCAGCAAGCAACTCATAAGAAATAAGATACATAGGCAACATATTCTTTACCACAATAGTTTTAAGGCTACTTTCCCATGAGCTATGTATTACATGGTTAATTTGCTTAGTGCAGGTGGAGGTTAGCAAAAGACTGGGAGCGACCAACTAAGAGAGCAATGACGGTCATAATCATGCAGAGCGACAAAGCAATATTGAATCAGGCATGGTAGTTATATCGCTACTTAGAAACAAAAGATCATCAAGGCTTGACAGACTTCCTTTACAGTCTTGAATATGCGTGAGCATACGCCAAGTCAATCAAAATAAATTCTCGAAGGAAGATATTACTAGACCATACCATATCATAGGCAAACAAACCAAGTTGGTACTCCAATAACACATTGGGAACCCCCCAGCTATTCGAGATTAACCAAAAGAAAACCTGAACTACTAAGCACCATCATGAAAGTAGCATCTTTATCATAGACACATTAACCCATGCAACGGAAGCAAACTCTCTTAATAAGGTGAGCATGGTAATTAAAGAGAGTTCAAGCAACCAACTAAATAAAAGCTCTTGAAAAGATAAGCATGAATACTAAGAGCAGAGCACGATAGTAGTTATTAAAAGACAAAGAACACACACAGCATAGATAGACATGAAAATTCTATGTAATGTTCTAGGTAGAAGTGGAGCGTGTTTATCTCCCACATAAAGAAATGCTGGGTTCCGACTCGTTATGAAAAACTAAAAAGAAAACTAAAAGCAAGATGCTCCAAGCATAGCACATAACACATGAAGTGAAAAAAATATAGCGGAACGAAAGACGAACTGATAATGTTGATGGAGAAGGGGATGCACGGGGGCATCCCCAAGCTTAGACGCTTGAGTCTCCTTGAATATTTCTTGGGGGTGCACGGGGGCATCCCCAAGCTTGAGCGCTTGACACTCCTGAATCTTTTTATCATCTTCCCTCGCACACTTGAAAACTCCCTTCATACATAACTCATCATAATCTGATTAGCGAGGTTAGTACCCTTAATAAAATAATTATACCTTGCTGGAAATAAGGATATTCTTGAAGTTCTACTGTTTCTCAAGATTGCCAAAAGGTTTTTGCAAAGAAAAAGCAAGTTCTTAATTTGCAAAGTGAAGGTAAGGCAAAACAGGACAGAATCTGTGAAAAACAGAACAGCAGGCAGTAATTGACCTGTTCGGGATACTTCTGCAACTCAAATAAAAAAAGTCAGAACTGACGCACGAAAGACAATTATATAGAGAACGCTGTCGAAAAAATTCAGACCAAAAAGATGATCTGGTGATTTTATACGAATTTTTCTATCCAAGGACAGAATCTGTTTCCTGGACAGCACCTCACAACTTTTGAACTTTCTAGCAACCAGAGGCTATACTTGGCACAAATATGAAAAGAAAAGATACAATGATGATGCTACAGCAGTAAACAACATCAAGACACAACAAAAGCAAAAATTTTATTCACGTGGGCTGCCTCCCAAAAGCGCTTTCTTTTATGCCTTTAAGCTAGGCATAATGCATAGATCAAGTTTTATCAAACGTAAAAGAATAGCTAGCCCGTACAACGGACTCAAAAGGTAACTTGACCTTCTTACGAGGGAAGTGTTCCATCCCTTTCTTGAGAGGAAACTGAAATTTTATATTACCCTCTTTCATGTCAATGACAACACCAACGGTGCGCAAAAAGGGACGTCCCAAAATAATTGGACATGAAGGATCACATTCAATATCCATAATAGTGAAATCAACGGGCACATAATTATCATTGACAACAATAAGAACATCGTCAATCCTCCCCAAAGGTTTCTTTATGGAAGAATCAACGAGACGAACACCAAAAGAACAAGAATCATAAGGTTTCAATTTAAGCATATCATATATCCTTTTGGGCATAACAGAGGTACTAGCACCAACATCACATAATGCATAACAAGAGAAGTCATTCAAATAAATTTTTATCATAGGATCCCAACCATCTTCTAGCTTTCTAGGTATGGAGGCTTCTACTCTAAGTTTCTCCTCCCTAGCTTTGATGAGAGCATTAGTGATATGCTCTGTGAAGGCAAGGTTAAGCGTGCTAGTGCGGGGATCTCTAGACATCTTGTGAAAGAAATCAATAACTTCGGTAAGAGTGCAATTATCAAAATCAAGGTCAAGAGCATCAAGTAAAGTGGTAGTGGTGTCCTTAAGGCTCACCTGTTTGGTAGTTTCTATAGCATCACCATTAATAGGTCCATTGGGACCAGGAGTACATTGGGTGCTAAGAGTGTGAACATCCTCAATAACTTGGATAGTAGCAACAGTGTGGTGGGTAGGAAGGCTCTTAATTCTTTCCTCTTCCTCCCTTTCTCTAGCCCATCTTTCTTTAATCTTAGCCATCATCCTAATATTTTTATTAATTTGTACTTGAGTAGCATTAATAGGGATGACTTCCCTCTCCTTAAGTGGAGAAGTTTCAATTTTTAGCAATTTTACCTCATTGGCTAAGTGGTCTACCTTAAAAGAAAGATCATCTAGTTTATGTAGTTTCTCTTCTACATTCTTATTAAAGGCTATTTGGGTAGTGATGAAATCTCTAAGCATAGTCTCTAGTTCAGTATTGGAGTTCTTGGTACTAGGATAAGCATTGTTGTTCCCATAAGAGTTAGAGGGGAACGGTCTAGAATTGTTACCAAAGTTACTCCTATAAGCATTGTTGTTGAAATTATTTCTAGAGATAAAGTTAACATCTACTTGTTCTTGAGCAATCAAAGAATTTAAAGGAACATCACGAGGATCAACAGTAGATTGCTTCGAAAGTAGAGACATGATCAAGTCAACTTTTTCATTAAGGGAGGAAATCTCCTCGATAGAGTTTACCTTCCTACCTGTTGGAGCGCGTTCGGTGTGCCATTGGGAATAGTTGGTCATCATCTCATCGAGAAGCTTTGTGGCAGCACCAAGTGTAGTTGACATAAAAGTTCCTCCCGCGGCCGAATCTAACAAGTTCCGCGAAGTAAAGTTCAAGCCTGCATAAAAAGTTTGGATAACCATCCAAGTAGTCAAACCGTGAGTAGGGCAGTTTTTGATAAGAGACTTCATACGTTCCCAAGCTTGGGCAACGTGTTCATTATCCAATTGTTTAAAATTCATGATGTTACTTCTAAGTTGGATAATTTTAGCAGGTGGGTAGTATTTTCCGATAAAAGCATCTTTGCACTTGTCCCATGAATCTATGCTATTTCTAGGCAAAGACTGAAACCAAATTTTAGCTCCTCCTCTCAAAGAGAAAGGAAAAAGCTTAAGCTTAACAATATTACCATCTATTTCTTGGTACTTTTGCATATCACAAAGTTCAACAAAGTTGTTCAAGTGTAAAGCAGCATCATTTCCAGCACCGGAGAATTGTTCTTTCATAACTAAGTTCAGTAAAGCAGGTTTAATTTCATATGAAGGTGCTGAAGTGGCAGGTGTAGTGATAGGTGTGCTGATAAAGTCATCGTTGTTGTGACTAGTGAAGTCACACAACTTGGTGTTCTCGGTGGAACCCATAGTAACAAGCAAGCAAGATAACTATTTTTGTGATTTTCGATAAAAAGGAACTAAAGCAAAAATGAAAGATAAACTAACAAGACTAAAAAGCAAAGGTAAAAGATAGCATGCAACTCCCCTATCCTGAAGAGTGGAGTCCCCGGCAACGGCGCCAGAAAATACTCCTTGATGGGCCTCGAACCCCTCGTTGGTTACCCCAAGTGGAAGGTGTAAGATGCAGTAAGTAGAAGTGTTTTCCCCTAGCAAAGATGCCAAGGATCGAATCCCCAGAGACTCCTAGGTTCAACAGGTAGGTGTCAATTGCTACGGCGCCAGATTAGTAGCAACCAACGTGGACCTGCACACAGATACAAATAACTTTGCTCCCAACGAGTACAGAGAGGTTGTCAATCTCTCCGGCCTTGTAGTTCACAAAGGGTTAAAAGCAATGATAGCAGTGATAGATAGTTTTTGCGATAGTAAGTAAATAGCGAAAAGTAAATAGTGGATGTGATCAATGATGGTAATATGGACCGGAGTCTCATGATGTTCACTAGTGATGTCTCTCTCCCAAAAGACGATAAAATAGCTATGTGAGGTAAACAAATTACAGCTGGGCAATTGACAGGACCACGAACGCAAACCAATGCTGACTACATTGCAAGAAAGGTTGAGGTTCAAAGCATGGGTGGTACGCCAAAGTAAGTAGACCGAAATCCATCAATATCTACTACTAATCATCCACCTTGAGATATCTATCCAGAACATCTCGCTGGTATTAAGTTGCGAGTCCCACCCATAGTGTAAACTCAATGCAACAGACAACTGCATTAAAAGAACTTTGCGTAAAGTAAACAATCCTTGCACCCGCGGGCACAAGCACCGTTGTTTTCCCCCTTGTGGCAACAGCACATCCCCTAGACTCATGTTTCTGTCACTCAAGCTAGTCATCAAGGGGCATGAACCCACAATCGAGCATAACGTTCCCTCTTGGAGTCACTACCTACTACTCGGCCAAAGCAATAAATAACAACGGAGAACATGCAAGAATTACTTATGAACTAAAATATAAAAGAGGTGAATCAAATATATTACTCAAGATCAATCTGAACATAATCTCATAATCCATCGGATCCCAGCAAACTCAACATAGCAATAGCATAAGGATTACATAGGTGCCTCGATCATGTAGGGCAGCTCACGAGGACTAATTAGTGAAGCACAAGAACGGGAGGAGAACATCACATAGCTACTGGTCATGGACTCATGGTCCAAGGGAGACTACTCACGAGTCATCCGGGAGGCGTCCATGGTGGTGGAGAAGCTCCCGGTGGTGATCCTCCCCTCCGGCAGGGTGCCGGGAAGAGTTCTCCTGGTGCTCCCGATCTTGGAAGCGGCGGCGGCGGCGGAACAGAGATGGGATCGCGAAAAGAAGTCCTCTTCTGAGGGTTACGGGGAACCCTTTAAATATATGCCAAAGTAGGGCACCGAGGGAGCCTCGGGGGGCCCAGGCGCCCCCCGGCGCGGCCCAGGGGGGGAGGGGGCGCCCACAGGGCGCCTGGAGCCCCTGTGCCCCCCCAGGTTGCCCTTCGGACGCAGTGTTGTTTCCTTATCGCTGATTTTTTATATAATTTTTCTGGATTTTTCTGGGCAATTCTCGAAACGTGAAAACCTGAAATACAAAAACAGCCGAAAACAGAAACTGGCACTGGGGTGCACTGGATTAGTAAGTTGTCCAAATATGATCAAAAGTGTATGGAAGTGTATGAATATCATAGCAATATCACTCAAAAGTGGCATGGAGCAAGCAGAAATTATAGATACGTTTTGGACGTATCAACCGGGAGGAGGTTCATCAAGAGGAGTTATAGTGGTAGTCGCCGAAAAGCAAGGGTAGGACCCCACATGGCTTTGGTTGCGGCAAGGTAGGTAGTGTAGAGCGGCATGAAGAGTAAGAACACCAATGTATTCATGGCCAAGGCCATAGAGGAGACACTTGATACGCCCAAAACGTATCTATAATTTCTGCTTGCTCCATGCCTCTTTTGTGTGATATTGCTATGATATTTATGCACTTCCATACACTTTTGATCATATTTGGACTAACCTATTAACTCAGTGCACCATAGTGCCAGTTCCCGTTTTCTGCTGTTTTTCTATTTCAGGTTTCCCCCATACTAAAAGTGCCCTAAAAATTCCGGGAAAAATACAGGACAAATCAGCATATCGGGAGCTTCCAGAAAAACCAAGGCAGGGCCAGAGGGGAGCCTGGGGTGGCCCAGGCGGCCACCCGGCGCGGCCCCACCCCTGGCCACGCCAGGGGGGCGCCTGGGGCCCCACCTCCGCCTCTGGTGACCCCCTTTGGCATATATATTGCTCGCGTCCCGAAACCCTCGAGGACGGAACCCTTTTTCGCGATCTCATCTCTGTTCCGCCGCCGCCGCGCTTCCAAGATCGGGAGCACCAGGAGAACTCTTCCCGGCACCCTGCCGGAGGGGAGAACCACCACCGGGAGCTTCACCACCACCATGGACGCTTCCCGGATGAGTTGTGAGTAGTCCCCCTTGGACCATGGGTCCATGACCAGTAGCTATGTGATGTTCTCCTCCCCTCTTTGTTCTTCATGGATTAGACCTCGTGAGCTGCCCTACATGATCGAGACACGTATGTAATCTTTATGCTGTTGCTATGCTGAGTTTGCTGGGATCCGATGGATTATGAGATTATGTTCAGATTGTGTGTGAGTAATATATTTGATTCACCTCTTTTATATTTATGTTCTTGAGTAATTCTTGCATGTTCTCCGTTGCTATTTATTGCTTTGGCCGAGTAGTAGGTAGTAACTCCAAGAGGGAACGTTATGCTTGATTGTGGGTTCATGCCCCTCGATGACTAGTTTGAGTGACAGAAACATGAGTCTAGGGGATGTGCTGTTGCCACAAGGGGGAAAACAACGGTGCTTGTACTTGCGGGTGCAAGGATTGTTTACTTTACGCAAAGTTCTTTTAATGCAGTTGTCTGTTGCTTTCAGTTTACACTTTGGGTGGGACTGGCAACTTAATACCAGCGAGATGTTGTGGATAGATATCTCAAGGTGGATGATTAGTAGTAGATGCAGATGGATTTCAGTCTACTTGCCTTGGCGTACCGCCCATGCTTTTGAGCCTCTACCTTTCTTTACAACATAGTTAGCATTGGTTTGCGCACATAATCCTGTCAATTGCCCAGCTGTAATTTGTTTACCTCGCTTAGCTGTTTTATCGTCTATTGGGAGAGAGACATCACTAGTGAACATCATGGGACCCCGGTCCATATTACCATCACTGATCACACCCGCTATTTACTTCCTGTTCTTATTTCCTAGTTGCAGTCACACCTATCACCATTACCTCTTGCGTTTGATCCTTTGTAAACAGCAAGGCCGGAGGGATTGACAACCTCTCTGTACTCGTTGGGAGAAAAGTTATTTGTATCTGTGTGCAGGTCCTGTCAACTGCTAAAGTTGGCGCCGTTAGCGTTGACACCTTCTTGTTGGCCCTCGGAGTCTCACGGGATTCGATCCTTGGTATCTTGCCAAGGGAAACTTGCCGTTATGCTACATCTCAAACCTTCCACTTGGGGTAACCAATTAGGGGCGAGAAGCCATCAAGCAAAGTTTCTGGCGCCGTCGCCGGGGACTCCACTCTTCAAGATAGGGGAGTTGCACGCTATCTTTTATCTTTGCTTTTTAGTCTTGTTAGTTTACCTTTCAGTTTTTGCTTTAGTTTCCTTTACCAAAAATCATAAAAAAAATATTTGCTAGTAGTCCTTTCTGTTTAGTCAAGCATGTTAGGATTCGGTGCTTTGAGGGAATCAGAAGTTCTAGATTTCCATCAAAGGGATGGAGAAAATATGAAGAAGGCATGGGATAGAATTTCTGATGCACATAGGAGAATTATGCCTTGGATACCTATAAAAATTGTGCTTAGAAATTTTTACCATGGTCTTTTTAAATGGTGTAAACACTCTCTTGATATTATAGCTGAAGGAGATTTCCTAGAGTGTGTTGAAGCTAGAGCTCTTGAAATTATACATGGTCTATCTAGTTACTTTGTTTATGATCATAGTTTTGATACTGTCATAGATAGACTTGCTAGTATTGAGAAGAGAATGGATGCTCTAGACTTGATGAAGGTAGAGAAACCCAAACCCAATAAGAGAGATATTTTGGAAATAGACAATGATTGGGAGCCTTTTGTTAGGATTAACATCTCTAATCAAGACTTCCTTGCTTATTGTGATATTGGATCTATGGTTTCTACTATGCCAAAAATTGTTCATGATTCTTTAAAATTTAACATGGACAGATTATCATCCTATCATGAACATGCTAATGGAGATATTTCTGAGATCCAGGGAAGAATAAAAGACGTGCCAGTTACATTCCTAAAAGGGATTGCAATGGTTGATTTCTTCATCATGAAGCCAAACCAAGGAAATATAGTGCTTGGAAGGGACTTCCTCCGAGCCGTAAAAGGCTTCATCGATATAGGTAAGGGACAAATCCGCCTACGCAGGAAGGCAAAAGGTACGTACCCCTTTCCTAGAAGGAACAAGGGTGAACTTGTTGAGGAACCATTTGAAGCAATTTATAACTCCGATTATTATGATGACTTTTGATTCCTCCTTTTTGCATCATGCCTAGCTTAAAGGCATAAAAGAAAGCGCTTTTGGGAGGCAGCCCACAACGAATAAAGTTTTATTTTGCTTTTGTTGTGTCTTGATGATTGTTACTACAGTAGCATCATCATTGTATCTTTACTTTTCAGCTTTGTGCCAAGTTTAGCCTCCGATTGCAAGAAAGTTCAAAAGTTGTGACGTGCAGTCCAGAAAACAGATTCTGTCCTTGGACAGAAAAATTCTTATAAAATCACCAGATCATCTTTTTGATCTGAATTGTTTTGAAAGCGTGCTCTATACAATTGGCTTTCGGGTGTCTGTTCTGAGTTTTTTGATTTGAGTTGCAGAAGTGCCCCGAAAAAATTATTTACTACCTGCTGGTCTGTTTTTCACAGATTCTGTCCTGTTTTGCCTTTTCTTCGTTTTGCAAACCTTGAGCTTGCTTTTTCTTTGCAAAAACCTTTTGGCAATCTTGAGAAATAGTAGCTCTTCAAGATTATCTTTATTTCCAGCAAGGAAAAATTATTTTATTATGGGTACTAACCTCGCTAATCAGATTATGATGAGTTATGTATGAAGGGAGTTTTCAAGTGTGCGAGGGAAGATGATAAAAAGATTCAGGAGGGTCAAACGCTCAAGCTTGGGGATGCCCCCGTGCACCCCCAAGAAATATTCAAGAAGACTCAAGCGTCTAAGCTTGGGGATGCCCCCGTGCATCCCCTTCTCCATCAACAATTATCAGTTCGTCTTTCGTTCCACTATATTTTAATCACTTCATGCGTTATGTGCTATGCTTGGAGCATCTTACTTTTAGTTTCCTTTTTAGTTTTCTTCAGCTTTGCTTGCTGTTCATAACGAGTTAGAACCCAGCTTTCTTTGTGTGGGAGAGAAACATGCTCCACTTCAACCTAGAACACAACATAGGATTTTCATGCTTATCTTTGCTGTGTGTGTTCTTTGTCTTTCCATAGCTACTGTCATGTTTAGCTCTTAGTTTTCATGCTTTTCTTTTTAAAGAGCTTTTGTTTAGTTGGTTGTTGAACTCTCTTGTGTTTTCACGTTTATCTTGTTAAGAGAGTTTGTCTGTTGCACTGAGTTGTGTGTCTTAACTTAAAATAGGTAATTGAGGTTGCTATTTAATTTTAGTAGTAACTTGCAATAGTTTTGAGGTATTGCCATGATTAATGTTTGAACTTTTGGTGTCAAGAGCTTTAGCCTATTAGTGATAGATGTCGTATTTTGGGCAATCCGTGTTTATTTTCGAAAACCTACAAAATAGTTGAGAACTTAAGCTACTAAATGGATCACTAATCTTTGGAGGGATCGAATATTAGAGTACACTCACGTACCATGAGCCGAGGATGCGCAAGGATAACCAAATCCCCATACACTCCTCCTCGGGGTACTCGTCTCTTTGAGAACCTCCTAATTAGATTGAGAGTTACCGATAATAAGTGCATGAGTTCTTCGGACTAATGTGAGTATTCGAAAGTTGACACTTCCACCTAGCCATATTTTTCTAGCCTCTTCGGTACCGTGCATTGCCCTTTCTCACCTCGAGAGTTGGCGCATACTTCGCCGGTGCATCCAAATCCTTGGCACGATACGCTCTGTCATCATAAGCCTCATTATATCCTTCCTCAAAACAGCCACCATACCTACCTATTAAGGCATTTCCATAGCCTTTCCGAGATACATTGCCATGCAACATCCATCTTCTCATGACTTGATCTTCATGTCATACATGCTTTTTGCTTGATCGATGAGCCACATGCTAGTTGGGCCTTGCCCTAATCATTGCTACATGACGCGCTAGTATCATTGCATATCCTGCTACACCGGCAGAGGCATACATTTGCATACATCATGATAGTTTCATTTTCTTTATGTTGAGTACTTTTGTAAAGTGTGAAAGATCTTCTATACTTCTTGTAATACATAGAGTGTTGCCCCTAAAGTGAGAAAAAGATCCCAAAGAGGACAAAATCAAAAGATCCCAAAGAGGACAAATGAGAGATAAATAGAAAGAGCCATTGAGGCCACAAAAAAAAAATAGAAAAAAGAGAAAAAGAAATGAAAAGAGAGAAGGGGGCACACTACTATTTCTTTTGAGAGATCCACACTCGTACTCCATCTTATACCTTGTACTCCATAGAGATTATCATTCATGCATATAGCTATGTCGGGACCTTTACACTATAGAACTTGGCTTGTATATTCCAATGATGAGCCTCCTCAAAAGAGCTCTAGGTCTTCTTGAGCAAGCAAGTTGGATGCACCCCCACTAGTTCCATTGGAGAGCTTACCTTAGCTCATATGTGCATCCGTTGCATGGCAATCCCTACTCCTCACATCATATCTATCATTTGGCTTTCTCTCGCCGATGATTGTCCTCATTGATGTGAGCCTTTCACACCTTTTTTTTGTCTTCCACCTCTATCATTTTTCTCTCTTTGCCATCCTAAGTGTCGACTTTCTTGCTTACGCTCATCCATTGCATGAGTGCTCAAAATATCGGAAGGGAGTGGATCATTTTGACTTGTACCTGGCTGACGGTCTGGGGATGAGTCAAGATAAGATTCCAAAGAAGACCAAGTGTGAAACTTTAGTAGATTAAGTTCTCAACAATACAAAAACTATGTTTTACTCTCTCATATATCCCTATCCCCTTTCTTGCACGCAAACACCATTTGGAGACATTCGAGTCACGGACAGCGAGAGCTCTTGCACCTTTATGTTCTTATGTTACTTGTTACAATGCTAATATAGACTCTTGCTGGTTATGACTTGAATTGGATTACATGCCTTGATTACTTTACTTAAAAGTTCTTATATGGTTGATAGCATGTCACCACAGAAATTATGCTTGTTATCATTTACCTACTCGAGGACGAGCAGGAATTAAGCTTGGGGATGTTGATACGCCCAAAACGTATCTATAATTTCTGCTTGCTCCATGCCTCTTTTGTGTGATATTGCTATGATATTTATGCACTTCCATACACTTTTGATCATATTTGGACTAACCTATTAACTCAGTGCACCACAGTGCCAGTTCCTGTTTTCTGCTGTTTTTCTATTTCAGGTTTCCCCCATATTAAAAGTGCCCTAAAAATTCCGGAAAAAATACAGGAAAAATCAGCGTATCGGGAGCTTCCAGAAAAACCAAGGCAGGGCCAGAGGGGAGCCTGGGGTGGCCCAGGCAGCCACCCGGCGCGGCCCCACCCCTGGCCGCGCCAGGGGGGGCCTGGGGCCCCACCTCCGCCTCTGGTGACCCCCTTTGGCATATATATTGCTCGCGTCCGGAAACCCTCGAGGACAGAACCCTTTTTTCGCGATCTCATCTCTGTTCCGCCGCCGCCGCGCTTCCAAGATCGGGAGCACCAGGAGAACTATTCCCGGCACCCTGCCAGAGGGGAGAACCACCACCGGGAGCTTCTCCACCACCATGGACACTTCCCGGATGAGTTGTTAGTAGTCCCCCTTGGACCATGGGTCCATGACCAGTAGCTATGTGATGTTCTCCTCCCCTCTTTGTTCTTCATGGATTAGACCTCGTGAGCTGCCCTACATGATCGAGGCACGTATGTAATCTTTATGCTGATGCTATGCTGAGTTTGCTGGGATCCGATGGATTATGAGATTATGTTCAGATTGTGTGTGAGTAATATATTTGATTCACCTCTTTTATATTTATGTTCTTGAGTAATTCTTGCATGTTCTCCGTTGCTATTTATTGCTTTGGCCGAGTAGTAGGTAGTAACTCCAAGAGGGAACGTTATGCTTGATTGTGGGTTCATGCCCCTCGATGACTAGTTTGGTGACAGAAACATGAGTCTAGGGGATGTGCTGTTGCCACAAGGGGGAAAACAACGGTGCTTGTACTTGCGGGTGCAAGGATTGTTTACTTTACACAAAGTTCTTTTAATGCAGTTGTCTGTTGCTTTCAGTTTACACTTTGGGTGGGACTCGCAACTTAATACCAGCGAGATGTTCTGGATAGATATCTCAAGGTGGATGATTAGTAGTAGATGCAGATGGATTTCGGTCTACTTGCCTTGGCGTACCGCCCATGCTTTTGAGCCTCTACCTTTCTTTACAGCATAGTTAGCATTGGTTTGCGCACATAATCCTGTCAATTGCCCAGCTGTAATTTGTTTACCTCGCTTAGCTGTTTTATCGTCTATTGGGAGAGAGACATCACTAGTGAACATCATGGGACCCCGGTCCATATTACCATCACTGATCACACCCGCTATTTACTTCATGTTCTTATTTCCTAGTTGCAGTCACACCTATCACCATTACCTCTTGCGTTTGATCCTTTGTAAACAGCAAGGCCGGAGGGATTGACAACCTCTCTGTACTCGTTGGGAGCAAAGTTATTTGTATCTGTGTGCAGGTCCTGTCAACTGCTAAAGTTGGCGCCGTTAGCGTTGACACCTTCTTGTTGGCCCTCGGAGTCTCACCGGATTCGATCCTTGGTATCTTGCCAAGGGAAACTTGCCGTTACGCTACATCTCAAACCTTCCACTTGGGGTAACCAACGAGGGGCGAGAAGCCATCAAGCAAAGTTTCTGGCGCCGTCGCCGGGGACTCCACTCTTCAAGATAGGGGAGTTGCACGCTATCTTTTATCTTTGCTTTTTAGTCTTGTTAGTTTACCTTTCAGTTTTTGCTTTAGTTTCCTTTACCAAAAATCACAAAAAAAAATTATTTGCTAGTAGTCCTTTCTGTTTAGTCAAGCATGTTAGGATTCGGTGCTTTGACGGAATCAGAAGTTCTAGATTTCCATCAAAGGGATGGAGAAAATATGAAGAAGGCATGGGATAGAATTTCTGATGCACATAGGAGAATTATGCCTTGGATACCTATAAAAATTGTGCTTAGAAATTTTTACCATGGTCTTTTTAAATGGTGTAAACACTCTCTTGATATTATAGCTGAAGGAGATTTCCTAGAGTGTGATGAAGCTAGAGCTCTTGAAATTATACATGGTCTATCTAGTTACTTTGTTTATGATCATAGTTTTGATATTGTCATAGATAGACTTGCTAGTATTGAGAAGAGAATGGATGCTCTAGACTTGATGAAGGTAGAGAAACCCAAACCCAATAAGAGAGATATTTTGGAAATAGACAACGATTGGGAGCCTTTTGTTAGGATTAACATCTCTAATCAAGACTTCCTTGCTTATTGTGATATTGGATCTATGGTTTCTACTATGCCAAAAATTGTTCACGATTCTTTAAAATTTAACATCGACAGATTATCATCCTATCATGAACATGCTAATGGAGATATTTCTGAGATCCAGGGAGGAATAAAAGACGTGCCAGTTACATTCCTAAAAGGGATTGCAATGGTTGATTTCTTCATCATGAAGCCAAACCAAGGAAATATAGTGCTTGGAAGGGGCTTCCTCCGAGCCGTAAAAGGCTTCATCGATATAGGTAAGGGACAAATCCGCCTACGCGGGAAGGCAAAAGGTACGTACCCCTTTCCTAGAAGGAACAAGGGTGAACTTGTTGAGGAACCATTTGAAGCAATTTATAACTCCGATTATTATGATGACTTTTGATTCCTCCTTTTTGCATCATGCCTAGCTTAAAGGCATAAAAGAAAGCGCTTTTGGGAGGCAGCCCACAACGAATAAAGTTTTATTTTGCTTTTGTTGTGTCTTGATGATTGTTACTACAGTAGCATCATCATTGTATCTTTTCTTTTCAGCTTTGTGCCAAGTTTAGCCTCCGATTGCAAGAAAGTTCAAAAGTTGTGACGTGCAGTCCAGAAAACAGATTCTGTCCTTGGACAGAAAAATTCTTATAAAATCACCAGATCATCTTTTTGATCTGAATTGTTTTGAAAGCGTGCTCTATACAATTGGCTTTCGGGCATCTGTTCTGAGTTTTTTGATTTGAGTTGCAGAAGTGCCCCGAAAAAATTATTTACTACCTGCTGGTCTGTTTTTCACAGATTCTGTCCTGTTTTGCCTTTTCTTCGTTTTGCAAACCTTGAGCTTGCTTTTTCTTTGCAAAAACCTTTTGGCAATCTTGAGAAACAGTAGCTTTTCAAGATTATCTTTATTTCCAGCAAGGAAAAATTATTTTATTATGGGTACTAACCTCGCTAATCAGATTATGATGAGTTATGTATGAAGGGAGTTTTCAAGTGTGCGAGGGAAGATGATAAAAAGATTCAGGAGGGTCAAACGCTCAAGCTTGGGGATGCCCCCGTGCACCCCCAAGAAATATTCAAGAAGACTCAAGCGTCTAAGCTTTGGGATGCCCCCGTGCATCCCATTCTCCATCAACAATTATCAGTTCGTCTTTCGTTCCACTATATTTTAATCACTTCATGCGTTATATGCTATGCTTGGAGCGTCTTACTTTTAGTTTCCTTTTTAGTTTTCTTTAGCTTTGCTTGCTGTTCATACCGAGTTAGAACCCAGCTTTCTTTGTGTGGGAGAGAAACACACTCCACTTCAACCTAGAACACAACATAGGATTTTCATGCTTATCTTTGCTGTGTGTGTTCTTTGTCTTTCTATAGCTACTGTCATGTTTAGCTTTTAGTTTTCATGCTTTTCTTTTTAAAGAGCTTTTGTTTAGTTGGTTGTTGAACTCTCTTGAGTTTTCACGTTTATCTTGTTAAGAGAGTTTGTCTGTTGCACTGAGTTGTGTGTCTTAACTTAAAATAGGTAATTGAGGTTGCTATTTAATTTTAGTAGTAACTTGCAATAGTTTTGTGGTATTGCCATGAGTAATGTTTGAACTTTTGGTGTCAAGAGCTTTAGCCTATTAGTGATAGATGTCTTATTTTGGGCAATCCGTGTTTATTTTCGAAAACCTAGAAAATAGTTGAGAACTTTAGCTACTAAATGGATCACTAATCTTTGGAGGGATAGAATATTAGAGTACACTCACGTACCATGAGCCGAGGATGCGCAAGGATAACCAAATCCCCATACACTCCTCCTCGGGGTACTTGTCTCTTTGAGAACCTCCTAATTAGATTGAGAGTTACCGATATTAAGTGCATGCGTTCTTCGGACTAATGTGAGTATTCGAAAGTTGACACTTCCACCTAGCCATATTTTTCTAGCCTCTTCGGTACCGTGCATTGCCCTTTCTCACCTCGAGAGTTGGCGCATACTTCGCCGGTGCATCCAAATCCTTGGCACGATACGCTCTGTCATCATAAGCCTCATTATATCCTTCCTGAAAACAGCCACCATACCTACCTATTAAGGCATTTCCATAGCCTTTCCGAGATACATTGCCATGCAACATCCATCTTCTCATACCTTGATCTTCATGTCATACGTGCTTTTTGCTTGATCGATGAGCCACATGCTAGTTGGGCCTTGCCCTAATCATTGCTACATGACGCGCTAGTATCATTGCATATCCTGCTACACCGGCAGAGGCATACATTTGCATACATCATGATAGTTTCATTTTCTTTATGTTGAGTACTTTTGTAAAGTGTGAAAGATCTTCTATACTTCTTGTAATACATAGAGTGTTGCCCCTAAAGTGAGGAAAAGATCCCAAAGAGGACAAAATCAAAAGATCCCAAAGAGGACAAATGAGAGATAAATAGAAAGAGCCATTGAGGCCACAAAAAAAATAAAAAAATAGAAAAAAGAGAAAAAGAAATAAAAAGAGAGAAGGGGGGCACACTACTATTTCTTTTGAGAGATCCACACTCGTACTCCATCTTATACCTTGTACTCCATAGAGATTATCATTCATGCATATAGCTATGTGGGGACCTTTACACTATAGAACTTGGCTTGTATATTCCAATGACGAGCCTCCTCAAAAGAGCTCTAGGTCTTCTTGAGCAAGCAAGTTGGATGCACCCCCACTAGTTCCATTGGAGAGCTTACCTTAGCTCATATGTGCATCCGTTGCATGGCAATCCCTACTCCTCACATCATATCTATCATTTGGCTTTCTCTCGCCGATGATTGTCCTCATTGATGTGAGCCTTTCACACCTTTTTTTTGTCTTCCACCTCTATCATTTTTCCCTCTTTGCCATCCTAAGTGTCGACTTTCTTGCTTACGCTCATCCATTGCATGAGTGCTCAAAATATCGGAAGGGAGTGGATCATTTTGACTTGTACCTGGCTGACGGTCTGGGGATGAGTCAAGATAAGATTCCAAAGAAGACCAAGTGTGAAACTTTAGTAGATTAAGTTCTCAACAATACAAAAACTATGTTTTACTCTCTCATATATCCCTATCCCCTTTCTTGCACGCAAACACCATTTGGAGACATTCGAGTCACGGACAGCGAGAGCTCTTGCACCTTTATGTTCTTATGTTACTTGTTACAATGATAATATAGACTCTTGCTGGTTATGACTTGAATTGGATTACATGCCTTGATTACTTTACTTAAAAGTTCTTATATGGTTGATAGCATGTCACCACAGAAATTATGCTTGTTATCATTTACCTACTCGAGGATGAGCAGGAATTAAGCTTGGGGATGTTGATACGCCCAAAACGTATCTATAATTTATGCTTGCTCCATGCCTCTTTTGTGTGATATTGCTATGATATTTATGCACTTCCATACACTTTTGATCATATTTGGACTAACCTATTAACTCAGTGCACCACAGTGCCAGTTCCTGTTTTCTGCTGTTTTTCTATTTCAGGTTTCCCCCATATTAAAAGTGCCCTAAAAATTCCGGGAAAAATACAGGAAAAATCAGCGTATCGGGAGCTTCCAGAAAAACCAAGGCAGGGCCAGAGGGGAGCCTAGGGTAGCCCAGGCGGCCACCCGGCACGGCCCCACCCCTGGCCGCGCCAGGGGGGTGCCTGGGGCCCCACCTCCGCCTCTGGTGACCCCCTTTGGCATATATATTTCTCGCGTCCCGAAACCCTTGAGGACGGAACCCTTTTTCGCGATCTCATCTCTGTTCCACTGCCGCCGCGTTTCCAAGATCGGGAGCACCAGGAGAACTCTTCCCGGCACCCTGCCGGAGGGGAGAACCACCACCGGGAGCTTCTCCACCATCATGGACGCTTCCCGGATGAGTTGTGAGTAGTCCCCCTTGGACCATGGGTCCATGACCAGTAGCTATGTGATGTTCTCCTCCCCTCTTTGTTCTTCATGGATTAGACCTCGTGAGCTGCCCTACATGATCGAGGCACGTATGTAATCTTTATGCTGTTGCTATGCTGAGTTTGCTGGGATCCGATGGATTATGAGATTATGTTCAGATTGTGTGTGAGTAATATATTTGATTCACCTCTTTTATATTTATGTTCTTGAGTAATTCTTGCATGTTCTCCGTTGCTATTTATTGCTTTGGCCGAGTAGTAGGTAGTAACTCCAAGAGGGAACGTTATGCTTGATTGTGGGTTCATGCCCCTCGATGACTAGTTTGAGTGACAGAAACATGAGTCTAGGGGATGTGCTGTTGCCACAAGGGGGAAAACAACGGTGCTTGTACTTGCGGGTTCAAGGATTGTTTACTTTACGCAAAGTTCTTTTAATGCAGTTGTCTGTTGCTTTCAGTTTACACTTTGGGTGGGACTCGCAACTTAATACCAGCGAGATGTTCTGGATAGATATCTCAAGGTGGATGATTAGTAGTAGATGCAGATGGATTTCGGTCTACTTGCCTTGGCGTACCGCCCATGCTTTTGAGCCTCTACCTTTCTTTACAGCATAGTTAGCATTGGTTTGCGCACATAATCCTATCAATTGCCCAGCTGTAATTTGTTCACCTCGCTTAGCTGTTTTATCGTCTATTGGGAGAGAGACATCACTAGTGAACATCATGGGACCCCGGTCCATATTACCATCACTGATCACACCCGCTATTTACTTCCTGTTCTTATTTCCTAGTTGCAGTCACACCTATCACCATTACCTCTTGCGTTTGATCCTTTGTAAACAGCAAGGCTGGAGGGATTGACAACCTCTCTGTACTCGTTGGGAGCAAAGTTATTTGTATCTGTGTGCATGTCCTATCAACTGCTAAAGTTGGCGCTGTTAGCGTTGACACCTTCTTGTTGGCCCTCGGAGTCTCACGGGATTCGATCCTTGGTATCTTGCCAAGGGAAACTTGCCGTTACGCTACATCTCAAACCTTCCACTTGGGGTAACCAACGAGGGGCGAGAAGCCATCAACACTCAACCTCGGCTATCACATGTGCTGACTCGCCAAAGACTGACGTTGCACCCACTGGGGATGTCTTCACCTAGGAAGCCCGTGGGAGGGGTGCACGTGGTGTTTCCCATCCTGAAGGACACGCTGGAGATGTTCGCCCTCTAGAAATGTGAGGACATTGGTGTGGAAAGGTCTACCGTGTGGGGGTGTGGTTCCGACTCTGGTGGCGTGTGAAGATCCTTATGGCGATTCCCGAGTGGGGAGGGGTGCTTGCTAGATCTAGAAGTGTCGCTTTGCTAGGGGTCTGATCCCAACGACAGGGGCCTTGATGGAGACAAGCCCGGTCCTGGGGGTGTGCAATCTGTGCCCCTGCACATGGCCCCCAGGTTTTAAGGCCCTCAATTTTTTTACGCATTAGTACTAGTATACTAGGGTTTATTACTTCATTAGCGATAATATGATGGGCCTCCTGTTCACTTGTCGGTGGATGGGCCTGAAGGAAATATGCCCTAGAGGCAATAATAAAGTTGTTATTTTATATTTCCTTATATCATGATAAATGTTTATTATTCATGCTAGAATTGTATTAACCGGAAACTTAGTACATGTGTGAATACATAGACAAAACAGAGTGTCCCTAGTATGCCTCTACTAGACTAGCTCATTGATCAAAGATGGTTATGTTTCCTAAACCATAGACATGAGTTGTCATTTGATCAGTGGGGTCACATCATTAGGAGAATGATGTGATGGACAAGACCCATCCGTTAGCTTAGCAACTCGATCGTTTAGTATGTTGCTATTGCTTTCTTCATGACTTATACATGTTCCTATGACTATGAGATTATGCAACTCCCGTTTACCGGAGGAACACTTTGTGTGCTACCAAACGTCACAACGTAACTGGGTGATTATAAAGGTGCTCTACAGGTGTCTCCGAAGGTACTTGTTGGGTTGGCGTATTTCGAGATTAGGATTTGTCACTCCGATTGTCGGAGAGGTATCTCTGCGCCCTCTCGGTAATGCACATCATAATAAGCCTTGCAAGCAAATGACTAATGAGTTAGTCACGAGATGATGTATTACGGAACGAGTAAAGAGACTTGCCGATAACGAGATTGAACTAAGTATTGAGATACCGACGATTGAATCTCGGGCAAGTAACATACCGATGACAAAGGGAACAACGCATGTTGTTATGTGGTTCGACCGATAAAGATCTTCGTAGAATATGTAGGAGCCAATATGGGCATCTAGGTTCCTCTATTGGTTATTGATCGAAGAGATGTCTCGATCATGTCTACATAGTTCTCGAACCCGTAGGGTCCGCACGCTTAACGTTTCGTTGACGATATACTATTGAATGAGTTATGTATGTTTGTGACCAAATGTTATTCGGAGTCCCGGATGTGATCATGGACATGACGAGGAACTCCAGAATGGTCCAGAGATAAAGATTAATATATGGGATAATAGTGTTTGACCTCCGGAAGGGTTCCGGAATTCACCGGAAGGGGTTCCGGATGTTTCCCGAAATGTTTGGGTACGAGAACACTTTATTTGGGCCAAAGGGGAAAGCCCACGAGGCTTTAGGAAAGTGCAAAAGGAAGTTTTGCGGAGACCAGAGGCTAGATGCCAGGAACCCTAGCGTCTAGGGTGTAGACGCCGGGAACCCTGGCGTCTAGCCCTGGAGTCCGAGTGGGACTCTTTCCTTTCGGGCAAAACCGACTTTGAGGAGGCTTTTGCTCCAAGTTTCGACCCCAGGGCTCAACATATAAATAGAGGGGTAGGGCTAGCACCCAAGACACATCAAGATACACCAAGCCGTGTGCCGGCAACCCCGACCCTCTAGTTTATCCTCCGTCTAGTTTCTGTAGTGCTTGGCGAAGCCCTGCAGAGATTGTTCTTCATCAACAACCGTCACCACGCCGTCGTGCTGCCGGAACTCATCTACTACTTCGCCTGTCTTGCTGGATCAAGAAGGCGAGGACGTCATCGAGCTGAACGTGTGCTGAACGCGGAGGTGCCGTACGTTCGGTACTAGATCGGGACGGATCGTGAAGGTGCACGACTACATCAACCGCGTTGATAAACGCTTCCGCTTTCGGTCTACGAGGGTACGTAGACACACTCTCCCTTCTCATTGCTATGCATCTAGTAGATAGATCTTGCGTGTTCGTAGGAGAATTTTTGAAATACTACGTTCCCCAACAGTGGTATCAGAGCCAGGTCTATGCGTAGATGATATGCACGAGTAGAACACAATGAGTTGTGGGCGATACTAGTCATACTGCTTACCAGCTTGTCATACTTTGCTTCGGCGGTATTGTGAGATGAAGCGGCCCGGACCAACATTACGCGTACGCTTACGCGAGACTGGTTTCACCGTTATGAGCACTCGTTGCTTAAAGGTGACTGGCAGTTGTCTGTCTCTCTCACTTTAGCTGAATCGAGTGTGCCTACGCCCGGTCCTTGTGAAGGTTAAAACAACACATACTTGACGAAACATCGTGGTGGTTTTGTATGCGCAGGTAAGAACGGTTCTTGCTAAAGCCCGTAGCAGCCACGTAAAACTTGCAACAACAAAGTAGAGGACGTCTAACTTGTTTTTGCAGGGCATGTTGTGATGTGATATGGTCAACACATGATGAGTTATACGTTATTGTATGAGATGATCATCTTTTGTAAAGTTATCGGCAACTGGCAGGAGCCATATGGTTGTCGCTTTATTGTATGAAATGCAATCACCATGTAATTGCTTTACTTTATCACTAAGTGGTAGCGATAGTCGTAAAAGCAATAGTTGGCGAGACGACAACGATGCTACGATGGAGATCAAGGTGTCGCGCCGGTGACGAAGGTGATCATGACGGTGCTTTGGAGATGGAGATCAAAAGCACAAGATGATGATGGCCATATCATGTCACATATTTTGATTTGCATGTGATGTTTATCTTATTATGCTTCTTATTTTGCTTAGAACGACGGTAGCATTATAAGATGATCCCTTACAAAATTTCAAGGTACAAGTGTTCTCCCTGAGTATGCACCGTTGCGAAAGTTCTTCGTGCCGAGACACCACGTGATTATCGGGTGTGATAGGCTCTACGTTCAAATACAACGGGTGTAAGACAGTTTTGCACACACAGAATACTTGGGTTAAACTTGACGAGCCTAGCATATGCAGATATGGCCTCGAAATACTGGAGACTGAAAGGTCGAGCGTGAATCATATAGTAGATATGATCAACATAAGATGTTCACCATTGAAACTACTCCATCTCACGTGATGATCGGACATGGTTTAGTTGATTTGGATCACGTGATCATTTAGATGACTAGAGGGATGTCTATCTAAGTGGGAATTCTTAAGTAATATGATTAAATTGAACTTTAATTTATCATGAACTTAGTCCTGGTAGTATTAGCATATCTATGTTGTATATCAATAGCTCGCGATGTTGCTCCACGTTTATTTTTTATATGTTCCTAAGGAAAACTAAGTTGAAATATGTTAGTAGCAATGATGCGGAATTGTTCCGTGATCTGAGGATTATCCTCATTGCTGCACAGAAGAATTATGTCCTTGATGCACCGCTAGGTGACAGACCTATTGCAGGAGCAGATACAGACGTTATGAACGTTTTTGACAAAAGCTCGGTATGATGACTACTTGATAGTTTAAGTGCACCATGCTTTACGGCTTAGAATCGGGACTTCAAAAACGTTTTGAACGCCACAGAGCATATATGATGTTACAAGAGTTGAAATTAGTATTTCATACTCATGCCCGTGTCGAGAGGTATAAGACTTCTGACAGTACTTTGCCTACAAGATGGAGGAGAATAGCTCAACCAGTGAGCATGTGCTCAGATTGTCTGGGTACTACAATTACTTGAATCAAGTGGGAGTTAATCTTCCAGATAAGATAGTAATTGACAAAGTTCTCTAGTCACTATCACCAAGTTAGTAGAACTTCGTGATGAACTATAATATGCAAGGGATGACGAAAGGAATTCCTGAGCTCTTCGCGATGCTGAAGTCGGCGAAGGTAGAAATCATGAAAAAGCATCAAGTGTTGATGGTTAACAAGACCACTTGTTTCAAGTAAAGGGCAAAGGGATAGAAGGGAAACTTCAACAAGAATGACAAGCAAGTTGTCACTCCCGTGAAGAAACCCAAAGCTAAAACTCAAGCCAGAAACTAAGTGCTTCTACTGCAAAGGAAATGGTCATTGAAAGTGGAACTGCCCTAGATACTTGGCGGATAAGAAGGATGGCAAAGTGAACAAAGGTATATTTTGATATACAGATTATTGATGTGTACTTTACTAGTGTTCATAGCAACCCCTAAGTATTTGATACTGGTTCAGTTGCTAAAGAGTAGTAACTCAAAATGGGAGTTGCATAATGAACAGAAACTAGTTAAAGGTGAAGTGATGATGTGTGTTGGAAGTGGTTCCAAGATTGATATGATCATCATCGCACACTCCCTATACTTTCGGGATTAGTGTTGAACCTAAATAAGTGTTATTTGCTGTTTGTGTTGAGCATGAATATGATTTGATCATGTTTATTGCAATACAGTTATTCATGTAAGTTAGAGAATTATTGTTGTTTTGTTTACATGAATAAAACCTTCTATGGTCATACACCCAATGAAAATGGTTTGTTGGATCTCGATCGTGTGATACACATATTCATAATATTGAAGCCAAAAGATGCAAGGTTAATAATGATAGTGCAACTTATTTGTGGCACTGCCGTTTAGGTCATATTGGTGTAAAGCGCATAAAGAAACTCCATAATGATGGACTTTTGGAATCAGTTGATTATGAATCACTTGGTGCTTGCGAACCATGCCTGATGGGCAAGATGACTAAAACTCCGTTCTCCGAAACAATGGAGCGAGCAACAGATTTGTTGGAAATCATACATACTGATGTATGCGGACCAATGAGTGTTGAAGCTCGCGGCAGGTATCGTTATTTTCTGACCTTCACTGATGATTTGAGCAGATATGGGTATATCTACTTAATGAAGCACAAGTCTGAAACATTTGAAAAGTTCAAAGAATTTCAGAGTGAAGTGGAGAATCATCGTAACAAGAAAATAAGAGTTTCTATGATATGGTCGTAGAGGTAAAATATTTGAGTTAGCGAGTTTGGCCTTCAGTAAAAACAATGTGAAATAGTTTCACTACTCACGCCACCTGGAACACCACAGTGTAATGGTGTGTCCGAACGTCATAACCGTACTTTATTAGATATGGTGCGATCGATGATGTATCTTACCGATCTACCACTATCGCTTTTGGGGTTATGCATTAGAGGCAGCTACATTCACGTTAAATAGGGCACCATCTAAATCCGTGGAGATGACACTGTATGAACTGTGGTTTGACGAGAAACCTAAGCTGTCATTTCTTTAAGTTTGGGACTGCGATGCTTATGTGAAAAAGTTTCAACATGATAAGCTCGAACCCAAATCGGAGAAGTAAATCTTCATAGGATACCCAAAAGAAACTGTTGGGTACACCTTCTATCACAGATGCTAAGGCAAGGTCTTTGTTGCTAAGAGTGGATCCTTTCTAGAGAAGGAGTTTCTCTCGAAAGAAGTGAGTGGAAGGAAAGTAGAACTTGATGCGGTAATTGTACCTTCTCCCGAATTGGAAAGTGGAACATCACAGAAACTAGTTCCAGTGATTCCTACACCAATTAGTGAGGAAGCTCATGATGATGATCATGAAACTTCAGATCAAGTTTTTGCTGAACTTCGTAGATCAACCAGAGTTCGTTCCGCACCAGAGTGGTACGGCAACCCGGTTCTGGAAGTCATGTTACTGGACCATGATGAACCTACGAACTATGAGGAAGCGATGATGAGCCCAGATTCCGCAAAATGGCTTGAGGCCATGAAATCTGAGATGGGATCCATGTATGAGAACAAAGTATGGACTTTGGTTGACTTGCCCGATGCTCGGCAAGCCATTGAAAATAAATGGATCTTTAAGAGGAAGACTGACGCCGATGGTAATGTTACTGTCTACAAAGCTTGACTTGTTGCGAAAGGTTTTCGACAAGTTCAAGGTGTTGACTACGATGAGATTTTCTCACCCGTAGCGATACTTAAGTCTGTCCGAATGATGTTAGCAATTGCCACATTTTATGAAATCTGGCAAATGGATAACGAAACTGCGTTCTTTAATGGATTTATTAAAGAAGAGTTGTATATGATGCAACCAGAAGGTTTTGTCAATCCTAAAGGTGCTAGCAAATTGTGCAAGCTCCAGCGATCCATCTATGGACTGGTGCAAGCATCTCGGAGTTGGAATATACGCTTTGATAAGTTGATCAAAGCATATAGTTTTATACAGACTTGCGGTGAAGCCTGTATTTACAAGAAAGTGAGTGGGAGCACTACAACCTTTCTGATGAGTATATGTGAATGACATATTGTCGATCGGAAATGATGTAGAATTTTCTGGAAAGCATAAATGAGTGTTTGAAAGGAGTTTTTCAAAGAAAGACCTCGGTGAAGCTGCTTACATATTGGGCATCAAGATCTATAGAGATAGATCAAGACGCTTGATAAGACTTTCGATGAGTACATACCTTGATAAGATTTTGAAGTAGTTCAAAATGGATCAGTCAAAGAAGGAGTTCTTGCCTGACTTGTAAGGTGTGAAGTTGAGTAAGACTCAAAGCCAGATCACGGCAGAAAAATATAGAGAGAATGAAAGTCATTCCCTATGCCTCAGCCATAGGTTCTATAAAGTATGCCATGCTGTGTACCAAACCTGTTGTGTACCTTGCCATAAGTTTGGCAAGGAGGTACAATAGTGATCTAGGAGTAGATCACTGGACAGCGGTCAAAATTATCCTTAGTAACGGGATGACTAAGGAAATGTTTCTCGATTATGGAGGTGATAAAGAGTTCGTCGTAAAGGGTTACGCCGATGCAAGCTTTGACACTAAATCCAGATGACTCTAAGTATCAATCTGGATGCGTATTGAAAGTGGGAGCAATTAGCTAGAGTAGCTCCATGCAGACCATTGTAAACATAGAAATTTGCGAAATACATACAGATCTGAATGTGACAGGCCCGTTGACTAAACTTCTCTCACGAAGCAAAACATGATCACACCTTAGTACTCTTTGGGTGTTAATCACATAGCGATGTGAACTAGATTATTGACTCTAGTAAACCCTTTGGGTGTTGGTCACATGGCGATGTGAACTATGGGTGTTAATCACATGACGATGTGTACTATCGGTGTTAAATCACATGGCGATGTGAACTAGATTATTGACTCTAGTGCAAGTGGGAGACTGAAGGAAATATGCCCTAGAGGCAATAATAAAGTTGTTATTTTATATTTCCTTATATCATGATAAATGTTTATTATTCATGCTAGAATTGTATTAACCGGAAACTTAGTACATGTGTGAATACATAGACAAAACAGAGTGTCCCTGGTATGCCTCTACTAGACTAGCTCATTGATCAAAGATGGTTATGTTTCCTAAAGCATAGACATGAGTTGTCATTTGATCAATGGGGTCACATCATTAGGAGAATGATGTGATGGACAAGACCCATCCGTTAGCTTAGCAACTCGGTCGTTTAGTATGTTGCTATTGCTTTCTTCATGACTTATACATGTTCCTATGACTATGAGATTATGCAACTCCCGTTTACCGGAGGAACACTTCGTGTGCTACCAAACGTCACAACGTAACTAGGTGATTATAAAGGTGCTCTACAGGTGTCTCCGAAGGTACTTGTTGGGTTGGCGTATTTCGAGATTAGGACTTGTCACTCCGATTGTCGGAGAGGTATCTCTGGGCCCTCTCGGTAATGCACATCATAATAAGCCTTGCAAGAAAATGACCAATGAGTTAGTCACGAGATGATGTATTACAGAACGAGTAAAGAGACTTGCCGGTAACGAGATTGAACTAGGTATTGAGATACCGACGATCGAATCTCGGGCAAGTAACATACCGATGACAAAGGGAACAACGTATGTTGTTATGCGGTTCGACCGATAAAGATCTTCGTAGAATATGTAGGAGCCAATATGGGCATCCAGGATCCTCTATTGGTTATTGACCGGAGAGATGTCTCGATCATGTCTACATAGTTCTCGAACCCGTAGAGTCCGCACGCTTAACGTTTTGTTGACGATATAGTATTGAATGAGTTATGTATGTTGGTGACCGAATGTTATTCGGAGTCCCGGATGTGATCATGGACATGACGAGGAACTCCGGAATGGTCCAGAGATAAAGATTAATATATGGGATAATAGTGTTTGACCTCCGTAAGGGTTCCGGAATTCACCGGAAGGGGTTCCAGATGTTTCCCGAAATGTTTGGGTACGAGAACACTTTATTTGGGCCAAAGGGGAAAGCCCACGAGGCTTTAGGAAAGTGCAAAAGGAAGTTTTGCGGAGACCAGAGGCTAGACGCCAGGAACCCTGGCGTCTAGGGGGTAGACGCCAGGAACCCTGGCGTCTAGCCCTGGAGTCCGAGTGGGACTCTTTCCTTTCGGGCAAAACCGACTTTGAGGAGGCTTTTGCTCCAAGTTTTGACCCCAGGGTTCAACATATAAATAGAGGGGTAGGGCTAGCACCCAAGACACATCAAGATACACCAAGCCGTGTGCCGGCAACCCCGACCCTCTAGTTTATCCTCCGTCTAGTTTCTGTAGTGCTTGGCAAAGCCCTGCAGAGATTGTTCTTCATCAACAACCGTCACCACGCCGTCGTGCTGCCGGAACTCATCTACTACTTCGCCCATCCTGCTGGATCAAGAAGGCGAGGACGTCATCGAGCTGAACGTGTGCTGAACGCGGAGGTGCCGTACGTTCGGTACTAGATCGGGACGGATCGTGAAGGTGCACGACTACATCAACCGCGTTGATAAACGCTTCCGCTTTCGGTCTACGAGGGTACGTAGACACACTCTCCCCTCTCGTTGCTATGCATCTAGTAGATAGATCTTGCGTGTTCGTAGGAGAATTTTTGAAATACTACGTTCCCCAACAGGGCCCCCTATCTCCCCGCTTCCCACGCCTCAGCTGCCATCGATGGATCGGGATCAAGATGTTGGGGATCGTAGCAGAAAATCAAAATTTTTCCTACGCGTCACCAAGATCTATCTATGGAGTAATCTTGCAATGAGCATAAAGGAGAGTGCATCTACATACCCTTGTAGATCGCAAGCGGAAGCGTTCAAGAGAACGGGGATGATGGAGTCGTACTCGTCGTGATCCAAATCACCGATGATCCTAGCGCCGAACGGACGGCACCTCCGTGTTCAACACACGTACGGAGCGGGGACGTCTCCTCCTTCTTGATCCAGCAAGGGGGGAGGAGAGGTTGATGGAGATCCAGCAGCACGACGGCGTGGTGGTGGAAGTAGCGGGATTCCAGCAGGGCTTCGCCAAGCGCTGCGGGAGGAGGGAGATGTGTCACGGGAGGGAGAGGGAGGCGCCAGGGCTTGGGGTGCGGCTCCCATGCGCCTCCCCACTATATAGGGGTGGAGGGGGCTGGTTTCTTGCCCTCCAAGTCCATTGGGGCGTTGTCAAAGGTGGGGGAAAGAAATCCCATCATTTCCTTTCCCCACCGATTGTTATCCCCCCTTTTTAGGGATCTTGATCTTATCCCTTCGGGATATGATCTTATTCCTTCTAAGGGGGGATCTTGGTGCGCCTTGACCAGGGGTGTGGGGCCTTGCCCCCACTACCCACGTTCATGTGGGTCCCCCCATGCAGGTGGGCCCCACTTCAGAACCTTCTAGAACCTTCCCGGTACAATACCGAAAAATCCCGAACATTTTCCGGTGGCCAAAATAGGACTTCCTATATATAAATCTTTACCTCCGGACCATTCCGTAACTCCTCGTGACGTCCGGGATCTCATCCGGGACTCCGAACAACTTTCGGGTTTCCGCATACTTATATCTCTACAACCCTAGCGTCACCGAACCTTAAGTGTGTAGACCCTACGGGTTCGGGAGACACGCAGACATGACCGAGACGACTCTCCGGTCAATAACCAACAGCGGGATCTGGATACCCATGTTGGCTCCGACATGCTCCACGATGATCTCATCGGATGAACCACGATGTCAAGGATTCAATCAACCCCGTATACAATTCCCTTTGTCTATCGGTATAGCACTTGCCCGAGATTCGATCGTCGGTATACCGATACCTTGCTCAATCTCGTTACCGGCAAGTCTCTTTACTCGTTCCGTAACACATCATCCCGTGATCAACTCCTTGATCACATATTGTGCACATTATGATGATGTCCTACCGAGTGGGCCCAGAGATACCTCTCCGTCATACGGAGTGACAAATCCCAGTCTCGATTCGTGCCAACCCAACAGACACTTTCGGAGATACCTGTAGTGCACCTTTATAGCCACCCAGTTACGTTGTGACGTTTGGTACACCCAAAGCATTCCTACGGTATCCGCGAGTTGCACAATCTCATGGTCTAAGGAAAAGATACTTGACATATAGAAAAGCTTTAGCATACGAACTACACGATCTGTGCTAGGCTTAGGATTGGGTCTTGTCCATCACATCATTCTCCTAATGATGTGATCCCGTTATCAACGACATCCAATGTCCATGGTCAGGAAACCGTGACCATCTGTTGATCAACGAGCTAGTCAACTAGAGGCTTACTAGGGACATGGTGTTTGTCTATGTATCCACACATGTATCTGAGTTTCCTATCAATACAATTCTAGCATGGATAATAAACAATTATCATGAACAAGGAAATATAATAATAACCAATTTATTATTGCCTCTAGGGCATATTTCCAACAGTCTCCCACTTGCACTAGAGTCAATAATCTAGTTCACATCGCCATGTGATTAACACCCATAGGTCACATCGCCATGTGACTAACATCCAAAGAGTTTACTAGAGTCAGTAATCTAGTTCACATCAATATGTGATTAACACTCAATGAAGTCTGGGTTTGATCATGTTATGCTTGTGAGAGAGGTTGTAGTCAACGGGTCTGCAACATTCAGATCCCTATGTACTTCGCAAAAACTTTATGTCATATCGTAGATCCTGCTACCACGTTCCACTTGGAGCTATTCCAAACTGTTGCTCCATTATACGTATCCGGTATCTCCACTCAGAGTTATCCGGATAGGTGTTAAGCTTGCATCGACGTAACTCTTTACGTCGAACTCTTTATCACCTCCATAACCGAGAAACATTTCCTTATTCCTCTAAGGATAATTTTGACTGCTATCTGGTGATCCACTCCTGGATCACCTTTGTACCCTCTTGCCAAACATTTGGCAAGGCACACATCAGGTGCGGTACTCAGCATGGCATATCGTATAGAGCCTATTACAAAAGCATAAGGGATGACCTTCGTCCTTCCTCTTTCTTCTGCCGCGGTCAAGCTTTGAGTCTTACTCAACTTCACACCTTACAACTCAGGCAAGAACTCCTTCTTTGACTGATCTATTTTGAACTCCTTCAAAATCATGTCAAAGGTGTGTGTTCTTTTGAAAGTATTATCAGGCGTCTTGATCTATCTGTATAGATCTTGATGCCCAATATGTAAGCAGCTTTATCTAGGTCTTCCTTTGAAAAACTCTTTTCAAACAACCCTTTACGCTTTCCAGAAATTCTACACCATTTCAGATCAACAATATGTCATTCACATATACTTATCAGAAATGTTGTAGTGCTCCCACTCACTTTATTGTAAATACAAGTTTCTAACAAACTTAGTATAAACCAAAAAACTTTGATCACTCCATCAAAGTGTATATTCCGACTCCGAGATGCTTGCTCTAGTCCATAGAAGGATCGCTGGAGCTAGCATATCTTTTAGCATCCTTAGGATCGACAAAACCTTTCTGATTTTATCATATACAACCTTTCCTTACAAAAACAGGTAAGGAAACTTGTTTTGTCATCCATCTGCCAGATTTCATAAATGCAGCTAATGCTAACATGATTCCGACGGACTTAAGCATCGCTACGAGTGAGAAAATCTCATCGTAGTCAACTCCTTGAACTTGTGAAAAACTCTTTGCCACAAGTCGAGCTTCATAGACGGTGACATTACCGTCCACGTCCGTCTTCTTCTTAAAGATCCATTTATCTCAATGGCTTGTCAGTCATCGGGCAAGTCCACCAAAGTCCATACTTTGTTTCGATACATGGATCCTATCTCGGATTTCTCGGCTTCTAACCATCTGTCGGAATATGGGCCCACCATCGCTTCTCCATAGTTCGTAGGTTCATCGTTGTCCAACAACATGACCTCTAAGACAGGATCACCGTACCACTCAGGAGTAGTACATATCCTTGTCGACCTACGAGGTTCGATAGCAACTTGATCTGGAGCTTCATGATCACTATCATTAGTTTCCTCTTCAACTGTCGTAGGTTCCACAGAAACATCTTTCTGTGTTGCACTACTCTCCGGTTGAAGTGAGGGTTCGACAACCTCATCAAGTTCTATCTTCCTCCCACTCAATTCTTTCGAGAGAAACTCCTTCTCGAGAAAGGACCCATTCTTAGCGACAAACATTTTTGTCCTTGGATCTGAGATAGAAGGTATACCCAACTGTTACCTTTGGGTATCCTATGAAGATGTTTTGTCCGCTTTGGGTTCGAGCTTTTCCCGGCTGAAGCCATAAGCCTCGCAGCCCCAAACATTGAGAAACGACAACTACGGTTTCTTGCCAAACCATACGACGTCGTCTCAACGGACTTAGATGGTGCCCTATCTAAAGTGAATGCAGCTGTCTCTAATGCATAACCTCAAAATAACAGCGGTAGATCGGTAAGATACATCATAGATCGCGCCATATCTCATAAGGTTCGATTACGATGTCCGGACACACCATTACGCTGTGGTGTTCCAGGGGGCTTCAACTGCGAAACAATTCCACAATGTCTTAAGTGATTGCCAAACTCATAATTCAGATAATATCCCCTTGATCAGATCGTAGGAACATGATCTTCTTGTTATGATGATTCTTAATCTTCACTCTGAAATTTTTGAACCTTTCAAACGTTTCAGACTTTTGCTTCATTAAGTGAATATGCCATATCTACTCAAATCGTCAGTGAAGATGAGAAAATAACGATATCCACCACACGCCTTAATTCTCATTGGATCACATACATCAGCATGTATGATTTCCAACAAGTCACTTACCCGTTTCATTGTACCTGAAAACGGGATCTCAGTCATCCTGCCCATGAGGCATGGCTCGCATGTGTCAAGCGATTCAAAATCAAGTGACTCCAAACGTCCATCAGCATGGAGTTTCTTCATGCATTTTATGCCAAAATGACCTAAGCGGCAGTGCCACAAGAAAGTGGTACTATCATTATTAACTCTACATCTTTTGGCATTAATATTATCATCATGTGTATTACTATGATCGAGATTCAACAAACCATTGGGTGCATGACCATAAAGGTATTATTCATGTAAACAGAATAACCATTATTCTCTGACTTAAATGAATAATCGTATTGCAATGAACATGATCTAATCATATTCATGTTCAACGTAGACACCCGATAACATTTATCTAGGTTCAACACTAATCTCGAAAATAGAGGGAGTGTGCGATGGTGATCTTATCAACCTTGGAAACACTTCCAATACACATCGTCACCTCGCCCTTAGCTAGTCTCCGTTCAGTCCGTAGCTTTTGCTTCAAGTCACTAATAATAGCAATTGAACCGGTATCCAATACCCAGGTGCTACAAGGAGTACTAGTAAGGTACACATCAATAACAATATACTTTGTTGAAGTTTCCAGCTATCATATCTACCATGTATTTGGGGTAGTTCCGCTATCATGTGACCGTTCCCCGTACAATAGAAGCACTTAGTCTCGAGGTTTGGGTTTAACCATGGGTTCCTTCATCAGAGCGACAACTGGTTTGCCATCCATGAAGTTTCCCTTCTAGCCCTTGCCCTTTTGAAACCAGTGGTCTTGTTAAACCATCAACACTTGATGCTTCTTCTTGATTTCTACTTTTTTTTGCGGTCTTAAGAACCGCTAATAGCTCCGGGATCATCTCCATCCTTTGCATGTCATAGTTCATCACGAAGTTCTAGTAACTTGGTGATAGTGTCTAGAGAATTCCCGTCAACCACTATCTCATCTGGAAGATTAACTCCCACTTGGTTCAAGTGATTTTAGCACCCAGACATTCTGAGCACATGCTCACTAGTTGAGCCATTCTCCTCCATCCTTTTTGCAAAAGAACTTGTCAGAGGTCTCATACCTCTCAACACGGGCATGAGCCTGAAATCCCAATTTCAGCTCTTAGAACATCTCATATGTTCTATGGCGTTCAAAACGTCATTGGAATCCCGATTCTAAGCCGTAAAGTATGGTGCACTAAACTATCAAGTAGTCATCAGGACGTGTCTCTCAGGTGTTCACAACATCCACAGACAACGTTGTAGGGGTTTGCACATCGAGCGGTGCATCAAAGACGTAAGCTTTCTGTGCAGCAGTGAGGACACTCCTCGGACTACGGACCCAGTCCGCATCCTTGCTTACAATATCTTTCAACTTAGTCTTTCTCTAGGATCGTATTAAACAGGGAGCTACAACGCAGTTATTGGTCTACAACATAATTTGCGAAGACAACTTAGACTAGTGTTCATGACAATGAAGTTCATCTAATGAACTCCCACTCAGATAGACATCTCTCTAGTCATCTAAGTGATACATGATCCGAATCGACTAGGCCGTGTCCGATCATCACGTGAGACGGACTAGTCATCAACGGTGAACATCTTCATGTTGATCGTATCTTCTATACGACTCATGTTCGACCTTTCGGTCTTCCGTGTTCCGAGGCCATGTCTGTACATGCTAGGCTCGTCAAGTCAACCCTAAGTGTATTGCGTGTGTAAATCTGGCTTACACCCGTTGTATGCGAACGTTAGAACCTATCACACCCGATCATCACGTGGTGCTTCGGAACAACGAACCTTAGCAACGGTGCACAGTTAGGGGAAACACAATTCTTGAAATTTTAGTGAGAGATCATCTTATTCACTACCGTCGTTCTAAGCAAATAAGATGAAAAACATGATAAACATCACATGCAATCAAATAGTGACATGATATGTCCAATATCATTTTGCTCCTTTTGATCTTCATCTTCGGGGCTCCATGATCATCATTGTCACCGGCATGACACCATGATCTCCATCATCATGATCTCCATGAAGTCGTCTCGCCAAACATTACTTCTACTACTATGGCTAACGTTTAGCAATAAAGTAAAGTAATTACATGGCGTTATTCAGTGACACGCAGGTCATACAATAAATAAGACAACTCCTATGGCTCCTGCCGGTTGTCATTCTCATCGACATGCAAGTCGTGATTCCTATTACAAGAACATGATCAATCTCATACATCACATATATATCATTCATCACATCCTTTTGGCCATATCACATCACACGGCACATGCTGCAAGAACAAGTTAGACGTCCTCTAATTGTTGTTGCAAGTTTTTTACGTGGCTGCTATAGGTTTCTAGCAAGAACGTTTCTTACCTACGCCAAAACCACAACGTGATATGCCAATTTCTATTTACCCTTCATAAGGACCCTTTTCATCGAATCCGATCCGACTAAAGTGGGAGAGACAGACACCCGCTAGCCACCTTATGCAACTAGTGCATGTCAGTCGGTGGAACCTGTCTCACGTAAGAGTACGTGTAAGGTCGGTCCGGGCCGCTTCATCCCACGATGCCGCCGAATCAAGATAAGACTAGTAACGGCAAGTAAATTGACATGATCTACGCCCACAACTACTTTGTGTTCTACTCGTGCAAGATACTACGCATAGACCTAGCTCATGATGCCACTGTTGGGGATCGTAGCAGAAAATCAAAATTTTTCCTACGCGTCACCAAGATCTATCTATGGAGTAATCTTGCAACGAGCATAAAGGAGAGTGCATCTACATACCCTTGTAGATCGCGAGCGGAAGCGTTCAAGAGAACGGGGATGATGGAGTCGTACTCGTCGTGATCCAAATCACCGATGATCCTAGCGCCGAACGGACGGCACCTCCGTGTTCAACACACGTACGGAGCGGGGACGTCTCCTCCTTCTTGATCCAGCAAGGGGGGAGGAGAGGTTGATGGAGATCCAGCAGCACGACGGCGTGGTGGTGGAAGTAGCGGGATTCCAGCAGGGCTTCGCCAAGCGCTGCGGGAGGAGGGAGATGTGTCACGGGAGGGAGAGGGAGGCGCCAGGGCTTGGGGTGCGGCTCCCATGCGCCTCCCCACTATATAGGGGTGGAGGGGGCTGGTTTCTTGCCCTCCAAGTCCATTGGGGCGTTGGCAAAGGTGGGGGAAAGAAATCCCATCATTTCCTTTCCCCACCGATTGTTATCCCCCCTTTTTAGGGATCTTGATCTTATCCCTTCGGGATATGATCTTATTCCTTCTAAGGGGGGATCTTGGTGCGCCTTGACCAGGGGTGTGGGGCCTTGCCCCCACTACCCACGTTCATGTGGGTCCCCCCATGCAGGTGGGCCCCACTTCAGAACCTTCTAGAACCTTCCCGGTACAATACCGAAAAATCCCGAACATTTTCCGGTGGCCAAAATAGGACTTCCTATATATAAATCTTTACCTCCGGACCATTCCGGAACTCCTCGTGACGTCCGGGATCTCATCCGGGACTCCGAACAACTTTCGGGTTTCCGCATACTTATATCTCTACAACCCTAGCGTCACCGAACCTTAAGTGTGTAGACCCTACGGGTTCGGGAGACACGCAGACATGACCGAGACGACTCTCCGGTCAATAACCAACAGCGGGATCTGGATACCCATGTTGGCTCCCACATGCTCCACGATGATCTCATCGGATGAACCACGATGTCAAGGATTCAATCAACCCCGTATACAATTCCCTTTGTCTATCGGTATAGCACTTGCCCGAGATTCGATCGTCGGTATACCGATACCTTGCTCAATCTCGTTACCGGCAAGTCTCTTTACTCGTTCCGTAACACATCATCCCGTGATCAACTCCTTGATCACATATTGTGCACATTATGATGATGTCCTACCGAGTGGGCCCAGAGATACCTCTCCGTCATACGGAGTGACAAATCCCAGTCTCGATTCGTGCCAACCCAACAGACACTTTCGGAGATACCTGTAGTGCACCTTTATAGCCACCTAGTTACTTTGTGACGTTTGGTACACCCAAAGCATTCCTACGGTATCCGGGAGTTGCACAATCTCATGGTCTAAGGAAAAGATACTTGACATATAGAAAAGCTTTAGCATACGAACTACACGATCTGTGCTAGGCTTAGGATTGGGTCTTGTCCATCACATCATTCTCCTAATGATGTGATCCCGTTATCAACGACATCCAATGTCCATGGTCAGGAAACCGTGACCATCTGTTGATCAACGAGCTAGTCAACTAGAGGCTTACTAGGGACATGGTGTTTGTCTATGTATCCACACATGTATCTGAGTTTCCTATCAATACAATTCTAGCATGGATAATAAACAATTATCATGAACAAGGAAATATAATAATAACCAATTTATTATTGCCTCTAGGGCATATTTCCAACACAAGATTCACTTCATCAGAAAAATAAATTAGCGATCAAAGCGTCCCTTCTCTCCCTTCGTACTTTCTATGTGCGGCAGTTGGACTTTTCCTTCATTTCCTCGTGCGCATGTGGCGGCGGCTTGGGCCTGTGACCCAGCGTGATAAACTTGATCTTGATTCTTGAGGTTGCTGAAGAAGGCAGCGAGTGGCTGGTAGGAACAGACCTGGCACCCGGCAGGAAGGCAGGGAAGTTTGCACCATCTTCGATTTCTCAAGCGATATTGCGTCGACATGCGGTGATTCTGTGAGCCCTTCACCTTCTGTGCGAGTTATAATTTCGATCATGTATGTAGTTTTGCTAATACTGTGTAGCTAATTTTATTTAGGCAGGAAGTTATTTAAGTGAAGACTTTACAACCAAAAATAGGTACGATTCTTGATATTTCCCATTACTATGTAAGATATTATGATCTGCATATTATTGTAGTTATATTTATATAGGGTTTCTAACTGAGGTAGGACCCATTTTATAGTTTCGTACAGGGCCTCAGATTTTGTCGGCCTGGCCCTGGATGGAGGACACAAAGGTGAAGGCATCGGCTGATTTGATCCATGAGGTAGTTGCAAATATGGTGATTTGCGAGGTGGCTGCAATGGTGGTCAGATATGAAAACCACATTGCGTTCAAGTGTCCCTCTCTTTCATATCAACCAGGATCAGATGAGTTATATCATAGACTGTAAGGAGGAAAGGTCCTTGTCCACTGGCATGGCCAGGTTTCGGGCTCTCTCAGCATGAAGATTCAACTTGTGAAACATCGCTAGACAATAGAGGTTACTACCAGTGACAAATTTGACGACAAGCTGGTGAAGACCATCGATCTTCCCCTCCACTATCTCGGGTACTATTGGCGTGTGAGTGACATGTTCTCGTTGAAGGTGTTGGTTCGAAGCTTGACTTCTATTATGGACTTGATGTCTACACACGCTTCTACTCTTGTAGACTATGTTGGGCCTCCAAGCGCAGAGGTTTGTAGGACAGCAGCAAATTTCCCTCAAGTGGATGACCTAAGGTTTATCGAACTCAGGGAAGTAGAGGTTGAAGATGGTCTCTCTCAAGCAACCCTGCAACTAAGATACAAGAAGTCTCTTGTGAACCCAACACACCTAATACACTTGTTAGATGTATAGGTGCACTAGTTCGGCGAAGAGATGTTAAATGGCAAGTGATATGGATGGCAAAACAAAGTAATATAAATCTGTAATAAAAAGTGCAGCAAGCAAACAAGTGGTAAACGTGAGCACAAATGGTATTGCAATGGTGGAAACAAGGCCTAGGCTTCATACTTTCACTAGTGGCAACTCCCAACAACATTAACATAATCGAATCACATGATATTTCTCATAAAACATGCAAAGGGGACGCACTCGGAGGTCATTCCTTCGTGGTCAAGAGAGGACGAGAATTATGTAGGGCTACAAAAGCAAACCTCAAAGTTCGTAGTTCTCAATCTAAGGATTTCCCAATGTCACCGCGGCCATCCAAAGAGAGTCCCACAATCACCATAACATATATAAAGGATAGTCAAAGACAAGCACCAAGAGACTCTCAATCTTCAATCAACACACAAGAGAGGAAATCACTCATGAAAATACTTTTCTAATCCATGTCCAATAGACCGCTGTCACCTTGGTCTCGGGGATTATACTAGATAAAGACAAGTGAGTACATCAATCCAATACATAGAGGAAGGGGAAATATCATGGGATCACCCTAGATTAACATAGCCTATGATTACAACGAAGATCACATCATGGGAGAGAGAATTGACCACATAGCTACTGGTAAGAACCTCAGCCCCGAGGAGGAACTACTCCCGCATCATGGAGGGAGGAAGCAACGTCGATGGAGATGAATCCGGGGGCACTTCCCTGTCCCGGCAGGGTGCCGGCGCAGGAATTCTGGTCCCCCTAAGCTTGATGGCGATGGCGGCAGAGATCGGAATCGCGTCTGGAGAAAAGGGGTCTGGAATTGGGGTTTTCTCGATGGACCTTAAATATATGCCAAAGGGGGTCACCAGGGGAGTCCTGGGGGGCCCAGGCGCCCCCCCGGCGCGGCCTAGGGGTGGGCCGCCTGGAGCCCCTGTGGGTCCCCCCCGGCTGTACTTTGGCCGCACGGTAGCTCCTGGAACGCTGATTTTTTATATATTTTTTCTGGATTTTTCCTGGCAGTTCATGTAATGTGAAAACCTGAAATACAAAACCAGCCGAAAACAGAAACTGGCACTGGGGTGCACTGAGTTATTAGGTTAGTCCAAATATGATCAAAAGTGTATGGAAGTGTATAAATATCATAGCAATATCACCCAAAAGAGGCATGGAGCAAGCAGAAATTATAGATACGTTTTGGACGTATCAACATCCCCAAGCTTAATTCATGCTCGTCCTCGAGTAGATAAATGATACCAAGAATAATTTCTGTGGTGACATGCTATTAACCATATAGGACTTATTCATAGTCATATGACAAAAGCTTACTGAGACAATGAATCTGTAGTAATTAAGTTGCCTCATGAGAAAATCACAAATAACTGAAAGTTTTACAATATGATACTGAAACATCAAATAGATTTGCAATGAACATGATGTGCAAATATGATAAAGTGATATCTAGCTTGCCCCCTTTAGTGAAGCAAAACATAAATGCAGGGGCACCTTCAAGGTTTAAGTGATGACTAGATACAATGATTTCAGAATAAACGATATCACAATCATGCAAAAGACAATGCTACTTTGGGACAATGCACATTACACTCAGAATGACAATCATGCTCTCAGTAGTTGGTGCTTTAAAAGAAGGTGGAGACTCAACATAAAAGTAAAAGAATGGCCCTTCGCAGAGGGAAGCAGGGATTACTCATGTACTAGAGTTTTTTTTATTTTGAAAACATAGAAGCAATTTTGTCAACGGTAGTAATACTTCATATGTGTTATGCATAAGACATCCTATAAGTTGCAAGCCTCATGCATCGAATACCAATAGTGCTCGCACCTTGTCCTAATTAGCTCGGATTTCCATGGGTTATCATTGCATTACATATGTTTCAACCAAGTGTCACAAAGGGGTACCTCTATGCCACCTGTACAAAGGTCCAAGGAGATAAATCGCATTTGATTTCTCATTTTTGATAGATCTCAACTTGAGGACATCCATACCGGGACAACATAGAGAATAGATAATGGACTCCTCTTTAATGCTTAAGCATTCATAAGAGGTTGAGGATTAATGTCCAAGCTAAAACTTCCACCATGATACATGGCTTTGGTTGGCGGCCCAATGTTCTTCTCTAACAATATGCATACTCAAACCATTCAACTCATGGCAAATCACCCTTACTTCGGACAAGACGAACATGCATAGCAACTCACATGATATTCAACAAAAGTGTAACAGTTGATGGCGTCCCCAGAAACATGGATACCGCTCAGCAAGCAACTTATAAGAAATAAGATACATAAGCGACATATTATTTACCACAATAGTTTTTAAGCTACTTTCCCATGAGCTATGTATTGCAAAAATGGAGGTTTTAAAGGTAGCACATGTAAATTTACTTGGAGTGGCGGTGAAATACCATATATAGGTAGGTATGGTGGACTCATATGGCATAACTGGATTAAAAGAATGTGGATGCACAAGCAATCAGTCCGCTTAATACAGGTGGAGGTTAGCAAAAGACTGGGAGCGACCAACTAAAAGAGCAATGACGGTCATAATCATGCAGAGCGACAAAGCAACATTGAATCAGGCATGGTAGTTATATCGCTACTCAGAAACAAAAGATCATCAAGGCTTGACAGACTTTCTTTACAGTCTTAAATATGCGTGAGCATACGCCAAGTCAATCAAAATAAATTCTTGAAGGAAGATATTACTAAACCATACCACATCATAGGCAAACAAATCAAGTTGGTACTCCAATAACACATTGGGAATCCCCCAGCTATATGAGACTAACCACAAGAAAACATGAACTACTAAGCGCCATTATGCACGTAGCATCTTTATCATAGACATATCAACCAATGCAACGGAAGCAAACTCTCTTAATAAGGTGAGCATGGTAATTAAAGAGAGTTCAAGCAACCAACTAAACAAAAGCTCTTTGAAAAGATAAGCATGAATACTAAGAGCTGAACATAATAGTAGCTATTAAAAGACAAAGAACACACACAACAAAGATAAACATGAAAATTCTATGTTGTGTTCTAGGTTGAAGTGGAGCGTGTTTCTCTCCCACACAAAGAAAGCTGAGTTCCAACTCGTTATGAAAAACAAGCAAAGCTAAAGAAAACTAAAAATGAAACTAAAAGCAAGATGCTCCAAGCATAGCACATAACACATGAAGTGATAAAAATATAGTGGAACGAAAGACAAACTGATAATGTTGATGGAGAAGGGGATGCACGGGGCATCCCCAAGCTTAGACGCTTGAGTCTCCTTGAATATTTCTTGGGGGTGCACGGAGGCATCCCCAAGCTTGAGCGCTTGACACTCCTGAATCTTTTTATCATCTTCCCTCGCACACTTGAAAACTCCCTTCATACATAACTCATCATAATCTGATTAGCGAGGTTAGTACCCATAATAAAATAATTGTTCCTTGCTGGAAATAAAGATATTCTTGAAGTTCAACTGTTTCTCAAGATTGCCAAAAGGTTTTTGCAAAGAAAAAGCAAGCTCTTGGTTTGCAAAATGAAAGAAAGGCAAAACAGGACAGAATCTGTGAAAAACAGAACAGCAGGTAGTAAATGATTTGTTCGGGGCACTTCTGCAACTCTAATAAAAAAACTCAGAACAGACACACGAAAGACGATTATATAGAGCACGCTGTCGAAAAAATTCAGACCAAAAAGATGATATGGTGATTTTATACGAATTTTTCTATCCAAGGACAGAATCTGTTTCCTGGACAGCACGTCACAACTTTTGAACTTTCTTGCAATCAGAGGCTACACTTGGCACAAAGTTGAAAAGTAAAGATACAATGATGATGCTACTGTAGTAACAACATCAAGACACAACAAAAAGCAAAATAAAATTTTATTCATTGTGGGCTGCCTCCCAAAAGCGCTTTCTTTTATGCCTTTAAGATAGGCATAGGACTTTAATGATGCTCTCGTAAGAATAAGAGCTGAAGAACAAAAGAGGGCATCAAGAAGCAAATGCCAAATACATTTAAGCCTAACATGCTTCCTATGCATAGGAATATCGCAATAGAATAATTCATTGAAGCACGAAGCAACTAGCATAGGAAGGCAAAACAAGCATAACTTCAAAATATTCACCATTAAGAGAGGAAACTTCTTATTATTAAGATATTTAGAACCAAGCCTCCCTCTCTCATTATAAATTTCAGTGGCATCATGGATGAACTCATAAGCATCACATAAAGCATTGTTACCATTATCCATATGCAAGCATAATTTTTCTCATTGGTAATAGTGGGAGTATGACTATCATAAACAACTTGAACACTATAGATTAGTTGTATATTAGGAGGGTGGTGTTCAACAAGGGAGTAATTCCCTTTATGATTATGACAAGTTTCACAAGGATAATTTCTCCTTATGTCATAGGTACCTTTATAATCACTATAGATTGGAGTTATAACATCATCATAGTAGAGAAGAGCATTATCATTGCTAGCAACTATATTTGTAATCATGTTGTCTTTATTCTTACTAGCAAGAGAATTATCAATTATCACATCACTAGTGGGGATAGGATTTGCAATCCTATCATCCCCAAGCTTAGAGCTTCCCATATCTTCACTTTCAGAGTTGGTACCAAAAAGATTTTCAAGATCATAAGCAGCATTATCATCATTTTCCCAATCACAATAAGTAACATGCATATCATAATCAAAATCATCTTCAATAGTACCTACGGACGTATCATCAAAATGGTAATTAAGGCAATAAACTTCACCTTCTTCTTTAAACTTACAACCGTTAGGATAAAAGTTGATAGGAGGAATATGCTCAGGCCAGGTTGATACCCATTCTTCTTCCTTCTTGCTCCTCCTCCTCCTCCTCTTCTTTTTCTTCTTCTTCACCTTAGGAGGGGGTGGTTGGAGATGAAGCTTCTCCACATATCCTGGTTTATCATTAGAAACAATAGGGGAAACTTGGGAGAAACTCTCCTTTTTATTAGCAGAAATATAAGAGACATTTTTATACTTTGGTAAAGTTCCCTCCTTTATAATCATACTTATGTAATCATTTTCATGGCAATTAACAACACAATAGAGATGGCAATTTTGCAAAGTGTTTTTTATTCCTATGGCATATCATCCAGCCAAGAAGTCTTTTCTGATAACTCTTCACACATAAAAAATAACATAAGCTCATCATAAAGATCAGAGGTGATCATGTTATCACACAACCGGTTAACAGTTATGTTTTGAAAGTTCATGCATTGAAAATTAAAGTGACCCTCTATACGGGAAAGTTCACAAGTAAAAGGATAAAGGTCACACAATTCTCTAGCAATTTCATTTAAATCTCTGACCCAACTGATTGTTCTTTCATGCTTATGTTGCTTACAATACTTCTCTTCTTCAATCATAGGCCTTTCACAAGGTCTATCCACTCCACAAAAATTAACATGCTTATATAAAACTTCATTTTTAGGAATTGGATCATGCATGTTGCAATCATCATGAACAATTTCATTTTCTTTGCAAGTCTCTTTAAAAGGTTTATGATACTTGATCCAATCCTCCTTAGGCATATTAAGATGTGAAGCAAAAGATTTGAGGAAATCAACAAGGAGTTGAGAATCAAGCCCAAACTTAGCACTAAACTTATTAAAACTTGTAGTTTCAACAAAGGACTTAATGCAATCATACTCATAAATTATACCTGACTCTTTACCTTTGTCGATCTCCCAATCTTCAGTGTTGCGTTGAATTCTTTCAAGGAGTTCCCATTTAGCATCAATCTTTTTGTTTGTGAAAGAACCCGTAGAGGAAGCATCGAGAAAATCTTTATCCTGTCGAGAGAGCCTCGCATAGAAGTTAGTAATAATAATATCTTTGGGGAGCCCATGGTTAGGACATTTTAGCATTAACGTTTTCAGTCTCCCCCAAGCTTGAGCTATGCTCTCTCCGTCATGAGGATAAAAATTATAAACATAATTCCTATTCTCATGGACTTCATGAAGAGGATAAAACTTGGAGTAAAAGAGAGACTGGATCTCTTCCCACTCTAGCAGGTGAGAGTCATTTAGTAGCCTATACCATTCCAATGCTTTTCCTTTCAATGACAAGGCAAATAATTTCCTCATGACAAACTCCCTCGATACACCTGCGAGCTTAAATAATGAACATAGTTGTGACAGATATAGCAAGTGTTCACCGGGATGTCTGTCTCCTGCATAACGATTAGCCAAAACATAATCGATAATACCAGCCGGTATTTTATAGGGCACAATTTCAGTAGGAGGAGGAGCAACTACCACAGGTGTGGGGCGTCCTCCCGCAAGCAACGATCCAATAGCAAGGTTTTCCATAAACATAACTAGTGAAATAAAAACAAGAAACAAAAAGATTTAATTGCAAGATCTAAAGATATACCTTCAAGCGCTCACCTCCCCGGCAACGGCGCCAGAAATAGCTTGATGTCTACACACGCTTCTACTCTTGTAGACTATGTTGGGCCTCCAAGCGCAGAGGTTTGTAGGACAGCAGCAAATTTCCCTCAAGTGGATGACCTAAGGTTTATCGAACTCAGGGAAGTAGAGGTTGAAGATGGTCTCTCTCAAGCAACCCTGCAACTAAGATACAAGAAGTCTCTTGTGTCCCCAACACACCTAATACACTTGTTAGATGTATAGGTGCACTAGTTCGGTGAAGAGATGTTAAATGGCAAGTGATATGGATGGCAAAACAAAGTAATATAAATCTGTAATAAAAAGTGCAGCAAGCAAACAAGTGGTAAACGTGAGCACAAATGGTATTGCAATGGTGGAAACAAGGCCTAGGCTTCATACTTTCACTAGTGGCAACTCCCAACAACATTAACATAATTGAATCACATGATATTTCTCATAAAACATGCAAAGGGGACGCACTCGGAGGTCATTCCTTCGTGGTCAAGAGAGGACGAGAATTATGTAGGGCTACAAAAGCACACCTCAAAGTTCGTAGTTCTCAATCTAAGGATTTCCCAATGTCACCGCGTCCATCCAAAGAGAGTCCCACAATCACCACAACATATCTAAAGGATAGTCAAAGACAAGCACCAAGAGACTCTCAATCTTCAATCAACACACAAGAGAGGAAATCACACATGAAAAAACTTTTCTAATCCATGTCCAACAGACCGCTGTCACCTTGGTCTCGGGGATTATACTAGATAAAGACAAGTGAGTACATCAATCCAATACATAGAGGAAGGGGAAATATCATGGGATCACCCTAGATTAACATAGCCTATGATCACAACGAAGATCACATCATGGGAGAGATAATTGACCACATAGCTAATGGTAAGAACCTCAGCCCCGAGGAGGAACTACTCCCGCATCATGGAGGGAGGAAGCAACGTCGATGGAGATGAATCCGGGGGCACTTCCCCGTCCCGGCAGGGTGCCGGCGCAGGAATTCTGGTCCCCCGAAGCTTGATGGCGATGGCGGCGGAGATCGGAATCGCGTCTGGAGAAAAGGGGTCTGGAATCAGGGTTTTCTCGACGGACCTTAAATATATGCCAAAGGGGGTCACCAGGGGAGTCGTGGGGGGCCCAGGCGCCCCCCCGGCGCGGCCTAGGGGTGGGCCGCCTGGGCAGGCCGCCTGGAGCCCCTGTGGGTCCCCCCCGGCTGTACTTTGGCCGCACGGTAGCTCCTGGAATGCTGATTTTTTATATATTTTTTCTGACAGTTCTCGTAATGTGAAAACCTGAAATACAAAAACAGCCGAAAACAGAAACTGGCACTGGGGTGCACTGAGTTAATAGGTTAGTCCAAATATGATCAAAAGTGTATGGAAGTGTATAAATATCATAGCAATATCACCCAAAAGAGGCATGGAGCAAGCAGAAATTATAGATACGTTTTGGACGTATCAGGACTTAACATGACAGATGTCCTAGCGAAAGGACTTATATAGGTGTGGAGCCATCAGAACGTAGTTAGCTTGAAGGGGTTGAACGGAACAAAGGACACAAGGAGTTTTACCCAGGTTCAGCCCCTCACGGTAGAGGTAAAGGCCTACTCTTGCTTCTAGTTATATTGCTTGAGTCTTGATTACCAGGGAGCAAATACGCTTAACCTAGATCTCGATCGATCGTTTCTTGGGTTTACCTGTCGTCGGGTCTCGCCTTTATATACACAGGCAAAGACCCGGAGGTTCACAGAGTCCCGGCCGGATTACGCAATGTGACCGGCTCGGTTTCTAACCAATCAATTCTTATAGATCAAGTCATTACAGGAACATCCTCACATGGCGGTTCATTGGCCCGGGTCTTGGGCCCTCATCCGGCCTGCTTCCTAGAGCCGACGTCTTCAATCCTCTGGGCCTCCTTGGACCTTCTTCATGTTAAACAGCCAAGGGGTAACCCGGCCCTCCTGGCGGGTTATACCTCGGAGTTATATCCCCAACATTAGGCCCCAGGTTGACTTGAAATTGTTCATGTCAATCTTCACTGTTTAACTTAGACTTATCAGTGCGAAATCTCATGCAGATCGTTATAACCCTCCATGACGTCATACAAACAGAAGCATCATAACCCGCCATGACATCATGCACATTAACTCCGCACAAGACCCATAATATCTTCAACAGATCCTTATCTTAATGAACCTCCCGAAAATCGAGGCGCCCACGCTATTAACATAATCATTTTTGCCTCCTCAATTCGCGCGCATGCCATCTCATTACCTCCTTATAAATAGCAGAGGGGTCCCTTTTTCCACTTTTCACCCCTTCCTCTGCCTCTTCTTCCTCCTCCTCGTGACTCCACCGCAACTCGAGTTCCGCTGCTGCCGCCCTCCTTCAGCAACGTCGACACCGGCTGCTGCATCAACCTGAACGGATCCAGAGAACTGTAGAGCACTCTCTCCCCCATCTCCATTATCAGGTAGCACTTCCCGATCCTTCAGGTCTGCATTAGGGCACCAGCTGTTCGTGAGTTCGTCGGCGTTCATCACTGTAATCTGTAGTTCCTCTGCCATTCCATTCAGTCGAGTCCAGATGTGATGCTAAAGTCATATCTCACTTACTTTAATTCCCTACTATCGATTATAGATCCGTTGTTTTCTGTTGAGATTTCACCCCCAACACAGCAGTTCATCCAGTGTACTTTAGGGCTAATAATTTTCTTCTTTTTTCTGAACTGCCGTAGATCCAATATTATATAACTGATCTGTGAAACCTGTTTGTTCATCACTTGGGCAAATATTTACTCAAACATAGACTCGTAAATACTTGTGCCCCACTGCTATATTGGCGGCTTATACACTACAGCGTAAGCCGCCAGTCACCCGGCTGCGCCTCACCGGTTTAGTTACGCCATTTTCTTCATAGTTATTAGTCTTTGCATACGAGTCTGCACGGGAGACTCTATTCTATTTGTTTCTTTGAGTGGCTTATCTTCAAAAATTTTACCTACCATGTTTCCCTTCTAAGTCTCCACCTGATAAAAATCACTAAGACCGTCACCTCATGTGGTTGGGTCGTCTCCACTGTCACAGAGCAAACTCTTAATGAATATGTCCAAGTGGCATCTTATCACCTAAAGATGTTATCCACTGGTGGGTTCCAAGGACGGAGGTTAAACCTCAACCCAAGGAAAACGAAGTTATATTTTTTGCTGATCATATAATCCGTGATTTCTCACCGCTCGGCTCAAAAATATTCCGCGATGTATTGCACTTTTATCAACTTCATCCTCAAGATATTGGACCAAACTCTTTTTCCAACATCTGGAATTTCCAAGTTTTCTGTGAAGTATACCTTCAAGAGGAGCCTAGTGTCGATCTTTTCAGAGAGTACCACTATTTGAACCGTCAGACTGAGTTCACGGATGGGCCCAGCCTAGAACTCGGCGGAATTTCATTTCAAAGACGAAGAGATGCAATCCTCCCTTCAGCCACACTTCCCAGTCACCCCAAAGACTGGAATCATACTTGGTTCTATTGCCAAGATACCTCCCCAACTGATGAGACTCTTCTGCCGAGTCTCCGCAATTGTCGGCTTAGCCCAAAACACCCACTTTCGGACTGTATCAGCATCGCTGAACGGGCTAATATATGCCTACCTTTTCAAAGATAGGAGCCTTGTTGGCTAATGGATTAACTGGAGTTGACTTGGTCCAATGCTGGGTCGCTTGGAGGATCATGCCTTTGAGCCACCGGTCCGGTTTAATGTGTGAATACACTGGTGACATCAAAGGTCCACTTCGTCTCTGTCAAATAGAACTTGAGGATAAAACAATCAATGAGATGACCAAGACATTGCTCGGGGAGAGCTTATAAATCTGTAGCAAGACGCGGTTAAGTCCCTTCTACACTCTTAACCCGGCTCCATATGTAAGTCCTTCAAACCAATTTTCGTTTAAAATTATCATCATATATTGCATTCTTTTTACCATTGATTACTTTCTTCAGGCTGACTCTCCCTTCTGGGACAAGAGATTGCAGGAAAAGCCGACAAAAAAGGCCAGGGTGAAGACCAAGGCTCCCAAGAAGGCCAAAAAGAAGACAGATGCAACATAACTGTTTGGCCTGGATGATGAGTCGGAGGTAGAACTCGATTCTCTTGGCTCCCTTTTTATGCATCTTATTAACGCTAATTCCTCTCAGGATGACACGGAGACCAGTCAGGCAGACGTTGCAGAGGTAACTATTATTTCCTCCGACTCAGAGCCCATGCGAAGATAGAAAGTTCGGCAAGTGACCCGGAAAGTAAGGTTTTCTCACCCTTTAGCTTACTTGGACCCCAATTTTATTTTGAAGAAGCAACAACATGAAGCCCGACGTACAAACCGGAATAGTGGAGGGGGAGACCTTCATGCCGGCTTACCCAACACACCGGTCCCTCGCAAACGCCGGAAAGAGGTGCCTCAAAGTTCAGTTCTCTCTTTTCCAAAGGCGGGTCTTATTCGTCAACCAGTTAACTCTTCCGACTCAAAATATCAGGGAAACTCTCATTGATCTTCTGGCGACTCATCGTAGACTCAAATGCTTGCCTTCAAGATTTCCCCTGGGTAATGATATTTGATTTTGTTGCCTTAACACCAATATGCTGATACACTTACATCCTCATTCCTTATTTTCAGTGGCGTAGAGAAACCAAGCAAGAAATTGAAGACGAATAAGCCGGCCAAAGACCCTAAAGTCAATGAGTCGGGGAAACAAATACCAGTGTTAGAGGCTTCAAACCAGAACCCTGAAAATACTGCCAGTGATCAACCACCAGAGACCCATGATATTTCCATAGAACTTATGAATATTGATCTGGAGACTGTTAAGTCGCCAGGTCCCTCCAAACCCGCTGAGGAAGACACTGAAGATGTCCTGGTCACATGCACTGGTTATAAAGATCGAAGAAATCCTACCATTGTGGCCAAACACTCTTCCAAAGAAGAATTAATTAAAAGGAGCAAAGCCAAGTTTGATATTTCCAACTACTCTCACTTGGGTGTCAATGAATTATTCTCTGGCTATCTTAGTCAACTGCATGCTGGTCGTGATCTCGAGGCCGACATAGTCAAGAAGATGCGACAAAAATATGAGCATGAACATGTGTTTCCTTTCTATATATATAAACATCCATCCCCCAAGTCTTAGCCGTAGGAAAAGATATATTTGAGTATGGTTAAGACTTGTCTGTATGTTGACGCAACTGTGAAGTCATAGCCCTCATGGGCCGACTTATCTTAGGAAATATGAGCCGGTTCATTACCAATATACTGATAAAGGTGAGCCGGATCAAATTGCACTACCTTTCAAAGTAGCATTTCGTCTCATAGCCATCATGGGCCGACTTATATTGAAAGAAATGAGTCAGTTCATTTTCAGTATACTGCGAAACAGAACTTTTTCACACATTAGCCCCCAAGTGTCAAGTGCTTTGCTTGCAACGTGCTTGAGACTTGTATGCATATTGTATCCTTACTATCATGTTTATAACTGTTCTTTAACTCTTACTTGAAGGATGCCTTGACTCAAGATGAATCCCAGTTGGTCGATATAAAGGCCAGGCTTGAATATCAAGAAGCAGAGACACGCAAAGCTGATTCCAAGTTCAAGTTCAGCTGGACGAGAACAAAAAACTCAGACCTGAGTTTTCCACAGAAAGAAAAGCCTGGGAGGAGGAGAAGGCTGCCTTAGTGTAAAGAGCAGAAACTGCTGAGTCTTCGTTGAAAAATACCACTGCAGAACTAACTGGCTTAAAACACCATATATCACAGATGACATCTGCGATATTTGGTAACTATTTCAATAAGCTTTGATCACTTTCAAATTTTAACTTTTTAACCTGCCTGGCGACTTATCTGCGTGTTCTTTTGACAGGCCCCAGGAGTGCCAACGTTGGTCAGGATATGTTGGTGAAGCCGAAGGCGGTTTACACTCTGGTGGAATAACTCTACACAGGTGCTCAATGAACTATAGTGGCTATCTCCCATAGCAAACAGCTGCCCATACTCATTCAGGATGTATTGGATAAGTTGTCTGTCATACCCGAAAGGCTGGAAGAGATTAAACGAGCCGCTGCCAGAGCTGGTGCCATTACTTCTAGAAGGCGGGCTAAGGCATGGCAAGCCGAATTAGACCCGGAGGAGATGGCAACTGGTTGTCCAAGCTTTAAAGAGGACGGGTCTCCTTTTGATGAAAATGACTTTGCCAAATGCGTGAAGGATATGCGTCCTCTTGCTGGGAAGCTAGCTAACCGAAGAAACTGGTCTATCTAGATATCAGTCGGCTTATACAATGGCGAATGCAAAAGTGAAAGCACCGGCTTATGATATTGTGAACCTCATCCCTCCAATGCGTAATCATACTTTCGCTCTTGATGTTGATCCATCCACGATTATTGATGACGAAGAAGTATTCAAGGCCTTAACTAGCATCAATAGGGCATCACCTAACTTCCAGACGATGGAAGAAGAAGAAGAAACGATGTAGGATAACCCGGAATCTTTAGCTCGTGAGGATCAAGACAACTAATCTAGGAGCGGTTATGTGATCACGGCGTGGTGTCTCTCTTTGGAAAAACTCTTAATCATTTCGGGCCTTTAAAAAGCCTTGTAATAGGCTAGTTGAAACTATGATTTGTCATGCCATCGTGCATGTTTATCCGTTTTATTGCTAGCGAAAAACCTGATGTGTCCTTGATAGATGTGCAGAAAATATTATCCTTTCTGCTAGTTATGATGTTATTTCCAATACTCATGCACACATGCCAGACAACATACACCCTGGCGGCTTAAGCCAAGGCGGGTCATAATTTCCAATATAGTCTGGCGACTTAACGTCGGAAACCAGGGTGGGTTAAAGAACCCAAAATATTGAAAATATGAAATATCATACATGAAGATTGATATCATAATGATGCTGTAATAATTATAATCCAGCATGGGTATGAATCCGTAAACATGAAAGATCATGATTTGAATTTACTCAAGGTGAATCATCCTGGCGACTTATGTTTGCTTATCAGGGCGCGTTATTAACCCGATGTACTCAAGTATGAGTCATAAAATCAAAACTACATGGCCTGGATTGCAAAAGACCATATATTAATATGGAAGAAGGATATAAATCCAAAATTTATCAGAAAAAACCAAAAAAACAAGGCTTTCATAGGCGCCAAGCCTAAAACTTCGAGTGCTTTCATGGGCCGTACTACCACTGAGTTATTCCCCAGCACACCTATCGGTCCTCACATGACAAACCACCGGTCTAACTTTAACGAGTTGAGGGTCTTATTTTTAAAAGATTGACTGTTAAAAACACGGCGGGCCATTCCAGGATTACCTAGGTGGAGTACCAATGACATACATGCCGGTTAACCCATAATTTTTTCAGACTGTAAGTCGGATCAAGAGGGTAATCAAGGCTCTGCTCATTAAGCAGGCCGCCCCCAAATGACCATAAATTTTTAAACTGTAAGCCGGATCAAGAGGGTAATCGAGGCTCTACTCATTAAGCAGGTTGTCCCCAAATAACCATAACTTTTCGGACTGTAAGCCGGATGATGAGGGTAATCAAGGCTTTGCTCATTGAGCAGGTCGCCCCCAAATGACCATAACTTTTCGGACTATAAGCCGGATCAAGAGGGTAATCAAGGCTCTGCTCATCGAGTAGGTCGCCCCCGAATTACCATATGAAACGCCATGTAAACCTGGTCTACGGGGTAATCAAGGCTCTCCCCATTGAGCAGAAAGCCCCCAAGTGACCTGCAATAATCAATTTAAGCTCAGATATGTAGAAACAAAACGACAGAGGCCCTGAATTATCAGGAATGCCGGCTTTATTATAATGATCATAATGTATATAGTCTAAAAAGGTATTTACATCACGGGAGCCGATGGCTCAAGTGTAATATGGCCGAAGATGAGCAATGTTCCATGGCCGGCGGGTCTCTTCCTCCGATGTACGTGAATCTTTATGTTCTCGAATATCAATAAGGTAGTATGACCCGTTGTTCAGATTCTTACTGATCACAAAAGGTCCTTCCCATGACGGGGATAACTTATGCATGTCTGCTTGAACTTGAATCAGTCGGAGCACCAAGTCACCTTCTTGAAAGGTCCGGGTCTTGACCCGGCGGCTATGATAGCGACGCAGATCTTGCTGGTATATCGCCGAATGAGCCGCCGCAAGGTCACGCTCCTCATCCAACATATTAAGAGCATCATGTTGTGTTTCTTGATTGACAACATCAACGTAAGCCGCCACACGGGGTGAGTCATGATGGATATTGCTCGGGAGAACCACATCTGCTCCATAGACCATGAAGAAAGGCGTGTAACCCGTCGATCTGTTTGGGCTGGTGTTGATACTCCAAAGTACTGAGGGTAACTCCTCGACCCAACAACCTGGAGTCCTCTGCAAAAGGGACCATAAGTCGGGGTTTTATCACCCTCAAGATTACTTGATTGGCCCTTTCAGCTTGCCCATTTGATTGGGGATGAGCTACTGATGAAACACCAAGACGAATATGCTCTCGTTGACAGAAATCTTTCATAGCATCCTTAGATAAATTGTTGCCATTATCAGTTATGATGTTGTGTGGGTAGCCAAAATAGAAGACCACCTTTTTGATAAACTAAACCGCTGTTACCGCATCACACTTACTGACTGGCTATGCCTCAACCCACTTAGTAAACTTGTCAATCGCCACCAAAAGGTGGGTTTTCTTATCCTTAGACCTCTTGAAAGGTCCAACCATATCAAGCCCCCAGACTGCAAATGGCCTAGTAATTGGAATCATCCTCAATAATTGAGCCGGCACATGAGCCCGTCGAGAAAATTTCTGACAGCCGTCACATTTACTAACCGGATCCTCTGCATCAGCATTAGCCATCAACCAGTAAAATCCATGACGAAAAGCTTTAGCCACAAGAGATTTAGAGCCGACCTGATGGCCACAATCCCCTCCGTGTATTTCCCTTAGAATTTCACAGCCTTCTTCTGGAGAAATACAACACTGAAATACGTCTGTGACACTGCGCCGGTGTAACTCGCCATTGACAATAGTCATAGACTTAGACCGCCGGGTTATCTGCCTGGCCAAGGTTTCATCCTCTGGCAACTCGCCCCGGGTCATATAAGCCAGGTATGGAACTGTCCAATCAAGAATAACATGGAGAGCCACTACCAACTGTGCCTCTGGGTCAAGAATAGCAAGATCTTCCTCTGTTGGCAATGTAACCGAAGGATTATTCAACACATCAAGAAAGACATTAGGGGGCACCAGCTTACGTGGAGACCCCGGCCAGGTCAAAGCATCGGCTGTCTCATTCTTCCTGTGATCAATGTGCTCCACCTGATAACCCTTGAAGTGACCAGCAATATTATCAACTGCTCGACGATAAGCCACCATGAGGTGGTCTCTAGAATCCCATGTGCCTGAGACTTGTTGAGACACCAAATCTGAGTCGCCAAAACATCTGACCCGACTTAAATTCATCTCCTTAGCCAATCAAAGGCCATGGAGCAGGGCCTCATACTCAGCTGATTATTAGTACAAGGAAACATGAGTCGTAAAACATAGCAAAATTTGTCACCTCGTGGGGAAGTCAAAATAACTCCAGCCCCCGAGCCCTCAAGCTGCCTAGACTCATAAAAGTGAATAGTCCAGTAAGTGTTATTTGGTTTCTCCTCCGGTGTTTGCAATTCTGTCCAATCATTGATGAAATCCACAAGAGCTTGAGACTTGATGGAAGTCCTTGGCATATATTTGAAACCATGAGGTCCAAGCTCAATGGCCCACTTAGCCACTCGTCATGTTGCCTCTCTGTTCTGGAAAATATCCCCCAAAGGAGCAGAGCTGACTACAGTAATAGGATGACCGAGAAAATAATACTTCAGCTTGCGACTGGCCATGAACACCCCGTACACCAACTTCTGCCAATGTGGATATCGCTGTTTGGACTCAATTAAGACCTCACTAACATAATAAGCCGGCCTTTGAACCGGATATTCTTTCCCCAGTTCTTTTCTTTCCACTACAACTTCCACTCTGTTAGCCGCCACATATAATAGCAGGGGTTCCTTCTCAATAGGAGCTGCAACAACCGGCGGCTCAGCCAGCTATTTTGTAAGCGCCTCAAACGCCTCATTAGCAACATTGCTCTAGACAAAATGAATCGTTTTCTTCATCATCTGGTACCGAGGAATAGCCTTCTCTCCCAGGCAGCTTATAAACCGGCTTAAAGCTGCAATACGACCCGCCAAGCGCTGCACATCATTGACGCACGCCAGCTTAGACAATGAGGTGATGGCCTTGATTTTCTCCAGGTTAGCCTCAATACCCCTATTTGAGACCAGGAAACCTAATTTTTTCCTGCATGTACACCAAAATTGCACTTGGCCGGGTTAATCATCATCTTGTAGATTCGGAGATTATTAAAGGTCTCTTTCAAATCTTCCAACAAAGTTTCCTTCTTCTTGGACTTGACAACAATGTCATCCACATAAGCATGCACATTACGTCAATTTGATCATGAGGACAATTTTGCACACAACGCTTGTAAATCTCCTGGGCACTCTTAAGCCCAAAAGGCATGAATACATAGCAAAAAACTCCAAAAGGCGTGATGAAAGCCATCTTCTCCTGGTCCTTAACTTCCATCTTGATCTGATGAAAACCAAAATATGCATCCAAAAAGCACAAACGCTCACAACCCGCCGTGGTGTCTATGATCTGATCAATGCGGGGAAGATCAAAATAATCTACTGGACAAGCCTTATTAAGGTCTGTATAATGCACACACATGCGCTAGGTGCCATTTTTCTTAAGTACCAGCGCTGGGTTAGCCAACCACTCCGGGTGAAAAACCTCGACGAAGAACCTGGCCGCCAAGAGCCAGGCCACCTCTTCCCTAATAGCCTTACATCTTTCTTCATTAAACCGACGAAGGAACTGCTTGACCGGTTTATACTTAAGATCAATATTAAGCGTGTGCTCAGCGAGTTCTCCTGGTACAGCCGGCATCTCTGAAGGTTTCCATGCAAAGATGTCTTGGTTCTCACGGATGAACTCGATGAGCGCGTGATAACCCACAAGTGTAGAGGATCGCAACAGTTTTCGAGGGTAAAGTATTCAACCCAAATTTATTGACTCGACACAAGGGGATCCAAAGAATACTCTTAAGTATTAGCAGCTGAGTTGTCAATTCAACCACACCTGGAAACTTAATATCTGCAGCAAGGTAGTTTAGTAGCAAAGTAATATGGTAGTAGCGGTAACGGTAACAAAGGTAACGATAATGTTTTTGTAGTTTTTGTAATAGTAGCAACCAAAAAGTAAATAAGCAGCAAGCAATATGTGAAAAGCTTGTAGGCATTGGATCAGTGATGGGGAATTATGTCGGATGCAATTCATCATGTAGAAGTTATAACCTAGGGTGACACAGAACTAGCTCCAGTTCATCAATGTAATGTAGGCATGTATTTTGAATATAGTCATACGTGCTTATGGAAAAGAACTTGCATGACATCTTTTGTCCTACCCTCCCGTGGCAGCGGGGTCCTATTGGAAACTAAGGGATATTAAGGCCTCCTTTTAATAGAGTACCGGACCAAAGAATTAACAAATGTTGAATACATGAACTCCTCAAACTACGGTCATCACCGGGAGTGGTCCCGATTAGTGTCACTTCGGGGTTGCCGGATCATAACACATAGTAGGTGACTATAGACTTGCAAGATAGGATCAAGAACACACATATATTCATGAAAACATAATAGGTTCAGATCTGAAATCATGGCACTCGGGCCCTAGTGACAAGCATTAAGCATAGCAAAGTCATAGCAACATCAATCTCAGAACATAGTGGATACTAGGGATCAAACCCTAACAAAACTAACTCGATTACATAATAGATCTCATCCAACCCATCACCGTCCAGCAAGCCTATGTTGGAATTACTCACGCACGGCGGTGAGCATCATGAAATTGGTGATGGAGGAAGGTTGATGATGACGATAGCGACGATCTCCACTCTCCGGAGCCCCGAACGGACTCCAGATCAGCCCTCCGGAGAGAGATTAGGGCTTGGCGGCGGCTCCGTATCGTAAAACGCGATAATTCTTTCTCTTTGATTTTTTTCTCCCCGAAAGTGAATATATGGGATCCGGAGATACGTCGATGGAGCACCAGGGGGCCCACGAGGCAGGGGGCACGCCCTAGGGGAGGGGGCGCCCCCCCACCCTCGTGGACAGGGTGTGGCCCCCCTGGTCTGGATCTTCCCGCATGTATTTTTTATATTTTCCAAAATAATTCCCCATAAATTTTCAAGTCATTCCGAGAACTTTTTATTTCTGCACAAAAACAACACCATGGCAATTCTGCTGAAAACAGCTTCAGTCCAGGTTAGTTCCATTCAAATCATGCAAGTTAGAGTCCAAAACAAGGGCAAAAGTGTTTGGAAAAGTAGATACGTTGGAGACGTATCAACTCCCCCAAGCTTAAACCTTTGCTTGTCCTCAAGCAATTCAGTTGATAAACTGAAAGTGATAAAGAAAAACTTTGACAAACTCTGTTTGCCCTTGTTGTTGCAAATATGTAAGCCAACATTTAGGTTTTCAGCAATGATCATGAACTAACCACATTCAAAATAACTTTCAGGTCTCATGTCTACTCACATCAATGGCATAATCAACTAGCGAGCAATAATAATAAACCTCGGATGACAACACTTTCTCAAAACAATCATGATATGATATAACAAGATGGTATCTTGCTAGCCCTTTCTGAGACCGCAAAACATAAATGCAGAGCACCTTTAAAGGTCAAGGACTAACTAGACATTGTAATTCATGGTAAAAGAGATCCAGTCATGATCATACTCAATGCAAATTAATAGTAATACATGCAAATGACAGAGGTGCTCTCCTACTGGTGCTATTTTATAAGAGGATGATGACTCTGCATAAAAGTAAATAGATAGGCCCTTCGTAGAGGGAAGCAGGGATTTGTAGAGGTGCCAGAGCTTGATTTTTAAATAGAGATGAATAACATTTTGAGCGGTATACTTTCATTGTCAATAGAACAACCAAGAATCTCGATATCTCGCATGCTACGCACATTATAGGCGGTTCCCAAACAGAATGGTAAAGTTTACACTCCCCCAACCACCAACAAGCACACTCCATGGCTAGCTTGAAACAACGGGTACCCTCCAAACCAGCAACAACCCTGGGGGATTTTGTTTAATTATTATGATTTTGAGCATGGGATTGGGCATCCTGGTTACCAGCCATTTTCTCATGAATGATGAGCGGAGTCCACTCATCGTGAGAATAACCCACCTAGTATGGAAGATATAGACAACCCTAGTTGAAACATGAGCTGTTGGAGCATACAAAACAGAATTTCATTTGAAGGTTTAGAGTTTGGCACATACAAATTTACTTGGAACGGCAGATAAATACCGCATATAGGAAGGTATGGTGGACTCATGTGGAATAACTCTGGGGTTTATGGAAGTGGGTGCACAAGCAGTATTCCCGCTTAGTATAGGTGAAGGCTAGAAAGAGACTGGGAAGCGACCAGCTAGAGAGCAACAACGGTCATGAACATGCAATAAAATTAATCAACAATGAATGCAAGCATGAGTAGGATATAAATCACCATGAACATAAATATCGTGGAGGATATGTTGATTTGTTTCAACTACATGCGTGAACATGTGCCAAGTCAGACCACTTGAATCGTTCAAAGGAGGATACCACCCTATCATACTACATCACAACCATTTTAATATCATGTTGGCACGCAAGATAGACCATTATAAACTCTCAGCTAATTAAGCATGGCATAAGAAGCTATGATCTCTAATTGTCATTTCAAGCATGTTTCATTCATAACAAGCTGAATCAGGAACGATAAACTATCATATTTACAAAAACAAGAGAGGTCGAGTTCATACCAGCTTTTCTCATCTCAATTAGTTCATCATATATCATCCTTATTGCCTTTCACTCGCACAACAGAATGGTGTGGATAATAATAATAGTGCACGTGCATTGGACTAAGCTGGAATCTGCGAACATTTAATACAAGAGAGAAGACAAGGTAATATGGCTCAAGGTTAAATCAACAATAAAGCATATGAGAGCCACTAAGCATTTTAATCATGGTCTTCTACTCTTAACCCCCAAAGAAAAGAAAAGAAATTATTTAGACGGGAAAGCTCCCAACAAGCAAAAGAAGAACGAGAAATCTTTTTGGGTTTTCTTTTAATTACTACTAATACAAGCAAGGAAAGTAAACTAGCAAGAAGCTACAACTAATATTTTTTTCTTAAGGCTTTTCTAACACACGAGAAAAAGACTAAGAAAAAGAATTGAAACTAAACATGGATGGTACAATGAAAGAGTGCGAGCATCGACAACTAGAATAAGTGTGTGGACATGAATGTAAAGTCAGTGAGAAACATGTACTCCCCCAAGCTTAGGCTTTTGGCCTAAGTTGGTTTATGGCCACGGATCGAAGCTACTACCTCCAGTGTACTGAGATGTGTCCTTTGGGTGCCACTGGTTGGCGAGCTCATCCAGATCCCACCCATAAACAGACTGACGGTAAGGATCGAGTGGTGGCTCCGGCTCAGGCTCTGAAGCTTGTGCCTGGCCCTGGTACTTGTAGAAGGCATTTGATGTAACAAGATATATGCCTGTAGACAGATCAAACAGAGATGGTGCAGGCAAGGTAACAATCTCACAATATTTTTCATCAAACCTTAATTTATAATTAAGCAACCTATCCTTGTCTTTAACAATAAAATCATGTGCTATCATGCTCTTGTAGTCTAGATAAACATGGGCAAACAATTTTTCTTCCTTATCATGATTCCTAATAGGTATTCTAAAATGTTTAGCAAGGCGAGAAGCAAAGATGCCTCCAAAGACGGGCCCCTTTGAGCGGTTCAGACCTAGTCGTTTAGCAACGACGGCACCCAAGCTAAAAGTTGTGTCTTGAAACAAAGCATGGTGTAAAATGAAAATATCAGGGGCACTGAGATTCCGACTCTTCCCGCGACCAATTAAACATCTACTAGCAAATAAACCAAAGTAGCGCAGAACAGGGAAATGCATACTAGTAATTCTTGCCCCTGGGACTTGTTTAGTTTCCCCTACAACTATCATGTCAATAAACTCTTCAACGTCTTCACGACGTGGTTCATCAAGTCTACCTTCAAAGGGTATCTTGCATACTTCACAAAATTCTAAGAGTGATATCTCCTTAACCTCATCATATAAACGAAACTCCACTGTAGGTGGTGTTTTCTTAGCATGAAAATGAAAATTTTGCATGAAAATATTAGTGAGTAAGAGATACTGTTCACGCTGGTCGTGGAGGAAGTCGGTGAGGCCTGCATTATTTGCCAACCAATAAAAGTCTTCGTAAATCCCGGTGGCTCTCATGAAATCATTACAAGGCCATTCACAGGGCCGAACTTCCGCCATGCGAGGAAGACTATATTTGGGCTTCTTATTTTCTTCCTTCTTCTTCTCCTCTAAACTCTTACTTGAGGAGCCCCTCAACAATCTCTATCATTTTCCTCCTCTGATTTTTTTTGAAATTTTTAGTAACTCAAAATAAAAGTTAACCAAACTCAACAAGATTGATAGCAACAACTCCTACTAGTGCCTAGAGACTATATCATGCATTAGAACTACTTGGGACCAAAGAAATTTGACATGCAAGCTCAAGAACAAGGTCACCACGGTAGCAAAAAATTTCAATAAATAAAGCACTAGAACAAAAACTAATTGGACCAATGGAGGAGTCACATACCAAGGAACAATCTCTCCAAACAATTTGGTGAATGGTGCTTTGAGCAAGGAGATCAAAAATGTGTAATGCCCAGGATGGGACTATATCTCCTACGTGTCGAGGCACGACTTAAAGATATAAGCCCATCCTAGAATGATCTCAAGTTTGGTATCTTTGCATGACTCATGTAAAAGAGGGATTAAATTGTAAACGGAGATAGTTGGCTTACACTCGCCACTTCACACAATACATTACATAAGCAATACATCATCCAAAACATCACAACCCGACTACGGGTGAAGATCCAAAGAAAGATACCAAAACAACATAAAGCCACAGGTCTAGATCGAATCCTAGTAGAAACCACTACTGAACGTCGAAACGTCATAAGCATACGGCCAAACTCTTCATCGAGCTCCTGGTGAAGAACTGATCCAACTCCTGCATCAAACTCGGCTGGACCTGCATCTGGTGTGGTGAAGTAACTGTGAGCCACAGAGGACTCAGCAATCCCATTTCCGGGTAACAAGACTATTTAAGCCTTGGGTGAGGATAAGGCTGAAGAAAGAATAAGAGGTGAAGGAAAAACAAGAGTCTGCAGCAGCAACTAGCACTAACTTACGTGAAAGAGTGCGAGAAGAGAAGAGCATCGGTCGAGAGATGATCACGAAGTGATCCTAACTAAAGCCGGTCAAACATAACCCCACCGTGTTCAACTCCCGAATCCCTATTCGGAAATTGACAGTCACGGTACACACGCTGGTAGTGTATTAGAAACATTGTGTCAAGTTATCTACAACCGGATATTAACAAGCTCCCATCTGCCACATAACCGCGGGCACGGCTTTCGAAAGTTCAAACCCTGCAGGGGTGTTCCAACTTGACCCATTACAAGCCCACGATCCGCGGAGTCGCAACTCCATAGGTGGGAAGACCCGAGTATTCTCGGAATCCCGTGCTCAAGTTAAACCGAACTAAGGTAAGGCTAATCCAGCAAATCCTCCCGGCGTGTCGACACCCTGATAGGTAGCCGCGCGTATCTAGTCTCAGGACACGACCGGATGGGCGATTCTACAGGTTTTTACCAAACCTCGAGTTTCCTCGTGGTGGCCCCGCAGACTCCCCGTTTCGGACCAACACTCATGTGGAGCACTGGCCCGGGGGTTGAATTAAAATAAAAGGGATAGCTAGTCCACATGCAAGTTTTATTAGTTATTAGGCGAATAGTACCAAATGTTGGGACTTGCTGGAAAAGACTTAGCACTTAGCGGTTTATCAAGGGGGTCCCATACACCCCAACCGTGTTAGGAACGCATAATCAAGGAACATACCACCGGTTTATACGGTTCCTAACGGCATGAGTGGAACAAATCACCAAGCAAAAGGCTTAGCCTTCCACCCTTGCCAATATATAGATGATTTCATTTAAGCATTTATATAGTGTGATATAACCCAACCAAACTTCAACATGAAGCAAGCATCTTCAATCTTCACCTGCAACTAACAATGCTATAAGAGGGGCTAAGCAAGCCTACGTATAGCCAATCAATGGTTTGCATAGGTAGGGTGGTTAGACAGGTTCATGGTTACAATAGGAGGCTGACAGGAAAACATGGGCATCGAGGCATTATACTAAAGAGCGATAATCTAGCAATAGGCAAAGATAGTAATGGTATCCGGGTTCGGTCATCTTGCCTGGGATTCCACAAAGGAGAAGAACGGATCCATGAAGTAGACGGAGCAACAGACGAGATAAACCTCACAACTCCGGAACGAAACCGAAGCTATCAAGAGAAGCAAACCGGAAAGAAACAAACAACACGGTAAACACACAAGCATAAACATGGCATACGATGCACATTCAAGTATGATGCATGTCCGGTTTAATTATGCATGGCATGGCAAAGTGCACAAACAAAACTACAAGTTAAGTGGAGCTCAATATGCAACGAGTTGCATATTGACGAAACACCACATGATAATTATTTTGTTGACTCTCGTTATTTACAAGACAAGATTAAATGTTTTTAACATGGCAAGAGGTGAAACATAATAAAACTACACTATTAAGACATTTTAAATGAGGCCGGAAATAACAACAACATATCCGGAAAATCCCCATGAGCATGTTTAATAATTATAAGCAAACAACAATTCACACATATTAATGTTGTTAACATGATGCGGATGACATGATCAAGTTTATGCAATTTATTAAAAAGGTTAACAAGAAGATGATATGAAGCATCGTCACCGTGGTGGAAGGAAAAAGGTGCCATGGCAACACTTCCGAAAATGATGCCACGGCAACATATCGGTTCCGGTAACTCGGTGAGAGACCGGTGCAAAAACAAAAGGTGGAGTGAACGAGTCAAACGAGATGAAGGTGGGGCGATCCCGTTACCGGGTTCCCACGGGTCGGCGACGAGGCAACCGAGGAACATGACAAAAGAGGACACGGGCACGAAGCACAAGGGGAACATTTCATACAACCACAACAAGCATCACACGGGTCATCGTCTCGGGTTATACCTTCGAAACACTCGTTTCGGGACGGTTCGAGATCGTAGAGGGACGTAGTGGTACATGGCGACGGTAGAGGAAGTAGTTGTTCATGGGTCTTCGGCGACGGTAGACGTACATGATCCGTAGAGGTACTTGAGGGTGCCGACGGCTCCGGGCGTCGGTAGTGGTACTTGTCCATGAAGTCGTTCTCGTCCGTAGTTGTTCATGTCATCGATGTCGGGGTACTTGGCCGGGTCGCCGTATACTCGTTCATGTAGTCGTTCTCGTCTCGGAGTCGTACACGTTCGTTGGCAATCTCAACAGCACAAAGCAACACACACAGAAACAAACACATAGCAAGGCAGCAAAGGGGTCAGTCCAAAGGAGGCAGAGGCCAAGGCAGCAAAATCGGGCTGGTGAGGAAGCACGGCGCTGCGGGGAGCTGCGGTTGGAGGGCGCGGCTCGAGGGAGCTCTTGCTGGTCGATGCGGTGCTGGCCTGGCCGCAGGGGAAGACGGACGAGCTGGGCGCGGCGGACTTCCTGCCTTGTCACGCAAGGAGCGGCGCGGTGGCTCTGGCCTTGGGGCGCGGTGGCGGGCACCCGGAGCTGGGAGGGGCCACGGCGCTGGCGCTCGACCACGGCTGCTGCAGGCGGACAGCGCGGCTGCTATCTGGCCGGCGCGGCGCTGAGGGGACGGAGGGAGGCGCACCGCTGGCTCATGGCGTTGGAGGAGCTGGCTGAAGGGGAGCTCCTTGGCGATGGAGGACCTGAGGCCCGGGGCGGCGAGCACCTGGCGAGGCGGGGCGCTCTGGCCGCGGGCTTGGATGGGGCGCGGTCGCTACGGCCCTCCGGCGCGCGGGATTGGGGCGGGCTCCCTGGAGGACGGATGGAGGGAGTGGGTCGCGAGGGAGATCGAGGGAGATGAGGGAGGCTCGGGCGACGAGGGAGATGGGACGAGGGGGCGCTCGAGGGAAAGGTTCGGTCGAACGAACCTGGCGGCGGGGAGAGAGAGGAACGAGAGGAGGGATGGGAGGAGCGGTCAGGAGAGATGCGGGCTAGGGTTCGGTCGATGGTCAGTGGCCTGATGCCTGAGGAGGCCTGGGCCGGCTCGGGCCAGAAGGGAAGGCCTGCGGCTGGGCCAAAGGGGGATGGATGGCCTAGGGAGGAGAACAAGGCCCATTGCGGCTAGGCTCTCTATTTAATCTTTAGCAGAAAAGAAAAAATAGAGATAGTTCAAAATTATTAAGAAAAAGGCCACGAACAAGAAATAAAATATGGAACAATTTTGAAAGGCTTTATGGAATAATTCCAACCCCACAAAAATAGTTCCAACAACAATAGGGAAAAGCAAACTAAAATAATTAGCTTGCCTCAAGGAGTTTAAAAGGAGTCTAGATTTTGGAGGAGCCTCGATAATTGGGAAAATAATATAGGGAAGGTTTTGAAGGAGAAACTCGAAGTAGGAAAGCATGGGGAAAAATTATGCACGTGTGTTGGTTAATTCCAACAAATGGAATATTATTATATAGCTCCCTAAAATATTGAGAGGCTTTTATGTGTTATAAAGAGAAGTCACCTTCCCTCGATTTAAATGGACCGAAGGCCCACACGGATTATTTAGGTTGAGATGCAAAAATAAATAAAAACATGATGGCATGATGACATGATGCAATGCAAAAATAAATAACACAAGCACAATGAAACACACGGGAAACCCGGAACATCTGGAATCTTCTGGGACGTCGGTCTTCGGGCGTCACAAAATGGCAGCAAGATGAGCTAGAACTCGTGCTTGAGCTGGTTGGTGATTTTTTGGGAGGAAGAAGAAGAGTATGGGTATAGGAATAAGTGGAGAGGGGCCACGTGGGGCCCATGACTTAGGGGGCGCGCCCTGGACCCTCGTGGCTAGGTGCTGGCTCCCCTCGCTGTGTGTTCTGTGCCATATATCCTCAAATATTCTAGAAAAATATATATTAAATTTTCAGGGCATTTGGAGAACTTTTATTTTCGGGGTATTTTTTTATTGTACGGATAAGTCTGGAAATAGACAGAAAATACTGTTTTCGCTTTATTTATTCTAATTAACAGAAAGTAAAAGGAGGGTACAGAAGGTTGTGCTATCTAGATTCACCCATCCCATGCTCATCAAAAGGAATCCATTAACAAGGTTGATCAGGTCTTGTTAATAAACTCTTTCCGAATAACATGAAACCGGAGAATTTTCGAATAACACTAGGTTACCTCAATGGGGATATGTATGTCCCCAACAATAAGAATATCATATGTCTTTTTGATAGTAGGGAGAGGAAATTCAAAACCTCCAATAGTAATAGTTGAAGTTTTTCCAATATAATTGATACTGTGGACTTGAGGTTGTTTCCTCGGAAAGTGTACCGTATGCTCATTACCATTGACATGAAATGTGACATTGCATTTGTTGCAATCAATAACAGCCCCTGCAGTACTCAAAAAGGGTCATCGACAGTCGCTTTTGGGCTCTAGCCGACAGCGACGACGACGAAGATGAGGATGCTGCGGGATTACTCGCCGACGCCGTCTGATCGGGTTTGCGAATTGTTCAGGTGCAAATACAAGGAGGACGATATGGCAACAATCGTTCAAGGACTGTTGCCGGGCGACGACCCAGCAAGGGCAGGGCTACATGCGGGGGAGGAGATGGAGATAGTTCGGTGTGTCGTGCATCGGCGGTCATCAGCGTCGGCAGTATGGCCATGGAAGGGCCCCCTTCTCAAGGTAAACTCCCCGGCGGCTCGTCGACAGTCGCTTTTGGGCTCTAGCCGACAGCGACAACGATGAAGATGAGGATGCTGCGGGCGGGTCGGTGCCGGATTACTCGCCGTTGTCGTCCGATCGGGTTTGCGAATTGTTCAGGTGCGGATACAAGGAGGACGACGTGGCGACGGTCGTTCAAGGACTGCTGTTGGGCGACGACCCAGCAAGGGCAAGGCTACATGCGGGAGAGGAGATGGAGATGGTTCGGCGTGTCGTGCATCGGCGGTCGTCGGCGTCGGCAGTCTGGCCATGGAAGGGCCCTCTTCCCAAGGTAAACTTGCCTAAACTCACGCTGTTTGATTTCATCAAGACGGATTCCTGGACATTGGTGGTCAGGAAGAAGGGGCGCAGGGCGATGGCCGGTCGGGCGCGGATGCCGCCGCCGACGGCCTCGTCGGGATATGCGGGCGCCGGGATCTGCCTGGGCAGGGAATCACGTTTGAATTCCCTGATTGGTGCTTCTGGGCCTTCCGTGTTAGATGGGTCGAGTTCGACTGGGTATGTGGCCCATTTGGACGAGCCGGCTGATGGCCATGAGCGAAACAGGTATACGGCCCGGTCTGGTCGATGTTCTGGGTCAGCGGGACGTAGTTGCTTCGATCGCGTCAGAACCAAAACTGCGCTTGGAGAACTACCTTAGCGGCTCGACTAGGGTTCTGCGGAGGCCACCGCATGGATTTCCGCTGCCGGCGGGTAGGGCGTGGCAAGTCCCGTCGGCGAGCATGGCTGGGCGCGGCGGTTACCGTCCGCCCCCAATTTTCCCTGCGCAGCAAATCCCACAGCCGCCGGCTGCACCATGTGGTGGCGACGGTGCTGGACGTGGGGAAGGCGGTGCTGGGCAGGGCCTGGCCGCGTCTGATACGGGTTCATCTGGTGGTGGCCGTGGTGCGTTCCGTGACGCAGGTCGCGATGGTGCTGGTCGTCCCGGAGGTGGTGGCCGTGGTGGTTTTGCTCAAAGTCGGGGTGGATTCAATGGTGGATATGGCGGGTACGGAGGCGGACCTGGCAATGGCGGTGGCTATCAGGGCTATCGTAAAGGTTGGAACCAAGGTAATGACGGGGGAGGAGGAGGTTATGGCAGCAACCAGCCACAGCGAAACTTCAATCCTCCGTCCGGCGAGTTTGTTGGGGGTGCTACAAGGCCTCATTACCATCAGCGGGGAGGTCGGGGAGGGGATGGCCGATACCCACATCCGCGACGTCCCTATGTCCCCAAGACTTTCCCTAAGAAGCCAATAATCAAATCTGCGAGCACTGATGGTGTGGCAGACGCGGCGAAGACGGCCGTGGCCTCTTCTTCCACGGCATCTCTACCTAATGCTGCAATGGCAGTGGTTACGGCGTTGGCAGCAGTTTCTTTGCCGGTCACGACGCCCACCGATGACAGAGATGGGATGAGCGAAAAAGGAAGCGACAAAGCTGAAATCATGCGGGCTAATAAGGCGGCGCGCAAGAAAGAAAAGATGACTTGCTATCGATGTGGGCTCCCTAGTCACTTTGTGATGGACTGTACTGAGGTCTTATGCGATATCTGCTTGAATCCGTGACATACACCTGACGAATGTCCGTTGCTTCTAGTTCCCACACCTGTCATCAATATTTATGGTGTCTGCAACAATGAGCTTATGTTTTTTGAGACTTCTCGTATGATCCCGGTGACCCCAAGTCAGAGAGCTTGTGATTTGGTCTTGTCAGGGTGACTAAAGGGACGTTGACAGTGGATCAGGTGTGCCCGCAGCTCAGACGGCTGGCGTCTGAGTCCTTTCACTGGGCTCCTGTCAGATTGGAGGATGAGGTATGCAAGGTTGAGTTCCCTAGGAGAGAGGATCTCAATCACTTGCTTAAATGTGGACTTAGTAAGGTACATGGGAGCACATGTATCCTCAAGTTTGACGAGTGTGCTAAACCTGAGCCGACTGGGACGCTGCTGGAGAAGGTTTGGGTCAGAATCTCTGGTGTTCCGAAGGATTTGATTAATGAGTATCTTATTGTTTCCAGTCTTGGATCTCTGTTTGGTAAAAAAGAGAAGGTTGATATGCCTTATACTCGTATGCACGGTGTTGCCAGGATTCTTGTTGGTGTGGTGAAGGCGGAATATATTCCAGATTTTGTGCCATGGTCTTATGATGGTTTGAGCTATGATTTGGAGGTTATGTTTAAGGACACGGCTCTTCCAGATGGTTGCACTCGGGCTATGGATGTAGACACGACCAAGGATGGTGACGGTGACAGGAATGGTTTCCAGGGGATGGATGGAAACCCCATGGAATCAGCAGGGAAGCATGCGGCGGCTAGTAAATCATTGCAGTCGTCTGAGACGGGGGCTCATAAGGGGTCGGCCTCCTTGTCCACTCCGTCTGCCTCTCTCAGATTTGGTTCATTCCAGGTGGCATCCATGCCTAGTCGCTTGTGGGGCGATCGCGTGGAGATTGAGGGTTTTGATATTGCATTTCCATTGGAGGTGGTTCAGGAGCATCAATGTCAGATGGTGGTTGAGGATGTACCATAGGTGCCTCCGCAGGTGAGGCAGGTCACTTCTGAGCTGGCAGTCACCCCTCCTTCTCAGCTGGAGGGCGCCCCGGCTGCTGCGACTCCTCAGTCGCCTCCCATGGCTAGCTCGATACAGATGGTGTCTACGCTGGTCAGTAATGCGAATCAGATTGGTGCTGGTTTTGATGCTTTGGTTGCTGCTTCACCGACAGTCCAGTCTGAGGGGTCACCCAGAGCTGGTGATTCGGTTGGGCACACGGCAGACGGCCATAACCCGACATGAGTAGCCTTGGAAGACGTGATCGCTTTTGGAGGGATTCCGGACCCTTTTATCTGGTGGTAGGCGTTTTAGCCACCAGATACAGGAACAGCCGGATGCAGACGACATACTGATGGGGCGGGCCATGAGGGCCACCAAGCTTCCAGACATTGAAGCTCATACAGGTATGTGAGTTAATACGAGTTGTTCAATTCTTCATTTCTCGGAATATGATATTATTGATAAAGCCAACAACTTAGGGATTTCTCTTGGTAGTAATGACAAAGAAACCGCAAAATCAATTAATGACTTACTAGACCTAGAGACTGATAGAGATGTGGATTTAATTCGACATCTAGCAGCGGTGAAACCTATGAACGAGGCTGATATTACTGATTTGGGAGTAAATGGGCTGCAAAGCCTCTGTCAGGATTTAGTTCCCATAGAGGGTTTAGATGCCGAGGAAGAGGACTTGGGTGCAGAAGGGTATGTGCCCCCTTTGCAGCCAGAGGCCATTCCTGTCGCCGATGATCGACATGTTGGCGTCATTAAGGATAAACAAAAAAAACCTAGAAGAGGAAGGTTTATCCTACATCGGCTGTGCGTAGGAGTGTTAGAATCAAACAAAAGAAAAAAAATTCCATGATGAATTATGAAATGGATATTCTGGAATAGCAGAGGTCTAGCGGACTTGGCTAAAAGGAGATTCCTTAGCGATACATCAATAGGACATAATTTAGATTTTATGGCTTTAATGGAGATAGGTAGAGATAATTTCACTCCTCAGTTTCTCAACACCATTTCTGGAGGGGTTGAATTTGACTGGCATTGTTTACCTCCAAGGGGGAGATCTGGAGGGATACTCCTTGGGGTGAAGTGCGAAACTTTAGAAGTGCTAAATGTGGTTCATGGCGATTTTGCTGTCAAATTTCGTGTAAGGTCGAAATTGACGGTTTCCGGTGGGCTTTGGTGGCCGTATATGGTGCGGCACAACCAGAGCTTAAACCTGAATTCCTTGCGGATCTAGTTCGAATATGTGGGGATGGAAGGCTGCCCATTTTGGTTGGGGGAGATTTTAATATCATCAGAAGACAAGAGGATAAAAATAATGACAATTTCGATGGGAGATGGTCATTCATGTTTAATATGATAATTGAAAGCCTAGATTTGAGGGAGATTATCCTCACTGGTAGGAAATTCATGTGGGCGAATTCTTTACCTGTACCAACTTATGAGAAATTGGATAGGGTTCTTGCTAGTATCGAGTGGGAACAAAATTTTCCTCTAGTCACGGTTCAGGCCTTACAGAGGGCCATCTCTGACCACACCCCATTATTGATCGATTCCGGGGAAGCGACCCATGTGGGAAACAAGAATACTTTCTCTTTCGAACTGGGATGGTTCGAGAGGGAAGGTTTCATGGAGCTCATTGAGACGGAATGGGCAAGACACATGGGAGGGTCTTCTAATGTGGAGAGATGGCAAAACAAAATTCGACATTTACGCCAGTTTTTGAGAGGCTAGGCAAAACATCAAAGTGGTTTATACAAAGTGGAAAAGGAAAGATTGATAAGAATCATTAATAAACTTGATGTGAAAGCAGAATCAACTCTTCTTAATACTTCTGAGAGAGATATTAAGAATGAGAGCGAGAAGAAGTTGCAAACCCTCATGAGGGAAGAGGAGATGAAATGGGCGCTTAGAGCAAAAGTATCTAAAATCATCCAAGGTGATGATAATACACATTTCTTTCACATGATCGCTAATGGGAAGCATAGGAAGAAAAAGATAATGCAACTAGAGCAAGATGAGGGTACAATTGTAGGACAAGAGAATCTTAAATTATATATTTCCGATTATTACAAGAAACTTTTCGGAGCCCCCGAAGAAAGTTTTGTTTCTCTTGATGAGAGTGTGATCGGGGACATACCACAACTCAACTTACAAGAGAATGAGATGTTGTCTGCCCCGTTCACTGAGAAAGAGGTGTTCGATGCCATATCACAAATGAAGCACAATAAAGCGCCCGGGCCAGACGGGTTCACGGCCGAATTCTATCAATGATGTTGGCATATCAATAAGAATGATCTCATGCCTTTGTTCCATGACTTATTTGAAGGCCACCTAGCTCTGTTTCACCTCAATTTTGGAACAATAACGTTGTTGCCAAAGAAGGTGGAAGCGGTTCGCATTGAGCAATTTAGACCAATTTGTCTTCTCAACGTAAGTTTTAAGATCTTTACGAAGGTTGACACGAATAGGTTGACGCAACTAGAACAATCGGTTATGCAACCCACTCAAACTGCTTTCATGCCAGGAAGACAAATACTAGAAGGGGTGGTAGTCTTGCATGAAAGGTTACACGAAATTCACTCGAAGAAACTAGATGGGGTTGTCTTTAAAGTGGATTTTGAAAAAGCGTATGATAAGGTCAAATGGCCCTTCCTACAAAAAGCCTTATGTATGAAGGGGTTTAATGATAACTGGAGGTCCCAAGTTGATTCTTTCATTCAGAAAGGCAGTGTTGGGATTAAAGTCAACGATGACACCGGTCATTATTTCCAGACTCGTAAGGGACTAAGACAGGGAGACTCCATGTCTCATGTGCTGTTTAACATCGTAGTAGATATGTTGGCAGTACTTATTAGTCGGGCTAAAGAGAGTGGCCAAGTAGGAGGGCTCGTTCCTCATCTTGTCGAGGGGGGCGTATCGGTTTTACAATACACGGATGATACTATTATTTTCATGGAACACGATCTTGCAAAAGCTAGGAATATGAAACTTATTTTGTGCCTGTTTGAGAAATTGTCCGGACTCAAAATCAACTTCAATAAAAGCGAACTGTTCTACTTTGGGAGAGCTAATGAAGAACATGATAATTACAGAAGCCTGTTCGGTTGTGAAATGTGATGCTTACCGTTTAGTTATCTAGGGATCCCAATTCACTATAGGCGGTTAACGATCAAAGAATGGAAATGTATAGAAGATAGATTTGAGAAAAAATTGAGCTGCTGGAAGGGCAAGATTATGTCTTACGAAGGAAGACTGGTGTTGATTAACTCGGTTTTGATAAGTTTACCAATGTTTCTCCTCTCTTTCTTCGAAGTACCGGTAGGGGTACGGAAAAGATTGGACTTTTATCGATCTCGTTTTTTCTGGCAAAGTGACGAGACCAAGAAGAAATATCGACCAGCTAGATGGGATATTATGTGTAGACCCAAAGACCAGGGCGGGTTAGGGATCGAGAATTTACAAGTAAAGAATGCTTGTTTGCTTAGTAAATGGTTATACAGATTATCGACAGAGACTGAAGGCATGTGGGTACAAATATTGCGGAATAAATACCTGCATGCTAAGACTTTGGCTCAGGTAAATGCTAGACCTTCAGACTCACCCTTTTGGAAAGGGTTAATGAAGGTTAAGTTATCTTTTTTCCAATGGGTGAAGTTCCTAGTTGGTAATGGTACATCTACAAGGTTCTAGGAAGACACTTGGTTAGGGGAGATGCCCCTGGCCTTACAATACCCATCTCTTATAATATTGTGCAACGTAAGGAAGATTACGTTGCCACAGTATTAAGTGATGTACCATTCAATATCCAATTTAGGAGATCTCTTATAGGGGCACGTTGGAATGCTTGGTTGCACCTAGTACGTAGGTTGATGGATGTTCAACTTTCAGACCAGACAGATACAATTAGTTGGAAGTTGACCGCGAATGGATTTTTCTCGGTCAAATCCATGTATTTGAATTTAATTAATTCTGGGCCATTGTCGTGGTCTTTGCACATATGGAAGATTAAAGTTCCATTACGCATCAAGATCTTTATGTAGTTTGTCCATAAAGGAGTCATCTTGACCAAAGATAATCTGTTGAAAAGGAATTGGATAGGCCACCCTAGATGTTGTTTTCGTGATCAAAACGAGACAATCGAACACCTCTTTCTCGTATGTCCACTTGCAAAATTGTTATGGAGATCAATTCATATAGCTTTTAACGTTAATCCTCCAATGAATATAAGCATGTTATTTGGGACGTGGCTTAATGGAGTTAACATTCACACAGCAAAACAAATCCGGATTGGGATATGTGCTTTATTATGGGCTATATGGAACACTCGAAATGATATGATTTTTAATGGGACAAAATTCACAATTTTTTTGCAGGTTATCTACAAAGCTACAGCATGGATCCGTATGTGGTTGTTACTCACTCATGCGGACTTCAGGGATCCTATGGTTATTGGGTGCAGCCGATCGGAGACGGTTGCACGGGCTATCTTCAGCCGATTGGGATGGCAAGTTAATAATAGGCCAGGTGTGTAGGCATCGTAGTCTATTTTATATTGCCGGGTGTGGCACTTTATCACCGGGTGCGGTGTTTTTTTCATTTTTTTTTCTTTCTTGCTCATATTTTGAGCTTCCGTGGATCTTAAGACCTTACTTTTGTTTTTAATAATATGGCCGCATGCATCGATTGATGCAGAGGCCGGAGGTGACCCTCCTTTTCCAAAAAAATATTCAAAAAGGTTCTACCAAGGATAACAGACATACTATCGTCCTTGGGAATATCAAGTATAACAAAGTCCGTTAGAATAGTAACATTTGCAACCACAACAGGCACATCCTCACAAATACCGGTAGGTATGCCAGTTGATTTATCAGCCATTTGCAAAGAAATTTTAGTAAGTGTCAACTTACTCAAGTCAAGTCTACGATATAAAGAGAGAGGCATAACACTAACACCGGCTCCAAGATCACATAAAGTAGTTTTAACATAGTTCCTTTTAATGGAGCAAGGTATAGTAGGTACTCCTGGATCTCCTAATTTCTTAGGTATTCCACCTTTAAAAGTGTAATTGGCAAGCATGGTGGAAATTTCTACTTCAGGTATCTTTCTTTTATTGGTAATAATATCTGTCATATATTTAGCATAAGGATTTGTTTTAAGCACATCAGTCAAACACATACAGAAAAAGATAGGTCTAATCATTTCAGCAAAGCGCTCAAAATCCTCATCATCCTTTTTCTTGGATGGTTTCATAGGAAAAGGCATGGGTTTCTGAACCCATGGTTCTCTTTCCCTACCGTGCTTCCTAGCAACATATTCTCTCTTATCATAACGTTGATTCTTTGATTGTGGGTTATCAAGATTAACAACAGGTTCTATCTCTACATCATTATCATTGCTAGGCTGAGCATCATCATGTACATCATCATTAATATTATCACTAGGTTCATGTTCATTACCAGATTGTGTCTCAGCATCAGAAACAGATATATCATTGGGATTCTCAGGTGTGTCAGCTACAGGTTCACTAGAAGCATGCAAAGTCTTATCGTTTTTCTTTTTCTTCTTCTTAGAAGAACTAGGTACATCTAAATTAGCTCTCTGAGAATCTTGCTCAATTCTCTTAGGGTGGCCCTAAGGATACAAAGGTTCCTGAGTCATTCTTGCTACTTCTCGAGCTTGCGTTGTATTCCTCAAAGAGGAAAGGGTGATGCAGCAGAGTAGCATAAGTATTTCCCTTAGTTTTTGAGAACCAAGTATCAATCCAGTAGGAGACCACGCGCGAGGCCCTCGCACCTGCACAAACAAATAAGAACTTTGCAGCCAGCGCAATAAGGGGTTGTCAATCCCTTTACGGTCACTTACGAAAGTGAGATCTGATAGATATGATAGTTTGATATTTTTGGATATAAGAACAGAAAGTAAAAGCGGAAAAGTAAAGTAGATTGTAGATTGATATGTTGAGAATAGACCCGGGGGACATAGTTTTCTCTAGTGGCTTGTCTCATGATAGCGATATTCTACGGCGGGTAAACAAATTACTGTCGAGCAATTGATAGAAAAGCGAATAATTATGAGATTATCTAGGCATGATCATTATATATAGGCATCACGTCCGAGACAAGTAGACCGAAACGATTCTGCATCTACTACTATTACTCCACACATCGACCGCTATCCAGCATGCATCTAGAGTATTAAGTTCATAAGAACAGAGTAACGCTTTAAGCAAGATGACATGATGTAGAGGGATAAACTCAAACTTAGTGATATAAACCCCATCTTTTTATCCTCGATGGCAACAATACAATACGTGCCTTGCTGCCCCTACTGTCACTGGGAAAGGACACCGCAAGATTGAACCCAAAGCCAAGCACTTCTCCCATTGCAAGAACTATAGATCTAGTAGGCCAAACCAAACCAATAATTCGAAGAGACTTGCAAGGATATTATAGTCATACATAAAGAGTTCAGAGAATAACCAAATATTTCTCAAAGATAATCTTGATCATAAACCCACAATTCATCGGATCTCGACAAACACACCGCAAAAAGAGATTACATCGAATAGATCTCCTCGAAGACCGAGGAGAACTTGGTATTGAGATCCAAAGAGACAGAAGAAGCCATCTAGATACTAGCTATGGACTCGAAGGTCTGTGGTAAACTACTCACAACTCATGGTGAGGCGATGATGATGATGTTGAAGCACTCCGTGGTAGATCCCCCCTCCGAAGGAGCTCCGGAATAGGCCCCAAGATGGGATCTCACGGGAATAGATGGCTGCAGCGGTGGAACTAGGGTTTTCTCTATTGTTCGGATGGTTTCGGGGTACATAGGTATATATAGGAGGAAGAAGGGCACCGGGGGCCAGACGGGGTGCCCACGAGGCAGGGGGCACGCCCTATAGGGGGGCGCGCCCCCCCACCCTCGTGGACGCCACGTCAGCCCTATTCCGTGGTTCTCAAGTCTCCCGTGCGTATTTTGCTCCAAAAATATCTCTCCAGAAGTTTCATTCCGTTTGGACTCCGTTTGATATTCCTTTTCTGTAAAACCTTGAAATAGGCAAAAAAAACAGCAATCTGGACTAGGCCTTTGGGTTAGTAGGTTAGTCTCTAAAATAATAGAAAAGTGTATAACAAACCCCATTAAATATCCAAAACATCATAAATAATAGCATGGAACAATCAAAAATTATAGATACGTTGGAGACGTATCAAGCATCCCCAAGCTTAATTCCTGCTCGTCCTCGAGTAGGTAAATGATAAAACAGAATTTTTGATGTGGAATGCTAGCCAACATAGTTTTTCAATGTAATTCTCTTAATTGTGGCATGAATGTTCAGATCTGAAAGATTCAATACAAAAGTCTATATTGACATAAGAAATAATAATACTTCAAGCATACTAACAAAGCAATCACGTCTTCTCAAAATACTATGGCTAAAGAAAGTTATCCCTACAAAATCATATATTCTGGCTATGCTCCCTCTTCATCACACAAAATATTCATATCATGCACAACCCCGGTTTCAGCCAAGCACTTGTTTTCATACTCTATTCTTTCATTCATTTCAACTTTCACGCAATACATGAGCATGAGCCATGGATATAGCACTATGTGGAATAGAGAGGTGGTTGTGAAGAAGACAAAAAGGAGGGAGATAGTCTCACATCAACTAGGCATATCAATGGGCTATGGAGATGCCCATCAATAGATATCAATGTGAGTGAGTAGGGATTGCCATTCAACGGATGCACTAGAGCTAAGAATGTATGAAAGCTCAACTAAAGAAACTAAGTGGGAGTGCATCCAACTTGCTTGCTCATCAAGACCTATGGCATTTTAGGAGGCCCATCGTTGGAATATACAAGCCAAGTTCTATAATGAAAATTCCCACTAGTATATGAAAGTGACTAAACATGAGACTCTCTATCATGAAGAACATGGTGCTACTTTGAAGCACAAGTGTGGAAAAAGATAGTAGCAATTGTCCCTTTTTTATTTTCTCTTTTTTTGGGCCTTTCTTTTTTTTCTTTGGCCTTTCTTTTTCTTTTTCTATTTCTTTAGAGGGGCTTTCTTGATTTAGCCTTTCCTCGCATGGGACAATGCTCTAATAATGATGATCATCACACTTCATTGAATTACAACTCGATATTACAACTCGATACTAGAACAAAGTATGACTCTATATGAATGCCTCCGGTGGTGTACCGGGATGTGCAATGAATCAAGAGTGACATGTATGAAAAATTATGCATGGTGGCTTTGCCACAAATACGATGTCAACTACATGATCATGCATGGCAATATGACAATATGAAGCGTGTCATATGAATGGAACGGTGGAAAGTTGCATGGCAATATATCTCGGAATGGCTATGGAAATGCCATGATAGGCTGATATGGTGGCTGTTTTCAGGAAGGATATGGTGGCTGTTTCGAGGAAGGATATATAGTGGGTGTATGGTACCGGCGAAAGTTGCGCGGTACAAGAGAGGCTAGCAATGGTGGAAGGGTGAGAGTGCGTAATATCCATGGACTCAACATTAGTCATAAGAACTCATATACTTATTACAAAAATTTACGAGTCATCAAAACAAAGCAATCAACGCATGCTCCTAGGGGGGAGATTGGTAGGAGTTAACCATCGCGCGCCCCCGACCTCCACACAAAGGTTTACACTTTACAAATACCTCATGCTATAACTTCGTCACATAGCGGTTCACCATACGTGCATGCTACGGGAATCATTAACTTTAACACAAGCATTTCTCAATTTCATAATAACTCCACTAGCATGACTCTAATATCACTATCCCCATATCTCAAAACAATTAGCAAGCATCCAACTTCTCATCATATTCAATGCACTTAGTGTGAAAGCTTTTACTACATTGATCTTGGATGCCTATCATGTGAAGGCTAGTTTTATAGCCAAAGCACATTACCATGCTGTTTTAATAGACACTCAAAAGGATATAAGTGAAGCATGAGAGATCAACAATTTCTACAAAATATAATTACCACCGTGCTCTAAAAGATATAAGTGAAGCACTAGAGCAAAAACTATTCAACTCAAAAGATATAAGTGAAGCACATAGAGTGTTCTAACAATTCCTAGGACATATTTAACTCTCTCAAAAAGGTTTGTACAGCAAGGATAATTGTGTCAAACTAACAAGCAAAGACTCAAATTATACATGACGCTCCAAGCAAAACACATATCATGTGGTGAATAAAAATATAGCTCCGAGTATAGTTACCGATAGATGAAGACGAAAGAGGGGATGCCTTCTCGGGGCATCCCCAAGCTTAGGCTTTTGGTTATCCTTGAATTTTACCTTGGGGTGCCTTGGGCATCCCCAAGCTTAGGCTCTTGCCACTCTTTGTTCCATAGTCCATCAAAGCAATACTCAAAACTTGAAAACTTCACAACACAAAACTTAGACAAAAATCTCGTGAGCTCCGTTAGTATAAGAAAACAAACCACTACTCAAAGGTACTGCAATGAATTCATTCTTTGTTTATATTGGTGTTAAACCTACTGTATTCCAACTTCTCTATGATTCATACTTCCCAATACTACTCATAGATGCATCAAAATAAGCAAACAACACACGAAAAACAGAATCTGTCAAAAACAGAACAGTCTGTAGTAATCTGTAGTTTTCGCATACTTCTGTAACTCCAAAAACATTGAAATAAATTGGTAAACGTGGGGAATTTTTCTACTAATCATCTGCAAAAACAATTAACTAAATAGCACACTCTAGTAAAATCTGGTGACCATTCTAGCGAGCGCTAACGATTCTGTTTTTCACAGCAAGATCATATAAACTTCACACAAGTCTTCCCAAAGGTTCTACTTGGCACAAACACTAATTAAAACAAAAAACACATCTAAACATAAGCTAGATGCAATATTTATTCCTAAATAGAAGCAAAAACAAAAAAAATATAAAATTGGGTTGCCTCCCAACAAGCGCTATCGTTTTACGCCCCTAGCTAGGCACGATACATGGATAGATCTAGGGAATGCCATAATGATACGATATATCACGAAAACTCATCTCATATTCCCTACGTTCAGCAGAAATTTTCCTTTGTGGCAAGCAAAATTAATTAAAAGGGCTAAATTTAATGGGGCAAAAGTCCGTCATATCAAGCTCGGGAGGAATAGGTTCCTCTTTTGGCCCTTTATAGTGTACAACCAATTCATCATTACAGGCATTCTTTTGGCAGAAGGTCATGAGCCTACGCTCAAGGGAGAAGCCTAACCCATTGTTTTGAATAGCAAAGTCATCATTCAACTCAGAAATTCTATCAACCAAGAGATCGGTAGGAACCTTTTTTTTCTAAGGTTTTCATTAAAAGCAAGATGATCAGGAGATCGCAACTGCATTATGTCTTCTTGATTAAATAAGATAGCCTCTATGGGAGGTCGACCAGCATGTACCCCGTAATGAGCAAAGATGTCTTTGGCCTCTTTCATGATAAATCTAAATTCATGAGCCAAAAATATAGTAGTTGCACGCTTAACAGAAGAATGCTCAATATCGGAAAATTCCAGAAAGATTTTCTGAATACAGGGATGCATATGGATAAATTGCCTTTCAATTTCAACTACAAGCATAGATATAGCATCCGCAAGGCTACTAGTTCTATGAAGAATAGAGCCACCCATAGTGGGCAAAGCACCAGCACAAGTAAAGAAGTCTTGAAGAACTCCTTTTCCAATGATATTTTCACTACCAACCCGGAACTTCTTAATATGTAAAGTGGTAGTTTCATCCTGAGGGTCAACATAGACGTTGCCCTCAACATTACTACCCTTCTCGATAAAATCTTCCCCCATCTCAGACATGAGGGCAAGCAAATGATAAACACACGACAGAAGAAGGGCGAATAAAACGGCAAGGGTGAAGTGGGGGAGAGGAAAACGAGAGGCAAATAAATGTAATACGAAGGATAAGGGTTTGTGATAGGTACTTGGTATATGAATTTTGCGTAAGCCTCCCCGGCAACGGCGCAAGAAATTCTTCTTGCTACTTCTCGAGCTTGCGTTGTATTCCCTCGAAGAGGAAAGGGTGATGCAGCACAGTAGCGTAAGTATTTCCCTTAGTTTTTGAGAACCAAGGTATCAATCCAGTAGGAGATCACGCGCGAGTCCCTCGCACCTCCACAAACAAATAAGAACTTCACAGCCAATGCGATAAGGGGTTGTCAATCCCTTTACGGTCACTTACGAAAGTGAGATCTGATAGAGATGATAGTTTGATATTTTTGGTATTTTTTATATAAGAACAGAAAGTAAAATCAGAAAAGTAAAGTAGATTGTTGATTGATATGTTGAGAATAGACCCGGGGCCATAGTTTTCTCTAGTGGCTTCTCTCATGATAGCGATATTCTACGGCGGGTAAACAGATTACTGTTGAGCAATTGATAAAAAAGCGAATAATTATGAGACTATCTAGGCATGATCATTATATATAGGCATCACATCCGAGACAAGTAGACCGAGACGATTCTGCATCTACTACTATTACTCCACACATCGACCGCTATCCAACATGCATCTAGAGTAGTAAGTTCATAAGAACAGAGTAACGCCTTAAGCAAGATGACATGATGTAGAGGGATAAACTCAAACTTAGTGATATAAACCCCATCTTTTTATCCTCGATGGCAACAATACAATACGTGCCTTGCTGCCCCTACTGTCACTGGGAAAGGACACCACACGATTAAACCCAAAGCCAAGCACTTCTCCGATTGCAAGAACTATATATCTAGTAGGCCAAACCAAACCAATAATTCGAAGAGACTTGTAAGGATATTATAATCATACATAAAGATTTCAGAGAAGAACCAAATATTTCTCAAAGATAATCTTGATCATAAACCTACAATTCACAGGATCTCGACAAACACACCGCAAAAAGAGATTACATCGAATAGATCTCCTCGAAGACCGAGGAGAACTTGTGTAATGCCCAGTATGATATTATACCGCCCATGTGTCGAGGCACGACTTAAAGGCATAATATCATACTGGAATGATCTCAAGAATGGTATCTTTGCACAACTCATGTAAAAGAGGGATGAAATTGCAAAAGAATAGTTGGCTTACACTCGCCACATCACACAATGCATTACATAAACATTCATCATCCAAATAACATCAGAGTCCGGCTACGGACGAAGATCCAAATGAAAGATACCATAAATAAAGCCACACAAGGTCCCGATCGTCCTAGTAAGAGCCCTACTGATCCTCTGGATAAGACACGTAGTATCGCCCACATTCTTTGTCGAACTCCAAGTACAACTCCGTGCCATCACTTGTGTAGTTCACCATGGTACCTGCATCTGGTGTTGTGTAGAATCTGTGAGCCACGGAGGACTCAGCAATCCCGTTCCCGAGTAGCAAAACTATCTAAGCCTTGGGTGTGGAACAAGGCTGAAGAACAATGTTGCAGCTGCACTAGCACTAGCTTACGTGTTTAGAGCGAGAAGAGAAGTGCCACGAGCGTCAAAGTGATCACGAAGTGATCCTATCTAAGCAAGTCAAACATAACCCCACCGTGTTCACTTCCCGAACCCATTCGGAAAGCGACCGTCATAGTTACTCATGTTGGTAGTGTATTATGAACATAGTGTCAAGTTTTCTACAACCGGATATTAACAAATTCCCATCTGCCACATAACCGTGGGCACGGCTTTCGAAAGATCAAACCCTGCAGGGGTGTCCCAACTTAGCCCATCACAAGCTCACGATCTGAGGAGTCGCAACTCCAAGGTGGGAAGACCCGAGTATTCTCGGAATCCCGTGCTCAAGATATTCCGTCATAGGTAAAACTAATCCAGCAAGACCTCCCGGCATGCCGACACCCTGACAGTAGCCGCGCGTATCTAGTCTCAGGCCACGACCGGATGGGACAGCATACAGGAAAATACCAATCCTCGAGTTTCCTCGTGGTGGCCCCGCAGTCTGCCCGGTTGGACCAACACTCATGAGGAGCACTCGCCCGGGTTGTTGATTAAGAACTCGGGTTTATAACTCCCTATTCAAGTTTTAGTTGTTAGGCAAATGTAAAACTAATGTTGGGCCTTACTGAAAAAGCTTTAGCGCTAAGCGGGTTATCGAGGGGGCCCATAAACCCCAACCGTGTTAGGGACGCAAACTCAAGGAACATAACACCGGTTTAAACGGTTCCTAGGGTGGCATGAGTGGAACAAAACACCAAGCAAGAGACTTAGCCTTCCACCCATTACCAATATATAGATGATTTGGTTTAACAGATTATATATTGTGATATCCCAACAATAACTTCATCATGAAGCAAGAATCTTCAAATCTTCTCCTGCAACTAACAATGCTATAAGAGGGGCTGAGCGAAGCTTACGTAGCCAATCAAAGGTTTGCTAGGTTGGGTGGTTAGAGAGGTTCATGGCAACAAAAGGAGGCTGACAAACAGACATAGGCATCGAGGCAATAAGCTAAAGAGCGAGACATCTAGCACAGGCAAAGATAGTAATGATATCTGGGTAAGGTCATCTTGCCTGTTGAGTCCTCGGTGGGATTGTAACCTTGCTCCTCACACTCAACCTCGGTAGGAACCTCGTACTTGGTCTCGGCTTCCGGCTCTACTCAACACAAGAACACAACATGGCACAATATCAAACACGGTGCAATGCACAATCAACATGATGCAAGTATGATGTGCGTATGCATGTGTAAGCACTTGAGCCTAAGGAGAAGATGATGGAGAAGGCCTCATCTTGGAAAACCAAGCATGCCACTGGATAGAGGGGAAGATTTCTGTTGAAATCGATATAAAGATCGCCGGAAACGGACACACGGTTTGCAAATGGCAAGCAAAGCAATATTCACACAAAGTTGTAGTTTACAGCCACATGGCATGTTTGGAGCAAGAAATAATTATGCCACAACACTCAAACATGGAGACAAAGGTCATGGATGTGAATTAGACACGATACTTAACAAGCATGAACTTAGAACACACCCAAAAACCTACTGGAACACAATTAAACAAGCATGGCAAGTTGCAAACATCATCACGATGCTGCCTCCGGAGGCACAAAACAACATGCATATCAACTCCACTAAGTATATAAAGATCATGGACATGTAGTAGACATAGCATACATAAAACAACTCCATTGGAGCAACTCCATAGGAGGCATGGATCAATAACAACAAGCTTCACCAAATTGATCATGCTGATAAAATCCTGACAGGTAAAATTTATCGCAACTTGAGAGCAAGAAATAAATAAGCTACAATAGGCCATATGTGCAAGTAAGGGCATGGATGGATAGAGTATAACATGGACAAAAATATATGACCATTTTCCACTCCAAAACAAGCATGGATTTGAGTGAGGCATCAAGCAAACATAGCATCAGGTTAAACAGATTCCATACTTAGTAGTTTTTTCACTAAGTATAAAACTGCAACATTGGCATGGCATGTTTGCAAGCTTGTTTAAGCCACCTCAAGGCATATCATGGAAAGTGGATTGCACCACAGCAAAGACCATATGATGGTGCTTCTAAAACATATTGACATGTGGCATGAAGACAAAGACATCAATAGCAATAAGCAAGTCAAAACAGCATCTCACAACAAGTTTCAGCACTTAACAGCCACATGCACTTTTGCAACAGAGATTAACATGGCAATATGACACCTAACATGAATGCTACAACAACCATCAAGTAGAGCACTTCACAATGAACATTTTGACATATCATATGCTCCATTTGGACCAACATGCACAAAGTTATCATATCTCAAACATGACAACAAAATTACAGATAATAGCAGTTTTAAACATTAGCATTCTTGCCACGATGATTAGTTCATCAAGATGAACTCAAACAAGCATGCCACAGTGGAACAAAATGAAGAGCACATCTCAATGAACATTTTGATATATTACACGCCCAAAACGGATATACGAGCGCGAAGTTAAAGCCATGCAAAGGAGGCAACAAATTATGGAAAACTAGGGACTTAGTGAAAAAAATCACCTCCGAGAAAGTCAACTCGGGACGGAGCGTGCGGGATGGAGAGATCGGGGTCGGGGACGGGGCGTTTGGAACGACGGCTTGGTGGATCTGGTCCCGCCTGGACCAGATCGGGACGAGGCGTTGGCGGCTCGCCGGAGCAACACCGGACACGGCGGAGAAGATGGTCGGTGGGGTCGAGGCGGCCGGCGGCGGACGGGGCCGGCCGGGGCGGCGGTGAGGGCTGGCGGTGAGGGCCGCGGTGGTGGCGGCGACGGACGGCCTCTCCGGCGGGAGGGAGCGGCGGACGGGGCCGCGGGCGCGCGGGAGGAGACGCGGCCGGCGACCGGCAGCGGCGCGGCCTGGAGCGGAGGAGGACGTCGGGGCTGGCGGCGGAGGAGATCCGGGCCTCGGGGGCCGCGGCGGCGCGCGATGGAGGCGGGGTCGCTGTGCCACGTGGCGGCGGCTGGGTGGCTGGGCGCGTCCGGGCGGACGTGCCCGGTCCGTCCGGACGTGTCCGGCGGGCGGAGGAGCTGCGGGGCGCGGGGAAAAAGGAAAAAAAAGGAAGGACTAGGGTTTCGCCCGAAAATGGAGGGGATGGGGCCTTTTTATAGGCATAGGGAGCTAGGAGACTCCAAATGGGGTGCAGTTTTCGCCCACCCGATCATAATCCGATGACCGAGAGGATGGGAGTGGTTGTGCTGGGTTAGTGGGCTGTTGTGGAGGGGGTCTTGGGCCAAAAGGAAGAGGTGCTTTTAGCCCACTAGGTTAACCGTTGGAGTACCAAACGAACTCCAAACGCGGCGAAACTTGACAGGCGGCCTACACGTATCAAAACAACAACGCACGACAAGTCTCACCACATTCCGGGAACATTACACGACCACACACGAAAGAAGGACTCGGGGTGCCACGGGCACGTGTGTGAGTGTCGGAACTCGAAACGGACAACGGGAAGAGGCGAGTGGGACCGGGTGCAAGTGACAACATGAATGCAATGCAATGCACATGATAACATGACATGGATGAAATGCACACACGCACACGACAAACGAAGAAACCTGAAATGAAAGAAGAGCCCAGAATGGAATTGTTGAAGTCAACGTTTCATATATTTACATAATTGGAAGGTGTTACATATGGGGTGTTACAACTTGGTATTGAGATACAAAGAGAGAGAAGAAGCCATCTAGATACTAGCTATGCAGGGGCGGAGCTATGTACAGCTAGCCGGTGTCACCGGCACCGGGTGCAATTTGCACACACTCATTGGTTTAGTGTGTAGGTTATTGAATTTTTTGATATGTAGGTATGTGTTCTTCTATGTGGACACCGGGTAATTTTAAGTCTGGATCCGGCCCTGTAGCTATGGACCTGAAGGTTTGTGGTAAACTACTCACAACTCATCATGAGGCGATGATGATGATGTAGAAGCACTCCGTGGTAGACCCCCCCTCCGACGGAGCTCCGGAATAGGCCCCAAGATGGGATCTCACGGGAACAGAAGGTTGCGGCGGTGGAACTAGGGTTTTCTCTGTTGTTATGATGGTTTCGGGGTATGTAGGTATATATAGGAGGAAGGAGGGCACCGGGGGCCAGACGGGGTGCCCACGAGGCAGGGGGCGCGCCCTATAGGGGGGCCACGCCCCCACCCTCGTGTATGCCATGTCGGCCCTATTATGTGGTTCTCAAGTCTCCAGTGCGTATTTTGCTCCAAAAATATCTCTCCAAAAGTTTCATTCCATTTGGACTCCGTTTGATATTCCTTTTCCGTAAAACTCTGAAATAGGCAAAAAAAAACTCTGAAATAGTCCCAAAAATAATATAAAAGTGTATAACAAAGCCCATTAAACATCCAAAACATCATAAATAATAGCATGGAACAATAAAAAATTATAGATACGTTGGAGACGTATCAGTCATTCTGCCACCTCTAGTCACAACTCTAATGGCATTATCATTATTCTTACTATTTAATTCATTGATCAAATCATTCTGAGCCTTAAGTACTTGTTCTACTTGAGTGGTAACCATGGAAGCATGTTTACTAATGAGTTTCAATTCACCTTTGACTCTAGACAGATAATCACTCAAGCGTTCAATCATATAAGCACTATGTTGCAATTGTCTACCAACATAAGCATTGAAGTTTTCTTTTTTCACAATGAAAATTTCAAACTCATCTAAGCATTGGCTAGCATACTTATAACGAGGAATATCACTTCATCAAATCTATAAAGAGAATTTACCTTTACTACCTGTGTCGGGTTATCAAGACCATGTATTTCTTCAATAGGTGGTAAATTCTTAACATCTTCAGCTTTAATACCTTTTTCTTTCATAGATTTCTTTGCCTCTTGCATATCTTCAGGACTGAGAAATAGAACACCTCTCTTCTTCGGAGTTGGCTTAGGGGCTGGTTCAAGAAGTGTCCAATTATTTTTCATTGGCCAGCATATTATTTAATAGTAATTCAGCTTGATCAACTGTTCTTTCCCTAAAAACACAACCAGCACAACTATCCAGGTGGTCTCTGGAAGCATCGGTTAGTCCATTATAAAAGACATCAAGTATATCGTTCCTCTCCAGAGGATGATCGGGCAAAGCATTAAGTAATTGGAGAAGCCTCCCCCAAGCTTGTGGGAGACTCTCTTCTTCAATTTGCACGAAGTTATATATTTCCCGTAAGGCATCTTGTTTCTTATGAGCGGGAAAATATTTAGCAGAGAAGTAATACATCATATCCTGGGGACTAAGCACACAACCAGGATCAAGAGAATTAAACCAAGTCTTAGCATCACCCTTTAACGAGAACGGAAATAGCTTAAGGATATAGTAATAACGAATCCTTTCATCATTGGTAAACAGGGTGGCTATATTATTCAACTTAGTAAGATGTGCCACAACAGTTTCAGACTCATAGCCATGGAAAGGATCAGATTCAACCAAAGTAATTAACTCAGGATCAACAGAGAATTCATAATCTTTATCAGTAACAAAGATATGTGAAGTAGCGAAAGCAGGGTCATGTTTCATTCTAGCATTCAAGGACTTTTCTTTCAGCTTAGCTAATAATTTCTTAAGATCATATCTATCATTGCAAGCAAGAAAGTCTCTAGCAGTTTCTTCATCCATAACATAACCCTCAGGAACAACAGGCAATTCATATATATTAGGAGAAGCTTCATCATCACTTTCATAAATATTATCAGTTTCAATATTTGCATTCTCCCTAACCCTAGCAATTTGTTCATCTAGAAATCCACCTTGTGGCATAGTATTATTAGGCATAGAAGTAGTTTCATCATACATAGCAGAAGTGGCATCATCAAGAACATACGACATATCAGATTCAATAGCAGGAGTAGGTTTCGCAAATTTACCCATAACAGATGGTGAATCAAGTGCAGAGCTAGATGGCAATTCCTTACCCCCCTCGTAGTTGAGGGATAGATCTTGGTTTTTGAGTCCTTGAAATTCTTCATAGCGATCAACAGATATAAATCCCAAGTGTCTTAAAGAATAGAGCTATGCTCCCCGGCAACGGCGCGAGAAAATAGTCTTGATAACCCACAAGTGTAGGAGATCGCAATAGTTTTCGAGGGTAAAGTATTCAACCCAAATTTATTGATTCGACACAAGAGGAGCCAAAGAATATTCTTAAGTATTAGCAGCTGAGTTTTCAATTCAACCACACCTAGAAACTTAATATCTGCAGCAAGGTAGTTTAGTATCAAAGTAATATGATAGTAGCGGTAACGGTAACAAAGGTAACGATAATGTTTTTGTAGTTTTTGTAATAGTAGCAACGGAAAAGTAAATAAGCAGCAAGCAATATGTGAAAAGCTCGTAGGCATTGGATCGGTGATGGGGAATTATGTTGGATGCAATTCATCATGTAGAAGTTATAACCGAGGGTGACACAGAACTAGCTCCAGTTCATCAATGTAATGTAGGCATGTATTCCGAATATAGTCATACGTACTTATGGAAAAGAACTTGCATGACATCTTTAGTCCTACCCTCCCGTGGCAGCGGGGTCCTATTGGAAACTAAGGGATATTAAGGCCTCCTTTTAATAGAGTACCGGACCAAAGCATTAACACATGTTGAATACATGAACTCCTCAAACTACGGTCATCACCGGGAGTGGTCCCGATTATTGTCACTTCGGGGTTGCCGGATCATAACACATAGTAGGTGACTATAGACTTGCAAGATAGGATCAAGAACACACATATATTCATGAAAACGTAATAGGTTCAGATCTGAAATCATGGCACTCGGGCCCTAGTGACAAGCATTAAGCATAGCAAAGTCATAGCAACATCAATCTCAGAACATAGTGGATACTAGGGATCAAACCCTAACAAAACTAACTCAATTACATGATAGATCTCATCCAACCCATCACCGTCCAGCAAGCCTACGATGGAATTACTCACGCATGGCGGTGCGCATCATGAAACTGGTGATGGAGGAAGGTTGATGATGATGATAGCGACGATCTCCACTCTCCGGAGCCCCGAACGGACTCCAGATGAGCCCCCCGAGAGAGATTAGGGCTTGGTGGCGTCTCTGTATCGTAAAACGCGATAATTATTTCTCTCTGATTTTTTTCTCCCCGAAAGTGAATATATGGGATCCGGAGATACGTCGGTGGAGCACCAGGGGGGCCACGAGGCAGGGGGCGCGCCCTAGGGGAGGGGGCGCGCCCCTCACCCTCGTGGACAGGGTGTGGCCCTGGTCTGGATCTTCCCGCAGGTATTTTTTATATTTTCCAAAATAGTTCTCCGTAAATTTTTAGGTCATTCCGAGAACTTTTTATTTTTGCACAAAAACAACACCATGGCAATTCTGCTGAAAACATCGTCAGTCCGGGTTAGTTCCATTCAAATCATGCAATTTAGAGTCCAAAACAAGGGCAAAAGTGTTTGGAAAAGTAGATACGTTGGAGACGTATCAGCACGCTTTCCTATTTCGGATCCATATTAGCACTAATAGTGAACTGTTGAGATGACTTGCCAGGAAAAAAATCAACCTGCTTGGTATCGTCCGCTAATTTAAACTCCAACAAGGGTTCATGCTCTATGGTTGGATTTTTTAACGAAGTCATATCCACCGGGTCAATATTGTCCTTATAAAACTTAAGTTCCTGCGTAGCACAGGCAGACTCAGCGTAAGCAGCATCACTTTCTTCACATTCCAAGGCTATCTTCCTGTCCCCATGTACCGTGATGGTACCCTTACAACCCGGCATCTGAAGTTGCAAATACACGTAACAAGGCCGCGCCATAAACTTGGCGTAAGCCGGCCGGCCAAACAAAGCATGATAGGGACTTTTGATGTTGACCACTTCAAAGGTTAATGTCTCTGCCCTGTGATCATATTCACTGCCAAAAGCCACTTCTAAGGCAATTTTACCAACTGGGTATGCCGACTTACCAAGTACCACACCATGAAAAACCGTAGAGGACGGCTTAAGATCCTTGTCAGTTAAATTCATACAGCGGAAAGTATCATAATAAAGGATGTTGATACTGCTGCCACCGTCCATTAGCACCTTAGTGAACTTATAACTTCCAACCCGAGGGGCTACCACCAACGCCAACTGACCCGGATTGTCAACCCGGGGCGGGTGATCTTCGCGGCTCCATATAATTGACTGCTCTGACCATGGTAAGTATCGAGGCACCGCCGGCTCGACTCCGCTCACCGCTCGCTTGTGAATCTTCTGATCCCGCTTGCATAGGCTTGTGGTTAAAACATGATACTGGCTGTTGTTAAGCTGCTTCGGGTTATGCTGATACCCTGACTATTGTCGCAGACTACCCTGACTGTGCTTCTGGTTCTGATTGTCTTGATTACCCTAACTGTGCTGCTGGGTATAGTTGGCTTGATTACCTTACCCTTGAAATCCCAAAATTGAGCCGCCACCTCCAAAGCCAGGCCTGTGTGAGCCGGATCCTGACCCGCCAGGCGGCCCATTATTGTTATGGTGGTCCTGATGAGAGCCTGAATTCTTATACTCCTTCATGATGAAATAATCTTTCCACATGTGAGATGCCGGTCTATCAGGATGACTATGCACTGGGCAAGGCCGGTTTAACATTGCTTCAAGGTTGAACCTTGGCCCTCCAGTCCGAGGTTGTGGTTTTCCCTTATAGCGTTGGTTGTTGTTCTGCGCGCTGATATTGGCCACAAAATCTGATCTGACATCCGGGTGTTTGCCCTTACCATTATTGCCCGCGTTCGGCTGCTGCCCTTTTCCATTGACGTTCTTCTTCCCCTTATTGGATTTCTCCTCATCTGAATCAGGATCCTTAGTGTCGTCTGAGTCGGCGTACTTGATGAGATACGCCATGAGCTCTCCCATGTCATTGCAGTGACGTTTAAGCCGTCCAAGCTTCTATTTGAGGGGGACAAACTGACAATTCTTCTCCAAAATCAGAACAACAGAACCGGCGTTGATGCTGTCCAATCAATGAATAACAACTGAAACCCGGCGAACCCAATGGTTGGTCGACTCATCTTCACACTGGATACAAGCGTCTAGATCGATGATTGATAAAGGTTGCTTACATGTGTCCTTGAAATTCTGAATGAAGCGCGCCTTCAATTCTGCCCATGAGTTGATGGAGTTGGCAGGTAACCCTTTTAGCCAAGTTCGAGCCGGCCCATCCAGCATCATGGTAAAATACTTAGCGCACGCAACGTCGTTAACATCCAACATCTCCATGGCTAGATCGTAGCTCTCAATCCAGCTCTCGGGCGGAAGATCCGGTGTGTAATTGGGAACCTTGTGAGGGCCTTTAAAATCTTTGGGAAGGTGCTCATTCCGCAGAGCCGGTGCTAAGCACGGCACACCAGCCATCCTAGAGGTCGTCCTAGCCTCCACAGATGTCGAAGGGTTCGACTGTAACTGTTGACGAGCCACTAACTGAGCCGTCGGCTCCATCTCTTGACGCACCTTAGCTTGATCCAAACGAGCCTGAGCATTGTTATTATCATGCGGTGAGTCATGCCCAAGGGGCAGGTTACGGTGCCGCTCACTGCTAGAAAGCGATGGTGATTCAACGCGCCGGCTATAACTTCGGTTGGGGCATGGATTTGAATGAATCCGCTCGCGGGTATAGCAGTAAGCCAACTGATGGGCGACTGCCGTCTGAAGGAGTTCCAGAGCCTTCAGGGTCTCTACCGCCGCAGGAGACTCACCCTCTACCAGAAGAGCTGCCACTCATGAGGCTGCCGCAACCATATTATCCAGCGGGTTAGAATAATGACCCGGAGGTGTTAGCGCTCATTGAGGCGTGGTCAAGTTCAAACGAGGCGGATCTACCACGCGAGGCTGAGCCGTTGCCCCAGAGGCAGGTGCTTCCGTAGTCCGAGTCACACCGGGCGGGTAACTTGTCCCTGCTCCAGGCGTTGCTACATGTGTCGTACAAAGATTTTGCCCCTCGAATTGTGTCGGTAGATGGCTCTGGCGCCTCCTCCGAAGGACATCATTGGAAGCATTCTGATCCAAGTTTAACCTAAAGGCCTCTTCTCGAACTTGTTGTGGTTCGGCCTCCAACGCGGCTCGCTACGTTGCCATCCTAATATTCTCTACATCGAGCTCCACTCTAGCTTGGGATATTTCACCCCTCAACTTCACAACTTCCACATTGTGTTGTGCTTGATTCGCCAGGGTTACCTCTGTGGCTAACAGAACTGACAAAGTATCCAAAAGCTCGGATACACACTACTAGGGAAAAGCTTATAGGCAGACGCTTACTACTAGCGAGGGTTTATACCACTCGCTACTGCTAATTACTAGTAGTGCGGGTTTTTACCACTCGCTACTACTAAGTTGATAGTAGTAGCGAGGGCTATAAACCGACGCTGCTACTAACTACATGGTTTTTGAAGAGCCCTGAAATCCCCATCTCCTCCCCCAAATCCTTCCTCTCCCCCGTCACTCCCCCCCTTTCTCTGCATAGACTCTCACATGGACCTCCTACGCATGCGCGCCTCCTCCACCATGGCGCCAAAAGAGGCCGCCGCCTACCGCCGCCGGCATTCCGGAGATCACCGGTCTTCCGCCCATCTCCATGCCACCACGCCGGAGCACCTAACCCCCGGCGACCAACCCCGCTGGTACCTCCATCTCCTTCCTCTCTCCCTCGTTCTTCGTTTTTCTCTCTCCCTCTGATTTGACTCACCCTCTCATGTCCTTGCCCGTGCAGGTCATCGCCATGGACGACAAGGAGCTCGTTGCCTTGGCTGCAAAGAGGAGCCCCACGCCGCCGCCTTGCTCGTCCATGGATCCGGGCCCTCTGCAGCAACCGGCGCTGGATCTAGTCTGTCGCTACCCTTCCGCAGTTCCGGCGACCCCTGCCATCGCTGGATCGAACCATTGGTGCCATTGACATCACGCACGGGATCGAGATTTTGTCTTTGTTTTTGAAATTAATAGTAGTAGCGCGGGTGGAACACCCACGCTACTACTAACAGACGTAGTAGTAACGTGAGGGCACCCGTGCTACTACTACAAGTTAGTTGTAGCGTCGTAGTAGTAGCGCAGGCACCCACGCTACTACTAGCTATTTAACCCGTGCTACTACTAGGCTTTTCCCTAGTAGTGAAGACCTGAGCCGGCGGGCGCACCGGGCCGGCCGCCCCTGCCGTTGCCGCAGCCGTCGAACCAGAAGTCAGAGCCGCGGCAGTTGATGAATTCACCATCTGTTGTGTACCGGCCATGAAGATAGCAACTCGGCTTGGTGGCTCGTAGGGGTCCGGAATACTGTCACCATCAGAATAGCCGCCAAGCCCACCATCTTGAAGTTGATAGATTGACCCAGTTTCACCGGCTGAGGACTCATCACCTGAATAGATGGATGTCTCTCCACCAGACACATAACCTTCCTCAAGATCCTCTCCCAGAATGAAACCAACAAAAGCGTGCTTCTGGGCGGGTTGGACCTTGGCGGGTCGCGCACGCCGAGACGTATCTATGATGTCGGTGCAGGCGTCCAGCTTAGGCTCTGACCCGCCAATCTTGCCGATGAAGACATGAATTCCACCAAAGGGGACCCGGTACCCGTACTCGACCGAATCAGCCTCGGGACCCCAACCGGCTTCGTCGATGTAGATCTTGCCGCAGAGACTCTTAGTCATCCGGACCACGACGTATCCCTTGATCCCTGGGAAGTTTCCCTTCAAGAACTCGAAACCACCATGCGCGGGCCCCACGGTGGGCGCCAACTGACGTGAACTTAACACGACAGATGTCCTAGCGAAATGACTTAGGTGTGGAGCCATCGCAACGTAGTTAGCTTGAAGGGGTTGAATGGGACAAAGGACACAAGGAGTTTTACCCAGGTTCAGCCCCTCACGATGGAGGTAAAGGCCTACTCCTGCTTCTAGTTATATTGCTTGAGCCTCGATTACCAGGGAGCGAATACGCTTAAGCTAGCTCTCGATCGATCGTTTCTTGGGTTAATCCGCCGCTGGGTCTCGCCTTTATATACACAGGCAAAGACCCGGAGGCTTACATAGTCTCGGCCGGATTACACAACGTGACCGGCTCGGTTTCTAACCAATCAATTCTTATAGATCAAGTCATTACAGGAACGTCCTCACATGGCGGTTCATTGGCCCGGGTCTTGGGCCCTCATCCGGCCTGCTTCCTAGAGTCGCCTTCTTCAATCCTCTGGGCCTCCTTGGACCTTCTTCTTGTTAAACAGCCAACGGGGTAACCCGGCCCTCCTGGCGGCTTATACCTCGGAGTTATATCCCCAACAACTTCGGTGATGAAAGTCTCACGTTAGACCTTGATTGAACCTGTCAACATCGATGCTTGTACACCAATCTTTTCTTGAAAGCTTTGCCCAGGAGTAGCATAGTTTTTTTTCTTGTTCAGTCCTATGTCATATTTTTCGTGGTAGGATTGTGGAGATCATATTGCAGGGCCATAATTTTGGATGGCGTCAGGTTTTCCATTTTTATGTAAGCCGATTCGTTCAGCATCAATCCTATGCTTCACATACTTAAATACCCCATAATACAGGTTTAACAAATAACCAATAATATGAGACTGTGCATATTTCATGGAGAGACGAGGTGTTATCCTCTCCTTTTCCAAAAGAAAAATGTTATATGGTGTTTTCGCCGTCAAATATTTACAGTGAGCAAATGAGCAGTTCGAATGTTCGATCATATACTCGATGCGACCACGAGCTCCTGACATATTAGTAGCATTGCAACTATCGCCGGATGATTCTACAAGAGCTCCCTTTTGTCGTGGTAACTGTTACGTAACGGCAATGGCAATGCTTCGGTGCACGATAAAACTCACACGATGACCACTGTGATCGTATTGTTCTCTGCGGGGCACTGGCTACCGCCAATGCCGCCGTCGCCGCCCTTGGCGAGAGAGCCCTTAATCACCGGCCGCCTGCACGTAGGACACGAGCTGTGCGACACCAGCCATGCGTCAACGCACCGGACGTGGAACCCGTGGCCGCACTGCGGCAGCACGCGCACCTTCTCGCCGTCCACGAACTCGCCGAGGCATATGGCGCACACGTCGTCGATGACCTCCCCGGATACGTACACTTCCACGGGGAGGCTCCTCAGCACGCGCCTCTTGATGCCGCTGCCGCTGAGGGCCGCCCGAGCCGTCGCCCCGCCCTCGCCGGCGGCGACCGCGGCTCCGCGGCCCACGTGCCGCAGCGCGCACCGCGCCAGCGAGTTGAGCCCGATGGCGAAGAGCAGCGCAAAGAAGAGCGCGGCAAGGATGATCACCACGTTGGTGTCGAAGGCCGAGCCTGCACTCGTCGGCGCCGCCGCGCCTCCCGCGTGTCCGTGGGCGTGGTCGTGGAGAGCAGTCAGCCCCGCGGCGATGATGCTCGACGTCGGCGCCTCCGAATCAGGACGACCCATGGTTGATCAAGTTAATGAGGGAGAGAGAGAGAAAGATGGTGTCCGTCCGGCTCGGTCGATCAGAGATGAGTCCGCCCGGCCGCTGTTTCAAGGTAATCGAACTCGATTGATGCCTGTGCTAGCTGCTACTCGTGTCTGTCACTCTCTGCTCTGGTCGTGGAGTATATGTAAGAGAGCGCGCACCATTGTTACGGGGGTTGGTGTTGCGCGAGTCGTACTTTGTAAAAAAGGACGCTCCCCGGCCAAGTTGCAAGCCTGCTGCTGAGCTGCTGCAGGGATACGCCTTTTGGTCGCTTTGGAGGCAAGTGGGGGCTACCTGCTACTAGTATCTCCTTCGTGTGGGCATTGCTTGCGTGCATAGGTACTTGGGGTTTGCTGTCGACAGATACACCCAACCCCAACGGAACGCGCACAGCTAAAGAATGTGTGTTGAGTACTCGTTGATCCAAACCTGCGAGCCATGCTCCGGGCTGTGCATCTTTGTCTCTCTGCTCCATGCTCATACCTTTCTACATTCATACGATGTATTATATTTTCTATTGTATTTATTATATTTTCTTCTATCAATGAAAAGATACACAAACTTTACGTATTCACATAGCCTTGCCCAGCCTTGGTGACGAACAACTAAATAATTTGATGATAAGACATCGGGAAAGTCCCAAATATCCTACCTGGTTGTGAAAGATCACATCCACGATCGTTAGTGCCGCGGCGACTGTGGGTTTACGCGGGACACGACCCCACTAGGTGTTAGAAATAGCACAAGTGTGTGTATACGTTGTATGCGTCCCTACTGCTCATTAAAATAACGGCAATGATAAATCCCGAACATTCGGATTTTAAGCATGACAACCTGAACATTTTTTATAGCAACTTTAGTTCACGCGAGGTTGGCAAACACTGCAATTTTCTGACAAAAAAACGAACTGGGACAAAATTGACATGTCTTGACAACTAAAATTGCTACCTCGCGTCAACTAAATTGCCACGTAAAAACGTTCGGGATGAAATGTTTAAAATCCGAACGTTCGGATTTCATCGGGGTCCTAAAATAAAGTGTGCTCATAAGAGTACTTTTTTCCACACTTTAAAGATCTCAAATGTCGAAGGTATTGTCCTACGTGGTAAGTGTGTGCTAAGGCAACTCCAATGAATTCCCCCATTACTACCAGGTACGCTTGGATCAAACTGTCCGGAGTTTGGACCCAAAAGATCTTCCAACAGGCTTCTGTATCTTCTAGTATATACGCGCGTGTGCGCGCGCACATGTTCTTTGTGTTTATGATTCAATGATGCGGTGAGGCCGATCAACGTGAATGTCTATGGATTTTTCTTTTCGTTATCAATGCTAAACATTATTTTCAATAGTATTGTAGTTGTGTGCATCCGAAGATACAAAGACCGGGGTGTTTTTATCTTTTTTGAAGAAAGGAAAAAGATCATTTCACTACAATGCCTTCGAGAATGACAAAAAAAAAACTAACTTTCTATCTGGGAATTTTGATTGGAATCTGCTTTATGGGTGCTTTAACTGGAAAATTTATTTACCTTACTTTATGATCTCTACAACACAGAAAATATAAAAAGGTTCCAGAACTGTTTAACTTTGATATGGGAAATCACCTGCAGCCAAATACTGCTCCTTGTTTATTACCACTAACTGGTAACCAAGTTGCAGTCTTGGTGATAACAAAGCAAATCCGGTGGCATGGAAATCGCTGCCCTCAACTCGACAAAAAAAATTATCCTAGTGAAAGTTCACGGCTCCGAGTCTTAGTGGCAGGAGTGTGCGCATACATGGTACACCCTCTGTAAAAAAATAGAAAAGCATTTAGATCACTACGTTTAAATCACTAAGTACTGATCGAAATGCTCTTTTGTTGTAGTGATCTACACACTTTTATATTTTGTTACGGAGGGAGTACAACAGGAGAAAAATTGAGGTCTTATCTATGGTACAACAGGAGAATGTGGGCGTGAGCGGCTCGCGTCCCCATCATGTCCTAGAGAAAAATATGACAAAAGAGTGTGCTTTATTTCCGTGGCTACGGAAAGATCTGCCACGGTAATCTACATGGCATCGTGACTGGCGCTGATCTGAACTTCCCTTTATGAGTTTCTTGGTATGGTCGACCTGCATGTGGGGAGTTTATTATCGTACACCTTGTACCTTAGAGTGCTTAAGATGGCAAGTGGCTAGTGCGTGCACGCGCTAAAGCAAGACATTGCTAGATAGTTAGTAGCGATAGTGTTGTGCTTAATTTACGTGCACTTTCCAGGTATCTTGAATTCAAGGTTTTGGAGGCAAGTGTGCATGGAGGTATCATAGAGTGATTGGCCATGTCACATCCAGACCCGCTTTAGCCGAGAGATTAGGAAGATACTCCCTCCGTAAACTAATATAAGAGCGTTTAGAATACTAAAATAGTGATCTAAACGCTCTTATATTTGTTTACAGAGGGAGTACTAATTAATTCTGTAAACCCTCAAGAATGGTGTGAATTGTTTAGGATTTCCATCAGATAAAGTTGCACCAAGCTGTTAAGCCTTAGAGCGCCGAGCAAAAAAGGGCACCAAAGCAAGTAGTCTGTTGCTCTCATAGTATATTAAACAACAATATTTTCAACATTTTAAATAGCACTTTAGAGCAGAGTCGTTCGGGTTGGCAAACACTCACTAATATCTTCCATGTCATGAAGGTACACAAGCAAATATCTCCCTTCTGCACATATCTTGCTCCAAACATGCCTTTCTTTTTTGAAACGAGTCAGGATTGAGTTAGTATCTTCCTGTGTCAAATATCTTCCCTTTAACAATTTAGCATAGTTGTTTTTAAGCGCTTCGGAAGAAGAATGGTTCACGCTAACCTTCTGCTTAAGCTGCACCAAATGTGGCTAAAGCAACAACTATTGGTTTAACTGGTTCTGAACTCCCCCACCCGATAAAGGAATGGGAAGACTACCTCGGGTGGCCAGGCCACGTAGATACTGTGTCTTTGTTGCACGAGTATCTTCTTTTGAGCAAATGCTATTTTCCTAACAGTACTTAGGAGAGATGTTTGACTTGCGTTTCCAACAAAGATGCTCCAGCTAAATATCACCCTTCTAATCTATCATTCCCGTTGGCCAAGATATGCTAATGAATTTTAGCATTTGATACCACTGGTGAATGGAGATGGTGGGCATGGTTTTACCTCTATGTGTGTGGCAGATTGTATACATTGCTATGTATCACATGGCGTGGCGTATTATTCTTATTAGAAAATGTCATGCATGCATGGTCATGGTTGTTTGGGGTGCAACCACTAGCCCAGGGTAGGAGGTGATAGTGGGAAATTAATCAGTATAGCAGTACAAAGGATCCCCTGAAGAAAAGAGTTAGTAAACATCTTACTTTGGCGCACTTGCTTGTTTTTAAATGGTTCACAAGACTTGTCATTTCCACAAAGATACTCCTAACAAATATCACCCTTCTAACATAACAAATAATACCCTTCAACATGCATTTGGCGCCTTAAGCGGGAGACATATGACATGTTTCTTCCGATATGTTGACCCCGACCGGTTGTATATCGGTGAATTTGTATGAGATAGTCTCTTATATATGTTCTAGTTGCACCTCTTTTATATTTCAAATCGACCCTGATTATTCCCGTAGTCTCCAACTCTCCACTACTACCATTCCAAAAACATCATAATGAACATCATCTTGAGCATTTGAAAGGATAGCCGCCGACACATCTCCAAGGCGAACTTGCCTAGGTGGCATTCCTAACCGAGGAGGAATTTAACCTGGGAGTCATGATGGTCTTCGTGCTATCGTGGTCCTTTTTTGTACCCACCTATCATTCTCACCTTGTCGGCCGTTTTAAATAGACAACATTTGACTTCATTTTAGTTGTGTTGTAAGGCTAGTGTTTTTGTAATTATTATTCACTAAAAAATGAGACAATGCCAAAAGAAGGCATGACCCATAAAACGCCAAAGAGACATGCCCAAAATAGGAGAACCTGAACAACCTAATGGCCACCCACCCAAAATAGGCTTCCTTTTTCCCAAAATTAGATGTCCACTTTGTATGTTTTTGATTTCTTATGCCACCTATGTACCTTTGTTCGGGTTGAAGGCTGAGAGCACCTCCAACAACTACCAAAAATTATGTATGTGCCAAAAATAGTCATTTAGGGCATTTTATGCAAAAATTACAGCTCTAGTAGATGCCCTATCTCTATCTAGTGTCCAATCAAACTTGCAGCTGCCCCAATTCTTTGTTACAAGTGATGCATATTTGCAGTACGCCTAACAGATGCTATAAAAATGAGATACTGTTGTGAACCCTAACAACCCCGCTGAAATTTCCCGCCATCGCATCACCTCCAACCCGGGACCATCATGAGACACCGATCACCATGAGGGCAACTCTGATGTGACAGTCAACACCGCTGGCCTCACCACTCTTCCCAACATACCCGCAATTGTCCCTCATGTGGCCCCGTCATTGGTGGCACCAAGCCAAAGCCCATCAGTCGCCAAGGGTTTGCGCTATCGCTGGGGATGCGCCAGTCCACGCCGTCACCGCCAATGCTCCCCAAAGCCACGAAACACCGCCGTGGCCGGCAATGGAGAGATAACTGCTGCAATGTGGAAATTGAGCGAATGCAAGCAATAGAGATGGCAATGGCGGCAGTGACATTTATAGATAGCTATATGCATTCATGTTCTATGCACTTTTGTTTATGTTTGTGATGCACAATGCTTGAATTATGTGGATTCGAACTTGAATTTTATAAGTTGTTGATTATGTGTTTGGTGATATTGCACAATTTTAATTATCATGCCATGATGGGTTTAAATATGTAGGTATTTGTGGAGTAGAGAAGAAGAAGACCAATTTTAAGGCACTGGTTTTAGGGCATCTGGAAAAGCAAATGAACACTTCTCTCGTTCCCAAAAACCTTCTCTCTCATCACCAAAACATTTTTAGGGCAGTAACTTTTTGGGCATTTGTTGGAGACGCTCTAAAAGTAGATGCCCACTTGGTCTTGGCGGCACAGATGATACCGGGTTGTCTAAAATGAGAGGGACAAGTGGATGCACTATTTCTGTTTTCTCTTTTTCTGAATTAGACTAGGCTGCTTAGCATCGAACTTTTACTATTTTATTCCACATAAGTGGGTCTCTACACAGGTCATGCATATGTCCCTCATGGTTATTCTACACGATCATTTAGGGTAAAACTTCTATATTTCATATGGTTTTGGTCTGCTCGTCAAGTCTGCGAATGCCGGAATTAGATGATTATTATTTTAAAAGTGCATCTAGCCTGTAAAAGGATGCATTGATCGTATGCACACCATGTGACGATGACGGAGGTGGCGTTCGTGTAGACGCGTGCGACGCAAGAGTGCCCTAGCTATGGACGGTCGTAATGAAGGTTTACAGGAGAAAATTAAGTAGAAATGTCGACTCATAGTTTGGCAATATAGTGACAAGTGAGCATGGCCTAAAGAAATGATGCATGGGCAGAAAGCCATCCAATCCAAAAAGCCGGATCGACTTTTCTCACATAGCTCATTCCCCAAGCCACCTACGGCAGCTCGTGCAGCCCCACCTCCAACCATTCCTTCATAGGGAGTGCGTCTACTGGAAAGGCTGTTGCAGGAGCCTGTGTGGCCATGGTGGTGGCGGGGAAGGCAGTCAGTGCAAACTTGGCATGAAGGGCAAGAGCGCGACATCATCTTTACTGCCAATGCAATAGAGGAAACACTCGATGTTCTCTACCGCCTCTACCGATGTGGCACTGACCTGGAGATGTCTTCATCTAGGGAGCTTGTGGGCAGGACGCTAAGGAAACGTTGGAGTTGTTTGCCCCTATGGGCTTCGCCGTGCTCAAACAATGTGAGGTCATCGACATCGTTATCCTGTGCTTCTGGCCATGGGATGTGGCTAGATCCAGTGCATGAAGGCGGGGTTCCGGCTCTAATGGCATGTGCATACCCTTATGTTGATGTCGTGGTGAGGGGGGGGGGGGCGTGAAAGGATCATTGTGGTCGACTAGAAGGGGTAAATAGGAGAGTGCAAATTTTGAGGTTAAATTACAAATTGAACGGATGTGTGGATAAACTAAGTTCTCGAGATATGCAATATACAGTGATAATAACCTATGTGGTAAGCAGGTAATACACTAGGTAAGTAAGAGCGACAAGCTATGTAGCAAGCAAGACAAGTAAATGTGCAAAAAGAGATAACACACACAAGTCATAGATGCACATGTATCTCGAAGTTCACACTTTTGGGTGAGTGCTAATCTCCATTAGAGATATGCGAAGTCAAAGCACCTCAATGCCATCAAGCAACTCACCCTAATCTCCGTTTGAGGCACCCCTAACGGATGAGCCTCAAATCACTCATGGTTGGTTTTAAAGGTGACCATTAGACCTTTACAAACTTTTTTGGAGGACACCACACGCAAGAAAGCTTCTGGTCTTGACTCCTATCGCCTATGAGTCCCAAATCTCTAGGGGTAACAAGTATTGGAGATGAGAACGCATGGGGATCACAAACTAGTTCGATGAAGCAAATCGAATGATTGTCTTTTGACCCTAAAAAAATGGTGGAATTTGAGTGGAGGAACAAAGAGCAATTAAGTTTTTAGAGTTTGATAGTGGTGGAGAATCTCAAATGGAGGGTTTGGGTTGGAGGAAGATAGGTGGGTATTTATAACCCCTAGCAACTTGTGACCATTGCAACCATTAGAACCCTAGGGATCCAAGGTCACCCGAGAGCAAGACACCTACCCCGAGGACCCGATCCTTCGAGAGAGATAGAAATGCATGGGAGGGGAGCCTCGGGGGTGGCGAGCAACAGAAGGTACGAGGTTCCGGAGTATCTAGAGAGTTTTCTCTAGACTCCAGCCCCGACCCCTTGACCTCAGGGTCTCGAGGGGTCCCAACAAAGGTCTGATTTGGCTAGGATGTTAACCCAATGTTATCTGGGCGCATGGGATAGATTGTGTATGAGTTTTGCACGATCCCCAAACATTGTCAAACACACCAACCCCTCTTAATAGCGTGGTGTTTCTATGGCTGAAAAAACAAAAACAAAAACTTAATTCTTTGGAGAACTGGCATCTTCCCCCTTTTTGTAATGTGTGTATGGCAGACTGGCAGGGTTGCAGGGATCAATGATATGTCCATTTTGCATCATGTTTTTCTATTGTTATTTATAATATTTTTTATGTGTAATAATGCTTGATGGAGTAATTCTAATGCCTTTTCTATCATAATATGCAAGGTTTACACAAAGAGGGAGAATATCGACAGCTGGAATTCTGGACCTGAAAAGGCTACGTCAGGATACCTATTCTGCACATCTCCAAATGAGCTGAAAATTTATAGAGAATTATTTTGGAATATATAAAAGATACAGGAGCAAATAACTATTGGAGGAGGCCCACCCGATGACCACAAGACACCAGAGCGCACCAGCCCCCCCAGGCGCGCCCTGGTGGGTTGTGGCCAACCGGCCCACCTCCGGTGCCGATCTTATGGTACTTAACGTCTTTTGATCTAGAAAAAATTAGGAGAGGATTTTCGGGACGGAACGCCGCCGTCTTGAGGCGGAACTTTGGCAGGAGCACTTTTGCCCACCGGCGGAGCGATTCCGCAAGGGGAACTCCCCTCCCAGAGGGGGAAATCGAAGCCATCATCATCACCAACAACCCTCTCATCTTTGGGAGGCCAACCTCCATCAACATCTTCAACAACACCGTCTCCTCTCAAACCTAGTTCATCTCTTATGTTCAATCTTTGTACCGGAACCTCAGATTGGTACATGTGGGTGACTAGTAGTGTTGATTACATCCTGTAGTTGATTATTATATGATTTATTTGGTGGAAGATTATATGTTGAGATCCATTATGCTGTTTAATACCCCTACGATCTTGAGCATGAATATTATTTGTGAGTAGTTAACTTTGTTCTTGAGGCCACGGGAGAAATCATGTTGCAAGTAATCAGGTGTATTTGATATGTGTTCGATAATTTGATGATATGTATGTTGAGATTCCCTTAGTGGTGTCATGTGAACGTCAACTACATGGCACTTCACTTTCTTTGGGCCTAAGGGAATGCATTGTGGAGTAGTTATTAGATGATGGGTTGCTAGAGTGATAGAAGCTTAGACCCTAGTTTATGCGCTACTTCGTAAGGGGACGATTTGGATCCATATGTTGAATTCTATGGTTAGATTTTATCTTAATACTTTTCTCGTAGTTGTGGATGCTTGCGAGGGGGTTAATCATAAGTGGGACGCTTGTTCAAGTAAGAACATCACCCAAGCCCTGGTCCACCCACATACCAAATCATCAAAGTAGTGAATGTGAATCAAACCAACATGATGAAAGTGACTAGATGAAATTCTCGTGTGCCCTCAAGAACGCTATGCTTATCATAAGAGACCATTTTGGTCTATCCTTTGCCAGAAAAGGATTGGGCTACCTTGCCGCACTTTATTTACCATTACCGTTACTCGCTCGTTAGAAATTACCTTGCTATCAAACTATCTGTTACCGACAATTTCAGTGCTTGCAGACAGTACCTTGCTGAAAACCCCTTGTCATTTCCATCCGCTCCTAGTTGGGTTCGACACTCTTACTTATCAAAAGGACTACGATTGATCCCCTATACTTGTGGGTCATCAAGGCTCTTTTCTGGCGTAGTTGCCGTGGAGTGAAGCGCTCTTGGTAAGTAGAAATTGGTAAGGACAAATTTATACTACGCGATAAATTTATTGTCACTTGTTACTATGGAGAACAACCCTTTGAAGGTATTGTTCAGGGTATCTTCACCTCGACCGGAAGCACAATTAGTTGCCCCTTGATACGTCCATTTTGCATCATGTTTTCTTACTGATATTTACAATGTTTTTATACATAATAATACTTTTTGGAGTAATTCTAATGCCTTTTCTCTCATAATTTGCAAGGTACACACCAAGAGGGAGAATTCCGGCAGCTGGAAATCTGGACCTGAAAAAGCTACGTCAGGCCACCTATTATGCACAACTCCAAACAGGTTGAAACTCCACGGAGATTTTTGTATGGAATATATAATAAATATTGAAGCCAATAAACACCAGAGGGGGGCCACCAGGTGGGCACAACCCACCTGGGCGTGCCAGGCCCCCCTGGCGCACCCTGGTGGGTTGTGGCCTCCTCGGCTCACCTCTGGTGCCCATCTTCTGATATATATAAGTGATTCTGACCTAGAAAAAGTAGAGAGAAGATTTTTGAGATGAAGCGCCGCCGTCTCGAGGCGGAACTTGGGCAGGAGCACTTTTGCCCTCCGACACAGCGATTCCGTCGGGGGAACTTCCCTCCCAGAGGGGGAAATCATCGTCTTCATCATCACCAACCACTCTCCCATCTTGGGGAGGGCAATCTCCATCAACATCTTCAACAGCACCATCTCATCTAAAACCCTACTTCATCTCTTGTATTCAATCTTGTTACCGGAACTATAGATTGGTGCTTGTGGGTGACTAGTAGTGTTGATTACATCTTGTAGTTGATTACTATATGGTTTATTTGGTGCAAGATTATATGTTCAGATCCATTATGCTAGATATTACCTCTCTGATCTTGAGGATGTTCATCACTTGTGAGTAGTTGCCTTTGTTCTTGAGGTCATGGGAGAAATCATGTTGCAAGTAATCATGTGAATTTGATACGTGTTTGATATTTTCATAGTATGTATGTTGTGATTCCCTTAGTGGTTTCTTGTGAACGTTGACTACATGACACTTCACCATATTTGGGACTAAGGGAATGCATTGTGGAGTAGTAAATAGATGGTGGGTTGCGAGAGTTATAGAAACTTAAACCCCAGTTTATGCATTATTCCGTAAGGGACCAATTGGATCGTAGAGTTTAATGCTATGGTTAGAATTTATTCTTAATACTTTTCTCGTAGTTACGGATGCTTGCGGGAGGGTTAATCATAAGTAGGAGGTTTGTTCAAGTAAGTACATCACCTAAGCACCGATCCACCCACATATCAAATTATCAAAGTAGCGAACACAAATCAAACCAACATGATGAAAGTGACTAGTTGAAATTCCCGTGTACCCTCAAGAACACTTTGCTTACTATAAGAGACCGTTTTGGCCTTTCCTTTGCCTCAAAAGGATTGGGCCACCTTGCTTCATACTTGTTACAATTATCGTTACTTGCTCGTTACAAATTACCTTGCTATCAAACTACTCGCTACTTACAATTTCAGCACTTGAGGACACTACCTTACTGAAAACTACTTGTCATTTCCTTATGCTCCTCGTTGGGTTCGACACTCTTACTTATCGAAAAGAGCTACAATTGATCCCCTATACTTGTGGGTCATCAAGGCTATTTTCTGGCACCGTTGTCGGGGAGTGAAGCGCTTCTGGTATGTGGAAATTGGTAAGGAAACATTTATATAGTGTGCTGAAATTTATTGTCACTTGTTACTATGGAAAACAATCCTTTGAGGGTTTTGTTCGGGGTATCTTCACCTCGACCGAAACTACAATTAGCTACCCCTCAACATGCTGCACCTACTAAAATTATTGAATACAAAATTCCTTCGGGTATGATTGAACAACTGCTAGCTAATCCTTATGCAGGAGATGGAACCGAACATCCTAATATGCATTTGATATATGTGGAACAAATTTGTGGATTGTTTAAGCTTGCTGGTCTACCCAGTGATAAAGTTATGAATAAGGTTTTTCCTTTATCTTTGAAGGAAAAAGCTTTAGCATGGTATAGGCTATGCGATGATATTGGATATTGGAACCGGAACCGATTGAAAATGGAGTTCCACCAAAATAATATCCTATACATCTAGTTTATCGTTATCGGAATTATACATATAATTTTTGGCCTCGTGAAGGAGAAAGTATCGCTCTAGCTTGGGGGAGGCTTAAGTCAATGTTATATTCATGCCTCAATCATGACCTCTTAAGGGAAATTTTTATCCATAATTTTTATTCTCGGCTTTCTCATAATGATCGATCCATGCTTGATACTTCTTGTGCTGGTTCTTTCATGAAGAAGACTATTGAATTCCGGTGGGATCTTTTGTAAAGAATTAAACGCAACTCTGAAGATTGGGAACTTGACGAAGGTAAAGAGCCAGGTATTAAACTTGAGTATGATTGTGTTAAATCTTTTATGGATACCGATACTTTTCAAAAGTTAAGCACTAAATATGGACTTGACTCTGAGATAGTAGCCTCCTTTTTTGAATCTTTTGCTGCTCATGTTGATCTCCCTAAAGAGAAGTGGTTTAAATATCACCCACCTATTAAAGAAGAAATTAAGGAACCTGTACCCGTTAAAGAAGAAACTATACTTTATCATGTTGATCCAATTGTTCCTTCTGCTTATATTGAAAAACCACCATTCCCTGTTAGGATAAAGGAACACGCTAAAGTTTCAGCTATGGTTAACAAAAGTTATATTAGAACACCTAAACCAGATGAGCAAATTAAAGTAGAGCCTAATATTGCTATGGTAAAGGATCTCTTGGAAGAAAATGTAGATGGTCATGTTACTTGCTTTAATGAAGAGGCTGCTAGAATTGCTAAACCTGATAGAAGGGACAAACATAGACCTGTTGTGGGCATGCCTGTTATTTCAGTTAAAATAAGATATCATTTCTATCATGGTTTATGTGACATAGGTGTTAGTCTGAGTGCTATTCCCTACTCTTTATACCAAAAAATTATGAATGACATAGCACCTGCAGAAATAGAAGACATTGATGTCACTATTAAACTTGCTAATAGAGATACTATATCACCAATTGGGATTGTTAGAGATGTTGAGGTCTTGTGCGACAAAATAAAATACCTGACTGATTTCCTTGTTCTTGGTTCCCCACAAGATGACTTCTGTCCCATTATCTTTGGTAGACCTTTCTTGAACACCGTTAATGCTCAAATAGATTCTAAGAAGAAAACTATTGGTGTTAGTTTTGGTGATGAGTCTCATGAGTTTAATTTTCCCAAGTTTAGTAGGAAACTTCATAAAAATAATTGCCTAGTAAGGATGAATCAATTGGTCTTACTTCTATTGTTGTGCCACCCACTGATCCTTTAGAGCAATATTTACTAGACCATGAACATGATTTACATATGCATGAAAGAAATCAAATAGATGAAATTTTCTTTGAACGACGTCCCCTACTTAAACACAATTTGCCTATTGAAACTCTTGGAGGTCATCCTCCACCTAAAGATGATCCTGTGTTTGAACTAAAACAATTGCCAAACACTTTGAAATATGCTTATCTTGATGAAAAGAAAATATATCATATTATTATTAGTGCTAACCTTTCAGAACATGAAGAAGAAAGATTATTGAAGGTTCTAAGGAAGCACCGAGCTGCTATTGGATATACTCTTGATGATTTAAAGGGCATTAGTCCCACTCTATGTCAGCACAAAATTAATATGGAACCTGATGCTAAACCAGTTGTTGATCACCAACGTCGGTTAAATCCGAAGATGAAAGAAGTGGTAAGAACGAAAATATTAAAACTTCTGGAAGCAGGTATAATCTATCCCATAGCTGATAGTAAATGGGTAAGTCCTGTTCATTGTGTCCCTAAGAAAGGAGGTATAATTGTTGTTCCTAATGGTAAGAATGAACTTATTCCACAAAGAATTGTTACAGGCTATAGAATGGTTATTGAATTTAGAAAATGAAATAAATCCACTAGAAAAGATCATTACCCTTTGCCTTTTATTGATCAAATGCTTGAAAGACTATCTAAGAACACACATTTTTTGCTTCCTTGATGGATACTCTGGCTTTTCACAAATACTTGTTTCTCAACCTGATCAAGAAAAGACTAGCTTTACTTGTCCCTTTGGAACGTATGCTTATAGACGTATGCCTTTTGGTTTATGTAATGCACCTGCTAACTTTCAAAGATGTATGACTGCTATATTCTCCGACTTTTGTGAAATGATTGTAGAGGTTTTCATGGATGATTTATCCGTTTATGGGAAGTCATTTGATAATTGTTTAAGCAATCTTGATCGAGTTTTGCAGAGATGTGAACAAACAAATCTTGTCTTGAATTGGGAGAAGTGCCACTTTATGGTTAATGAAGGCATTGTCTTGGGTCATAAAATTTCTGAAAGAGGTATTGAAGTGGACCAAGCTAAGGTTGATGCTATTGAGAAAATGCCATGTCCCAAGGACATAAAAGGTATTCATAGTTTCCTCGGCCATGCTGGTTTCTAGAGGAGGTTTATTAAAGACTTCTCTAAAATTTCTAGGCCTCTCACTAATATTTTGCAAAAGGATATTCCTTTTGTTTTTGATGATGATTATTTAGAAGTCTTTGAAACACTCAAGAAAGCCTTAATCTCTGCATCTATTGTTCAACCATCTGTTTGGAACTTGCCTTTTGAAATTATGTGTGATGCTAGTGATTATGCTATTGGTGATGTTCTAGGACAAAGAGTTGATAAGAAATTGAATGTTATTTATTATGCTAGTAAAACTCTAGACAATTCTCAAAGAAATTATGCTACAACTGAAAAAGAATTCTTAGAAGTGGTGTTTGCTTGTGATAAATTTAGACCTTATATTGTTGATTCCAATGTAACTATTCACACACACCATTCAAGCTGTCAATGGTTAACCGTTACCCGTGTCCCTGTGGGTAATTACTCTATTAGGGGATAGGGATGTGCCATCTTTAATACCCACGGGGAAGCTTGTGGGTCAAATACCTTACCCAGCGTGTATGACGGGGGTGGGGATGGGATAGCATTGCCCATGCCCGTTACCCACCTTACCCGTGTAGGCCTTACATGCAGGCTAAAAAATTAGTAGACCCCATGTAATTCATGCCCTTACCCACTGATTTTTTCACCCATCCCACCCCTTTGGCCAAAAAGCCCGAGGAAAACCCTAAGCTATACACAACATACTATTTATTACGCTGAAATGATATTTTTTCTACTAAAATGCTATATGAGGTTATTGCTGATAGCGTCTATGGGTTTCCCCACGGGTATAAAAAACCCGATGGGTATGGGGATGGGAATATTTTTATCCCCGTAGACGGGTATGGGGACGGGGATGGGCATGGTAAGGCTGTCGCGGGGACGGGGATGGGAGTCCAATACCCGCGTGGGTAATCCCCATTGCCAGCCTGACACACCATGCTGCTATTAAATATCTTATGGAAAAGAAAGATGCTAAACCTAGACTTATTCGTAAGGTTCTCTTGTTACAAGAATTTGATTTACATATTATTGATAGGAAAGGAGCTGAGAACCCCGTAGCTGATAACTTGTCTAGGCTTGAAAATGTGCTTGATGACCCACTACCCAATGATGATAGCTTTCCCGATGAGTAGTTAGCGGCAATAGACGTTACTAATAGTACTCCTTGGTATGCTCATTTCGCTAATTGCATTTTTTGCTAATTATTTACCACCTAGCTTTACATATCAACAAAAGAAAAAAAAATCTTCTACGATTTAAGACATTACTTTTGGGATGACCCACATCTTTATAAAGAAGGAGTAGATGGTATTATTAGATGTTGTGTACCCTAGCATGAACAGGGACATATCCTACGAAAATGTCACTCCGAGGCTTATGGAGGGCATCATGCTGGAGATAGAACTGCTCACAAGGTATTGCAATCTGGATTTTATTGGCCTATTCTCTTCAAGGATGCCCATAAGTTTGTCTCATCTTGTGATGAATGCCAAAGAATAGGTAATATCGGTATGCGTTAGGAAATGCCTATGAATTATTCACTTGTTGTTGAACCATTTGATGTTTGGGGATTTGACTACATGGGACGTTTTCCTTCCTCTAATGGGTATACACATATTTTGGTTGCTGTTGATTATGTCACTAAATGGGTAGAAGCTATTCCATCCAGTAGTGCTGATCCCAACACCTCTATTAAAATGCTTAAGGAAGTTATTTTCCCAAGGTTTGGAGTCCCTAGATATTTAATGACTAATGGTGGTTCACACTTTATTCATGGTGCTTTTCGTAAGATGCTTGCTAAGTATGATGTTAACCATAGAATTGCATCACCTTATCATCCTCATTCTAGTGGTTAAGTTGAGCATAGCAATAGAGAAATAAAATTAATTTTGCAGAAGACTGTCAATAGGTCCAGGAAGAATTGGTCTAAGAAATTAGATGATGCACTTTGGGCTTATATAACAGCTTATAAAAATCCTATGGGTATGTCTCCTTATAAAATAGTTTATGGTAAAGCTTGTCATTTGCCTCTTGAGTTAGAACATAAAACTTTTTGGGCAATCAAGGAAATCAATTGTGATTTCAAACTTGCTGGTGAAAAGAGGTTATTTGATATTAGCTCATTAGATGAATGGAGAACCCAAGCCAATGAAAATGCCAAGTTATTTAAACAAAAAGTAAAAAGATGGCATGGTAAAATAATCCAAAAGTGTGAGTTCAAAGTTGTAGAATATGTTCTTTTGTACAACTCTCGTTTCAGGTTCTTTGAAGGCAAACTCCACTCTAAATGGGAAAGCCCCTATGTTATCGAGGAGGTCTATCGGTCTAGGGCCATCAAGATAAATAATTCCGAAGGAACTAATCCAAAGGTTGTAAACGGGCAATGAATAAAGCATTATATCTCAGGTACGCCCATTAATATTGAAAGCAATATTATCCAAACTTTAAAACCGGAGGAACACATAAAAGTATCCTTCCGGAACACTCCAAAATCGTCAAAATAAGGAGGTACGTGATACGGTAAGTAAACGGACTCCGAAAAATCCGTGAAAATATTTTCTGTTAGTTTTGTATTACTAAAAAAAGGAAAATAAGAAACTACTGGGAAGCGCACCCTGGTGGGCACAAGACACCAGGGCGCGCCAGACATGCCCGGCGTGCCCAGGTGGGTTGTTTTTCTTCCATGTACTTGTCCTCCAAGATAAAAAATATATATATACTTCCCGAACCTGTTGACCACCGAATCACGGAGAAATCTTCTGTTTTCTTTTCTTGCTGTTTTTCTGTCAGATCTGAAATCATGTCGTCTCAAGGCTCAAGAGATGAGAGCCCACCTCTCCACGAGGCTTTTGATATCTAGGTTTTTAAGCCTGCACATGCTTGGTCTACGGATGAGGAAGAAGATGAGCCTCTTCATCCCCGTTTCCAATGGGAGACCAAGGAAGCGTTGGGCAAGAAAATATTGGAGCTTGAGCTGGAGAATGAAGACCTAAGGGATGAAAACTTTAGCCTATGACGCAAGTTGGAAGAGCTCACGATTTTATCTCCACCACCATCTTCTTCACCACCAAAGGAGAACTAAGTATCTGGTATGGGCACTCCCCTTGGCTTCCACCAAGCTTGGGGGAGGTGCCCCGGTATCGTATCATCCCACTATATTTTTGCTTTTACTTATCTTAGTTCAATCTTTTGCTTAGATGAATAAAGTTTAGTTCGATCTTTTCTTCTTTGATAGTTTGCTTAGTGATCTATCATTGTTATCATGTGCAAGTTATATAATAAAGTTAGTTCGAGTTTTTACTTTCTTTACTTTCATGTTGCAAATAAAGAAAAGAAAAAGAGAAAGAAAAGTTATAATTGTTTGAATCAAAAGAAAGGAAATAAATTAAGATGACCATATGCTAATCTTATGGTAGGTGATGGAACCACATAAGGAAAAGTATAAGTAGAAAATTTTGTTTGAAATTGACAAACATAGCATTGGTCAATGATGCAACTCATGAAATAATTAATAAAGGAAGAGACAAATATACTATCCTAGAAATATTCTGTGATTGTGAGCCCCCATCAAAATATTATATGCCAAAATTGTTGACGTTGGATAAGAAAGACAACTTAATGATTTATGTTTGTTCATATTCACATAGAAGTCATATTGCCATAGATCCTTTAACATGTGGTGCTTGCTCAATATCTTTTCTAGCCAAAAAATTCTGCACTAAGTAGAGTTACTACTTGTGCATCCAAAAACCCTTAAACCCAAACCTTTTTCGAGAGTCCACCGTACCTACCTATGGATTGAGTAAGATCCTTCAAGTAAGTTGTCATCTGTGCAAAAATGCAATAAAAATTGCTTCTAAATATGTGAGATCATTTAGTGTAAGAGAAAATTGAGCGTTGTACGAACTTGGATGACAAATAATAAAAGCGACATACTGCATAATAAAGGTTATCATCTTAAGGGGTAATACAACGTGACGTTCTCTTGCACTAAGGGATTGAGCATGCAGACAAATAAGCACATGACGACCTCTGCTTCCCGCTGCGAAGGGCCTACCTTTTAGTTTTATGCAAAGAGTCAAAGTTTTCCTTCTTTCCTCTTTTATTTTTATCCTTTGGCAAGCATCATGTGGTGAGGAAAGATCTAGGCATATATGTCCAGTTGAATATGGGTGAGATGAGTTATTATTGTTGACATCACCCTTGAGGTGAGTATGTTGGGAGGCGAAAATATAAGCCCCTATCTTTCTATGTGTCCGGTTGAAACAATTTGCTCATGTGTATGCGGTGAGTGTTAGCAATCATAGAAGACTATATGATGGTTGAGTATGTGGACTTGCCTAAAGGCTCGGACACGTGACTCTTCCTGAAAAGATGATGAATTGTAGTTGCAAAAGTTGACTGAAAACATAGTTTGTTGGTTTCTAATATAATTTATGCTTTATACTTCAGTTGTGTGATGAACGGTCACTTATTCATGAGAAGTTTATGATACAAGTTCTATGATAAAAACCTTATGTTTAATTCTATTGTTGTTATAATAATCAACATGATGCTTCTATGTTTTTTGATTTTATCGACACCTCTCTCTCAAAGCATCTGGACATGTTTTTCTATTTCGGTTTCTGCTTGAGGACAAGCAAGGTCTAAGCTTGGGGGAGCTGATACGTCCATTTTTCATCATGTTTTTTACTGATATTTACAATGTTTTTATCCATAATAATACTTTTTGGAGTAATTCTAATGCATTTTCTCTCATAATTAGCACAGTACACACCAAGAGGGGGAATTCTGGCAGTTGAAAATCTGGACCTGAAAAAGCTATGTCAGGCCACCTATTCTGCACAACTCCAAACAAGCTGAAACTCCACGGAGATTTTTTATGGAATATTTAAGAAATATTGGAGCAAATAAACACCAGAGGGGGGGGGGCACCAGGTGGGCACAACCCACCTGGGCGCGCCAGGTCCCCTGGCGCCCTGGTGGGTTGTGGCCTCCTCGGCCCACCTTCGGTGCCCATCTTTTGGTATATAAGTGATTCTGACCTAGAAAAAATGGAGAGAAGGTTTTCGGGATGAAGCGCCACCGTCTCGAGGCGAAACTTGGGCAGGAGCACTTTTGCCCTCCGGCGGAGCGATTCCGCCGGGGGAACTTCCCTCCCGGAGGGGGAAATCATCGTCATCATCATCACCAACCACTCTCCCATCTTGGGAAGGGAAATCTCCATCAACATATTCAACAACACCATCTCATCTCAAACCCTAGTTCATCTCTTGTATTCAATCTTGTTACCAGAACTATAGATTGGTGCTTGTGGGTGACTAGTAGTGATGATTACATCTTGTAGTTGATTACTATATGTTTATTTGGTGGAAGATTATATGTTTAGATCCTTTATGCTATATATTACCTCTCCGATCTTGAGCATATTCATCACTTGTGAGTAGTTGCCTTTGTTCTTGAGGTCACAAGAGAAATCATGCTGCAAGTAATCATGTGAAATTGATATGTGTTCGATATTTTGATAGTATGTAGGTTGTGATTCCCTTAGTGGTGTCATGTGAACGTCGACTAAATGACACTTCACCATATTTGGGCCTAAGGGAATGCATTATGGAGTAGTAAATAGATGGTGGGTTGTGAGAGTGACAGAAACTTAAACCCCAGTTTATGCACTATTCCGGAAGGGATCGATTGGATCCTAGAGTTTAATGATATGGTTAGAATTTATTCTTAATACTTTTCTCGTAGTGAGGATGCTTGCGGAAGGGTTAATCATAAGTAGGAGGTTTTTTCAAGTAAGAACAACACCTAATCACCGGTCCACCCACATATCAAATTATCAAAGTAGCGAACACAAATCAAACAAACATGATGAAAGTGACTAGTTGAGATTCCTGTGTACCCTCAAGAACGCTTTGCCTACTATAAGAGACCGTTTTGGCCTGTCCTTTGCCTCAAAAGGATTGGGCCACCTTGCTGCATACTTGTTACGATTATTGTTACTTGCTTGTTACAAATTACCTTGCTATCAAACTACTCGCTACTTACAATTTCAGCACTTGCAGACACTACCTTACTAAAAACTACTTGTCATTTCCTTCTGCTCCTCGTTGGGTTCGACACTCTTACTTATCGAAAAGAGCTAAAATTGACCCCCTATACTTGTGGGTAATCACCCCTTCATCTACTACACCTACTAAAAATATCGGTTATGAAATTCCTTCATTTATGATAAAACAACTGCTAGTTAATCCTTACGCAGGAGAGGGAACTGAACATCCTGATGCGCACTTGATATATGTGGATGAAATTTGTGGATTATTTAAGCTAGCAGGTTTACCCGGAGATGAAGCTAAGAAGGTCTTGCCTTTATGTTTGAAGGTAAAGGCATTGACATGGTAAAGGCTATGCGTTGTTATTGGATCTTAGAACTCGAATCGATTGAAATTAGAATTTCACCACAAAAAACATCATATGCATCTAGTCCATCATGATCGGAATTATATATATAATTTTTGGCCTCGTGACAGAGAAAGTATCGCTCTAGCTTGGGGGAGGCTTAAGTCAATGTTATATTCATGCCCCAATCATGATCTCTCTAGAGAAATTATCATTCAAAACTTTTATGCTCGACAGTCTCGTAATGATCAATCGATGCTCGATACTTCTTGTGCTGGTTCCTTTATGAAGAAGACTACTGTCGGGGGAAACTGTCCTCCCACGAGCACCTATGGGACCGGAGCCCCTTCTACGTTGCGGTAAGGGAGCGGAGGGAGCACGGAGAGCGGATCGAGGAGCACACGCGGGCAGTTTACCCAGGTTCGGGCCGCGCGGACGCGTAAAACCCTACTCCTGCCTTGGTTGTATTAAGTTCTTGAGGCTCGGGAGCTTGAAGATCTATAGTACCAGCTACACCGAGCGTGGGAGTAAGCGAGTTTCTGGGATCGAACCTCTCCTACGTTGTGCATGGGCCTCCTTTTATAGCTCAAAGGGGTCACCGACAGGTGTCAACGTCGAGGAGGGTAAAAATGTAAAATCGGTGGTAGTTGCAACAGTGCATGAATAGTGTATGAACAGTGATCTTCACCTAACTCTGACGGTGGGGGACAAGGGCATTGAATGCCCGTCGCCGTCACCCCAAAAGCGCCCGTCCATGCGTCTCCGTTCGCCACGGCGATAGCCTTGTCACCGCAGCTCACCACCGTGTACCCCAGGCTGCACAGCCATCCGCCACGTGCCCCTGGAAGGGCCCCTGGGGCGACGCGTGGCCAGATGAGCTGGAGCCGCAGGCACACAGCATAAGCTTCCCCCGGCAAGCACCTTGCTGGGGTCGCAACCTTGCCGGGCCCGGAAGCTTGCCGCTCTCCGGGTCCTGTCGGGGCACATGATGCGCCGCGATATACCTCCTTGAAGTGCCGTTCTTTTGGCCTTCCTGGCAAGCTCCTCTTGCCAGGGTCTCGTGCTGGAATGATAACTTTGAGCCTGGTGCGGCCTTCCCGGCAAGCTCCTCTTGCCGGGGTCTTATCTCCTAACTTGAATACTTTGTTCTTGAATGGCTTAAAAGGGGTCTGGAGCGGGCTTTGGCGGGCGCATGGTGAGCCAGATCGCGGGACGCTGCTATTGCCCGTGCACAACTCGGGATACTAAGGTACCCCTACTTTAGTACACCGACAGGAGCCCCCGGTCCTGGGCCACACACGGTGCCGAGCGCTGTTGGGCCAGGCCCAGAACAGTGCACGGGCACACGCGGCCCACGGCGCGCCGTTTCCCACTCCAGATTCGCCGCATCTCTCCCTAACGGCACGCGTCGATTGCGGCGTCGTGGGAGAGATCGTGGCCTGCTTGTTTAATGGGGAAATGCGGAACGTCCCCCACTTCCCCCTTAAAAGCAGAGGAAGCGGGGGCAGTTTCCCCCATCGCTTTCATTGCGCCTTGAGTCCTCAGAAACCCCCGCCGCCCTTTGCCTCCCCTCAGGTTGACAGAGAGCCGAGCTCCACCCTTCCTCCGCCGTCCCCAGCATCCGCGGCGTCGTCGACCTT
>LR738709.1:583723996-583765691 GCA_902687465.1 Secale cereale | reverse complement strand
GCCTCCCCCGCCATGGCTCCGAAGAGCGACAAGGTGAAGAGCGACAAGGCGAAGAAGGAGAAGTCCGAGCAGGCAGCGAAGCTGGCAGCTATGCGGAGAAAGATGGCGGTCTTCCCGCCGAGGCTCGGCCCGAGGGAGCTGCGGGACAAGTACTACTTGTTCTGGGCGAGGTAGACGAAGGATCATCCCCGCACCCAAGTCCTCCCCGCCGTGGCAGTCGACATGTTCCCGGGAGGTTACCACTTCTTCGCTGCATTCTTCTATTGCGTTCTCTGCCCTCCGTACTCGGAGTTCTTTTGTGATGTGATGAACACGTATGGCTTACGCCTCTTAGATTTCACCCCAAATGCCGTTCTCACCTTGGCCGTTTTCGCACATCTGTGCGAAAACTACGTCGGGGTCCACCCAAATGTAGCTCTTTTCCGCCACTTCTTCACGCCTAGAGTAGAATCTGGATCCCCACTCTCCGGCGGCATCTCCTGGATCTTTAGGCTGAACAAGAAGGAGGCGTACTTGATTGGGGAGCTCCGCGACAAGTGGGAGGAGTGGAGGGCTGACTGGTGCTGGGTCCTGGAAGACGAGCCCGAGCAGTTTACCTTGCCTCGCCAGACTGCAATAGTGCGCGGCAAGGATTGGAGCGACTTGGCCCCGGAGGACGACAAGCTGCAGATCGCCCTTACTAGGATTCTTCGTCTCCGGGCTGCCAATCTGACTGTGGGTGAAGTTGGGGCTGATTTCCTCCGCCGCCGCATTGCCCCTCTGCAGGAAAGGAAGAGACCCGCTTGGGAGTTCGGCAACGCGGCAGACCGCATGAGGCTGCGCCCCGGGCTGAACTATAACTTCACCGTCTTGGAACTGAAGGGGATGGTCCGGGAGCTGTTCAAACACGACCCCAAGCACCCGGAGTGGTTCAAACCGTCGACCGGAGTAGTTCCGCTGTGCAACAACACCGCACTTAGTGCCATCCGCGCGGCAATGCCTGAGTGCGACTCCCACGGGGTCGTCCCCACATGGCTAGAGCCTTCAGCGGAGACCGTGCAGGCTTTCTTCGATAGCCTGGTTGAACGGCCTCGCAACCCCGATGAGAAAAAGGGCCTCACCCGGGACACCACCGAACGGGATCTGGCATACATTGCCTCCAGGATGGAGGAGGCCGCTGCGGCTGCGGCAGCAGGTGAGTTTGGGTACACTGTGGATGAAGCGGAGGCGGCGGACGCGGTGAGCCAGGCCGAGGAGGAGGAAATCCTCAGGCTGCTGAAGATCACGCCTCAGGAGTTTGCCGGGGAGCCTACCGGGGAGCCTGCCGGGATGGGCGAGGCTGCCGGGCAGGGTACCGAGTCCAGCGGGCCTGCCGAGGAGGAGGAGGAGGCCGAGTCCGGTGATTCCGATGAAGACTCTGGCGGGTCTCTGAATCTTGATGACGACGCCTCCTCGTCCTCGGAGAATTCTCCGTCACCACCAAGTCCTCCGTCGCAACAGAAGAAGCGCCTCCGCAAGGCCGCCGAGACGGTGAGGCCGCAGGCGCCCCGACAGCAACCGAAGCGCCGGGCGATGCGCGCCACCACGACGAGCAAGGTCGTCAAGGAGGCGCCTCGTGCCCGAGCGACAAGCGGAGGGGGATCTTCCCGGAGTGGCTCTGGGGTTCCTTCTGCCCCTCGGTCCTCAGCGACGACCGGTGCTGGGTCTTCACAGCCCGCAGCCCCGGAGCCCGCCAAGCGCCCGAGGGAGCCTTCTCCTCCAGCTCCTCGCGCCGAAGCACGTGAGGCGGGGTTCGACTTCTCCGCCCTCAGCTCCGATGAAGAGGAGGAAGAGTAAGTACTTGCGATTCTCATTTCCTTCGATTTTGTCTTGATTTCTCTTACTTGATTCTGATCTTGTTTTGGCTTCCAGGACCTTGACCCAGAGGATGGCGAAGAGGGCCAAGATCCCTGTGGTCGATCTCGAGGACGACGAGCCCGTCGCAGCGGCAGGGGATGCGCCAGTGACGGACTTGCCGGACCAGCCCGCTGCTCCGGAGAGCAGCCCCCAGCGCAGCCCCCGGCGTAAGTCCGGTATTCATTTTTCTGCTCGATGGGCGCGCTTGAGTTTATTGTCCTTATCGATGTCTTGTTGCCTTGTGCAGAAGTGGAGCCGCAGCCGCAGGAGCACCAGGAGGTCGCCCCCGACGAGCTGCTTGTTCCACCCTCCCCGCCAAGGATGAGTTCCCCTGCGAGGGACAGTGCCCCACCAAGGACGGGTACCCCGCTAAGGGCGAGTACCCTGCCAAGGGCGAGCAGCCCGACAAGGGTGAGCACCCCGCCAAGGGAGGGCGCAAGCGGCCCTCCGCCAACAGGGGCCACTACTACGCCGCCAAGGGAGAGCTCCCCGGCGAGGGACCCCGTCATCGAAGAGGCCCGCGCAGGTAAACCCTTGTACTTTCTTCTTCTTGGATTCGTCTTTTTGGATATTTGCTTGACAAATCTTTCCTTTCTTTTTCTTCTGTTTGTCAGACCCACCCGCCCCGGAGCCGATGGAGACGGAAACCATCGCCGAGGAGGAGGTGCGCGGCGAGTCTGGCGACGGCACCGGCGCGGAAGTAATGGCTGGCGCCGACGAGCCAGCCGCCGAGGAGACTGCCCCAACCGCCGACGCCGCGGCTGGGGAAGGGACCGGCGACCATACCGCTGGCCCGGAGGCCGCGGGAGCGCCGGACGCTGCACCGGCCGCCGACCCCTCCGCCTATGCACCTGGGGCGGGCGTCTATCTGGAGGCCGCCAACGGGGTCTTCATCCAAGTCCTGTGGGCGTCCTCGTCAAGGGCACCAGTGGAGGGGGAGACCTTCGACGGAGAAGTTCTCGCCTCCGCCGGGTTGAAGGTTGTCGACGCGCCCGGCAGCAGTGACGAGCCCGAAGAGGAGCAACTCCTGCGTCGACTCCTGGGTTTGTACCGGGCCAGGCAAGCCAAACTGGAGTCCCTGGAGGCTTTGGCTGCCAAGGCCGGTGTTGATTTGGAGAAGCGTGCTGCGGAGCTCCGTGCCGCCAACCAGGCGGCCCTCCGAAACTTGGCGGAGGAGCGCGAAGAGCTTGCCGGAGCACACCAAGCATTCCTCCTCGAGAAGGCCGAGGTGGAGGAGCAGCAGCGTCTGGCCGCCGAGGAGCTGTCTCGGCGGGAGGGAGAGCTCAACCAGCGGAAGGTCGACCTCGACAGCCACGAGGACGACCTCACCGCTCATGAGCAGGCCATTGGCGGGGCTCTGCAGGAGGTGACGGACGCCGCTGCTGCCGCAGAGACCGCCAAGAGGGATCTGGAGGCCAGGGTGGTACAGATGGAGTTGAACTTGAAGGCGAGTGAAGACAGGGTCGCCGCGCTCAACGTGGTGCGGGAGAAGGATGCCCACACCAACTCGGAGCTGCAAATCCGCATCTCCGAGAAGGGGAAAGAGCTCACCGACGCCAAGGACTCCATCGCTGACTTGGAGATGAAGGTTTCCACCCTCACCGGCTCGCTCGACGCCGCCCGGGACCGCGAGACGAAGCTGAAGGACGATCTCCGTACCGAGAGGGCCTTGCTGGAGAGCGCCGCCGTCTCGCAAAACCACTTCCAGCGGACGGTGGAGCAGTGGACCGAGGAGCTCGTCGCCTCCGCCGCCAACATCGATATGGAGATGGTGGCGCTGAGGGCGGAGCACCTGGCGTACTCCCCCGACGAGAACCTCCCCCACAACGCCAAGCTGAGCTTGTTCCTCAGAGGGGTGGCGCCGGCTCTCGCGCGGTTACGAGAGAAGATCCCCGTGCAGCTGGCTAATGAGGCGCGCCGGCTTTGCACGGGCACTATGGAGCGGGTGTTGTCGAAGATCGTCTACCGCAATCCCGGGATCAACCTTGTCAACGTCCTCCGGACCCTGCCGCCCGAAGCCGACCAGGAGGCGTTGAAGGCCCAAGTTGCCCACATCGTAGCCAAGGTGGGCAAGATCCAGAGGATCGACGGAGACCGGAGAGACTAGGCACCTTGCTTCCCTCGCCGCTGTAAATTAAGTCATAGGCAGTAGTTGTTTAGAACAGCGGCAAGTTATCTCTGTAATATATACTTTTGTTTCGGGTAATCAATGCAGTGTTATCTCCCTTGCTTTAGTCCCTTTACTTTGTATGCTTTCCGCCCTACGCTTTCAGGGAACTTGCCGGCAAAGGGACCCTTGCCGCGAGCGCTGAGTGCAGGACTCTTAGCAGCCTGCTCGCAATGCCTTTGCCGGCAAGAAACCTTGCCGCAGCTAGTCGCAGCACACCTAGATTGCTGAGCGAACTTGAAAACGAAGTAAGGGCGCGACACTTGTCGCAGCTCACTTAAGCCGTTGAGCGTGCTCGAAACAAAGTAAGGGCGCGGCTAGCCATGGGTAGGTTCCTCCGCGCACGGGTTTTCCATACAAAGTGTGGTTGTTCAAGGAAGATAACAAAAAAAATTTAAAAATTTGAATGCTCAAACTTTGGTAACTTAGCTTTTATGGGTTGTTTGCTTCCCGGCAAGGCTTAGCTTCTCTTGAACAACACTTGGTCCATACTTCTATCTCCTTCCCCCCGGCAAACTTGTGCGCGAGGAACACTTCTTCTGTTTCAGAGAGAAAAGCAAAAGAGGAGGAAATACAAGTACGGAGCCTTGCGGCTTGTTACTGCTTACCGGGGATGTGTGCTGCATAAAATGTCAGACGATACATGCAAGCAAGAAAGAAAGGCATGAAATGACAAATGGTGCAAAGCACAAAAGGTTTTACTGATGCACGGGATCTGCGCCCGGCTTTGTACAAAGGTTTACATGCAACAGGGGCAAGACTTGTACAAAAGATGGTTGCCGGAGCGGATCACGGCAACCGCGCCTTACGGGTGAAACTTGCGAAGATGCTCGATGTTCCAGGAGTTGCTCACCGGTAAGCCTTCTTCGGTCTCAAGGCGGACAGCGCCAGGCCTTGTGACTTGTCTCACCCGATAAGGGCCTTCCCACTTCGGCGTCAACTTGTTGGAATTCTTGGCGGACTGAACACGCCGAAGAACAAGGTCGCCTTCCTCGAGACTCCTGGCCTTGACCTTGCGGTTATGATAGCGACGCAAGGCTTGCTGGTATCGAGCAGCTCGTACAGCAGCCTGGAGACGTTCCTCCTCGAGGAGTAATGCATCATCTTGCCGAAATTGCTCTTGCTCGAGCTCGTCGTAAGCGAGCACTCGAGGAGACCCGTATACGAGTTCCGTGGGGAGAACTGCCTCTGCTCCATAGACAAGAGCAAAGGGTGTCTGTCCGGTGGCTCGATTTGGTGTCGTTCTGATTGACCAAAGAGCCGTCGGCAACTCCTCTATCCAGTTTCTTCCGCACCTGTGCAGCCTGTCGAAGGTTCTTGTCTTGAGCCCGCACAGCACTTCAGTATTGGCCCTCTCTGCTTGACCATTGCTCCTTGGGTGAGCAACGGAAGCAAAGCATACCTTGGCGCCAAGGTCTTGGACGTACTGCATGAAGGTGCAACTTGTGAATTGTGTGCCGTTGTCGGTGATGATCCTGTTAGGGATCCCGAAACGGCAAACAATTGACCTGAAGAACCTCACTGCTGACTGTGCTGTCACCTTTCTCACTGGTTCCACTTCTGGCCACTTTGTGAACTTGTCGATTGCAACGTACAAGTACTCAAAGCCCCCGACTGCGCGGGGAAAGGGGCCGAGAATATCGAGCCCCCAGACCGAGAAGGGCCAGGACAAAGGGATCGTCTGGAGAGCTTGAGCTGGCTGGTGAATCTGCTTTGCATGGAACTGGCACGCTTCACACTTGGTTACTTATGTAGTTGCATCTTGGAGGGCTTCTGGCCAAAAGAAACCTTGCCGGAATGCCTTCCCGGCAAGTGCTCTTGCGCCAATGTGGTGACCACATATGCCTCCGTGTATCTCTGCCAACAGCTTCTGTCCATCTTCCCGGGATATGCACTTCAATCTGACACCATTGAGTCTTCTTCTATATAGTTCATTTCCGACGAACTGGTACATACTTGACTGCCTGGTAATCCTCTCTATCTCTTCTGGTTCTTCGGGAAGTTCTCCAGTTTGAAGAAAACGGACGATTTGCTGCGCCCATGCTGGAGCTTGAGGCTCGACAACACGGACTAAAGGCATCAGGGCTGCTGCGGGAACCTCAGCTTCTACGGCGAGAACCTGCGGCTCTGCCGGAGCTGAGGGTTCCCCGGCAAGCCTGCCGAGGCAAGGCTTGTCGGGAACGCCTGCTTCAACTGTACAAACCCTTGGGTCCGCAGGAGCAGACTGTTCCTCAGCATTTTGGTTGCTGATCTTGGGGACCTTGGCGGCGGTCTCTGGAAGATCCGCCGGCAAGTAGTCACCGGAGACCAACTTCCTCTTCTTGCTTTGCCCAACTGATGGTGTAACGGATGGCTGAGTTAGCTTGAGTACGAGGACCCCTGGTTCCATAGGTAACTTCATTGCAGCACACTTTGAGAGGCCATCTGCGATATCATTCTGAGCTCTTGGAACGTGCTCCATCTGTAGGCCTTCAAAGTGTTCTTCAAGCTTCCTCACTCCATCGACATAAGCTTCCATCAGAGGGCTCTGGTAACTCTTGTTTACTTGTCGGACCACCAACTGTGAGTCTCCCCGCACAATCAACTTCTTGATCCCAAGTTTGGCCGCAATTCTGAGACCGGCAAGCAAACCTTCATACTCGGCAGTATTGTTTGTCGCTTGCTCCTTGGGAAAGTGCATTTGAACAACATACTTGAGGTGCTCTCCGGTGGGCGCTATGAGCAACACGCCAGCGCCGGCGCCTTGCAGCGAGAAGGCACCATCGAAGTACATTATCCACTCCTTGCTTGTTTCTTGGACGGGGATGTTTGTTTCTGGAACTTCTTCATCTGGTGTTGGAGTCCATTCCGCTATGAATTCTGCCAAAGCTCTGCTCTGGATAGTTGAGGTACTCTCAAACTTGAGACCAAAGCTTGACAGCTCCAGTGCCCACTCGACGATCCTGCCTGTTGCTTCTGGATTCTGCAATATCCTCTTCAACGGAAAGCGAGTGACCACTGTTATCTCGTGTGCTTGGAAGTAATGGCGCAGCTTTCTTGAGGCCATGAGGAGGCCGAAAAGCAACTTTTGCACCCCAGAGTATCTTGACCTAGCCCCCTGCAGGAGGGAACTTACAAAATAAACCGGGCGCTGCACCATCTTCTTTCGCACTTCTCCTTGTTCCTGCGCAGACTTGTCCTCGTCGGGGCCAGAGCTTGTCGGGGAAGCTCCTTGCTTGTCGCTGGATGCGCTTGGCGGGGACGTGGGTTCCTCATCTGCCTCCCTCTCCGCTACTAACGCAGCACTAACCACTTGATTGGTTGCCGCTAGGTACAGCAGCAACTTCTCTTGTGGCCTAGGTGCGACAAGTATCGGAGTGGAGGACAGGTATCCTTTCAAGTCTTGCAGCGTTGCCTCCGCTTCCGGAGTCCATTTCATAGGACCTGCCTTTTTCAAAATTTTGAAGAAAGGCAGGGCGCGTTCTGCAGACTTTGAAATGAACCTACTGAGGGCAGCCACACAACCAGCAAGTCTCCTTACATCGTTGACGCGCTTCGGGGCTTCGATCTGGTCGATGGCTTTTATCTTGTCGGGATTGGCTTCGATCCCCCTTTGGGACACAAAGAACCCGAGAAGCTTGCCAGAGGGGACTCCGAAAACGCACTTCTCGGGGTTCAACTTGAGTTGTATCTTGCGCAGATTCTCAAAGGTTTCCTCTAGATCCTGAACTAGGGTAGTCTTGCTCTTGCTCTTGACCACTATGTCATCCATGTAGGCTTCCACATTCCTGTGAATCTGTGGCTCAAAAGCAGTGTGCACCACCCTTGCAAACATTGAGCCCGCATTCTTCAATCCAAAGGGCATGCGTATAAAGCAATATGTGCCACATGGAGTAATGAACGCAGTCTTCTCTTCATCTTCCTCGGCCATGAATATCTGGTGGTAACCTGAGTATGCATCGAGAAATGAAAGCAACTCACATCCGGCGGTGGGGTCAACAATCTGGTCAATGCGCGGCAAAGGGAATGGATCCTTAGGACAAGCTTTATTCACATCAGTGAAGTCTATACAAAGTCTCCACTTCCCATTAGCCTTGCGCACGACAACTGGATTGGCCAACCACGTGGGATGAAGTACACCTCTAACCAGGCCTGCTGCTTCCAACTTCTTGATTTCCTCAGCTATAAACTCTTGGCGCTCCACAGCTTGCTTCCTGACCTTCTGCTTGACGGGCCGCGCGTGAGGACAAACAGCAAGCTTGTGCTCAATTACCTTCCTGGGAACGCCGGGGATGTCAGACGGTTGCCACGCGAACACGTCGACATTCGCCCGCAGGAAGGCAACGAGCGCGCTTTCCTATTTGGGGTCGAGCGTAGCACTGATGGTAAAGGTACCACCAGTGCCGTCCTCCTTGGCGGACACCTTCTTGGTTGCCGGTGGAGCTGCCATTCCTTTCTTGCACTTGCCGGTGGAGCTCGATGGTGCGTCCTCGACGGCAGCGCAGCACTCCGAGGAGGTGCGTTTGCCGGAGTGGGCTCCAGAGCTCTTGCCGGACTTGGTCTTGGTCTTCCCTCCGGGAGCTTCAGCGGCAAGTGTCTTGCTGTCTGCCGCTGCTGCTGCGTCCCGGTAGATCTTATCGGCGTAGATAAGCGCATCCTTCTTGTCGCCGGGGACAGAGATGACGCTTATCGGCCCCGGCATCTTGAGCATGTTGTACGCGTAGTGGGAAGCTGCCATGAACTTGGCGAGCGCAGGACGGCCAAGTATCCCATTGTATGGCAATGGGATATCGGCAACGTCGAACGTGATCCTCTCTGTCCTGAAGTTGAGCTCTCCGCCAAAGGTCACTGGCAGCGAGACCTTCCCCTTCGGCTTGCTCCTTCCCGGGTTGATCCCTTGGAACGTCCCGGTTTCCTCGAGCTCGCTGTCGGGGATCTGCAGTTTCTTGATCACAGCGGAGGAGATCAAGTTGAGGCCGGCCCCGCCATCAACCAACATCTTGGTGACCTTGAGGTTGCGGATAGTTGGTGAAACCAACATCGGCAAGCACTCGACCGCAGTTGTGCGGTCAGGGTGGTCCTCAAGGTCGAAGATGATGGGCGTGCCGGACCATTTCCGCAGCCTGCGCGACTCGACGGGTGGCTCAGCTGCATTCACTTCCCGCACCCATTGTTTGAGTTGGCGGTGGGAAGTGTGCAAAGAGGCACCTCCATCGACGCACAGAACTTCTGTGGCCTTCTGGAACTCCTGCTCACTGTTGTCTCCTTCATCCATATCCTCATCGTCGTCTTCGTCTTCATCCTTGTCGCGGCCCCGGGGAGGTCTGTCTCCTTGCCGCTGCTTGGCCTTGCCGCGGCGTCCTCCCCGGCCTTTGAATGGCCGCTTCTTGCTTGGCTCTCCTCCGCCTCCTTGGGCCTTCTCCTTGTCGCGACGCTCGTATTCAGCCTTCTGCTGTTCTACGAGGTACTCTACCCTCTTGCAGTTCTGGAGATCGTGGCCCTTGGTGCGGTGGATCTTGCAGTACTGCTTGTCGGAGCCGTCCTGCTTGTCGACTGTCGCTACAGGGGCAGGCTCCTTGCCGGGGCCACCAGCCTGTGTCTTCTTGGCGGCAGCCTCCTTGCCGGACTTCTCGACAACTAGTACCTCCTTGTTCTTCTTCTTCTTGTTGTTCCGCCGCCGGCTTTTCCTTGCCGGGGCGGCATCCTCGCTGTCGCTTCCTCCTGCGCCGGTATCCTCTCCGGGCAGTCTCCTCCCCTCTTCAGCACGTGCACATTTGTCAGCCAGAGCGTAAAGCTCGCTGACGTCCCGGATCTTGGTCATGGCCATCTCCTCCCTCATCCGGCGGTTACGCACGTTCTGGTGGAACGCGCTGATAACCGCGGCAGGGTGGACATCGGGGATATTGTGTTGAACGCGACTGAACCTTTGGATATATTTGCGCAGGGACTCTCCCTCCTTCTGGGCGAGGATGTGGAGATCGCTTTCCTGGCCGTGGGGCTTGTGGCCGCCCGTGAAGGCGCCGACAAATTGGTGGCACAAATCCGCCCATGAAGAGATGGAGTTCTCCGGCAAGTGCATAAGCCAAGACCTGACGTTTGGCTTAAGCACGAGCGGGAAGTAGTTGGCTAGGATCTTCTCGTCGCGTCCCCCGGCAGCCTGCACCGCAATGGTGTAGATGCTGAGGAACTCCGAGGGATGGGTCTTGCCGTCGTACTTCTCGGGTACGTCGGGCTTAAAGTTCTTCATGCTGGGCCACTGGACTTGCCGCAGCTCTCGGGTGAACGCAGGGCAGCCTGCCGCGTACGGCAAGTCGCCTGGTTCACCGGGCGCGTGCATGTCGACAGCGGGTTCGAGCGTCGACGCTCGATGCGGGTGCGAGCGTCTTCTTGTCGCCTGTCGTCTAGGACTTGGCGCTGATCGCGGTGAGCCCGCGGATCCGACGACGCCGTGGAGTCGTCGTCGACGTTGATCCGGCGGGGTGGCGATTTCTGTTTCCGCGGCGGGGAGTGCACGGTAGTTGCGCCCCCGGCGGTCTTGTCTCCATCGGCCTTCGCTTGGTCGACTTGCCGTGGGCGTGATGTTGCCGGCTGCTGCGGCGTGTCGTTGTTGGCGAAGGCGATGAGGCTCTGGATCGTAGCCCTCCAGTCTTCGGCCTTGTCTGCCGCTGGAGGGAAGTCGAGGAGCAGCTGAGCCCTGGCCAGGGCTTCTGCTGGAGAGGAAGGAAATGGTGGCGAACGGTGCGAGGAGCGGGACACGCTCGGACTTCTAACCGTGTTAGAAGGAGCATGTTCCCGTCCCGGCGACCGCGCCTTGCTCGTGCCAGGACGTTGGCCTTGAGCATCCCGTGACCCGCCGGCCTGGCCATGTCCCAGCAAGCGTATGGTACCTCCTGTACCACGCCGCTGCTGGTCTGGCACCTCCTGAGAGGGACGTGGTGCGTGCACGGACACCGAGGCTTTGGAGATCGCCCGGTCGTCCGTCTTGTCCTTGGAGTTGGTGGCGCCGTGAGTGTCTCCACCGGCGTCCACCCTTCCGCCGGCGTCTCCCCCACCCACCGTCGGTTCTGGCGGTGGAGGGACCGACGCAGACGGGCCTCCGACCTCCGAAGCCTTCTTCTTCGGAGGCATGTTGACGTAGCCGATGAAGTTGACGAAGCTGGAGAGGTTGCTGAAGGTTGCGCCCGCGTGAGCGCCGGATCAGGTTCGCACAACCTCGACGCCCCCTACCTGGCGCGCCAAAGATGTCGGGGGAAACTGTCCTCCCACGAGCACCTATGGGACCGGAGCCCCTTCTACGTTGCGGTAAGGGAGCAGAGGGAGCACGGAGAGCGGATCGAGGAGCACACGCGGGCAGTTTACCCAGGTTCGGGCCGCGCGGACGCGTAAAACCCTACTCCTGCCTTGGTTGTATTGAGTTCTTGAGGCTCGGGAGCTTGAAGATCTACAGTACCAGCTACACCAAGCGTGGGAGTAAGCGAGTTTCTGGGATCAAACCTCTCCTACGTTGTGCATGGGCCTCCTTTTATATCTCAAAGGGGTCACCGACAGGTGTCAACGTAGAGGAGGGTAAAAATGTAAAATCGGTGGTAGTTGCAACAGTGCATGAATAGTGTATGAACAGTGATCTTCACCTAACTCTGACGGTGGGGGACAAGGGCATTGAATGCCCGTCGCCGTCACCCCAAAAGCGCCCGTCCATGCGTCTCCGTTCGCCACGGCGATAGCCTTGTCACCGCAGCTCGCCACCGTGTACCCCAGGCTGCACAGCCATCCGCCACGTGCCCCTGGAAGGGCCCCTGGGGCGACGTGTGGCCTGATGAGCTGGAGCCGCAGGCACACAGCATAAGCTTCCCCCGGCAAGCACCTTGCCGGGGTCGCAACCTTGCCGGGCCCGGAAGCTTGCCGCTCTCCGGGTCCTGTCGAGGCACATGATGCGCCGCGATATACCTCCTTGAAGTGCCGTTCTTTTGGCCTTCCTGGCAAGCTCCTCTTGCCAGGGTCTCGTGCTGGAATGATAACTTTGAGCCTGGTGCGGCCTTCTCGGCAAGCTCCTCTTGCCGGGGTCTTATCTCCTAACTTGAATACTTTGTTCTTGAATGGCTTAAAAGGGGTCTGGAGCGGGCTTTGGCGTGCGCGTGGTGAGCTAGACCGCGGGACGCTGCTACTGCCCATGCACAAGTTGGGATACTAAGGTACCCCTACTTTAGTACACCGACAACTACTGAATTCAGGTGGCATCTCTTGGAAAGAATTAAACGCAACTCTGAAGATTGGGAACTCGACGAAGGTAATTAAAGAGTCAGGTATTAATCATGAGTTTGATTATGTTAAATCTTTTATGAATACCGATGCTTTTCACAAGCTTAGCACTAAATATGGACTTGACTTTGAGATAGTAGCCTCTTTTTGCGAATCATTCGCTACTCATGTTGATCTCCCTAAGGAGAAGTGGTTTAAATATCATCCCCCTATTAAAGAAGAAATTAAAGAACTGGTAATACCTAAAGATGAAACTATCATTTACAATGTTGATCTAGTTGTGCCTACTGCTTACATTGAAAAGCCACCTTTCCCTGTTTGGATAAAGGAATATGCTAAGGTTTCAGGTGTGGTTTGCAAAAGTAATATAAAAGCACCTAAACCTACTGAACAAATTAAAGTGGAGCCTAGTTTTGCTTTGGTTAAAGATCTCTTGGACGATAATATTGATGGGCATGTTAATTACTTTGTTGGTGAATCTGCTAGAATTGCCAAACCCGATGAGAAAGAAAAACATAGACTTGTAGTCGGCATGCATGTTGTCTTAGTTAAAATTGGAGATCACTGATATCATGGCTTATGTGATTTTGGTGCTGGTGCGAGTGCTATACCTTTTACCTTATACCAAGAAACTATGAATGACATAGCACCCGCTGAAATAGAAGACATAGATGTTACTAATAAACTTGCAAAAGTAGACACCATCACACCACTTGGGATAGTTAGAGATGTTGAAATCTTGTGCGAAAAAATAAAATACCTGACTGATTTCCTTGTTCTTGGTTCCCCACAAGATGACTTTTGTACTATTATCTTTGGTAGACCTTTCCTAAACACTGTGAATGCTAAGATAGATTGCGAAAAAGAAACTATTAGTGTTAGTTTCGGTGAAGTGTCGCCTGAGTTTAATTTTTCCAAGTTTAGTAGACAACCGCGAAATGAAGAATCGCATAGTAAATATGAAATAATTGGTCTTGCTTCTATTGTTGTGCCGCCTATTGATCCACTAGAACAATATTTGCTTGACCATGAAAATGATATGCACATGCATCAAAGAAATGAAATGGATAAAAAAATCTTTGAACAACAACCTCTCCTTAAACACAATTTTCCTATTGAAACTCTAGGACGTCCTCCTACACCAAAAGGTGATCTTATGTTTGAATTAAAGAAATTGCCCGACACTTTCAAATATGCTTATCTTGATGAGGCAACGATATATCCTATTATGATTAGTGCTAACCTTTTAGAAAATGAAGAAGAAAGATTATTAAAAACTCTGAGGAAGCACCGTGCAGCTAATGGATATACTATTGATGATCTTAATGGAATTAGTCCCACTCTTTGTCAGCATAAGATTAATACGGAACCTGATGCTAAACCCATTGTTGATCACCAACGATGACTGAATCCAAAGATGAAAGAAGTGGAAAGAACCGAAATACTAAAACTTCTGGAAGCAGGTATAATCTATCCCATAGCTGATAGTAGATGGGTAAGTCACGTACATTGTGTCCCAAAGAAGGGAGGTATCACTGTTGTTCCCAATGATAAAAATGAACTTATTCCACAAAGAATTGTTACTAGCTATAGAATGGTAATTGGTCTTAGAAAATTAAATAAAGCTACTAGAAAAGATAATTATCCTTTGTGTTTTACTGATCAAATGCTATAAATATTCTCTAATCATACACACTTTTGCTTTCTAGTTGGATATTTTGGTTTCTCGCAGATACCTATATAAAATCTGATTAAGAGAAAAGCACCTTCACTTGTCATATTTCAACCTATGCTTATAGACGTATGCCTTTTGGTTTATGCAATGCACTATTACTTTTCAAAGATGTATGGCTGCTATATTCTCTGATTTTTGTGAAAAGGTTGTTGAGATTTTCATAGATGACTTCTGCGTTGACGAAACTTATTTTGATGATTTCTTAAGCAACCTTGATCGAGATTTGTAGAGATGTGAGAAAACTCATCTTGTCTTGAATTGGGAGAAGTGCCACTTTATGGTTATTCAAGGTATTGTCTTAGGGCATAAAATTCCTGAATGAGGTACTGAGGTGGATAAAGCTAAAGTTGATGCAATTGAGAAAATGCCTTGTCCTAAATATATTAAAGGTATTCGTAGTTTCCTCGGTCATGCTGGTTTCTATAGGAGGTTTATTAAAGACTTCTCTAAAAACTCTAGGCCACTTACAAATTTATTATAGAAGGATGTTCCTTTTGTTTTTGGTGATAATTGTGTAGAAGCCTTCGAAACACTTAAGAAAGCTTTAACCACTGCACCTATTGTTCAACCACCGGATTGTAACTTGCCTTTTGAAATTATGTTTGATGCTAGTGATTATGCTGTCGGAGCTGTTCTAGGACAAAGAGTTGATAAGAAGTTAAATGTTATTCATTATGCCAGCAAAACTCTAGAGAACGCTCAAAGAAATTATGCTACCACTGAAAAGGAATTTTTAGCTGTTGTGTTTGCTTCTGATAAATTCAGATCATACATTGTCGATTCCATAGTAATTGTTCACACTAATCATGATGCTATAAAATATCTTATGGAAAATAAGGATGCTAAACCTAGACTCATTAGGTGGGTTCTCTTGCTACAAGAATTTGATTTACATATTACTGATAGGAAAGGAGCGGAGAACCCCGTAGCTGATAAATTGTATAGGTTAGAAAATATTCTTGATGACCCACTACCTATTGATGATAGCTTTCCTGATGAGCAACTAGCTGCAATAAATGTTTCTCGTAATACTCCTTGGTATGCTGACTATGCTAATTATATTGTTGCTAAATACATTCTGCCTAGTTTTGCATACCAAGAAAAAAATCTTCTATGATTTAAGACATTACTTTTGGGATAATCCACATCTTTATAAAGAAGGAGTAGATGATATTATTAGACGTTGTGTACCTGAGCATGAACGGGAACAAATCCTATAGAAATGTCACTCCGAAGCCTATGGAGGACATCATGCTGGAGATATAGCTGCTCACAAGGTATTGCAATCTAGTTTTTATTGGTCTACTCTCTTCAAGGATGACTGTAAGTTTGTCTCATCTTGTGATGAATGCCAAACAATTGGTAATATCGGTAAGCGTCAGGAAATGCCTATGAATTTTTCACTTGTTGTCAAACCATTTAATGTTTGGGGTTTTGATTATATGGGGCCTTTTCCTTCCTCTAATGGTATACACATATTTTCGTTGATGTTGATTATGTTACTAAGTGGGTAGAAGAAATTCCAACTAGTAGTGTTGATCATAACACTTCCATTAAAATTCTTAAATAAGTTATTTCCTTAGGTTTGGAGTCCCTAGATATCTAATGACTGATGGTGGTTCACACTTTATTCATGGTGCGTTTTGTGAAATACGTTCTAAATATGATGTTAACCATAGAATTGCATCATCCTATCATCCTCAATCTAGTGGTCAAGTTGAACTTAGCAATAGAGAAATAAAACTTATATTACAAAAAACTATCAATAGGTCCCGAAAGAATTGGTCTAAGAAACTAGATGATGCACTTTGGGCCTATAGAACCATTTATAAAAATCCTATGGGTATGTCTCCATATAAAATGGTGTATGGAAAAAGATTGTCATTTGCCTCTAGAGTTAGAACATAAAGCATTTTGGACAATTAAACAACTCAACTATGATTTCAAACTTGCCGGTGAAAAGAGTTTATTTGATATTAGCTTGCTAGCTGAATGGATAATCCAAGCCTATGAAAATGCCAAAATATTCAAAGAAAAATTTAAAAGATGACTTGAAAAAAGAATCCAAAAGCAGGAGTTCAAGGTTGGAGAATATGTTCTTTTGTACAACTCTCGTTTTATATTTTTTTTTGCAGGAAAATTCTTTCCAAATGGGAAGGACCAGATATTATCGAAAAGGTTTATCGTTGTGGAGCTATCAAAATTAATAATGCTGAAGGTACTAACCTGAAGGTGGCCAATGGACAAATAATTAAACACTATATCCCAGGTACGCCTATTATTGTTGAAAGCAATATTATCAAAACCATGACACCGGAGGAACACAGAAAAGAAACCTTCCATAACACTCCAGAACCCTGGAAAAGAGAAGGTACGTGATACGGTAAGTAAATGAACTCCAAAAAATCCACAAAAATATTTTTCGGCAGTTTTGGAATATTACAAAAATTAGGAAAATAATAGACAACCAGGAAGGTAATCGAGTAGGGCACGATACACCAGGGCGCGCCTGCCTCGCCTGGTGTGCCCAGGTGGGTTGTGCCCCACTCGAGAACCTTCCCGACTCCGATTTCCTCCCATATTTTTTTCCCCAGATAAAAAATCTTTATATATATACCCCGGATGATTTGACCATCGCAACGCAAAAAAAACCTATATTCTTGTTTCATGTTGTTTTTCTGACATGTCTGAAGAAATGTTGTCCCAAGGTTCGGAGGAAGAGAGCCCTGTTTCCTACCATCCTCTAGACCCAAATGTGTGGAAACACACCTTCCCCTATGTGTGGTTCACAGGTGAGGAGGTGGAAATCGATCCAAAGGACGTGGAGGATGCATCTTCGGATGAATATGAAGTTCTACTTCCTTAGCCTGGAGACATGCATGTGGAATCCAAGAAGTCAAGCCTTCCTAAAAGAAACAAACCTAAGGTTTAATTTATCACTTCTCGTCTCCTGCAGGAGAATAAGGTGACATTATGCGAAAGGATACTAAAGCTTGAATTAGAGAAGGATCTGAGAGAGGAAAACTTTATGCTCAAATATAACATGAAAAGGAAGGCAACCTCATCACCACCACCTAAGGAGACTTGAGTACATGGGTATGGGCACTCCCCTTGGCTTGTACCAAGCATAGAGGACATGCCCCGATATCATATCACCATCACTTCTATTTACCTTTACCTATCTTAGCTCGATCTTTAGTTATTTCATGATTTGGTCGAATAAAAGTTAAGTATGATCTATTTTCGAGTGTTAGTTTCATGGTCTATCTATCTACGTGATTGAGTGAAAGTTATAGAGTAAAGTGTAGTTTGAGCTTTCTGCTTCTTTACTTTCTTGTTGCAATCAAATAAAAAGAAATAATGAAAAATATCGTATGGTAAATAATGACATCACATAAGGAAAAGTAGAAGTGTGATTTTTTTTTGGAAATTGACAAACATAGCATTGGTGAACGATGCAACTTATGAAAGAATTAATAAGGGAAGAGAATATTCATGTGCAAATACACTATCTTGGACATCTTTTATGATTGTGAGCCCCCATTAATTATTATATGTCAAAAAAATTGACGTTGGACAAGGAAGACAACTTAATGAGTTATGTTTGTTCATATTCACATAGAAGTTATATTGTCATAGATCCTTCAACATGTGGTGCTTGCTTAATATCTTTGCTAACCAAAATTCCGCGCCAAGTAGAAATACTACTTGTGCATCCAAAACCCTAAAGGCAAATCATGTTTTGAGAGTCCACCATACCTACCTATGTATTAAGTAAGATCCTTCAAGTAAGTTGTCATCAATGCAATAAAGCAATAAAATTGCTTCTAAATGTGTTCGATCATTTAGTGTAAGAGAAAATTGAGCATTGTATGAACTAGTGATGGCAAATTAATAAAGGTGTCAGCGACCTGGGAACCAGGGTACCCAGACTTGCCTGCCTGCGGCCCACAGCGTGGCTCCATCGATGGCCTGGTACGACCCATCTTTAACATCAACAAGGCAAGACCCTCGCAAGGCGAACGACGTCAAGACCTCTAAAGGGAGAGGCCTCCCCAGGAGGCCTCCTGAGGAGCGGAGATTCCTATGCAAGCGCACATCTCATGAGGGTCAAGTGATGCAAGCCATGACGACCAAGGCCAAGCGGGTGATAGCGGGCGCAAAGCAATATGGTTCCTCTTTGGTGCTACGGAGGCAAGCGTAGTCGCGGAGTCCAGAGGGTTCGGCCAAAGGTTTCCATTCCTGTGCAACGAGACCAAGACCGCCACGATGGCAGGATGGATGTCATCATCGAGCCCACCACGGCGTCACGACCAGAAGCTTTGCAGGCGAAGACCACCTTTCGTCAGGATAAGATGTACTTCTTTTCCCCTTTCAAATTGGACATTGTGGGATCCCTTCTCACCTTCGTTTCGGAGGAAGAGGACCCATGCCGCTATATATAGGCTAGCCACCACCATAGGAAGGGGATCGAACCCTCACTAGATCACACGCACCCAAGAACACGCCTCCTGAGGATGTTCTTCCTCTGTACTAGTTCATCCTCAGCACCCCGCGAGGCTAATCCACCCCAAAGTAGGAGTAGGCTCTTACACCGTAAGGTGGCCCGAACCTGGGTAAACTGCCGAGTCTCTTTACTTTCCCGTTCATCGAGCTAGGACATGAGAGCGACGAGTTAGTAGGCTGGAGAGGTTGAGTTCTTCGCACACGCCCCAGAGTTCGAACCTTTCTTGGGCCCGCGGAGCCTTGAATCCGACATTTGGCGCGCTAGGTAGGGGCATGTCGAAGGATTGCCTCCCCATCGGCCATGCTCCACCCTTGCTGTTTGGTTTCCATGGTAGTCGCCGCTCCACTGGCCGGACCGCAGGCGCGTTCGGAGCCGTCGCCGACCCTCGGGCTTTCTCCCCCGCCTTGCGACGAGTGCAGTGGCCGCCGAAGTTCAGGCCGGCGCTCCCGCCGTGATATGATGGCACCGTAGACCCCGCAGAGTTCCTCCAAGTGAACACGGAGGCCATCTGGGTGGCCGGCGGAGACGACAATGTCTTGGAAAATTCGCTTCCTACGGCTCTTGTGGGTGTGCCGCGCGCCTGGTTTCTCTACTTGCCGGAGTCCTCAGTAGCCTCCATGGAAGGGCTGCGCGGCTTGTTCACCGTGCGCTTCGCGGCGCCAGCACCCCACGCCATCGTAGCAATCCTCGGCAGGTCACAAGCGCCAGCCTCGGACCATAATGTCAAGCAGTTCTTTCGCCAGGTGGGGCCCGCCCAGTCGCCTCCGGGCTGGACGACACCCAAGGCCGACCTCACCTTCAATTCCGGGGACCACCCCAAGACCACGGCCGGCACTGTTGCGCTTCCTATGCTTGGCATCCCCACCATATGCAACGTAGCACCAAGACCCTTATCGACAGAGGTGGCGGCCTCAACGTCCTCTCCGTGGAGGTATTCGGCCTGCTCCATGTACCTCACGATCGGCTCCTCCCCACCAAGCCCTTCTCTGTGGTCGTCGACGGCTCCACCTGTCCTCTAGGGCAGATCCGCCTCCCCGTCTCCTTTGGCATGTGCATGAACTGTCGTATCGAGCTCATCAACTTCGACATCGCCCGCATTGGATTCCCGTACAACGCCATCCTCGGGTACCCGCCCCTCTCCAAGTTCATGGCGCTGACTCACCCCGGCTACAACATCATGACGGTGCCGAGAAGCAGCGGTGTCCTCACCATGGCAGGGGACACCAGGGACACACTCGCGGCCCTCGAGCTCATTTTAAAGGCCGCGGCTGCCGCACGACCAAGCGCAAAGGGTGCTCCGGAGGGCTCGGGGGCTGCGCCAGCAAAGAAGAAGCAATTGTTTTCTCAAGACCGGGCCGAGACGAAGCAGGTGCTGGTCGATCAAGACGGGGGATCGAGCCCTACATTCACCGTAGGTGCCAGCCTCCCCCCGGACCAGGAAGAGGCGCTGGTCAACTTCCTCCGTGCGAACAAGGACGCGTTTGCGTGGGAGGCGATGGACCTGGTCAGCGTTCCGCGCGGGGTGATCGAGCACCACCTGATGGTGTGCCTCAACGCACACCCAGTGAAGCAGAAGGCGCGGCGGCAAGCCCCGGAGAAGTAGTCGTTCATCGTCCAGGAGACCCACAAGCTGCAAGAAGCCAGCGTTATTCTGGAGGTATGGTATCCCGATTGGCTGGCGAACCCGATTATCATCTCCAAGAAGGGGGGAGGAGCACATGTGCGTCCATTTTACGAGCCTCAACAAGGCTTGTCCTCAAGAACCTTTCCCTCTTCCACGCATCGACCAGATCGTTGGCTCCACCACCGAGTGCGATCTGCTGTGCTTCCCCGACACCTTCTCACGCTATCACCAAATCAAGATGGCGATATAGGATGTTGAGAAGACGGCCTTCCTTACCCCATACGGGGTGTACTGATACACTTTCATGCCGTTTGGGCTGCGCAATGCCGGGGTGACCTTCCAGCGGCTGGTGCACATCGCTTTGGGCCAACAGCTCGGGAGGAACGCCGAGGCATACGTCGACGACATAGTGGTAAAATCTGGGGAGGTGAGAACTCGTGTCGAAGATCTGTAGGAGACGTTTTCCAGCTTGTGCAATGTAAACTTGCGACTCAACCTGGAAAAGTGCGTGTTTGGCGTTCTGTCCGGCAAGCTGCTAGGTTTCTTGGTGTCGCACAGAGGGATCGAGGCCAACCCGGAGAAAATCAAGGCCATAGAGAGGATGAGCCCGCCGGAAACCCTCAAAGAGATGCAGAAGCTGGCGGGCTGCATAACCTCGGTGGGGTCTTTCATCTCCAAGCTAGGCGAGCGCGCCCTCCCATTCTTCAAGCTGATGAAAAAGAAGGGCTTGTTCGAGTGGACTCCGGAGGTCGATGTGGCCTTCCTAGACATCAAGAGGTACCTCACCAGCCCGCTGGTGATGGTCGCGCCTTGCCGCTTTGAACCCCTGGTGCTCTACCTGGCCGCCACGCCTCACTCAGCCAGCGCGACGCTTGTGGCGGTCCGAGTAGAGCATTTGGTTGAGGGTGCGTGACGCAACGCACCGCGCCCAACCAAGGCGCTGTGACCTCAGGACGGCGCCATCGAGGCCTCAGGCACCTCATGAGTTGGCGGGGCTTACGAGGATACCGCTGATGAGGTCACGACCGTCCCACCAGATGACCAAGCACCTGAGGTTCCCGTACCTCAGGAGGCCCAGGACCCAACCGGCAACCCTCCCTCGTCGAGCACCCCGTGTACTTCGTCAGCACAAAGCTGTGTGACTGATACGTCTCCAATGTATCTATAATTTTTTATTGTTCCATGCTATTATTTTATCTATCTTGAATGTTTTATATGCTATTTATATGATTTTTGGGACTAACCTATTAACCCATAGCCCAGTGCCAATTTCTGTTTTCCTTGTTTTTGAGTTTTGCAGAAAAGGAATATCAAACAGAGTCCAAACGGAACGAAACTTTACTGAGATTTTTCTTGGACCAGAAGACATGAGATGGACTTGGAGTACATGCTAGAGGATCTGCAAGGCAGCCACAAGAGTGGAGGGCGCTCCTAGGGGGGTAGGGCATGCCCCCTACCTCATGGACCCCTCGTATCTCCCCTGGCCTACTTCTCCCGCGTATAAATTCACATATATTCCAGAAACCTCAGAACATCCATCAAAACCACTTTTCCGCCGCCGTAAACTTCTGTTCTCGTGAGATCCCATCTGGAGGCCTTTTATGGTACTCTGCCGAAGGGGGAATCAACCATGGAGGGCATCTACATCAACCCTATTGCCCTTTCGAAGAAGTGTGAGTAGTTTACCACAGACCTACGGGTCCATAGCAAGTAGCTAGATGGCTTCTTCTCTCTCTTTGATCATCAATACCACATTCTCCTCGTTGTTCTTGGAGATCTATCCGATGTAATCTTCTTTTGCGATGTGTTTGTCAAGATCCGATGAATTGTGGGTTTATGATCAGATTATCTATGAATAATATTTGAGTTTCTTCTGAATACTTTTATGCATGATCTAATATCTTACTAATTCTCTTTGAACTATCGATTTGTTTTGGCCAACTAGATTGGTTTTTCTTTCAATGGGAGAAGTGCTTTGATTTGGGTTCAATCTCGCGGTCCTCAATCCCAGTGACAGAAAGGGACATGACACGTATTGTATTGGTACCATCAAGGATAACAAGATAGGGTTTTCATCATATTGCTTGAGTTAATTCCGCTACATCATGTCATCTTGCTTAATGCGTTACTCAGTTCTTATGAACTTAATACTCTAGATGCAAAATCGTTTCGGTCGACGTGTGGAGTAATAGTAGTAGATGCAGGCAGGAGTTGATCTACTTGTCACGGACGTGATGCCTATATTCATGATCATTGCCATAGATGTCGATATAATTATTCGCTCGTCTATGAATTGCTTGACAGTAATTTGTTCACCCACCATATTACTTGCTATCATGAGAGAAGCCTTTAGTGAAACCTATGGCCCCCGGGTCAATTTTACATCTTATAAGTTTCGGGTCTACTATTTTGCAATCTTTTACATTTCAATTTATAAGCTAAAAAACCCAAAAAATATTTACTTTACTAGTTCATCTATCTCTATCAGATCTCACTTTTGCAAATAACCTAGAAGGGTTTGACAACCCCTTTATAGCGTTGGGTGCAAGTTTGTTGTTTGTTTATGCAGGTATTTGGCGACTTGTGTGTAATCTCCTACTGGATTGATACCTTGGTTCTCAAAACTGAGGGAAATACTTACTCTACTTTACTGCATCACCCTTTCCTCTTCAAGGGAAAAACCAACGCAAGCTCAAGAGGTAGCAGGAAGAATTTCTGGCACCATTGCCCGGGAGATCTACGCAAGGTCAAGTAAAGATTTGTCTTCTTTCAACTCTCCACTCTCTGATGCCGTTGAGATCTACGTCAAGTCAACACCCACCAAGTATCCTTCATTAAACTCTCATCCCTTGCATTTACATTATTTGCCATTCGCCTCTCTTTTTCCTCCCCCTACTTCTAAAATGATCGATTTTTTTGCCTTTTCTTCGCCCTTCTTCTGTCTTGTTCAATTGCTTTTTGTGTGCTCGTGTGTTGAATTGTTTGCTTTGTCACAATGGCTCAACCAAAAAACATTGATCCTTACTCTAGAAAGTTGTAAGAATTGAGAACAATGTTAGAAGCTTTATGTTTCTACAATTTGAACACAATAATTTCTTTAGAAATGAGTTCAAGGAGTAGAAAAGTATTTTGGAATATATGAATAAAGAGCTTGATGATATGTCTAAGGAATTTTATGGTCTGAAATCTCAGTTTACTCATCTTGAAAATTTAGTTGGGAGAATCTCAGATAAGCAAGCCACCTTAGTAAATAAGATGGCTGCTAAACCAGAATCTAACAATAATGATGAAGATCTTAAAGTGATTGATGTGACTCCTATTGAATCTTTGTTTTCCAAAATAAATCTTGGTAATTATGGGACTAGAGATGAGTCTACTTTAGTTAAGAGGCGTCCCAATGATTCGGAGTTTTTAGATCTTGATGCAAAAATTGATAAAAGTGGGATTGATGAAGTCTAAACCCTAAGTAGCGATGAACCCACTAGATTGGATCTCAAGAAATTTAATGATGATAATTGTTCTTTAATAGATTGTATTTCCTTGTTTCAATCCATGTTGAATTCTCCTCGGGCTTATAATCAAAATAAAGCTTTTACTAAACATATCGTTGATGCTATGATGCAATCTTTTGAAGAAAAACTTGAATTAGAAGTTTCTATCCCTAGAAAACTTTATGATGAGTGGGAACCTACTATTAAAATTAAGATTAAAATTATGAGTGCCATGCTTTGTGTTACTTGGGTGCTAGCGTTTCTACGATTCCAAAAACTTTATGTGATGTGCTAGGTTTCCGTGAAATTAATGAATGTTCTTTAAATTTGCATCTTGCGGATTCCACTATTAAGAAACCTATGGGAAGGATTAATGATGTTCTTATTGTTGCAAATAGGAATTATGTGCCCGTAGATTTCATTGTTCTTGTTATAGATTGCAATTCTACATGTCCTATTATTCTTGGTAGACCTTTCCTTCGAACAATTGGTGCAATTATTGATATGAAAGAAGGAAACATTAGATTTCTTAGAAATTGAATAGTTTCTAAGAAAGAAAATTAAATTACCTTATGAATCTATTATGAGAGCTACCTATGGATTGCATACCAAAGATGATAATACCTAGATCTATTTTGCGGTTTATGCCTAGCTAAGGGCGTTAAACAGTAGCGCTTGTTGGGAGGCAACCCAATTTAATTTTTGCTTTTTACTTTGTGGTTCTGTTTTACACATTATTACTTTTGTAGTAATTTTTTTGGTGTTTTAATCAGTGTTTGAGCCAAGTAAGACCTTTGTGATGGCTTATGGTGATCATTGATTTGATTTTGCTGAAAAACAGAAATTTTAGCGCCCAGTGCAGAAAAATCAATAATTCATTGGAACATCGAACCCTTTTGAATTTTTTTTACACAAAATTAATATACAAATTCCCCACGTCGTCCAATTTGTTCAGAATTTTTAGAGTTACATATGTATGCGAAGTTTTCAGATTGCTACAGACTGTTCTGTTTTTGACAGATTCTGTTTTCTATGTGTTGTTTGCTTATTTTGATGCATCTATGGCTAATATCGGGGGGTATGAACCATGGAGAAGTTGGAATACAGTAGATATTACACCAATATAGAATTAGAATAAGATCACAATAGTACCTTGAGTGGTTATTTGCTTTGTTTTACTAATGGAGCTCATGCGATTTTCCATTGAGTTTTGTGCTGTGAAGTTTTCAAGTTTTGGGTAAGGATTTGATGGGCTATGGAATAAAGAGTGGCAAAAGCCTAAGCTTGGGGATGCCCAAGGCACCCCAAGGTAAAATTCAACTACGGCCAAGAGCCTAAGCTTGGGGATGCCCCGGGAAGGCATCCCCTCTTTCGTCTTCATCTACCGGTAACTTTACTTGAGGCTATATTTTTATTCACCACATGATATGTCTTTTGCTTGGACCGTCATGTATGATATGAGTCTTTGCCTTTTAGTTTGCCACAATCATCCTTGCTGTACAGACCTTTTGAGAGACACGCTTCAATCATGACTTATTAGAATACTCTATGTGCTTCACTTATATCTTTTGAGCTAGGCAATTTTGCTCTAGTGCTTCACATATATCTTTTTAGAACACGGTGGTGATTTTATTTTATAGAAATTTCTGAGCTCTCTTGCTTCACTTATATTATTTTGAGAGTCTTAAATAATAGCATGGTCATTTGCTTAGGTTATGAAATTAGTCCTAATATGATAAACATACAAGGGAGATATAATAAAAACTTTCATATATAGAGCATTAAATATTATGTGAAGTTTGACTCCTTGTAACTGTTTTGAGATGTTAAGATGGTAATACTAGAGTCATGCTAGTGGTAGTTTGTGAGGTTAAATACATAATTGTGTTAAGGTTTGTGATTCCGGAAGCATGCACGTGGCCTATGTAACCAAATTGGCGCGCACTGTATCTTGATTGTTTCCTCTTTTCAGGAAGGTCGGAAGCGCGCGATGGTTAACTCCTACCAACCTCCTCCCTAGGGGCATGCATCGTAGTGCTTTTTTTTAGGGCTAAGTATATTTTTTGCAATAAGTATGTGAGTTCTTTATGACTAATGTGAGTCCGTGGATTATACACACTCTCACCCTTCCACATTGCTAGCCACTCTAGTGTTGCGCAACTTTCGCCAGTACCTTCCTCAAAACAGGCACCATACCTACCTATTATGGCATTTCCATAGCCATTCCGAGATATATTTCCATGTAACTCCACTGTTCCATTTATTATGACACAGTTCATCTTTGTCATATTGCTTTGCATGATCATGTAGTTGACATAGTATTTGTGGCAAAGCCACCACTCATATTTTTCATACATATCACTCTTGGTCCTTGCACATCCCGTTACACCACCGAAGGCATTCATATAGAGTCATATCTTTGTTCTAGCATCGAGTTGTAATATCGAGTTGTAAGTATATAAAAGTGTGATGATCATCATTATTAGAACATTGTCCCATGTGAGGTTATTAAAAAAAAGAGGCCAATGAAGCCCAAATAAAAAAAAGAGGCCAAAGAAGCCCACCAAAATAATGAGAGAAAAAGAGAGAAGGGACAATGCTACTATCCTTTTCCACACTTGTGCTTCAAAGTAGCACCATGTTCTTCATGATAGAGAGTCTCCTATGTTGTCACCTTCATATATCACTAGTGGGAATTTTTCATTATAGAACTTGGCTCGTATATTCCAACGATGGGCTTCCTCAAATGCCCTAGGTCTTCATGAGAAAGCAAGTTGATGCACACCCACTAGTTGTCTTTCTCAGCTTTCATACACTTATAGCTCTAGTGCATCCGTTACATGGCAATCGCTACCGAGGGAATCCTGGATTGAGGGGTCCTCATGTGGCCGGATAACTCGTGGTGGGCCGGATTGGTGGGCCATGAAGATCATTGTTGAGGACAGTCTCTCGTATCCGGATTGGACTCTTGTATTCGTATAATGGCAAGTTTTAGGTTCGGGTGTAATATTTCCTTCGTCTACAAGATGGTTATGTACAAACCCTAGGCCCCTCCGGTGCATGTATAAACTAGAGTGTTTAGTTTGTAGAGGCTAAGAGAGAATCATAACATCCTCATAGGCTAGACTTTAGGGTTTAGCCATTACGATCTCGAGGTAGATCAACTCTTGTAATCTGATTCATCCATATTAAGATAGCAGGAAGTAGGGTATTACCTCGATCGAGAGGGCCTGAACCTGGGTAAACATCGTGTCCCCAGTCTCCTGTTACTATCAATCCTCAGATGCATAGTTCGAGGCCCCCGACCTGAGATCCGCTGGTTTTGACATCGACATTGGTGCTTTCATTGAGAGTTCCACTATGTCGTTGACGGAAGGACTGATGGATCGCTTCATCAACCACGACGGCGACACCGAGGGAATTTTCCCTCCCGGACAGCTTTTTGTGTTCGGCGGCTTCATGCTCCGTGACAACACTGAAGGCCACCTCGAGTAGGTTGAGAGCTATGCCCCTAGCCATCAAGTCAGGTTTGGAAGCTTGAACTACGTTGCTGATATCTGCGGAGACTTGATCTTCGATGGATTCGAGCCCACGACGACCTCTCCCCGACATGACGATGAACACGACCTAACTCTCTAATCGGATCTGGAAATAGCGCATGTAACAGTTCCGGCCCTAGATCCGGAATAGATCGCGTCACCCGAGGACGGGAAGCTCAACCCCGCCCCGGAAGCCGCAGACTCAGCGACGTTGGAGCCGCACACGGACCCTACTTCGAGCGGGATCTGTGTTATCGGAACTACGTACTCGTCTCCGGCCTTAGGTTCCGAATCATGCGCATCCGCACCTTTCACGCTCGATCAGGCGTCTATCACCGAATTCAGCGCCGCGGACATCTTCTGGCACTCACCTTTTGGCGATGTGTTGAATTCATTAAAATCTCTCTCCTTAGCTGGGGACACACAGTCGAATTATATCCGGTTCGAATTGCAGGCTGATGATTTTTTCTCCCCACCCACCACCCACTTGGTAGCCACGGTCGAAAATCTAACCGATCTACTTGACTACGCTTCTGAGGACTTCGAAGGGATGGACCTCGAAGTAGAAGCAGATCTAGACCAAAACCGGCCCGTAACCGGGCGGTGGACAGCTATGTCTTCATACTATGTGTATATGGTGGATACACCTAAGGAGAAGGAGGGAGACGGCGAAAACGATCCCTTAAAGGACAAGCCTGTCGAAGAACCTCCCAAACGTCGGTGTCCAAAGCGTCGAACTAAATCTCGTAAAGGAAAAGATAGCAACACTGTCACCACCGACGGTGACAGTACGGAGCAAGCCAAAGACCCCGCAGACCCAGTGATGGAGCAGGACGAGCGAGAGGATGGCGAACATAGTCCGAAACCGCTGTCCGATGACAGTGCCGAAGACAGTAATTATGAACCTGTCTCCGAAGAGGATGTTAGCCTGGGCGACGACGAATACATCATCCCAAAAGAACCCTTAGAAGAAAAGCGCTTCCATCGGAGGCTTATTACCACCGCAAGGAGCCTGAAAAAGCAGCAGAGACGGCTTCGTGCAGCACAGGACATGCTCAGTGATAAATGGAACAAAGTGCTAGATGTTGAGCAAAAACATGGCTACAATCGCCAAACCAAAGGCTATCCTAAGTGTAAACTGCTACCCGAATTCGACGACGAGGCCACTGCGCCCATACCACCAAAATATAACACCACTGATAAGCCGGACCGACCACCTTGTGGACGGGACAGAGTGGCTAGCAACGGCGTGCACAAGCCCGCACCCCCAACCCGTAAAGGAAAGGATGATGCGGCTCAAGTACGGAAACACGATTTGCGTGATGACCTGAACAGAAAGGCTAGCAAGACAAAATCCATCCATGGATCTAGGGACCGGGCTCCCACACGGGACGACGGCTATCAAGCTAATCGTGCCGATCATATACCAGTTCGGGGTCAATACCGAATGTCACAACCATTGGACATACACCAAGATATAGAAAAATACAGAGGTGCCGCACACCCTCTGTGCTTCACCGATGAGGTGTTGGATCACAATTTTCCAGAAGGGTTTAAACCCGTGAACATCGAGGCGTACGATGGAACGACGGATCCTGCCATCCGGATAGAAGACTTCATCCTTCACATACACATGGCTCACGGAGATGATCTCCATGCCATTAAATACCTACCCCTCAAGCTGAAAGGACCATCTCGGCACTGGGTAAACAGCCTCCCAGAGAACTCCATTGGGAGTTGGGAAGAACTTGAGAATGCTTTTCGGGCCAATTTTCAAGGGACCTATGTCTGGCCCTCGGATGCTGACGATCTAAGTCACATCATCCAATAACCTGGGGAGTCAGCCCGCAAGCTTTGGAATCGGTTTCTCACTAAGAAGAACCAAATCGTCGACTGTCCGGACGCCGAAGCCTTAGCGGCCTTCAAGCACAGTGTGCGGGACGAATGGCTAGCCAGACACCTCGGACAGGAAAAGCTGAGGACAATGGCAGCCCTAACTACACTCATGACCCACTTTTGCGCGGGCGAGGACAACTGGTTAGCTCGTAGCAGCACCAGCGACCCTGGAACATCTGAAGTCAGGGACGGCAATGGAAAGCCATGACGTAACAAAAACAAACGACGAAATAATGCTGGAAACCCAGATGATACAGCAGTAAACGCCGGATTCAGTGTCTCCAGACCCGGCCAACGGAAGAAGCCATTTAAAAGCAACAAAGATGGTCCATCTAGCCTAGACAAAATATTAGATAGGCCCTCCCAAATCCATGGCACCCCAGAAAAACTTGCAAATCATACCAACCGTAATTGTTGGGTTTTCAATCAGGCCAACAAGCTCAATGCCGAACACAAGGGGAAGGGACCTCAGAGCGAAGACGAGGATGAACCTCGCCAGCCGAATACAGGGGGACAGCAGAAATTTCCACCAGAGATCAAAACATTGAACATGATATATGCCACTCATATCCCAAAGAGGGAGAGCAAGCGCGCACTCCGAGATGTCTATGCCGTCGACCCTGTTGCCCCCAAATTCAACCCATGGTCGGCTTGTCCGATCACTTTTGATCGCATGGATCACCCAACTAGTATCCGTCATGGGGGTTTGGCTGCCCTAGTGCTCGATCGAATAATCGATGGATACCATCCCACCCGAGTCCTTATGGACGGCGGCAACAGTCTCAATCTGATATATCATGACATTGTCCGCAAGATGGGGATCGACCCGTCAAGAATAAAGCCAAGCAGCATGACCTTTAAATGAGTGATACCGGGCGTAGATGCCCGTTGCATGCGCTCTTTAACATTGGAGGTCGTATTCGGCTCTCCTGATAACTTTCGAAGCGAAGAGTTAATCTTCGACAGAGCTCCATTCCGAAGTGGCTATCATGCACTACTCGATAGAATGGCCTTCGCCCGCTTTAATGCAGTCCCGCATTATGCTTATCTAAAGATTAAAATGCCTGGACCATGTGGCGTCATCACGGTCAATGGAAATATGGAGCACTCTCTCCGTATGGAGGAGGACACTGCGTCCTTAGAAGCCGAAGTCCAAAACGGCCTATTCAAGCCGGATAACCTATCAGTCACGGACATGGCTAAATGTGTCCGGCATACGCCTCAGTGCGGCAGCTCAGATGAACTTGAGCTAGATTAGCAGCTACGCCCCCAGCGACTACCCCATAAGGTGATAGCATATGTGCCTCGGGTACATAATTACGCCCTATAAATCCCTTGGGCAACGCTGGGGGCACACTCCATACATATAGTCCATAGTTCGGCTCGACCCTATTCGAACTCTAAAATTATCTTTTAAGGTTCACTAAACGAACCAGTCTTGTTAATGTCCACACTGGATCTCTTTTTCTTTTCCAGTTTTTTTTTTCTTTTTACAGATGGCCATCACACTCCCCCCTTGAAGGACACATCACAGAGGAGGAAACGGCGCACACGTGCAGGAGGGACCCACGCTAAGGTTTCTTTTTAGATTAATACCCTGTGTAAACCTTTTTTCTCTTTCTTGTTTTATACCTTTCTGGCATGTAAAATGTCCAAGAAAGTCATCGGGATTATCTGTAAGCTTACGACTCGCCGTACTCTAAAGGGATATTAATAGAGCAGCTTGATTCACATTATGTTCGGAGTTTTATTCACTCACCATAAATGTTCTCCCCCCACGTCAGATTGCCACATGTGCCTTATCAACAGGGTCCATTACTAGGGGCTGTATTCAGCCCGGTATATGTCGAAAAGTTCGAACACCTATAAGGAGTGTTCGGCGTCCTGGATATTTGCCTTATATGCATCAGTTCTGAATCATGTCTTGGGTCAATATTTGGGTTACCCGACTCCTGTGCTTACCCCTACGTTCCCGATTGTTCGGCTAGGGTGTAAAGGGAGAACTACTGCGATTGGACTTCTGGCTCGTCCGGTCAAGTACCTCAGTAGAGAAAGCCGAAAACTGGCTGTCATGATAGGTGAGAACCTGGTCCGCAATCCGGTGACTTAGTTTATGCTACGATCAATAGTGATCTACCCCGTGTTATACGAAGGGTTGGTTTTTTCGCCCAGCCAGGTGCAATTGGATACCTTAATTAGGGAATATCATATCCGCACCAGGGGCTAGTACCTAGCCCCACTTGTCAAATTCCTATGGCTAAGTGAAAGCAATAACGCCGCATAGTCCGATTGCCTTGTTCGCTCCGCATACACCTCGTACATAGAGCAGGACGTTGGATGAAGAGTGTATATGCATATAACCGAACACCACAGTACTATGTACATAGGGGCTGAAGCCAACGACTGGAATCATCCATGTTTATATAAATAGCCACACAAGAGATAAAATTCGCTCACAATATAGTAGCGCAAAAGTTATATACATCGGTTCATAAGATTAAGTCCTTACAACCGGATACAAGTACTCAAAGAGAACATCCTTTGAGCACTGGCCTTCTACAAGGCGCGCCCCTTCTATGACGTCCTCGAAGTATTTCTTCAGCTTGCGGTGCTCCTTGCCTGCAGGAGGGCCAGCAGTAGCTATATCCTGCGCCCACATCTTCGCCCAGTGCACTTTTACACGAGTGAAGGCCATCCTAGCACCTTCAATGCAGGCCGAACGCTTCAATGCGTCAACCCGCGGACTCGCCTCAATGAGCCGCTTCACCAACCCGAAGTTGCTACTTGGGATTGGATCAGCGGGCCATAGCCGGACTATCAAGTCCTTCATGGCCGAACCCGACATATTGTGCAGCTCGACTAGCTGCTTCATCTAGTCGTTGAGGGGGCACCGGATGTTTTGGCGCATAGAACTGTGACCAAAACAACTTCTCCGTGTCGTTCCCCTCCTCGGCTCGGAAGTATTGGGCGACGTCGGCACTGCTCCTCAGAAGATCAGCAAACACACCTGGAGAACTCCATAACCGTGTCAGCCCAAGATACTTTTGCCCTTCGAAGATGCTCTGTAAGAGAAAGGTCTTACCAGATGCTATCTCTCGTGCCTGCTTGATTTCTTCACAAGCGTTGCGCGCCTCGCTTCGCGCATCCTGGGCAGCCTTAACTGCCGCAGTAAGCTCGAATGCTTGTTCTGAAGTCTTCTCTTCCAATGCCTCACATTTGAGAATGGAATCTTTGAGCTCAACCTCGACTTCGGACACCCGAGCCTAGTGCTTCTCGCACGCGGCCTTTTCGACCTCTAGTTCGGCAACCGCCTTATCAGCGATTGCCTTGCTCGCTTCGGCCTCCTCCTTGGCCTTCACGAACTTGCCTTTAAGGGCCTCGAGCTCAGTGGCGCCAACTGTGTAATACGGAATATCATCAAAGAGTTTATACCAATACTCAATTACCATTATTAGTCTTCTTGATATTTTAATCCGCATACCTTGTATTTCATCTAAACGCTGGATGACGCGGTGATGGCTTCTCGCCCCTCGTTGGTTACCCCAAGTGGAAGGTTTGAGATGCAGTGTAGCGGAAGTTTTCCCTTGGCAATACCAAGGATCGATTTCCCTGAGACTCCCAGTTTCAACAAGAAGGTGTCAACTGCTAACGGCGCCAGATATTAGCAATCAACGTGGACCTGCACACAGATACAAATAACTTTGCTCCCAACGAGTACAGAGAGGTTCTCAAACCCTCCGGCCTTGTAGTTTACAAAGGATCAAACGCAAATAATAGTAGTGATAGATATAATTGCAATAGTAAATAAAAAGCGGAAAGTAAATAGTGGATGTGATCAATGATGGTAATATGGACCGGAGTCTCATGATGTTCACTAGTGATGTCTCTCTCCCAAAAGACGATAAAACAGCTATGTGAGGTAAACGAATTACAGCTGGGCAATTGACAGGACCATGTGCGCAAACCAATGCTGACTAAGTTGCAAGAAAGGTAGAGGTTCAAAGCATGGGCGGTACGCCAAGGTAAGTAGACCGAAATCCATCAATATCTACTACTAATCATCCACCTTGAGATATCTATCCAGAACATCTCGCTGGTATTAAGTTGCGAGTCCCACCCATAGTGTAAACTCAAAGCAACAGACAACTGCATTAAAAGAACTTTGCGTAAAGTAAACAATCCTTGCACCCGCGGGCACAAGCACCATTGTTTTCCCCCTTGTGGCAACAGCACATCCCCTAGACTCATGTTTCTGTCACTCAAGCTAGTCATCGAGGGGCATGAACCCACAATCAAGCATAAAGTTCCCTCTTGGAGTCACTACCTACTACTTGGCCAAAGCAATAAATAACAACGGAGAACATGCAAGAATTACTTACGAACATAAATATAAAAGAGGTGAATCAAATATATTACTCAAACACAATCTGAACATAATCTCATAATCCATCGGATCCCAGCAAACTCATCATAGCAACAGCATAAGGATTACATATGTGCCTCGATCATGTAGGGCAGCTCACGAGGACTAATTAGTGAAGCACAAGAACGGGATGAGAACATCACATAGCTACTGGTCATGGACCCATGGTCCAAGGGAGACTACTCACAACTCATCCGGGAGGCGTCCATGGTGGTGGAGAAGCTCCCGGTGGTGATCCTCCCCTCCGGCAGGGTGCCGGGAAGAGTTCTCCTGGTGCTCCCGATCTTGGAAGCGGCGGCGGCGGCGGCGGAACAGAGATGAGATCGCGAAAAAGAGTTCCCGTCTCGAGGGTTTCGGGAGACGGTATAAATATATGCCAAAGGGGGGCATCAGACGAGGCTCGGGGGGCCCAGGCGCCCCCCCCCCCCGGCGCGGCCAGGGGGGGCCGCGCCACCAGGGCGCCTGGAGCCCTGGTGCCCCCCCCCCGGCTGTAGTTTGGCTACCGGGAACCTTCTGGAACACTGATTTTTTATATAATTTTTCCGGTATTTTTCTGACAGTTCTCGTAATGGGAAAACCTGAAATACAAAAACAGCCGAAAACAGAAACTGGCACTGGGGTGCACTGAGTTAATAGGTTAGTCCAAATTTGATCAAAAGTGTATGGAAGTGTATAAATATCATAGCAATATCACCCAAAAGAGGCATGGAGCAAGCAGAAATTATAGATACGCTTTGGACGTATCAACATCCCCAAGCTTAATTCCTGCTCGTCCTCGAGTAGGTAAATGATAACAAGAATAATTTCTGTGGTGACATGCTATTAACCATATAGGACTTTTTCATAGTCACATGCCAAAAGCTTACTGAGACAATGAATCTATAGTAATTAAGTTGCCTCATGAGAAAATCACAAAGAACTGAAAGTTTTACAATATGATACTGAAACATCAAATAGATTTGTAATGAACATGGTGTGCAAATATGATAAAGTGATATCTCGCTTGCCCCCTTTAGTGAAGCAAAACATAAATGCAGGGGCACCTCCAAGTTTTAAGTGATGACTAGATACAATGATTTCAAAATAAACGATATCACAATCATGCAAAAGACAATGCTACTTTGGGACAATGCACATTACACTCAGAATGACAATCATGCTCTCAGTAGTTGGTGCTTTAAAAGAAGATGGAGACTCTCGAACCGTGGCTTTTGTTGGCAAGGTTGAAAACCCGTAGTCGGAAACAAAGACAAAACATGTACCAGAGCTCTTGGTTTAACAGAGGTAATAATTTTTTTTAGATCATGCATGTTTCGTCAACGAATGCTAGCAGATAACTCAATCACTTCTTGAGATGGACAAGTTTCGAGGAACGGCTCCCGAATGAGGACGATCACATCCTCTTAATCTCCTTTGTTTATCACTGCCAAAGTTTTCTGATTTCTCATGAACAAAGCGTGAAGGAGGGTTTGTTTGTTATATTAATTTTGAGCCGGGCGCACCCAATGCCAGTTCCTTCTCGTATTATGGGTTTGCACATTATACATGCAATCTCGGGGTGAAGCTTGTCCAACTTAAAAAGATTATGAATTAACTACTACTTCCTCATGGACTTAAAACAGAGGCACAAAATAGGAATGCATTTTTCTTTGAATAATTTCGAGGTGGTACATGCAAGTCTCCGTTAGGAATGGCAGGTAAATACCATGTAGGAAGGTATGGTGGACTCATATGGCATAGCTGGTTTAAAAGAAGGTGGATGCACAAGCAGTCAGTCTGCTTAGTACAGGTGGAGGTTAGCAAAAGACTGGGAGCGACCAACTAAGAGAGCAATGACGGTCATAATCATGCAGAGCGACAAAGCAACATTGAATCAGGCATGGGAGTTATATCGCTACTCAGAAACAAAAGATCATCAAGGCTTGACAGACTTTCTTTACAGTCTTAAATATGCGTGAGCATACGCCAAGTCAATCAAAATAAATTCTTTGAAGGAAGATATTACTAAACCATACCACATCATAGGCAAACAAATCATGTTGGTACTCCAATAACACATTGGGAACCCCCCAGCTATTTGAGACTAACCATAAAAAAACATGAACTACTAAGCACCATTATGCACGTAGCATCTTTATCATAGACATATCAACCAATGCAACGGAAGCAAACTCTCTTAATAAGATAAGCATGATAAATAAAGAGAGTTCAAGCAACCAACTAAACGAAAGCTCTTTAAAAAGATAAGCATGAAAGTTAAGAGCTAAGCATGATAGTAGCTATTAAAAGACAAAGAACACACACAGCAAGGATAGACATGAAAATTCTATGTTATGTTCTAGGTAGAAGTGGAGCGTCTTTCTCTCCCACATAAAGAAAGCTGAGTTCCGACTCGTTATGAAAAGCTAAGGAAAACTAAAAAGGAAAACTAAAAGCAAGACGCTCCAAGCATAGTACATAACACATGAAGTGATAAAAATATAGTGGAACGAAAGATGAACTGATAATGTTGATGGAGAAGGGGATGCACGGGGGCATCCCCAAGCTTAGACGCTTGAGTCTCCTTGAATATTTCTTGGGGGTGCATGGGGGCATCCCCAAGCTTGAGCGTTTGACACTCCTCAATCTTTTTATCATCTTCCCTCGCACACTTGAAAACTCCCTTCATACATAACTCATCATAATCTGATTAGCGAGGTTAGTACCCATAATAAAATAATTGTTCCTTACTGGAAATAAAGATATTCTTGAAGTTCTACTGTTTCTCAAGATTGCCAAAAGGTTTTTGCAAAGAAAAAGCAAGCTCTAGGTTTGCAAAATGAAGGAAAGGCAAAACAAGACAGAATCTGTGAAAAACAGAACAGCAGGTAGTAAATGATTTTTTAGGGGCACTTCTGCAACTCTAATAAAAAAACTCAGAACATAAGCACGAAAGATAATTATATAGAGCACGATGTCGAAAAAATTCAGACGAAAAAGATGATCTGGTGATTTTATACGAATTTTTCTATCCAAGGACAGAATCTGTTTCCTGGACAGCACGTCACAACTTTTGAACTTTCTTGCAATCAGAGGCTATACTTGGCACAAAATTGAAAAGCAAAGATACAATGATGATGCTACTGTAGTAACAACATCAAAACACAACAAAAGCAAAATAAAATTTTATTCATGTGGGCTTCCTCCCAAAAGCGCTTTCTTTTATGCCTTTAAGCTAGGCATAATGCATAGAGATCAAGTTTTATCAAGAGTAAAAGAATAGCTAGCCCGTGTAACAGACTCAAAAGGTAACTTAATCTTCTTTCGAGGGAAGTGTTCCATCCCTTTCTTGAGAGGAAACTGGAATTTTATATTCCCCTCCTTCATGTCAATGATAGCACCAACGGTGCGTAGAAAAGGACGTCCCAAAATAATTGGACAAGAAGGTTCACATTCAATGTCCATAATAGTAAAATCAACGGGAACATAGTTGCCATTGACAATGATAAGAACCTCGTCGATCCTCCCCAAAGGTTTCTTTATGGAAGAATCAACGAGACGAACACCAAAAGAACAAGAATCAAAAGGTTTCAATTTAAGCATAACATATATTCTTTTGGGCATAACAGAGGTACTAGCACCAACATCACATAAAGCATAGCAAGAGAAGTTATTCAACTTAATTTTTATCATAGGATCCCAACCATCTTCTAGCTTTCTAGGTATGGAGGCTTCTACTCTAAGTTTCTCCTCCCTAGCTTTGATAAGAGCATTAGTGATATGCTCTGTGAAGGCAAGGTTAAGCGTGCTAGTGCGGGGATCTCTAGACATCTTGTGAAGGAAATCAATAACTTCGGTAAGAGTGCAATTGTCAAAATCAAGGTCACTACTATCAAGTAAGGTGGTAGTGGTGTCCTTTAGGTTCACTTGTTTGGTAGTTTCTATAGTCATAGCATCACCATTAATAGGTCCATTGGGACCAGGAGTGCGTTGGGTGCTAAGAGTTTGGATATCCTCAACAACTTGGATAGTAGCAACAGTGTGGTGGGTAGGAAGGCTCTTAATTCTATCTTCTTCCTCCCTTAGGGGTGCAACCACTTCGGGTTTAGCTGCCATTTGGTTTATCAAAGTGGCTTGTGTGTGGAACATGTTGGAAACTTGGGTCTCAGTGATAGTGAGCCTAGTCTGGAGGTTAGAAATCTTAATATTTATGCTCTCTAATTGTCTACTAATGTTTTGCAAGATAGCAGTATGCTCATTTAATTGCCTCGAGAAGGTTTTGTTTTGTTCATATTGGGTGTGCATGTAATTCTTAGTGGCCTTCTCTGTTTCTAGAAGTTTCTCATAGCGAGGCAAGTCTCTATCTTTTTGGGTGGAGTTCTTGGTGATAGGATAAGCATCGTTGTTCCCATAGGAGGGGAACGGTCTAGGATTGCTACCAAAGTTACTCCTATAAGCATGAGCAATCACAGAATCTAAAGGATCATAACTAGGATCAATAGAAGATTGCTTGGAAAGTAGGTACATGATCAAGTCAGCTTTTTCATTTAGGGAGGAAATCTCCTCGACAGAGTTTACCTTCCTACCTGTTGGAGCGCGTTCGGTGTGCCATTGGGAATAGTTGGTCATCATCTCATCGAGAAGCTTCGTGGCAGCACCAAGTGTAGTTGACATAAAGGTTCTTCCCGCGGCCGAATCTAACAAGTTCCGCGAGGTAAAGTTCAAGCCTGCATAAAAAGTTTGGATAACCATCCAAGTAGTCAAACCATGAGTAGGGCAGTTCTTGATAAGAGATTTCATACGTCCCCAAGTTTGGGCAACGTGTTCATTAGCCAATTGTTTGAAATTCATTATGTTACTCCTTAGTTGGATAATTTTAGCAGGTGGATAGTATTTTCCAATAAAAGCATCTTTGCACTTGTCCCATGAATCTATGCTGTTTCTAGGCAAAGACTGAAACCAAATTTTAGCTCCTCCTCTCAAGGAGAAAGGAAAAAAGCTTAAGCTTAACAATATTACCATCTATTTCTTGGTACTTTTGCATATCACAAAGTTCAACAAAATTGTTTAAGTGTAAAGCAGCATCATCTCCAGCACCGGAGAATTGATCTTTCATGACTAAGTTCAGTAAAGCAGGTTTAATTTCATACGAAGGTGTTGAAGTGGCAGGTGTAGTGATAGGTGTGCAGATAAAGTCATCGTTGTTGTGACTAGTGAAGTCACACAACTTGGTGTTCTCGGTGGAACCCATAGTAGCAAGCAAGCAAGATAACTATTTTTGTGATTTTCGATAAAAGATACTAAAGCAAAAACTGAAAGGTAAACTTAACAAGACTAAAAGCAAAGGTAAAAGATAGCGTGCAACTCCCCTATCCTGAAGAGTGGAGTCGCCAGCAACGGCGCCAGAAAACTTTGCTTGATGGCTTCTCGCCCCTCGTTGGTTACCCCAAGTGGAAGGTTTGAGATGCAGTGTAGCGGAAGTTTTCCCTTGGCAATACCAAGGATCGATTTCCCTGAGACTCCTAGTTTCAACAAGAAGGTGTCAACTGCTAACGGCACCAGATATTAGCAATCAACGTGGACCTGCACACAGATACAAATAACTTTGCTCCCAACGAGTACACAGAGGTTGTCAATCCCTCCGGCCTTGTAGTTTACAAAGGATCAAACGCAAATGATAGTAGTGATAGATATAATTGCAATAGTAAATAAAAAGCGGAAAGTAAATAGTGGATGTGATCAATGATGGTAATATGGACCGGAGTCTCATGATGTTCACTAGTGATGTCTCTCTCCCAAAAGACAATAAAACAGCTATGTGAGGTAAACGAATTACAGCTGGGCAATTGACAGGACCATGTGCGCAAACCAATGCTGACTAAGTTGCAAGAAAGGTAGAGGTTCAAAGCATGGGCGGTACGCCAAGGTAAGTAGACCGAAATCCATCAATATCTACTACTAATCATCCACCTTGAGATATCTATCCAGAACATCTCGCTGGTATTAAGTTGCGAGTCCCACCCATAGTGTAAACTCAAAGCAACAGACAACTGCATTAAAAGAACTTTGCGTAAAGTAAACAATCCTTGCACCCGCGGGCACAAGCACCGTTGTTTTCCCCCTTGTGGCAACAACACATCCCCTAGACTCATGTTTCTGTCACTCAAGCTAGTCATCGAGGGGCATGAACCCACAATCAAGCATAACGTTCCCTCTTGGAGTCACTACGTACTACTTGGCCAAAGCAATAAATAACAACGGAGAACATGCAAGAATTACTTACGAACATAAATATAAAAGAGGTGAATCAAATATATTACTCAAACAAAATCTGAACATAATCTCATAATCCATCGGATCCCAGCAAACTCATCATAGCAACAGCATAAGGATTACATATGTGCCTCGATCATGTAGGGCAGCTCACGAGGACTAATTAGTGAAGCACAAGAACGGGAGGAGAACATCACATAGCTACTGGTCATGGACCCATGGTCCAAGGGAGACTACTCAAAACTCATCCGGGAGGCGTCCATGGTGGTGGAGAAGCTCCCGGTGGTGATCCTCCCCTCCGGCAGGGTGCCGGGAAGAGTTCTCCTGGTGCTCCCGATATTGGAAGCGGCGGCGGCGGCGGAACAGAGATGAGATCGCGAAAAAGAGTTCCCGTCTCGAGGGTTTCGGGAGACGGTATAAATATATGCCAAAGGGGGGCATCAGACGAGGCTTGGGGGGCCCAGGCGCCCCCCGGCGCGGCCAGGGGGGCGCCACCAGGGCGCCTGGAGCCCTGGTGGCCCCCCCGGCTGTACTTTGGCTACCGGGAACCTTCTGGAACGCTGATTTTTTATATAATTTTTCCGGTATTTTTCTTACAGTTCTCGTAATGGGAAAACCTGAAATACAAAAACAGTCGAAAACAGAAACTGGCACTGGGGTGCACTGAGTTAATAGGTTAGTCCAAATATGATCAAAAGTGTATGGAAGTGTATAAATATCATAGCAATATCACCCAAAAGAGGCAAGGAGCAAGTAGAAATTATAGATACGTTTTGGACGTATCACGCGGTCGAGGTCCGCGTTAGCCAGCAAGAGCTTCCGATTTAGTTCGGCAACTTCTGCATCTCGTGCAGTTGCCACAACTAGTGAAGCCTGCTCAAATACAAAAAACATACATTTCAGCTCTAGAATATGCTATACTATGGATGCTTCGTTCGATTTTGTTCAGAATCACACAAAGCATCAGGGGCTACTGGCTATATATGTGTATTTAAAACAAATAAGGTTCCATAAAGAACATTACCTCAAAGCATGTTAACAGGCTGTTGAAAGCTTCATTCAGTCTATCTTTGACGGACTGAGTCATCTTCATCACCGCACCCATTATGGTGCGGTACTCCTCCACGATGGAAGCAATTTGCAGCGCTCCCTCCATAGGGTCTGGTGCCTCCGGATTGACTCCGGGCGCCGTCGTATCCACCCCGCATGGGGGTCTGGTCTTCAGACCCCGGAGCCGCACTAGGCCGCGGGTCAGTATTCGGGAGGGCCCCGAATTGTTTGGTCAAACTTCCCACAAGGTCACCCATCCTCACACTACTCCACCCTGAGCACGCTTAACTTCGTAGTTCTATCCAACCCCAGCACCAGCTCACTTCACAGGCACTTGTTGATATATCTATCATATCAATCCTATTAACCCTTATTGATGTCTAGGAGTTTGTTAATGTTCATGAGTATGATGAAATTTTGAAAATATATTTCAAACTTCCCGGTCATATTACGTATCATATTTTGGAAAAAAAATCAATTTTTTTTCGAAAATTTTATAATTTTTTTTCTATTACTAGTGGCGCACCTAGCAAACGGTGCGCCACTAGTAAGTTTTAAATTTTTGATTTTTTTGCCTCTAGATCTTGAAAGCCCCGTAACTTTTTTTCTATTAGGTTTTTGGGGATTTTCAAAATGTTTAACGGGGTTCTCCCCGTTAAATTCGAATGTAACTTTTCGAGTAGATGATTTTTCATATAAAAAAACTTTTTAATCCGAGTTCGTAGGCAAAAGTTATGCCCGTTTTGCTAAATTCCAGTGATATTTTGCAAATAAAGTCAAAATTCATATTTGTAAATTTTCCCAACAAGTAGACCACATATCACATGGGAAACTTATTTTCTTTTATTTTTTTGACATTTACATTCATTTTCTTTTTTTTTAACTGGAAAAGGCGGTC
>LR738709.1:583664951-583709909 GCA_902687465.1 Secale cereale | reverse complement strand
ACATCCCCTAGACTCATGTTTCTGTCACTCAAGCTAGTCATCGAGGGGCATGAACCCACAATCAAGCATAACGTTCCCTCTTGGAGTCACTATGTATTACTTGGCCAAAGCAATAAATAACAACGGAGAACATGCAAGAATTACTTATGAACATAAATATAAAAGAGGTAGATCAAATATATTACTCAATCACAATCTGAACATAATCTCATAATCCATCGGATCCCAGCAAACTCATCATAGCAACAGCATAAGGATTACATATGTGCCTCGATCATGTAGGGCAGCTCACGAGGACTAATTAGTGAAGCACAAGAACGGGAGGAGAACATCACATAGCTACTGGTCATGGACTCATGGTCCAAGGGAGACTACTCACAACTCATCCGGGAGGCGTCCATGGTGGTGGAGAAGCTCCCGGTGGTGATCCTCCCTTCCGGCAGGGTGCCGGGAAGAGTTCTCCTGGTGCTCCCGATCTTGGAAGCGGCGGCGGCGGTGGAACAGAGATGAGATCGCGAAAAAGAGTTCCCGTCCCGAGGGTTTCGCGGGATGCTCTAAATATATGCCAAAGGGGGGGCACCAGACGGGCTTCGGGGGGCCCAGGCGCCCCCCCCGGTGCGGCCCAGGGGAGGGGCGCGCCGCCAGGGCGCCTGGAGCCCTGGTGCCCCCCCCCCCCGGCTGTACTTCGGGCGCAGGGTAGGTTCCGGAACGCTGATTTTTTATATAATTTTTCTGGATTTTTCCTGACAGTTCTCGTAACGTGAAAACCTGAAATACAAAATCAGCCGAAAACAGAAACTGGCACCGGGGTGCACTGGATTAGTAGGTTAGTCCAAATATGATCAAAAGTGTATGGAAGTGTATGAATATCATAGCAATATCACCCAAAAGTGGCATGGAGCAAGCAGAAATTATAGATACGTTTTGGACGTATCACCGTGGCGGACGGCAAATTACCTATTTCCTGTAGTGATTGCTTTTACTATGCTTGAAGTATTATTGTTTTGATATTTATAAATTTTTATTTTGGGTCTTATGGATCTGAACATTCATGCCACAATAAAGAAGCATTACATTGATAAATATGTTGGGTAGCATTCCACACCAAAAATTCTGTTTTTATCATTTACGTACTCGAGGACGAGTAGGAATTAAGCTTGGGGATGCTTGATACGTCTCCAACGTATCTATAATTTTTTATTGTTCCATGCTATTATATTATCTATCTTGGATTTTTTATGTGCATTTATATGCTATTTTATATGATTTTTGGGACTAACCTATTTACCCAGAGCCCCGTGCCAGTTTCTGTTTTTTCCTTGTTTTTGAGTTTCGCAGAAAACGAATATCAAACGGAGTCCAAACGGTACGAAACTTTACGAAGATTTTTCTTGGACCTGAAGACACCAGATGGACTTGGAGTACACGCCAGAGGATCTGCGAGGCAGTCACAAGGGTGGAGGGCGCGCCCAGAAGGGTAGGGCGCGCCACCTACCTTATGGGCCCCTTGTGTCTCCCCTGACATACTTCTTCTGCCTATAAATTCACATAATTCCAGAAACCCCAGAACATACATCAAAGCACTTTTCCGCCGCCTTAACCTTCTATTCTCGCAAGATCCCACCTGGAGGCCTTTTTCCAGTACTCAGCCAGAGGGGAATCAACCACGGAGGGCATCTACATCAACCCTATTACCCTTCCGATGAATTGTGAGTAGTTTACCACAGACCTATGGGTCCATAGCTAGTAGCTAGATGACTTCTTCTCTCTCTTTGATCTTCAATACAATGTTCTCCTCATTGTTCTTGGATATCTATCCGATGTAATCTTCTTTTGCGGTGTTTTTGTCAAGATTCAATGAATTGTGCATTTATTATCAGATTATCAATGAATAATATTTGAGTTTCTTCTGAATTATTTTATGCATGATCCAAAATCTTAGTAATTCTCTTCAAACTATCGGTTTGGTTTGGCTAACAACATTTGTTTTTCTTGAAATGGGAGAAGTTCTTTGCTTTGGGTTCAATCTTGCGATGTTGAATCCCAGTGATAGAAAGGGACATGGCACATATTGTATTCTTGCCATCGACGATAACAAGATGGGGTTTTCATCATATTACTTGAGTTAATTCCGCTACATCATGTCATCTTGCTTAATGTGTTACTATGTTCTTATGAACTTAATACTCTAGATGCAGAATCATTTCGGTCGATGTGTGGAGTAATAGTAGTAGATCCAGGCATGGGTCGATCTACTTGTCATGGACGTGATGCCTATATTCATAATCATTGCCATAGATGTCGTTATAATTATTCGCTCTTCTATCAATTGCTTGAAAGTTATTTGTTCACCCATCGTAATACTTGCTATCATGGGAGAAGTCTCTAGTGAAACATCTGGCCCCCGGGTCTATTTTACATCTTACAATTTCCAGATCTATTATTTTGCAATCTTTTACTTTTCAATCTATAAACGAAAAAACCAAAAAATATTTACTTTACTAGTTCATCTATCTCTATCAGATCTCACTTTTGTAAATAACCTAGAAGGGATTGACAACCCCTTTATAGCGTTGGGTGCAAGCTTGTTGTTTGTTTGTGCAGGTATTTGGCGACTCGTGTGTAATCTCCTACTGGATTGATACCTTGGTTCTCAAAACTGAGGGAAATACTTACTCCACTTTGCTGCATCACCGTTTCCTTTTCAAGGGAAAAACCAACGCAAGATCAAGAGGTAGCAGTGATGAGAGGGCACGTTACCCCATGCCATAGAAGCTCCTCCTTACACTCCTCGTCGCCTCCAGGAAACTGCGTCATTACTTCCAAGGCCACCCCATCAAGGTTGTTTCAGCTTATCCCTTGCAGAGGGTGCTCTGATACCCCAATGCCACGGGAAGAGTCACCAAATAGAACATCGAGCTGCATGTGTTCCGGCTGGAGTTCAGCACCACCAGAGTCATCAAGGGTGCGGCCCTTGCTGACTTTGTGGCAGGATAGACTGGCGCCCCTGTCCGCGAAGTGAGCGTGGATTGTTCTCTCGTGCCCGGATACGAGGCACCATATGGATGGGTCATGTACTTCGATGGTGCATTCGCACGCGAGGGCGTGGGGGCTGGAGCCGTTCTCATCTCGCCCGCCCAGGACAAGCCCTACTACGTTGTGAAACTCTGCTTCCAGCATGGGGAGAAGGTTTCCAACAACATCGATGAGTATGAGGGCCTTATCGCTGGCCTCAAGGCTGCAACAGCTCTGGGGGTTAGGCCCCTCACCATCAGGGGCGACTCCTAGCTCCTCGTCAACTTCTCCAAGAAGGCATACAAGCCAAAGGACGAGCACAAGGAGGCATACCTCGAGGAGGTACGCAAAATTGAGAAACAATTCTTAGGCTTGGAATTGCATCACGTGCCGCACGGCATGAATAAGGAGGCAGATGACATGGCCAAGAGGGCATCCCGGCGACAACCTCATGAGCCTCGCGTCGTTGAGGAGCGGCTTTTCAAGCCGTCAGCAACTCCCCCCGCTGCGGGATCAGCGTCGCCTCGGGAGGAGCTGCCCCCGGTGCCCTCCTCGGGCACCCCAGCCTGCGGCCCGACCTTGGGAGCCCTCCTGCTTCTCATTCTCGCGCCCCAAGAGGGGTGCTGGTCTGAGGGGTTCAAGGCGTACCTACTCCGGGGCGCCTTGCTTGAGAAGGAGGAAGACGCGGAGCATGTGGCCCGCCAGGCCATCGCATACTGCATCCAAGATGGTTAGCTCTACCGAAAGCGCCCAAACAATGTTTCTCTACGATGCATCTCCAGGAAGCAGGGGTGCGAGCTGCTGGCCGACATACATGGCGGGGACTGCGGGCATCACTCCTCATCGCGCACACTCGTGGGAAAAGCGTTCCGCAGCTGATTCTACTGGCCCACGACGCTCAACAATGCCATTGAACTGGTAAGATCTTGTGAGGCTTGTCAATTCCATGCTAAGCAGATCAACCAGCCCGCTCAGGGCTGAGGTCGCTTAAAGCTACGTCGGTTTTTCCCCAAAGAGGAAGGGGTGATGCACCACAACGGCGGTAGGTATTTCCCTCAGATGTGAAACCAAGGTTATCGAACCAGTAGGAGAACCAAACAACACAAGGTAAACATCACCTGCACACAAATAACAACTTCTCGCAACCCGACGTGTTAAAGGGGTTGTCAATCACTTTCGGGGTACGATGCCTCAAGATAGGCAAAAAGGACGTGAGGAATTTTTAGTAGATTGGTAGATCGAATGCCAAATAAAATAAATAAGAATAAATTGCAGCAAGGTATTTTTGTATTTTTAGTTTAGTAGATCTAAAAATAAATGCAAGGAAAAAGTAGATCGCAAAGTCAAATATATGAGAAAGAAGACCCGGGGGCCGTAGGTTTCACTACTGGCTTCTCTCGAGAAAAATAGCAAACGGTGGGTAAACAAATTATTGTTGGGAAATGATTATTAGACCAACTCCTGCCTGCATCTACTACTATTACTCCACACATCGACCGCTATTCAACATGCATCTAGTGTATTAAGTTCATGGAAAAACGGAGTAATGCATTAAGAACGATAACATGATGTAGACAAGATCCATTTATCTATGGCGTTAGATATGGATCTCGTCGTTTTATCCTTAGTGGCAATGATACATACGTGTCAGTTCCCTTTCTGTCACTGGGATCAAACACCGTAAGATCGAACCCACTACCGGGCACCTCTTCCCATTGCAAGATCAATAGATCAAGTTGGACAAACAAAACCCAAATATCGGAGAAGAAATATGATGCTATAAGAGATTACGCATGTAAGAGATCAAAGAAACTCAAATAACTTTCATGGATATAAAAAGATAGATCTGATCATAAACTCAAAATTCATCGGATCCCAACAAACACACCGCAAAAAGAGTTACATCTTATGGATCTCCAAGAGACCATTGTATTGAGAACCAAAAGAGAGAGAGGAAGCCATTATGCATATCAACAAGCAACCATGTATTTCAAAATATCAATGCTAATATAAGTTACCCCTAGCCCATTATGCTCAACCATTGATCCATTCATGAAACACATTCGTATCTTATTACACCCAATGCTCAAGTACGATCATAGTGTTTCCTAGTTGGTGCTTTTAAGAGAAGATGGAGACTAAAATTCAAAAAAAATGCATAAATGAAAGAAAGGCCCTTCGTAGAGGGAAGTAGGGATTTGTAGAGGCGCCAGAGCTGAAAACTTAGATTGAGAGATAAGTTTTGTTTCGGGAGGTATACTTTTCCCACCAACGAGAACGACTTGAGGTTCCCAACACTTTCCATGCTAAATATATCATAGGTTGTTCCCAAACAGAAAATAAAGTTTATTCCTTTTCTACCAAACTTTCACAAGCCATGGCTAGCCGAATCAATGGTTGCCTTCCATACCAGCACTTTCCAAGGAATTTATTATTTGACAACATAAAGTAAATTTGTTTTTCATTTCGGGACAGGGCATCCCTAATACCTTTGCCTTACTCCCGTGCAATGACAAATGAATAAACAGTCATCGTGAGAATAACACATTTAGCATGAAAATATTGGCCACCCCTCACCGCCTCACGAGCGGTACGAGCACACAAAAGGGAAATTTATTTTGAAAATTAGAGATAGCACATACAAATTTTCTTAGAACGGCAAGGAAATACCGCATATAGGTAGGTATAGTGGACTTTGATAACCCACAAGTATAGGGGATCGTTGTAGCCTTTTACGATAGGTAAGAGTGTCGAACCGAACGAGGAGGTAAAGGTAGAATAAATATTCCCTCAAGTTCTATCGACCACCGATACAACTCTACGCACACTTAACATTTGCTTTACCGAAAACAAGTATAAAACTAGGAGTACTTTGTCGGAACTGGAAATAGGTTGCAAGACAATAAAAGTAGTGTAGTAGCAAGCTTTTTGTATCTCAAGAGAATGATTTGTCCATAGGCCATCAACTACGTTTCTAGATTGATAGCAAGTTTATATGTGGGAGAGGCCACTGCTAGCATATCATCCCTTACTTGGAATTCTATGCACTAATGATTGCAAATCTAGCAAGCATCCCCAACTTCTAAAGTTCATTAGGGTAAAACCCGACCATAGCCTTAAGATATATTGGCCCCCCTTCAAACCCATATGCATCAATTTCTATGCCAGGCTGAAGCCGTTGTCACCCTTGCCCTCCAATACATAGTCCTATCAGCATACAACTAACCCTATGGTGTGATCCACATGAGCTCTCATACGATGGGCACCAAAGGACAACAACATAACCACAAGCAAATAAAACCAACCATAGCAATTTCACCGATAAGCCCGTAGGACAAAACAGATATACTCAAACATCATAGGATAGCCAAACATCATTGAGAAATAATATATGGAGTTGAGCACCATGTTTAAGTAGAGAATTGCAGCGGGAACAGAGAGGTTACATCGCTGCAATGAGGGGGGGAGAGTTGGTGTGGACATTAGCAAGATTGTTGATGTAGATCATCGTCCCGATTGTTGCCCCTGTGGCACTCCGGCGCCACCGGGAGCGAGGGGAAGAGAGCCCACCTCCTTCTTCTTCTTCCTTGGCCTTCTCCCTAGGTGGGAGAAGGGTTCCCCCTCTGGTCCTTGGTCTCCATGGCATGGGAGGGGCGAGAGCGCCTCCGAGATTGGATCAGTATCTCGTCTCTCTCTGTTTCGTGTTCCCAGATCTGGTCGAAAACCGTTTCTTATATTCCCGGAGATCCATAACTCTGATTGCGCTAAGATTTTCACACATTTTTTTCCGGATATAAGCTTCCTTGCACCCGAGGAAGAGGTCCAACCGACGTACGAGGTGGGCACAACCCACCACGCCACACCTGGCTCTTCTGGCGCGCCGTGGTGGGTTGTGCCGACCACGGGCCTCCGTTTGCGGTGTTCCCAACTCTCAAAAATCTCATATATTCCAAAATAATGCTCCATGTAATTTTATTGCATTTGGACTTCGTTTGATATGGATACTCTGTGATACAAAAAACATGCAGAAAACAGGAACTGGCACTAGGCACTGGGTAAGTAAGTTGGTCCAAATAAATCATATAAAAAGTTGCCAAAAGTATGTAAAACATGTATAATATTGGCATGGAATAATAAAAAATTATAGATACGACGGAGACGTATCAGCATCCCCAATCTTAATTCATGCTCGTCCTCGAGTAGGTAAATGATAAAAAAGATAATTTTTGATGTGGAATGCTACCTAGCATAAACTTGATCATATATCTAGTCATGGCATGAATATTAAGAGATGAGTGATTCAAAGCAATAGTCTGTAATTTGACATAAAGACGTCAATACTCGGGCATCCCAGCAAACAATCATGTCTTTCAGAATATAAAATGCTAAAGAACATTATCCCTACAAAATCATATAGTCTTGTCATGCTTTGTCTTCCCAGCTCAATGTATAAATCATGTACTACCACGGTGTCAGCCAAGCAACTGGTTCATACTTTTTAACGCACTTCAGCATTTTCAACTCTCACGCAATACATGAGCTCAAGCCATGGATATAGCAATATAGGTCGAATAGAATGTGGTGGTAGTAGACAAAAGAAGGGAAGAAAGTCTCACATCAACTAGGCAAACTAATGGACTATGGACATGTCCATCAATCGATATCAATGTGAGGAGTAGGGATTGCCATGCAACAGATACCACAAAGAGCTATAAGTGTACGAAAGCTCAACATGAAACTAAGTGGGTATGCATCAAACTACTATGAAACATTCGCACTAGTATATGAAAGTGAAAGCATAGGAGACTCTCTATATGAAAAACATGGTGCTACTTTGAAGCACAAGTGTGGTATTTGCATGCCCCTTTTATTTTCCTCTTTTTTTGGTGGGCTTATTTGGCCTCGTTTTTTTATTTGGGCTTCTTTGGCCTCTTTTACTATTTTTAAATTTCGGAGTCTCATCCCGACTTGTGGGGGAATCATGGTATCCTTTATCCTATCATCATGGGGGCTCTAAAAATTAATAATGATCATCATCACACTTCTATTTACTTATAACTCAAAAGAAATAAAAATTACAACTCGATACCTATGACATAGTATGACTCTAAATGAATGCCTCTAACAGTTTACCCCGATGTGCAATGATCTAGCATAGCAAAGATATAAAAAAATGGACAAGCCATGAAAATATCATGCTAGCTGTCTTACGATCAGGCAAAGCAATATGAAAATGAATGCTCAAGTCAACTATATGATGGAAGTGCATGGCAATATATCTCGGAATGGCTATGGAAATGCCATATTAGGTAGATATGGTGGCTGTTTTGAGGAAGTTATGAAAGGGTGAGAGTGCGTATATTCCATGGACTCACATTAGTCATAAAGAACTCACATACTTATTGCAAAAGTTTATTAGCCCTCGAAGAAAAGTAATACTATGCATGCTCCTAGGGGGGAGGTTGGTAGGAGTTAACCATCGCGCGCCCCCGACCTTCACACAAAGATAGGACAATCAAGGATAAATTGTGCTCCAACTTCCCAGCATAACGAGAGACTATGCGTGCATGCTTCGGGAATCACAAACCTTAACATCAATATCTTACTAATCACAATCATCCACTAGTACCTCACACATATTATCATCTCTATATCGCAAAACTATTGCAAGGAATCAAACATATCATATTCAGTGATCCATAAGTTTTATGTAGGATTTTGTGACTAACCATGCAATTGACCAATTCCGTTTGACTCTCTAAATAGATATAAGTGAAGAATGAGAGTTTAATTATTTCTACAAAAGATCATGCTCTAACAAATATAAGTGAAGCACGAGAGCATTCTACGAACATCGGTTTTCTATGTGAAGAGAAACTGGCAATCCAAACTTCAAATGATATAAGTGAAGACCATGAAGCATTCTATAAAGCCATACTCAAAAGATATAAGTGAACTGCAAACAGCATTTTACAAATCAACCAAGGACCATCTCATAGCAGCATGGTGCATTATTGAAAGAAAAATAAATGGCACACGACGCTCCAAGAATTTACGCATATCATGTGAACGAAACGAATTCGAAAACATACCGATACTTGTTGAAAAAAGATGAGATGCCTTCCGGGGCATCCCCAAGCTTAGACGCTTGAGTCTCCTTGAATATTTACTTGGGGTGACTTGGGCATCCCCAAGCTTGAGCTCTTGCCTCTCCTCCTTCTCCTCACATCGAGACCTCCTCGATCTTTGAACACTTCATCCACACAAAACTTAATCGAACTTTTAGTGGCGGGGTTAGTGCATATGATCAATGAAATCCCACCATGTACTGCTCTAACATTATTTTATAATTATAAAAAAATATTACCCACTGTATGCTATCACAATTCTATCGCCCCAAGTCAGGGAGGCTTCAACAAGAATTCAAACATAAGCAAACAATGAAGCTATAATAGCAATCTGTCAAAACAGGACAGTTTGTAAAGATTTGAACATCCACCATACTTCTGTAACTCTAAAAATTCTGAACATATTAGAAAAAATAAACATTTTTTATAGCTATAATGTGAAAAAAAAATCAGAACCATTTGACCTTGTAGTAAAAAATTAAAAATCGCGCACTACATACAAAGTTTCTGTTTTGCACCGCGCAAACCAACAAGCAATCTAATCATCCTAATGGAAACTCTTGGCACATTATTTTTATAATACAATGGAATTGTACAAGGGGATAATTATTTTATGAGAAACTTCCATGAAAAATTCTACATTGTTTCCATAAGCATGAACACAAGTGTTCAAGGTCGACCCTTATTTCCGCAATGCATCACCTTTCAATCAGTTCTATTTTTGAAAAAGTTTTAGGTTCCCCTCTATATTTTTTTTGTTTTTAAACTTTATAAAAGAACTCAACAGAAATAAATGACACTTTTTTAAACTTCCAGGTTGTCTCCCTGGAAGCGCATTCTTTAAAGCCATTAAGCTAGGCATAAAGTGCTCAAGTAATGAATCCACCCGGATCCCAAGGTATATCAAAGCCAGTTTTAACTAGCAATGATTTGGCATTTAGTAGTGAGCACAGAGTGATATGTGTCATGCAACAACGAAGTATAACTCTCTTCCTATGCATCGTCATGTCATACAAGAACAATGCATGCACATCAAGTAAAGACCAATGCATAGTATAAGCAGTTTCTTGCAATTTTATCGTGTTGATAACATAGAGAGGTGGAGATGTAGTTCCTCTCTCATAATAATTGCAAGTAGGAGCAGCAAGCACATGCATATTATATTCATCAAAAACATCATGGGCAACGGTAAAAGGCAACCCATCAATACAATCCTTAATAAGTGCAAACTTCTCCGATATAGTGTAGTTTGGATAATTCAAAAAGATAATAGGACTATCATGTGTAAGTGCAATACCAACTATCTCATGTTTAACATAAGGAACTATAGCAAGTTCATCTCCATATTCATAATTCATATTGGCATCTTGGCCATAAGCATAGCAAGCACAATCAAAAAGGGATATTTCAAAAGAATCAACAGGATCATAACAATCATCATAGCATTCAGCCTTCGGTAAATTCGATGGGAAATTAAACAATGTATGGGATAAAGAGTTACTCTCATTAGAAGGTGGGAACGGGTGATCAATCCGCTCTTCGTCATTTTGTTCTTCGCTCTCCTCCTCATCTTTTTCATCCAATGAGCTCACAATGTCATTAATTTCTTCTTCCATAGACTCCTGCAAAATATTAGTCTCTTCTTGGACAACGGAGACTTTCCCAATAAACGCATCAATATGGGAATCGTATTTATAATTCAAATAGCAATATTTAAGTATAGCAAGATTTTCAGATCTGTAAATAGCATCATCATAATTTTCATACTTTTCATAAAAACATTTAATTTCACAAGCACCCTTAAAAGCAACAAATTGTTCTATTTGTTCCACATCATAATAATCATATACACCTCTAGCATAAGAAGCTAAGGTTTCATTGTCATTGAAGTCGCATGAAAAGGGTAGGTGTGGAGCTTCAATCCTAGAGCAACAAGTATAATCATATCTCAAGCATAAATCTTGAGCATACCAATGCAACATATAAATTTGATCTCATAATAATTTCCCTTTATGAGTCAAGTGATAATCCCTAAATTATTCACGTTGATCCAACGTTACTCCCATTATCAAGTTGAATGGGGTTTTCTCAGGATTATCAAAGTAGTGCATAATATTTTTCACATAACAAGCATCGAGGGTTTTAGGAGGTTCCCCATCTCCATGAGCAGCAAATACCACTAATTTTTTTGGTGTTTCGTGTTCCATATCCATAACTAAAGATAGAGAACAACTTAGAACAAGAAAATAAAAACTACTTAGTGATAAAGAAAACAAGCACACACGAGAATATTCACCCCACGCTATAACTCCCTGTCAACGGCGCCAGAAAAAGGTCTTGATGACCCACGAGTATAGGGGATCGTTTGTAGCCTTTTTCGATAAGTAAGAGTGTCGAACCAAACGAGGAGCTAAAGGTAGAATAAATATTCCCTCAAGTTCTATCGACCACCGATACAACTCTACGCACACTTAACGTTTGCTTTACCGGAGACAAGTATAAAACTAGGATTACTTTGTGGGAACTTGAAATAGGTTGCAAGACAATAAAAGTAGTGTAGCAGCAAGATTTTTGTATCACAAGAGAATGATTTGTCCATAGGCCATCAACTACGTTACTAGATTGATAGCAAGTTTATATGTGGGAGACGCCACTGCTAGCATATCGTCCCTTACTTAGAATTCTATGCATTTATGATTGGAACTCTAGCAAGAATCCGCAACTACTATCGTTCATTAAGGTAAAACCCAACCATAGCCTTAAGATATATTGGTCCCCCTTCAATCCCATATGCATCAATTTCTATGCCAGGCTGAAGCTGTCATCACCCTTGCCCTCCAATACATAGTCCTATCATCATACAACTAATCCTATGGTGTGACCCACACACGCGCTCATATGTTGGGCACCAAAGGACATCAACATAACCACAAGCAAATTAAACCAACCATAGCAATTTCACCAATAAGCCCGTAGGACAAAACAGATCTACTGAAACATCATAGGATAGCCAAATATCATTGGGAAATAATATATGGAATTGAGCACCATGTTTAAGTAGAGAATTATAGCGGGAATAGAGAGGTTACCCCACTGCAATGAGAGGGAGAGTTGGTGTGTACGGTAGCAAGATTGTTGATGTAGATCGCCGTCCCGATCGTTGTCCTGGTGGCACTCCGGCGCCACCAGAAGCGAGGTGGAGAGAGCCGCCCTCCTTCTTCTTCTTCCTTGGCCTCTTTCCTAGGTGGGAGAAGGGTTCCCCCTCTGGTCCTTGGTCTCCATGGCATGGGAGGGGTAAGAGCCCCTCCGAGATTGGATCTGTCTCTCTGTCTCTCTTTGTTTCGCGTTCCCAGATCTGTCCAAATACCATTTCTTATATTCCCGATGATCCATAACTCCGATTGCGCTAATATTTTTACACGATTTTTTTTCCGGATATAAGCTTCCTTGCGCCCGAAGTAGAGGTTCAACTGACATATGAGGTGGGCACAACCCACCATGCCAGGCCTGGCTCCTCTGGCACGCCGTGATGGTTTGTGCCCACCATGGGGCTCCGTTTGCGGTGTTTCCAACTCTAAAAAATCACATATATTCCAAAATAATGCTCCGTGAAATTTTATTGCATTTGGACTTCATTTGATATGGATACTCTGTGATACAAAAAACATGCAGAAAACAGGAACTGACACTGGGCACTGGGTTAGTAAGTTAGTCCAAATAAATCATATAAAATTTGCCAAAAGTATGTAAAACTTGTATAATATTGGCATGAAACAATCAAAAATTATAGATACGACGGAGATGTATCAGACTCATGTGGTAATACCGGGATAAAGGATTTTGGATGCATAAGTAGAGATCATACTTAGTGCAAAATGAAGGCTACCGAAAGACTGGGAAGCGATCAACCATGAAACAAATAATCTCATATGCGAACATTGAGCATAAATAACACCGAATAATGCACCACAAGTAGGATATAATTTCATTGCATAATTATTGACTTCCACGCTTGCATAGGGAATCACAAACTATAACACTAATATTCTTACTAGAGCACAATTACTCATCAACATAACTCACGTATAACATCATCATGTCTCAAAACTATTACAAGGAATAAATTTTATTTTGTCCAATGATCTTCATGAAAGTTTTTATTATATCCTTCTTGGATATCTATCACTTTGGGACTAAATTTCATGTGTTGCTTTTGATAAGCTCAAATAAATATAAGTGAAGATCATGAGCATAATTTTTCTTTCTTTCTCTCAAAATAATTTAAGTGAAGCAAAAGATAATTTATTTAAAATTTTACTCACTCTCAAATAAATCTAAGTGAATCAAGAGATTATTTCTTCAAAAATACTAAGCACACTGTGCTAAAAAAGATATAAGCGAAGTACTAAATCAAGTCCTAGCTCATAAAAATTTAAGTGAAGCATAGAGAGCTATTCTAACAAGTCATGGCATAATTTTGGCTCTCTCAAATAGGTGTGTACAGCAAGGATTGATGACTTAAAAATCAAAATAAAACAAGCAAGGACTCATATCATACAAGACGCTCCAAGCAAAACACATATCATGTGATGAATAAAAATATAGTCTCGAGTAAAATACCGATAGTTGTTGGAAGAAACGGGGATGCCACTCCGGGGCATCCCCAAGCTTAGTTGGTTGCTCATTTTTGGATAATATCTTGGGATGTTGGGGCATCCCCAAGCTTAGGCTCTTCCATCCTTCCTTCATCCATCATAAGATAACCCAAAACTTGAAAATTTCAATCACACAATACTACAACAAAAACCTTTGTGAGATCCGTTAGTATAAGAAAGCAAACCACTACTATAAGTGTTGTGTAAAACCAATTCAAATTTCGTTTTTGTATTATATCTATTGTGTTCCAACTTTTCTATGGCAAAAACTCATCAAAGAAAACCATAGAGCCATCAAAATAAGCACACAACACAAAGAAAACAGAATCTCTCAAAAACAGAACAGCCTGTAGTAATCTGGAAGATTCAAATACTTACGGAACTCTAAAAATCCTGAAAAAAAATAGGGGCACGTGGGAAATTTGTATATTGATCTTCTGCAAAAAGAATCAACAAAAAAGCGTTTTTTTTGTTAAAAATGAGAATTTTTCTAGTGGGCCCAAAAGTTTCTATTTTTCAGGAAGATCAAATCTACTAACACCCAACGTGTTCCTAAGGCTTTGCTTGGCACAAACCTTTATTCAAACCACAAAAACACATATCAACAGAGATATTAAAGGTTTTTTCACATGAACAGAAAATAAAAAGCAAAAAATTATTTTATTCGTTGGGTTGCCTCCCAGCAAGCTCTTTCTTTATAGCCATTAAGATAGGCTTGGAATTTCAGTGATGCTCACATGAAAGACAAGAATTGAAGCACAAAGAGAGCATCATAAAATATGTGACAAACACATTTAAGTCTAACATACTTCCTATGCATAGGAATTTTATAAGTAAACAAATTATCAGTACAAGAAATGTCTAGCATATGCAAAGGAGAGGAATAAAACATTGAAAATCTCAACATAATGAGAGGTGACTTAGTAATATGAAAATTTCTAGAACCATATTTTCATCTCTCATAATAGTTACATGTAGGATAATACTCAAATTCAACAATATAGCAATCGTATAAAATTTTCTTTTCCTGATCACATGCATAAAAGTCTTATAATCTTCAAAGATAGTGGGATTAACATCAAATAAATACATGATCTCTCCAAACCCACTTTCAATATTATCGCAAACATATTCGTCATGAGGCTTATATAAATTTTCAAGATCGTAGCAAGAATCACCCCAATCATGATCATTGCAATAAGTAGAGGACATATTAAAATTAGCATCCCCAAGCTTGGGGTTTTGCATATTACTAGCATAATTGAAATTAATAGAATTTATTATAACACCATTGTAATCATGTTTTCCATACAAGGAGCTATCATGAATCACTTCATAAATTTCTTCTTTTATCACTTCATCACAATTATCAGATTCATGATTCTCAAGCAAAACTTCATAAAGATAATCTAGTGCGCTCAATTCAGTAGCAATTGGTTCACCATAATTGCATCTTTTAAAAAGATTGGAAAATGGATGAGGATCCATAAATACTTTCCTTACGATTTCCAATAAAATACCCAATTATACTAAACAATCAAGCAAAGTAACCAAGTAAGACATAAGGGCAAACGAAAACAGATCTGACGAGAAAACAACAAATGAAAAAGAGGGCGAATAAAAACGGCAAATGTTTGTGAAGTGGGGGAGATGAAAACGAGAGGCAAATGGCAACTAATGTAATTGTGAGGAGATGAGATTTGTGATTAGGGACCTGTGTCGGGGGAAACTGTCCTCCCACGAGCACCTATGGGACCGGAGCCCCTTCTACGTTGCGGTAAGGGAGCGGAGGGAGCACGGAGAGCAGATCGAGGGGCACACGCGGGCAGTTTTACCCAGGTTCGGGCCGCGCGGACGCGTAAAACCCTACTCCTGCCTTAGGTTGTATTAAGTTCTTGGGCTCGGGAGCTTGAAGAGCTATAGTACTAGCTACACCGAGCGAGTGAGTTGTCTAGGTTTCGAACCCTTTCTACGTTGTGCATGGGCCTCCTTTTATAGCCCAAGGGGTCACCGACAGGTGTCAACGTAGAGGAGGGTAAAAGTGTAATTTTGGTGGTAGTTGTAACAGTGCGTGAACAGTGGTCTTTACCTAACTTTGACAGTGGGGGACAAGGGTATTAACTGCCCGTCGCCGTCGACCCCAAAAGTGTCCGTCCATGCTTCTCTGTTCGCCACGGCGGTAGCCTCGTCACCGTGGCTTGCCACCGTGTGCCCCAGGCTGCACAGCCATCCGCCACGCGTCCCTGGAAGGGCCCCAGGGCGACGCGTGGGCCGATGAGCTGGAGCGCGGGCACACAGCGTAGGTTTCCCCGGCAAGCACCTTGCCGGGGTCTTGATCTTGCCGGGCCCGGAAGCTTGTCGCTCTCCGGGATCTGCCGGGGCGCAAGGTGCGCCGAGGCACCTCTTGAGATATGCATTCCTTGGCTTTCCTGGCAAGCTCCTCTTGCCAGGGTCTTGTGTTAAAGTGATAACCTTGGGCCTGGTACGGCCTTCCCGGCAATATCCTCTTGCCGGGGCCTTGATCCTCTGACTTGCATACTTTGTTTTTGAATGGCTTCATAGGGACCAGAAAGGTTTCCGACGAGCACGTGGTAAGCCCTGCCACGGGAAGCTGCTACTGCCCGTGCACAAGTTGGCGTACTAAGGTACCCCTATCTTAGTACACTGACAGGAGCCCCCGGGCCTGGGCCACACACGGTGCCGAGCGCTGTTGGGCCAGGCCCAAGACAGTGCACGGGCACGCGCGGCCCACGTCAAGCCGTATCCCCTTCCATATCCGCCGCATCCCTCCCTAACGGCACGCGTCGATTGCGGCGTCGTGGGAGAGATCGTGGCCTGTTCTTTAATGGGAAATGCGGAACGTCCCCCACTTCCCCCTTAAAAGCAAAGGAAGCAGGGGCAGTTCCCCTCCATCGTCTTCATTGCGCCATGAATCTCCAGAAACCCCCGCTGCTTCTTGCCTCCGCCCTTCCTCCACCGTCTCCCGCATCCGCGGCGCCGTCGAGCTCCTCGCCTCTTTCCTCGCCGCCCTTGCCATGGCTCCAAAGAGCGACAAGGCGAAGAGCGACAAGGCCAAGAAGGAGAAGTCCGAGCAGGCGGCGAAGCTGGCCGCCCTGCGGAAGAGGTGCGTGGTCTTCGCGCCGAGGCTTGGCGCGAGAGAGCTGCGGGACAAATACTATTTGTTCTGGTCGAGGGAGACCCAAGCTCATCCCCGCACCAGAGTCTTCCCCGCCGTCGCCAAAGACATGTTCCCCGTCGGGTACTTTTTCTTCGCTGCGTTCTTCCATTGTGGTTTGTGCCCTCCGTTCTTGGAGTTCTTCTGTGATGTAAAGAATACATACGGCCTCCACCTCCTAGATTTCACCCCCAATGCCATCCTTACGATGGCCGTTTTCGTACATCTGTGCGAAAACTATGTTGGGGTTCATCCAAGCATAGCCCTCTTTCGCCACTTCTTTATGCCTAGAGTAGAGTCCGGTGCCCCTCTCTCCGGTGGCATCTCCTGGATCTTCAGGCTGAACAAGAAGGACTCGTACCTGAGGGGAGAGCTTCGCGGCAAGTGGGAGGAATGGAGAGCCGATTGGTGCTGGGTGGTGGAAGATAACCCGGAGCCCTTTACCGCGTCGCGCACAACTGCCATAGTGCGCGGCAGGGATTGGAGTGAATTGGCCCCGGAGGACAACAAGCTTAGTATCGCCCTCATCAGGATAATTCGCCTCCGGGTCGCCAATCTGACTATCGGAGATGTTGGAGCAGATTTTCTCCGCCGCCGCATCGCCCCTCTCCAAGAAAGGAAAAGGGCCGCCTGGGAATTCGGCAATGCGGCAGATATCATGAGGCTGCGCCCTGGATTGAACTATAACTTTACTGCCTTGGAGTTGAACGGGATGGTTCGGGAGCTCTTCAAGCACGACCCCAACCACCCGGAGTGGTTCAGACCTTCCCGGGGAGTGGTGCCGCTGTGCAACAGTACTGCCCGAGATTCTCTACGAGCGATGATGCCCGCGTGCGACTCCCATGGCGTCGTCCCCACTTGGATAGAGCCTCCACCGGATACTGTGCTGACCTTCTTCGACAACTTGGTCGAGAAGCCCCGCAACGCCGAGGAGAACAAGGGCCTCACCCGGGCCACTACAGAGCGGGATATAGCCTACATCGCCTCCAGGATGGAGGAGGCCGCCGCAGCCGCGGCCGCGGGCGACTTCGGGTACACTGTGGAAGAGGCGCAGGCCGCGGACGCAGTGAGCCAAGCAGAGGAGGCGGAAATCCTCAAGCTGCTGAAGCTCCCGCCCGAGGAGTTTGCCGGGGAGCCTTCCGTGAAGTTTGCCGGGACGAGCGAGGTTGCCGGAGGGAGCGAGGTCGCCGGACATGGCGCTGAGTCCAGCGGGCCTGCCGAGGAGGAGGAGGATGCAGGGGCCGATGAAGACTCTGGTGGATCTCTAAATCTTGATGACGACGCCTCCTCGTCCTCAGAGAACTCCCCGCCTCCGGCAAGTCCCACACAGCAACCGAAGAAGCGCCTCCGCAAGGCAGCTGAGACGGCGAGGCCGCAGGCGCCTCGACAGCAGCCGACGCGCCGTGCGACGCGCGCCACCAAGACGAGCGAGGTCGTCAAGGAGGCGCCCCGTGCCCGAGCGCCAAGCGGAGGGGGATCTTCCCGGAGCGGAACGGGTGCTCCTTCTGCTCCTCGGGCCTCGGCGACGACGGGGGCCGGGTCTTCGCAGCCCACAGCCCCGGAGACCGCCAAGCGCCCGAGGGAGCATTTTCCTCCAGCTCCTCGCGCGGGAGCGCCGCAGGCGGAGTTCGACTTCTCCGCCCTCAGCTCCGACGAAGAGGAAGAGGAGTAAGTACTTGCACTTCTTTTAGTTTCTTTGATTTTGTCTTGATTTTCCTTGCTGGTTCTGATCCTGCTTTTGTTTTGCTCTCAGGACCTTGACCCAGCGGATGGCGAAGAGGGCCAAGATCCCTGTGGTCGAGATTGAAGACGACTCGCCCGCCGCGGCGACCGGAGACGTGCCAGCGGCAAACTTGCCGGATCAACCTGCTGCTCCGAGGAGCAGCCCCCAGCGCAGCCCCCAGCGTAAGTCTGGTATTTATTTTTCTGCTTAACGGGCGCGCTTAAGGTTGTTGCTTGTACTGATATCTTGTTCTCTTGTGCAGAAGTGGAGCCGCAGCCGCAGGAGAACCCGGAGGTCGCCCCCGATGAGCTACTTGCTCCACCCTCCCCGCCAAGGATGGACTCCCCGGCGAGGGAGAACGCTCCGCCAAGGACGGGTACTCCGCCAAGGGCGAGTACCCCACCAAGGGTGAGCAGCCCGACAAGGGTGAGCACCCCGCCAAGGGAGGGCGCAGGCGGGCCTCCACCAGCAGGGGCCACTACTCCGCCGCCAAGGGAGAATTCCCCGGCGAGGGACCCTGTCGTTGAAGAAGTTCGCGAAGGTAAGTCTTGCAACTCCTTCTTCTTGGATTTGTCTTTTTGGATATTTGCTTGATCCTTTCTTTTCTTTTTCTTCTGCTAGATCCTCCTGCACCGGAGCGGATGGAGACGGAGGCCCCCGCTGAGGAGGAGGTGCACGGCGCCGGCGGCAACACCACTGCCACCGAGGGAATGGCTGGAGCCGACGAGCCTGCCGCTGGAGAGACCGCCCCATCCGCTGATGCCGAGGCTGGGGAAGGGACCGGCGACCAAACCGCTGGCCCGGAGGCCGCGGGAGCGCCGGACGCTGCACCGGCCGCCGACCCCTCCGCATCCGCGGACCGGTCGGGCGTCTACTTGGAGGCCGCCAACGGGGTCTTTATACAAGTCCCGTGGGCGTCCTCGTCTCGAGCACCCGCGGAGGGAGAGACCTTTGACGGGGAGGTCCTCGCCTCCGCTGGTTTGAAGGTTGTTGAAGCGCCCGGCAGCAGCGACGAGCCCGAAGAGGAGAGACTCCTTCGTCGGATCCTGGCCCTGTACCGGGCCAGGCAGGCGAAGTTGGAGTCTCGGGAGGCTCTCGCCGCCAAGGCCGGAGCTGACTTGGAGAAGCGCGCCGCGGAGCTCCGCGCCGACAACCAGGCGGCCCTCCGCAACTTGGTGGAGGAGCGCGAAGAGCTTGGCGGGGCGCAGCAAGCCTTCATCCTTGAGAAAGCTGAGGCCGAGGAGCAGCAGCGGTTGGCCGCCGAGGAGCTGTCCCGGCGAGAAGGAGCGCTCAACCAGCGGAAAGTCGACCTCGATGCCCACGAGGACGACCTCACCGCCCGGGAGCAAGCCATTGGCGGGGCCCTGAAGGAGGCGAGGAGTGCCGCAGCCGCCGCAGAGACTGCCAAGAAAGACGTGGAGGCCAAGGTGAAGCAGCTGGAGCTGTTCCTGAAGGCGAGCGAGGACAGAGTCACCGTGCTCAACGTGGAGCGGGAGAAAGACGCCCACACCAACTCTGAGTTGCAGGTACGTCTCTCCAAGAAGGGCGACGAGCTCACTGCCGCCAAGGATTCCATTGCTGACTTAGAGTTGAAGGTCTCCACTCTTACTGATTCGCTCGACGCCGCCCGGGACTGCGAGACGAAACTGAAGGACGAACTCCGCAAAGAACGGGGCTTGGTGGAGAGTGCCGCCGTCTCAGTGAACAACTTCAGCCGGGCAGTGGAGCAGTGGACTGATGATCTGGTCACCTCCGCTGCCAATATTGACAAGGAGATGATGGCGCTGAGGGCGGAGCATCTCGTGTACTCCCCGGACGAGAACCTCCCCCACAGCGCCAAGTTGAGCCTATTCTTCAGGGGAGTCGCGCCGACGCTTGCGCGGCTGCGGGAGAAGATCCCCGTGCAGCTGGCCGACGAGGCGCGTCGGCTCTGTATGGGCACCATGGAGCGTGTCTTGTCGAAGATCGTCTACCGCAACCCCGATATCAACCTCGTCAACGTCCTCCGCACCTTGCCGCCCGAAGCTGATCAAGAGGCGTTGAAGGCGCAGGTTGCCCACATCGTCGCCAAGGTGGGCAAGATCATGAGGCGTGAAGGCGACCGCGTAGACTAGATTCTTTCTTTCTGCATCTTTTGCCGCTGCCATTTAAACCATAGGCAGTAGTTGATTAGAACAGCAGCAAGCTATCTTTGTAATATACACTTTTATTTTAGATAATCAATGCAGTGTTATCTCCCTTGCTCTTGGTCCTTTGCTTTGTATGCTTTTTACCCTACGCTTTTAGGGAACTTGCCGGCAAGGGGCCCTTGCCGCGAGCGCTGAGTGCTGGACTCTTAGCAGCCTGCTGGCAATACCCTCGCCGGCAAGAAACCTTGCCGCGGCTAGTCGCAGCACACTTAGGTTGCTGAGCGAACTCGAAAATGAAGTAAGGGCGCGACACTTGTCGCAGCTCACTTAAGTCGTTGAGCGTGCTCGAAACAAAGTAAGGGCGCGGCTAGCCACGGGTAGGTTCCTCCGCGCACAGGTTTTCCATACAAAGCGTGGTTGTTCAAGGAAGACAACTAAAATTTGAAAAGTTTGCAATACTCAAACTTGGGTAACTTAGCTTTCACAGATGTTTTGCTCCCCGATAAGGCTTCTCTTTCTTGAACAGTACTTGGTTCATGCCTCCATATCTCCTTCCCCCCCGGCAAACTTGTGCGCGAGGAATACTCCTTCTGCCTAAGAGGGAAAAAGAGGAGGAAAAACAAGTATAGGGCCTCACGGCTTGCTAGTGCTTACCGGGGATGTGCATTGCACAAAGTGTCAAATGATGCATGCAAATAACAAAGAAAAGCATGGAAATGGCAAATGGTGCGAAGCACAAAAGCTTTACTGATGCACGGGATCTGCGCCCGGCTTTGTACAAAGGTTTACATGCAACAGCGGCAAGACTCGTACAAAAGATGGTTGCCGGAGCGGATCACGGCAACCGCGCCTTATGGGTGAAACTTGCGAAGATGCTCTATATTCCAGGAATTGCTCACCGGTAAGCCTTCTTCGGTCTCAAGGCGGACAGCTCCGGGCCTTGTGACTTGTCTCACCCGATAAGGGCCTTCCCACTTCGGCGTCAACTTGTTGGAATTCTTGGCGGACTGAACACGCCGAAGAACAAGGTCGCCTTCCTCGAGACTCATGGCCTTGACCTTGCGGCTATGATAGCGACGCAAGGCTTGCTGGTATCGAGCAGCTCGTACAGCAGCCTGGAGACGTTCCTCCTCGAGGAGCAATGCATCATCTTGTCGAAGTTGCTCTTGCTCGAGCTCATCATAAGCGAGCACTCGAGGAGATCCGTATACGAGTTCCGTGGGGAGAACTGCCTCTGCTCCATAGACAAGAGCAAAGGGTGACTGTCCGGTTCCTCGATTTGGTGTCGTCCTGATTGACCAAAGAGCCGCCGGTAACTCCTCTATCCAGTTTCTTCCGCACTTGCGCAGCCTATCGAAGGTTCTTGTCTTGAGTCCGCGCAGCACTTCAGCATTGGCCCTCTCCGCTTGACCATTGCTCCTCGGGTGAGCAACGGAAGTGAAGCAGACCTTGGCGCCAAGGTCTTGGACGTACTGCATGAAGGTGCGACTTGTAAACTGTGTGCCGTTGTCAGTGATGATCCTGTTAGGGATTCCGAAACGGCAAACAATCGACCTGAAGAACCTGACTGCTGACTGTGCTGTCACCTTTCTCACCGGTTCCACTTCTGGCCACTTTGTGAACTTGTCGATCGCAACGTACAAGTACTCAAAGCCCCCGGGAGCGCGGGGAAAGGGGCCGAGGATATCGAGCCCCCAGACCGAGAAGGGCCAGGACAAAGGGATCGTCTGGAGAGCTTGAGCTGGCTGGTGAATTTGCTTGGCATGGAACTGGCACGCTTCACACTTGGTTACTTGTGCAGTTGCATCTTGGAGGGCTTCTGGCCAGAAGAACCCTTGCCGGAACGCCTTCCCGGCAAGTGCCCTTGCGCCAATGTGGTGTCCACATATGCCTCCATGTATCTCTGCCAACAGCTTCTGTCCATCTTCCCTGGAAATGCACTTCAACCTGACACCATTGAGTCTTCTTCTGTACAGTTCATTGCCAATGAACTGGTACATACTTGACTGCCTGGTTATCTTCTCTATCTCTTCTGGCTTGTCGGGAAGTTCTCCAGTTCGCAGAAAACGGACAATTTGTTGTGCCCATGCTGGAGCCTGGGGCTCAACAGCAAGGACCAAAGGCATGAGGGCTGCTGCGGGAACCTCAGCTTCTACGGCAAGAACCTGCGGCTCTGCCGGGGCTGATGGTCCCCCGGCAAGCCTGCCGGGGCAAGGCTTGTCGGGAACGCCTGCTTCAACTGTACAGACCCTTGGGTCTGCAGGAGCAAACTGTTCCTCAGCATCTTGGCTGTTGATCTTGGGGACCTTGGCGGCGGCTTCTGGAAGATCCGCCGGCAAGTAGTCGCCGGAGACCAATTTTCTCTTTTTGTTTTGCCCAACTGATGGCGTAACAGATGGTTGAGTTAACTTGAGCAGGAAGGTCCCTGGTTCCACAGGTAACTTCATTGCAGCACACTTTGAGAGGCCATCTGCAATATCATTCTGAGCTCTTGGAACGTGCTCCATTTGCAGACCTTCAAAGTGTTCTTCAAGCTTCCTCACTTCATCAACATAAGCTTCCATCAAAGGGCTCTGGTAACTCTTGTTCACTTGTCGGACCACCAACTGTGAATCTCCCCGCACAATCAACTTCTTGATCCCAAGTTCGGCCGCAATTCTGAGGCCGGCAAGCAAACCTTCATACTCAGCAGTATTGTTTGTCGCTTGTTCCTTGGGAAAGTGCATCTGGACAACATACTTGAGGTGCTCCCCGGTGGGCGCTATGAGTACCACGCCGGCACCGGCGCCTTGCAGCGAGAAAGCACCATCAAAGTACATTATCCATTCACTGCTCGCTTCTTGGACGGGGGCGCTTGTCTCTGGGACTTCTTCATCTGGCGTTGGGGTCCATTCCGCTATGAACTCTGCCAAAGCTCTGCTCTGTATGGTTGAAGTACTCTCAAACTTGAGACCAAAGCTTGACAGTTCCAGTGCCCACTCGACGATCCTGCCTGTTGCCTCGGGATTCTGCAATATCCTCTTCAACGAAAAGCGAGTGACCACTGTTATCTCGTGTGCTTGGAAGTAATGGCGCATCTTCCTTGAGGCCATGAGGAGGCCGAAAAGCAACTTCTGCACCCCAGAGTACCTTGACCTAGCCCCCTGCAAGAGGGAACTTACAAAATACACTGGGCGCTGCACCATCTTCTTTCGCACTTCTCCTTGTTCCTGCGCAGACTTGTCCTTGTCGGGGCCAGAGCTTGTCAGGGAAGCCCCCTGCTTGTCATTGGAATTGCTTGCCGGGGATGTGGGCTCTTCCTCTGCCTCCCTCTCCGCTACTAACGCAGCACTAACCACTTGATTGGTTGCCGCTAGGTACAGCAGCAACTTCTCTTGTGGCCTAGGTGCGACAAGTATCGGAGTAGAGGACAGGTATCATTTCAAGTCTTGCAGCGCTGCCTCCGCTTCCGGAGTCCATTCCATAGGACCTGCCTTTTTCAAGATTTTGAAGAAAGGCAGGGCGCGTTCTGCAGACTTTGAAATGAACCTGCTGAGGGCAGCCACACAACCAGCAAGTCTTCTGACGTCCTTGACGCGCTTCGGGGCTTCAATCTGCTCGATGGCTTTTATCTTGTCGGGATTGGCTTCAATCCCCCTCTAGGACACAAAGAACCCGAGAAGCTTGCCGGAGGGGACTCCGAAGACGCACTTCTCGGGGTTCAACTTGAGCTGGATCTTGCGCAGGTTCGCAAACGTTTCTTCCAAGTCTTGGATCAGGGTATCCTTGCTCTTACTCTTGACCACTATATCATCCATGTAAGCTTCTACATTTCTGTGTATCTGTGGCTCAAAAGCCGTGTGCACCACCCTTGCAAATGTCGAGCCTGCATTCTTCAATCCAAAGGGCATGCGTATGAAGCAATATGTGCCGCATGGAGTAATGAATGCAGTCTTCTCTTCGTCTTCCTTGGCCATGAATATCTGGTGGTAACCTGAGTAGGCATCAAGGAAGGAAAGCAGCTCACATCCGGCGGTGGAGTCAACAATCTGGTCAATACGCGGCAAGGGAAATGGATCCTTGGGACATGCTTTATTCACATCGGTGAAGTCTATACAAAGTCTCCACTTCCCATTGGCCTTGCGTACGACAACTGGATTGGCCAACCATGTAGGATGGATTACGCCTCTAACCAGGCCTGCTGCTTCCAACTTCTTTATCTCTTCGGCGATGAATTCTTGGCGCTCCACGGCTTGCTTCCTGACCTTCTGCTTGACGGGCCGCGCATGAGGGCAAACAGCAAGCTTGTGCTCAATCACCTTCCTGGGAACGCCGGGGATGTCAGATGGTTGCCATGCAAACACGTCGACATTCGCCCGCAGGAAGGCAACGAGCGCGCTTTCCTATTTGTCGTCGAGTGTAGCACTGATGGTGAAGGTACCACCAGTGCCATCCTCCTTGGCGGACACCTTCTTGGTTGCCGGTGGAGCTGCCATTCCTTTCTTGCACTTGCCGGTGGAGCTCGATGGCGCGTCCTCGATGGCAGCGTAGCACTCCAAAGAGGTGCGTTTGCCGGAGTGGGCCCCAGAGCTCTTGCCGGACTTGGTCTTGGTCTTCCCCCCTGGAGCTTCAGCGGCAAGTGTGTTGCTTTCTGCTGCGGCTGCTGCATCCCGGTATATCTTGTCGGCGCAGATAAGCGCGTCCTTCTTGTCGCTGGGGACAGAGATGACGCTTATCGGCCCCGGCATCTTGAGTACGTTGTAGGCATAGTGGGAAGCTGCCATGAACTTGGCGAGGGCAGGACGTCCAAGTATCCCATTGTATGGCAATGGGATATCGGCAACATCAAATGTGATCCTCTCTGTCCTGAAGTTGAGCTCCCCGCCAAAGGTCACCGGCAGTGTTATCTTCCCTTTCGGCTTGCTCCTTCCCGGGTTGATCCCTTGGAACGACCCGGTTTCTTCGAGCATGACGTCTGGGATCTGTAGCTTCTTGATCACAGCTGAGGAGATCAAGTTCAGGCCGGCCCCGCCGTCAACCAACATCTTGGTGACCTTGAGGTTGCGGATAGTTGGTGAGACCAACATCGGCAAGCACCCGACCGCAGTTGTGCGGTCAGGGTGGTCCTCAAGGTCAAAGATGATGGGCGTGCCGGACCACTTCAGCAGCCTGCGTGACTCGACGGGCGGCTCAGCTGCATTCACTTCTCGCACCCACTGCTTGAGCTGGCGGTGGGAAGTGTGCAGAGAGGCGCCTCCGTCGACACACAGAACCTCTGTGGCCTTCTGGAACTCCTGCTCGCTGTTGTCTCCTTCCATGTCATCATCGTCGTCTTCATCCTCATCCTTGTCGCGGCCCCGGGGAGGTCTGTCACCTTGCCGCTGCTTGGCCTTGCCGCGGCGTCCTCCCCGGCCATTGAACGGCCGCTTCTTGCTGGGTTCTTCTCCACCTCCTTGGGCCTTCTCCTTGTCACGACGCTCGTATTCAGCCTTCTGCTGCTCTACGAGGTACTCGACTCTCTTGCAGTTCTGGAGATCGTGGCCCTTGGTGCGGTGGATCTTGCAGTACTGCTTGTCGGAGCCGTCCTGCTTGTCGGCTGCCGCTACAGGGGCGGGCTCCTTGCCGGAACCGCCAGCCTGTGCCTTCTTGGCGGGAGCCTCCTTGCCGGACTGCTCGACAACCAGCACCTCCTTGCTCTTCTTTTTTCTGTTGTTCCGCCGCCGGTTCTTTCTTGCCGGGGCGGCATCCTCGCTGTCGCTTCCTCCTGCGCCAGTATCTTCTCCGGGGAGTCTCCTCCCCTCTTCGGCGCGCGTGCACTTGTCAGCCAGAGCGTAGAGCTCACTGACATCCCGGATCTTGGTCATGGCCATCTCCTCCCTCATCCGGCGGTTACGCACATTCTGGTGAAACGCGCTGATAACTGCGGCGGGGTGGACGTCGGGAATGTTGTGCTGGACGCGGCTAAACCTCTGGATGTACTTGCGCAGGGACTCTCCCTCCTTCTGGGCAAGGATGTGGAGATCGCTCTCTTGGCCGTGGGGCTTGTGGCCGCCCATGAAGGCGCCAACAAACTGGTGGCATAGATCCGCCCACGAAGAAATGGAGTTTTCCGGCAAGTGCATAAGCCAAGACCGGACGTTTGGCTTAAGCACCAGCGGGAAGTAGTTGGCTAAGATCTTCTCGTCGCGTCCCCCGGCAGCCTGCACTACTATAGTGTATATGGTGAGGATCTCCGAGGGGTGCGTCTTGCCGTCGTACTTCTCGGGTACGTCGGGCTTGAAGTTCTTCATGCTGGGCCACTGGACTTGCCGCAGCTCACGGGTGAACGCAGGACAACCTGCCGCGTACGGCAAGTCACCTGGTTCACCGGGCGCGTGCGCGTCGACAGCGGTCCCAGCGCACTGATCCGATAGTCTTCAGGCTTCTCGTCGATGCTCGATGCGAGTCCGAGCGTCTTCTTGCCGCCTGTCGTCTAGGACTTGGCGCTGATCGCGGCGAGCCCGCGGATCCGACGGCGCCGTAGAGTCGTCGTCGACGTTGATCTGGTGGGGTGACGATTTCTGCTTCCGCGGCGGGGAGTGCACGGTAGTTGCACCCCCGGCGGTCTTGTTGCCATCGGCCTTCGCTTGGTCGACTTGCCGCGGCCGTGAGGTTGCCGGCTGCTGCGGCGCGTCGTTGTTGGCGAAGGCGATGAGGCTCTGGATCGTCGCCCTCTAGTCTTCGGCCTTGTCTGCCGCTGGAGGGAAATCGAGGAGTAGTTGTGCTCTTGCTAGAGCTTCTGCTGGAGAAGAAGGGAACGGCGGCGAGCGGTGCGAGGAGCGGGACACGCTCGGACTTCTAACAGCGTTAGAAGGAGCACGTTCCCGCCCCAGCGACCGCGCCTTGCTCGTACCAGCTTGCTGGCCTTGAGCATCCCGCGATCCTCCAGCTTGGCTACGCCCCAGCAAGCGTATCGTACCTCCAGTACCACGCCGCTGCGGGTCTTGCACCTCCTTAGAGAGGCGTGGTGCGTCCACGGACACCGAGGCTTTGGAATTCGCCCGGTCATCCGTCTTGTCCTTGGACTTGGTGGCGCCGTGAGTTTCCTCGCCGGCGACCACCCTTCCGCCGGTGTCTCCTCCACCAACCGTTGGTTCTGGTGGTGGTGGGATCGACGCAGACGGGCCTCCGACCTCCGAAGCCTTCTTCTTCGGAGGCATGTTGATGCTGATGAAGTTGATGAAGCTGGAGAGGTTGATGAAGAATGCGCCCGCGTGAGCGCCGGATCAGGTTCGCACAACCTCGACGCCCCCTACCTGGCGCGCCAAAGATGTCGGGGGAAACTGTCCTCCCACGAGCACCTATGGGACCGGAGCCCCTTCTACGTTGCGGTAAGGGAGCGGAGGGAGCACGGAGAGCAGATCGAGGGGCACACGCGGGCAGTTTTACCCAGGTTCGGGCCGCGCGGACGCGTAAAACCCTACTCCTGCCTTAGGTTGTATTAAGTTCTTGGGCTCGGGAGCTTGAAGAGCTACAGTACTAGCTACACCGAGCGAGTGAGTTGTCTAGGTTTCGAACCCTTTCTATGTTGTGCATGGGCCTCCTTTTATAGCCCAAGGGGTCACCGACAGGTGTCAACGTAGAGGAGGGTAAAAGTGTAATTTTGGTGGTAGTTGTAACAGTGCGTGAATAGTGGATGAACAGTGGTCTTTACCTAACTTTGACAGTGGGGGACAAGGGTATTAACTGCCCGTCGCCGTCGACCCCAAAAGTGTCCGTCCATGCTTCTCCGTTCGCCACGGCGGTAGCCTCGTCACCGTGGCTTGCCACCATGTGCCCCAGGCTGCACAGCCATCCGCCACGCGTCCCTGGAAGGGCCCCAGGGCGACGCGCGGGCCGATGAGCTGGAGCGCGGGCACACAGCATAGGTTTCCCCGGTAAGCACCTTGCCGGGGTCTTGATCTTGCCGGGCCCGGAAGCTTGTCGCTCTCCGGGATCTGCCGGGGCGCAAGGTGCGCCGAGGCACCTCTTGAGATATGCATTCCTTGGCTTTCCTGGCAAGCTCCTCTTGCCAGGGTCTTGTGTTAAAGTGATAACCTTGGGCCTGGTACGGCCTTCCCGGCAAGCTCCTCTTGCCGGGGCCTTGATCCTCTGACTTGCATACTTTGTTTTTGAATGGCTTCATAGGGACCAGAAAGGTTTCCGGCGAGCACGTGGTAAGCCCTGCCACGGGAAGCTGCTACTGCCCGTGCACAAGTTGGGGTACTAAGGTACCCCTATCTTAGTACACCGACAACCTGGTATATGTTGAAGGTGCTCCCCGGGAACAGCGCCATAAATTCCTTTTGATGTCGCTTAAAGCTACGTTGGTTTTTCCCCAAACAGGAAGGGACGATGCAGCACAACGGCGGTAGGTATTGCCCTCAGATGTGAAACCAAGGTTACCGAACTAGTAGGAGAACCAAGCAACACAACGTAAACAACACCTCCACACAAATAACAACTTCTCGCAACCCGGCGTGTTAAAGGGGTTGTCAATTCCTTTCGGGGTACGACGCCTCAAGATGGGCACAACGGATGTGAGGAATTTGTAGTTGATTGGTAGATCAAACGCCAAATAAAATAAATAAGAATAAATTGCAGCAAGGTATTTTCGTATTTTTAGTTTAGTAGATCTGAAAATAAATGCAAGGAAAAAGTAGATCGCAAAGGCAAATATATGAGAAAGAAGACCCGGGGGCCGTAGGTTTCAGTAGTGGCTTCTCTCGAGAAAAATAGCAAACGATGGGTAAACAAATTACTGTTGGGCAATTGATAGAACCTCAAATAATTATGACGATATCCATGCACTGATCATTACATAGGCATCACGTCCAAGATTAGTAGACCGACTCCTGCCTGCGTCACCTACTATTACTCCACACATCGACCGCTATCCACCATGCATCTAGTGTATTAAGTTCATGGAAAAGCGGAGTAATGCATTAAGAACAATGACATGATGTAGACAAGATCCATTTTTCTATGGCATTAGATATGGATCTCGTTGTTTTATCCTTAGTGCCAACGATACATACGTGTCGGTTCCCTTTCTGTCACTGGGATCAAACACCGTAAGATCGAACCCACTATCGGGCACCTCTTCCCATTGCAAGATAAATAGATCAATTTGGACAAACAAAACCCAAATATCGGAGAAGAAATACGAGGCTATAAGAGATCAAAGAAACTCAAATAAATTTCATTGATATGAAAAGATAGATCTGATCATAAACTCAAAGTTCATCGGATCCCAACAAACACAAGGCAAAAGAGTTACATCATATGGATCTCCAAGAAACCATTGTATTGAGAACCAAAAGAGAGAGAGGAAGCCATCCAGCTACTAACTATGGACCCGTAGGTCTACAAGGAACTACTCACGCATCATCAGAGAGGTACCAATGGAAGTGGTGATGTAACATCCCAAAATTCTAAATTTTGGAATGTTATATTAAATAGATAGTTTTGATTGCTTGTGTGATGTGATTTGTGAAATTTGAAACTTTTGAAAGTTAAATGTGAGGGAATAAAATGACTTTCCCTAACTTTCACTTTGCATTTATGTTCTCCATGAATTCAAATTCTTTTCATCACGAAACCCTAGAGTGAAGATAATATGACTTCTTCCATTTAACAAAATGAAAAGGGATTTGAAAGGATTTTGAATTCCATCTGAAAGTATTTCAAATTCAGAAACTTTAAGAAACTCAATGATTTTCTCGAGAGAAGTAAAATGACTTCTTCAAATTATAAGAAATGTGAGTTAGAAGTTTTTCTGAAATATTCTACAACCCATTTTCAAATTTGAGTTATTTGGTTTTTATTCAAATTATTTTTCTCCAAAATTAAAATATATGGAAAATAGGGTAAAATGATTCCCTATAGTAAAAAAATTGGAGAGAAATAAATTTGAAATCATTTTGGCATTTTCGAAATGATTTTTATAGGATTTTATTGCAACAGTAGCACTTTATGATTTATTTAAATTTTTGAGGATTTTATTTGACTGTAGAAAAATTGTAGGAAATGTTTTTCTGAAATTTTTGATATATTATATGACTATATAATATTTTTATTTCTTTCTGTTTTATTCATTTTTGTCTCTCAGTATTAAAAAAAACTTTTTCCTCCGCCGAACTAGGCCGGCTCAGCTAGCCGCCACGCCAGGCCAGCCCAGGTCGTGCCGCCTCCCTCCCTCGCGTGCGCGCGTCAGACACCACCGCCGCCTCGACGTCCTTGCTCCGCCCGGACATCTCCGCCGCCTCTTTCTTGACCCCTCCTCCAAGACCACTTCGCCCCCTCTCTTAAATACCTCGCCTCTTCCGCCTTTTCTCTCCTCCTTTTCTCGACTGACGCGCCGCCGCCGCTCGCTTTCCGCCGGTGAGATCCGAGCCGTTGCCGTCGCGTTGCGCCACCGCCGCCGCCTCGCCCGCCCATCGTCGCCACTTAGCCACCACCGCCCCGTGCACTTCTCGCCACCCCGCGCCTCGCCTGAGCCTCGCCGCCGACGCCCCTCGTCGTTGGATGCCGCTCGCCGCCGGAGCTCCGCCTGACCCGCTCCGCCGATCCGGGCCGTCGCCGCCGGTTTCTCGCTGAAGACAGCCCCGAACCGGTACTATCCGCTACCCTGTCCGGTTTTTATTCAAAAAGTCCCGATTTTATAAAAAAACCCGTTCTGGTTTCTTTACAGATCTGGTCAATAGAGTACGTTCACCCGTTAGATTATTTCAACGAAAGGATTCGTTCGTTAGGTTCTGTTAGCGGACGTTCGTCCGATAGAATTTTTTTTTATGTTTGAATTTTAATCAGGGACCTCTTTGTAAATATTTTCTTTGTAGTTTAGCCCCTGCTCTTCAAACCTTCACAACTTTTACTTGTTTGTCCAAATCCAATGAAACCAATGCCCACTTCTTCGTTATGATCCCCTCTTTCTAGTAAAACAACTTAAACATGTTTTTGAAAGTTTTAAAATTCAACTAGTTTTCAATTCGAACTTCGTTTTATCATAACTTGAGTTTCCTAACTCCGATTTAGTTGATTCTTTTGCAAATCGAAGCTCTTGACCTAAATTTTCAGATAAGGCCAAATCCCCTTAGTTTTGGTACTGATAGAAATTGGTTTCTGTTGCAAGAGTCGTTTGCTTGGTTCTGAAGTTTTCTGAGGTGTTTCTTCGTTCTGTTCAATCTTCTGAGTGAATGCTTATGTGTGGTTACTATTGTTTGCTTACGATAGATTGAACGGAGTGTGACGAGTAGATCTATCATGAGTTATGAGTGCAAAGAATCTACATCAACAGTACAAGGCAAGTTCATACTTTGATCATACTTTTCAAATAGCCAGTTTTATTGCATTAGTTATATCCTCAAACACTTGTATGAGTAGGACTGGTTACACAATATGATGCTTTGTAGTTCATGTGGTAGGAACCCAATGACTTGAGATCAACCAAGGGAATATACGCTTTGTTACTTATTGCTTAGCCATGCTCATAGACGTGTATTGGTATGTGAGACTTCATGAAAGTTGCGAGAGTAATACTATTTAACAGAAACTTAAGGTGGCTACTTTCATACACATCTGGGTGGATTGGCTGGGGCACCCTGGAGCACCCATTGGTTTGCCCGGGCACGTTGAGAAACTAGTGTTTGCCCTAGGGGAGCCCGGAGGACCCGTGTGATCACCCTATTGGAATGCCACCCAGGCTCAAAGGGATCATATGATATTTTCATGCCTAGAAACTTCCATGTGCAGCCACAAGCCATTATGGGCTCTCACATAGTTGAGTATGTTGTGTGAGCTCTTTCAATGGTGGACTAGCAGATGTAGGGGGAATGTAGTTGTACCGGTCCATCCGGGGTAAAGAGTGAATGCTTCTGAAAGACTGTGTCTCGGTCATCCGTTTCTCAAACACCATGCAGTGCAAGAAATCAAACGGGGGAGATCAAGTCTTGTGGGGAAAAGTGCACAAACCTCTGCAGAGTGTACAAACTATTTATGAGTAGTCGTGTCCACGGTTATGGATGTCTTTGAGTATCTAGAAGTGGATTATTTATTGATCTCATCACTTGATTTAATAAATTGTTGGGTTATTAATTTTGGTAACTTGGGGATTTGAGATGGAGGAACCATTCTCAATATTGGTTAATTCAACTAAGTAGTAAATAAACTTTATTCCTTTGTTGTAGGGAGAAATCAGCTTTATGCAAAATAAACCTTACAGCCTCCACCAGCCAAATATGCATGTAGTTGTAGGCATTGTTCATCATTACTGCTACAGTGTGAATTTGCCAGTACATTCAATGTACTGACCTACATGGCTGCAACGTCTCATGTTGCAGGAATTATTCGACGGGTAAGTGTTACGTTAGGGTTGCGATGTCTACACTCAGCTTTGCCGTTGGTGTTGATGGGAATCCACAACTTCGTTGTTACTTCCGCTATATGGATTGATGTAATAGTATTTACGTTACTTTATACATGTGATTTACCTCTGTTATAAATCCTCGAGTACTGTGTGTGTCAGCATACCGATCCAGGGATGACACTTAAGCATAGAGACTTCATCCATTTGGGTCGGGTCGCTACAAGATAGTATCCGAGCACATGTTGACTGTAGGACGTGACCCTAGAAACTGGCAAGCCCGTAGAAAAGGATTTCTCTAAAACTTTGTTTTCAAAAAGATTCTTTGCCTCTCTTCTTTTATGAGCTTTGTCAAATATTCTCTTTTACCTTAAATAGTTAGACAATACCCTTTTCCATTTTGACCACTTCGAAGTAAAGAGGATTTCACCATGCATTAGAAGTGTTGAAGCTACAACAGTGGATACTCCAAAGATATGAAGAGTTGACGATTTTGAAGAGATATTGACTTTTAGAAAACCAAACCCCGGTTATGTACTTACGTTAGATGTGACGATTGTGAGCCGTCATTTGTTTGATGTTTTTCGGACGGCCACAAAATAAAACCCGTCTCTTCAAAACTACTATTTGTATTGAGTGTATCTCTTTCCATCTCCCAAATCTCATCCCAAAACCCTTGGACCCATTAGAGGATGAATGAAGATAGACTTGTATTCTCTGGACCAATGACCCAACCGGAGACAGAGCTATGGATACAAAACATCGAGGATGACTTCAAGAAAAATTTGATTGCAAGGACGAATGAAGTTCAATACGCCCTTCAGTACTTTACAAAAAGTGTTGCAGCATGGTGGAAAATGCACCAAGCCATACAAGGATGTAATGGAGCAAAAAGTTGGGAGGAATTCAAGGAGACTCCGTTGAAATCTCGTGTCGTCCGGAAGCGTGGTGACAACCGAAAGAAGAAACCTTGTGCCTGCAGGATTTGTGGAGAAATAGGACACACCTAGAAGGGGCACAAGGATGAATGCCCTCATTGTAGAGAAAGTCACCCAGCTGAAGAATGCCCAACTAGGCAGATTACTTGTTTCTTGTGTGAAGGGACTACCCACTACCCTTCTCAGTGCCACATTTACCCCATGGTGCAACGAACTATCCTGCAGAAGAAAGAAGCAATGAAAGAAGTCCTCCAGCAAACCTTAAGGGAATCCGCGATGGAGGAAGATATTGACGATCCTAATGGAGAAGGCCTAAACAGATATTAGTCTCGTGCTTGCTACTCACGTGGGGAAAAAGGACATCTTTCATAGTATTGCATGAAGGAAAGCTAAGAGTATCTGGGAGACTTCCCGACAAAATAAGTAGAGTTTGATCCACAAAAGATAGAAAAATTGATAGGAACAAAGAAGTCGAGGAAAAGAAAGAGCATGTGTCACCAGAACAACCCAATTTCTGCGGAAAAGGACCTGAGTCACATCACATGTTACACATGCAAGGACTTAGGTCATTACGCTAGCAACTTCCCAACAAGGAAGCCAAGAACCCAGTGAACCAAGATAGTCACCATGAAGTCCCTAGATTTGTCTAATGTCATTAGCTTACGCTGCAAGGAAGTAGGGTATTTTGCTAGGAAAGGTTCAGGACCGAAGAAAGATTGAGCAGAGTAGTTGAGATCTGGATATTAGAATGAAGCATGTAGCTAAATGAGGAATACACTTTTTACGATGTTGAGTTGAGTTATGGAAAGAACATCATAATAGTTCGTGAAGCAATAGAAGTTGAGATGTTTGGAATCTCATATGGAATGTTATTGAGTTGTTGGATGTTGTGAGCGCCTCTCTTGCTATCTCACCCAGACAAAAACCTAGAACCCATGGACAAGCTGACCCCAAACCCTTCTCGGACAAATAACCACATTTCACCCAAGGAAATACCTACATTGTCATGAGTACCCCTTCTATGTTATACCTACAAACGACAACCCTTTATGAGTCTTTACTCAAGGGCCCAGAAACGATCATGACCCTGACTAGCGATCAGGATTACCCAAAGATCCTGAAGGACATGATGAAGCATATTCACCTAGAAGGAGATGCAGTTTAAAAGGGTTATCCCTTCACGGAGAATGGAGTTGAACTTTGGTACATGGAGGTACACCTACACCGTGTGAAAGGAGTTTGCCCAAAAATGATGGGTCAATACTTTTTCATCTCTAGAGTACCACGAAAAACATTCTTCGACTCTATTCGTGAAGCCTCTATGGAGGCCATGCGTCAGATTGGACAAATACTTGAAGCAAGACTTCGTCACACTCAGGAATGCCCGCGTGGGGTTCACGCAGAGATGATGGAGATGAAACACACGGCCAATAGGATGAAGCGAAAGATCGGTGATTTTAAGAATCACATTGCACAATTCCAGTGGGACTGAAGCATCATCAGCAAGGACAAATGAATAAAGATGGAAGGAATGCTTGAACCTACCAAACTATGTGGATGGCAGCATTTGTAGTAAAGCACCTTGGAAATTGGAGTGTTCAATATTGGTTCAGGAGGTAATAAAAAGATTTGATATGAGGAGAATATGAATTACGGATGAACCAGTGCATTTTGTTAGGGCGATACTCTTCTGTGTGAACACAGGACCAAAGGAAAGGAAAAAGGTGTTGCTCCAAAGAGTGGAGTTTGCACCAAATAAGTAGGATTTTATTCTTGATATGATGCTTACCCCACGAGTATGAAGGAAAGAAGTACAATTTAAAGAGGGTGTAATTCTTGAGTGTGGAGCCATAGTGACTTCAAGGATGAGTTAAGGACATACAAGTTCTGAAGTGGACCCATAAGCCGAGGACCTAAGGAGGCTACGTAATCACAAGGGAACCACGAGACTTCTCAGAAGTAATATGTTTCTGCTGTAGTGAAGCAGGGCACTTTGCTAGAGATTGTCCCAAGGATAAGGAGACTGGTGCTAAGTAGTTGAGATGAGCATGCAATGGAAATGCAGTAGATCGTAGCAAGTTGATAATCAATACAGTTAACATCAGGGTATTGATTTTGGATTTTATGAGTTGTTACTATATAGGCAATGAGCGAAATCATGATACGTGGAATAAGATTTTGAAGAGAACTAGTGTTTTCCATTTTAAGAGTGGTAGAACCCAAAACCGTTACCCGAATACAAGAGCTAGTTACGACAAACTTTGGAATGGACCACCCAAGGATGAATGTGAGTAATTACACCTTAGTCTGTACCAATAGAAGGAAGGGCAACCGTACAATTGGATGGACTTAGGAATGCTAAGGAAGCTCGATGTTGGAAGAATGATCAGTTGCAACCTGATGATGAGACCAAGTGTTACTAGTGATGAGATGTGCCATAACCCACAGGCCTCAGCACCTGTCAAGAAGCAAGCACACAATTGCTAAAGGAAAACCACAGGAAGAAGTTATGATTTTGCCAACGGACGATCTTATAGGTGTTTACGCAAAACCCGAGAGTTGCGAAGAACGATAGTTGTTTGTTTGGCTTGCAGAATTAATGGATTTATCCGAACTTAGTTCATTGACAAGAGAAATTCTGCAACACTTGTGAGGATGACCGAGTGTTAGAATGCGAGATTCACTAACCCATATGCAAGGTAATGATTTGGGTGCGGAATGGATTGATCACCATACCGACTTACTCTTATTATTCGCCTCTGTTATACGGGATGGTAAATCTGAGTGACATACCTATAGTAGAGAGACGACGGTGACAAAACCTTGTTTAAACCTTAGAATGGTATGACAAATTTTTCCACTGTACAAGGCAGTTGTTGCCAACCGTAGGATATATGGTGAGAATGAATCCCAGGCCCGTTTTATGCAGGGACCCAATCACATTGTTTCATGACCACCATGAAATACCAATATTTGTTTAGTATTGGCACCAGACCTGTCAACTAAGACGAACCAGTCTCATAAGAACTTTACAAAGATGAAAGGACACAAGAATGGAGGGCAAAGGTTATGCCACTACCGGAAGGGCCCAGATAAGGAATTACCCTGAAAGATTTGAGAAGACCGACCTTGTCAACAACAAGGGCGGAGTATATGAGCTCTTGATAGAACCGTGACCATGATTCTAAGTGTGGTAGCGCACTAGACCATACCAATCAATGGATTTGTTAGGAGACCCCCGAACCCCAACCTATTTCTTGCTAGCCCTTCGAATCTCGAGGACGAGATTCATTTTAAGTGTGGTAGGTTTGTAACATCCCAAAATTCTAAATTTTGGAATGTTATATTAAATAGATACTTTTGATTACTTGTGTGATGTGATGTGTGAAATTGAGTGAAATTAGAAACTTTTGAAAGTTAAATGAGAGGGAATAAAATGACTTTCCCTAACTTTCACTTTGCATTTATGTTCTCCATGAATTCAAATTCTTTACATCACGAAACCCTATAGAGAAGATAATATGGCTTCTTCCTTTTAACAAAATTAAAAGGGATTTGAAAGGATTTTGAATTCCATCTGAAAGTATTTCAAATTCAGAAACTTAAAGCAACTCAAAGATTTTCTCGAGAGAAGATAAAATGACTTCTTCAAATTATAAGAAATATGAGTTGGAAGTTTTTCTGAAATATTCAACTACCCATTTTCAAATTTGAGTTATTTGGTTTTTGTTCAAATTATTTTTCTCGAAAAATAAAATATATGGAAAATAGGGTAAAATGATTCCCTACAGTAGAAAATTGGACATAAATAAATTTGAAATCATTTTGGCATTTTTAAAATGATTTTTATTGGATTTTATTGCAGCAGTAGCACTTTATGATTTATTTAAATTTGTGAGGATCTTATTTGAATGTAGAAAAATGTTCATGTTGTACGAAATGTTTTTCTAAATATTTTGATATATTATATGACTATATAATATTTTTATTTATTTATGTTTTATTCATTTTTGTCTCTGTGTATTTAAAAAAATTTCCTCCGCCGAACTAGGCCGGCCCAGCTAGCCGCCAGGCCAGCCCAACCCAGGTCGCGCCGCCTTCCTCCATCGCGTGCGTGCGTCGAACGCCGTCGCCGCCTCGACGTCCGTGCTCCGCCCGGACATCGTCGTCGCCTCTTTCTTGCCCCCTCCTACAAGACCACTTCACCCCTCTCTTAAATACCTCGCCTCCGCCACGTTTTCTCTCCTCCTCCTTCTCTCGACCGGCGCGCCTCCGCCGCCCGCTCTCCGCCGGCAAGACCCAAGCCGCCGCCGCTGCCTTGCGCCATCGCCACCACCTCGCCCGCCCCGCGTCGCCACTTAGCCACCACCGCCCCGCGCACTCCTCGCCGCCCCACGCCTCGCGTGAGCCCTGCCGCCGACGCCCCTCGTCGCTGGATGCCGCTCGCCACCGGAGCTCCGCCTGACCAGCTCCGCCGATCCAGCCCGTCGCTGCCGGTTTTTCGCTGAAGACCGCCCCGAACCGGTACTAACCGCTGCCCTGTCCGGTTTTTATTCAAAAAAGTCCCGATTTTATAAAGAAACGATCTGGTTTCTTTACAGATCTGGTCAATTAGATTGCGTTCACCCGTTAGGTTATTTCAATGAATGAATTCGTTTGTTAGGTTCTGTTAGCGGACGTTCGTCCGATACAATTTTTTCTTTTTCTGTTTGAATTTTAGTCAGGGACATCTTTGTAAATATTTTCTTTGCAGTTTAGCACCTGCTCTTCAAACCTTCACAACTTTTTACGCGTCCAAATCCAATGAAACCAACGCCCACTTCTTCGTTATGATCTCCTCTTTCCAGTAAAACAACTTAAACATGTTTTTGAAAGTTTTAAAATTTGAATTCAACCAGTTTTGAAATTGAACTTCGTTTGATCATAACTTGAGTTTCGTAACTCCGATTTAGTTGATTCTTTTGCAAATAGAAGCTCTTGAACTAAACTTTTTGATAAGGCCAAATTCCCTTAATTTTGGTACTGTTAGAAAATGGTTTCTGTTGCAAGAGTAATTTGCTTGGTTTTGAAGTTTTTCGAGGTGTTTCTTCATTCTGTTCGATCTTCTGAGTGAAAGCTTATGTGTGGTTACTATTGATTTCTTACGATATTTTGAACGGAGTGTGATGAGTAGATCTATCACGAGTTATGAGTGCGAGGAATCTACATGAACAGTACAAGGCAAGTTCATACTTTGATCATACTTTTCAAATACCCAGTTTTATTGCATTAGTTATGTCCTTACACACTTGCATGAGTAGGACTAGTTACATAATATGATGCTTTGTAGTTCATGAGGTAGGAACCCAATGACTTGAGATCAACCAAGGGAATATACGCTTTGTTACTTATTGCTTAGCCATGCTCGAGACATGGATTGGTATGTGAGACTTCATGAAAGTTGCGAGAGTAATATTATTTAAGGGAAACTTAAGGTGGCTACTTTAATACACTTCTGGGTGGATTGGTTGGGGCACCCTGGAGCACCCAGTGGTTTGCTCGGGCACCTGGAGAAACCAGTGTTTTCCCTAGGGGATCCCGGAGGACCCGTGTGATCACCCTATTGGAATGCCACCCAGGCTCAAAGGGATCATATGATATTTTCATGCCTAGAAACTTCCATGTGCACCCACAAGCCATTATGGGCTCTGGCATAGTTGAGTATGTTGTCTGAGCTCTTTCAGTGGTGGACTAGCAGATGTAGGGCTAATGTAGGTGTACCAGTCCATCCGGGGTAAAGGGCGAATTCTTCTGAAAAACTGTGTCTCGGTCATCCGTTTCTCAAGCACCATGCAGTGCGAGAAATCAAACGGGGGAGATCGAGTCTTGTGGGGAAAACTGCACAAACCTCTACATAGTGTACAAACTATTCATGAGTAGCCATGTCCACGGCTATGGACGTCTTTGAGTACCTAGAAGTGGATTATTTATTGATCTCATCACTTGATTTAATAAAATTGTTGAGTTATTAATTTTGGTAACTTGGGGATTTGAGATGGAGGAACTGTTCTCAATATTTCTTAATTCAACTAAGTAGTAAATAAACTTTATTCCTTTGTTGTAGGGAGAAATCAGCTTTATGCAAAATAAACCTTACAGCCTCCACCAGCCAAATATGCATGTAGTTGTAGGCATTGTTCATCATTACTGCTATAGTGTGAATTTGCGAGTACATTCAATGTACTGGCCTACATGGCTGCAACGTCTCATGTTGCAGGAATTATTCGACGAGTAAGTGTTACGTTAGGGTTGCGCTATCTACACTCAACTTTGTCGTTGGTGTTGATGGGAATCCACAACTTCGTTGTTACTTCCGCTATATAAATTGAGGTCACAGTATTTACGTTACTTTATACATGTGATTTACCTCTGTTATAAATCCTCGAGTACTATGTGTGTAAGCATACCGATTCAGGGATGGCACTTAAGCACAGAGACATGATCCATTCGGGTCGGGTCGCTACAGGTGAACCCCTCCATGATGGTGTCTAGCTTGGATCTGGTGTTTCTAGACTCTGCGGCGGCTAGATGAATATTTCGTTGACTTCCCTAGGGTTTCTGGAATATTATGGTATTTGTAGAGCAAAGAGGCGGTGCAGGAGGCCACCGAGGTGGGCACAACCCACATGGGTGTGCTAGGGGGGCCTTCCTAGGTGCTGCCTTGGCTTATCAGGTGTCTTCTGGTCCATAAAAATTCTCCAAAAAGTTTTCGCGGTGTTTGCGCTTATGTAAAAAAAATGCAGAAAACAGCAACTGGCACTTAGCACTATGTCAATAGGTTGGTACCAAAAAATGATATAAAATGATTGTAAAACATCCAAGAATGATAATATAACGGCATAGAACAATCAAAAATTATAGATACGTTGGAGACGTATCAAGGGCCTCCAGACCATCTCGCTCTCGTGGCCGTTCGTGGTCTGGGGGTTAGATATCCCGGGCCCATTCCCTCGAGCGCCCAGGGGCTACCACTACCTTTATGTCGCCATTGACAAGTTCACCAAGTGGGCGGAGGGGGAGGTCGTTCGCACCATACCATCTGCCTCGGCCGTCAAGTTCATCAAGGGACTCCTGAGTCCTTTCGGGGTCCGCAACTGCATCATCACTGACAACGGCTCTCAGTTCACGAGCAACCATTTCAAAACATATTGCGCTAACCTTGGAACGCAGATATGCTACGCTTTGGTGGCACACCTACGGACAAATGGCCAGGCCGAGCTTGCCAATGCGGAGGTCCCGAGGGGCCTCAAGGCGAGGAGCTTCAAGATGAAACTCGATGCCTGTGGCAGGGGCTGGCTCGATGAGCTCCAGTATGTGTTGTGGTCCATCTGCACCACCACGACCAAGCCCATGGGCGAGACTCCGTTCTTCCTCATCTACGGAGCAGAGGAAGTACTCCCTCAGGAGGTCAAGCATCGCTCCCCGCGGGTCTTGGCGTTTGATGAGGCACGCCAGGACGCCTCGCGGGGGATGCTGGGGGAGGAGCGCCACCGCCAAGCCTCGTATAGTGATGCGAGGTACCAGCAGGTGCTACGGTGGTATCACTGCCACATCATCAGATCCAGGACCCTCGAGGTGGGTGACCACATCCTGAGGCGGGTGCTCTCCAGGGAGGGGTTTCAAAAGCTCTCGCCCATGTGGGAGGGCTCGTTCAGGATCGCCCGTGTCTCAAGGCATGGCGTCGCGCGCCTCGAGACGCAGGTGGGGTCCCCATCCAGAATGCCTGGAACATCCAGCACCTCCGGAAACTATACCCATGAACAAGGTCATGCGCCCGTGAAGATCTCCGCTCGTGACACTCTCACGTAATAATGAGTTGGGGCTGTACACACCCCAGAGTCTCCTGAGTGCCGCCCTTGGGCCTCACGGGGGCTCCCACCCACGTCCTAGTGGAGGCCCCATGCTCCACGCTTGTGGGAAGACAAGAAGACTTGTATAGGTGTCGAACGCGGCTGTTCTTTGCTTGCTTTATGTAGCTGGTTTGTGGTGTCTTGAATGGAATTTAAAAAAATCGTGTTTCATTTGAAGGGTGGGAAATTACTTCTCCTTGCACCGTTTTTCTCTTCCAAGTCGTACCTCACGAGGGGTGGCAGATGCTCGTCGGTCCTCCTCGCCCATCATGCGCGCGGGGGCTGGGCAGGTGTGTGCGCTCGGGCCCGCCCGCGAACACACTTCGCCAAAACTTTAGTGCCTGTGTGACGCTCTCAAACAAGCTCATGGGCACGAAGCCTCCGAAAGGTTCCTAATCTTGCAGTTGCATGGTGCCTCATGAGGTTCAACCACTTCTGAATCACCTCGTGGCAAGACACGCTCTCGCCGCACGCATGGAATTCGGGCACTGGACAGGCACACTCTCGCAGGCCTACTACCTTTTTTCCATTGTAGGGGGAGAAATAAAGAGAACAAAAGCAAGTCGCGTGACTACAGCTGCTCTCGAGGCCCAGCTCCAGCCGCAGTTGGGCTCAGTCGAAGTCCTCCTCCTACTTTACCGGGGCGTGGTGGCGACGCGGCTCGCCTTCCTACCCAGTTCGAGCCCGGTGATGTGGCATCTTGTCGCAGTCGCCGTCACTGCCGTTCTCCTCGGAGGAGGAGCCACCGCTAATGGAGGTGGCGCTACTGTCGCCAAGGGCAAGCTCACCACCAGTGATGGCGCAACCCCTCCGGCCGTCGTTGTCGTTATCGCTTTCCGGGCAGCATCCCGCACGTCGGTCGTCTTCCCCGAACACCCTCACATGTAGGGTCGCACACCGTCATACCTAAAGTGGAGGGTGCACCTCCCGTGGAGGCCCCACACACGGGCGAATGCAGCCACCCACGATTCAGGAACACGTTGCCTGCGGCGGTGACTTCGACATCCACCCATGAGGCCTAGCTGCAGCCAAAGGTCGTGAGGCCCCTCGGCCGGCAGCGTGCCCGTAAAGAAGCACGGGAGTTAGAACCAGATGCCCGCGGGCCTCTCCGACCACATGACAAACTCCGGGGACGCGTTGGCTGAGTGGGACCGCGGCCGCGGTGGCCCGACGACCACCACGCGCCTCCCCCCATCGCCGGAGCCGCCCCATCCACGACATCTCCCATCGCGGGAGGAAGCACCACTGCGGCTGCCTGACGCGACGCAAGCTTTCGAAGGGGTGCACCTGCGCCCCCGAGGGGCCACCGTCAGAGTCGTGGGGTGCTTGCGGGGGCGTCCGCATCCTCTCTTGGGCGGTGGTGAACCTGGCCCCTCCTTGGGGGCCTTCCCCTTTTCCGCAGCGAAAAAACTCCTCACCGGCGCCATGGACACTTCGACGAGACGGCGGGACAAGGAGGAAGAAGGAGGAGCAAGCAGCGAGAAGATGGAGATGAGCAAGGGCTCCGCCCCCCCCCCCCATTTATAGCCAGAGGGAGGCCAACCGTCGGCCTCCCACAATTCCTAGTAATGAAGGTTTTTTCTGCATGCAACACGCAGTTGTCAAGTCAAACAGTTGTCGAGGTTGTGTGGGGAAGTGGAGACGCCCATGTCCCATCAGGCGCCACACGTCGACTCGGTCCACAGGAGATTGGGGCCTGCGGCGCTTCATCCTTGCCTCCTGGATTTCCCTCGAAGCCAAGTCCGAGCCCGCCTTGGGCCCGGGTGCTACTGTCGGCATTCTGGGAACCAGAGTACCCAGACTTGCCTGCCTGCAGTCCACGGCATGCCTCTATCGGTGGCCTGGTACAGCACATCTTCGGCATCAAGAAGGCAAGACCCTCGCGAGGCGGATGACGTCATGACCTCCGAAGGGAGCGGCCTCCCCAGGCGGCCTCCCGAGGAGCGAAGATTCCTATGCAAGCGCCCATCTCATGAGGGTCAAGTGACGCAAGCCATGACAACCAAGGCCAGGCAGGTGATAGCGGCCGCAGAGTAGCAGGTTTCCTCTTTGGTGCTAAGGAGGCAAGTGTAGTCGTGGAGTCCCAAGGGATCAGCCAAAGGTTTACATTCCTGTGCAACAAGACCAAGACTGCCAGGACGGCTGGACGGATGTCATCACCGAGCCCGCCACGGTGTCACGGCCAGAAGCTTTGCAGGCGAACACCACCTTCGTCAGGATAAGATGTACTTCTTGTATCCTTTCAACTTGGCCGTTGTGGGATCCATGCCGCTATATATAGGCTAGCCACCACCATAGCAAGGGCATCGAACCCTCACTAGCTAACACTCACCCAAGAACATGCCTCCTGGGGCTGTTCTTCCTCTGTACTAGTTCATCCTCAGCCCCCGCGAGGCTAATCCCCCCAAAGCAGGAGTAGGCAGTACTGCAGGATGCTGCTAACATGACACTACGATGAGAGACCCTTCGACAAAACTGTGTGTGATGCCATAATCGCAAACGGTGGTGTAAAAAACCGTCAAAAAAGGTGCAAAACGTTTGCGATGGCGGATCCATCAAACACGGTTCAGATTTTAGTTACGTATGTGATGCAGGGCATACGGTTTAGTTCAATTAACTATTTGCGATGAGGAGGAACAAAAGAAACGGGCAGCCAGATGGAGGTGTGTGCGATATACATCATACGGTTCAGACGGATGAACTGTTTGTGATTAGGAAACACAAAAGAAACGGTCAGCCAGATGATGCTATGTGCGATATACGGAATGCGGTTCACTTGGATGAACTGTTTGCATTGACACATGAAAACAGAAACGGTTCAACTTAACAAGATGTGTGTAATACGCGGCAAACAGGTCTGTAATCAGAATTGTGTGTGAAGACCGATAATAACACAGACGGTTGCGGCTAATAAGATGTGCACGTTGTGCGATGGGATTGCCTAC
>LR738709.1:583605445-583664879 GCA_902687465.1 Secale cereale | reverse complement strand
ACACACACACACACACACACACACACACACACACACACACACACACACACACATATATATATATATAGGAAAATGGGTTAGTACACCCAGGAGTACATACTCCCATGCCATGTGTCATTTATTTTTTATTTTTTATTGATTCTTACCATGTCCTCGCAACAAACCCAGAAGCCATCACGTGGAGTTTGAAAAGTTGTTCCATACTAATAGGGATAAGGCACACACAGAATTCTTGTTGGCCCTGTATTAGCATGTATCTTCTTCCATTAAAACCAATCCACCTAATGATTCAGGCGGGTAGACAAGAACTCACCGGTGGCGGCTCGATGACTCGACGAGGGAGATCGGATGCAGTTGGCGCAACTAGCAGACAAGATGGTGATGTGCAACCGGGGGCCTTGACGTTGAATATCATATGCAACTGGCAATGTGCTCTCCTCAATGTCTTCCCTTCCAATTTGCCGGCCCTAGAAAAGACTGGATCCACGTACTTGTGGTGCTTCATCTACCAGTCGGTTCATATGCAGGTGACGACAAGAGGCCAATGCATGCAATTGTTAATGACTGTCCATAAATACGGGACCAACTCGTCAAGGTGCAGCATCTATTCAATATTTTTTGTAGTCGGTGAATATAAGATGGAGCAGCAAAAGCATGCTTCAATCACTCTTTCCTTGACTAATTCATTGCTCAATCAGGCAGAATTTCCCAAGATGCCATGTGGAGGTGATGTACAGCCTGACGTCATGGTGATTTGGATGCGTTGGACTTCCGACGTAGTGCTGCCCGTCATGAGTGTGTGCTTGCCGGCTGAAACTAACGGCAACAACATGTTTTTGCAACCAAGAACATATGAATTAGCCAAGCTAGCCACCCCAGGATGCATATGTGTAATATGTGCATGCGTTGTCATACGTTTCTCTACGTATGTTTTTAGATAAAAGGCAGAAGCCCGGCTTTATAGATAAAGCCACCAGGCAGAATTCAACAGACATAACGGACAACAAAGACGTTACTTAGAGTATCACCCAACATGGACGACCAGAAGAAGTAGCGTACATGGCTCCCAGGCCAGTACACAGCACGCAGGCCGGAGGGACTACAGACGCCAAACATAGGACCAGCAACACCTAGCTTTCGGCACTGGGTGGAGATAGGGAGATAGCAGAAGACCGGATCTTTGAAATCATCAAATCAAGCACATCCCTATCCGCCTCGTTAATCAATAATCTCCACTGGTGCAAGAACACGCAAGTTTTAAATAAGAAATCAGTAGGCTTAGCAGGAAAAACATGTTCAATAGTAAATTTGTTTCTAGTCGTCCACAGCGCCCAGCACATCGCAGCAAAGCACACCCAACAAATTCTCCTCTGGGCCCCAACCAGATTCGTAGCCAGGAGACGATGCTCAGAGAAGGAAGATGGACTCCAGGCAACATGCAGCTAGTATCTGATACAACACCAAAATAAATTGGCCAGAACACATGAGAAGAAAACATGCATATTATCTTCTCTCAGCCCACAAAGGGCGCAGCGATCAGACCCAGGCCCATTGCGCGTGCGGATCTGATCACCAGTCGGAAGCCGCCCGCGAGAAGCTTGCCAGAGAAAGATCTTGATCTTAGGGGGAATACGAGCCCTCTAGATCCACTTAAATTTGGAAGTAGTAGAACCTGAGATGAGTTTGCCATAAAGCGCTTTCACCGAAAAGCGACCAGAAGACGAATGATACCACACCATCGAGTCCTCCTCCTCCGAGAGCACAGGGAAGAAGGCAACAAGCCACTGCCAGTCATACAACTCTTCAGGAGAAAGAGTACGACGAAGATGCATATCCAAATTATTAGAAGAGAGCTCAAAGATTGAGATCTCAGGGTCAGGACAGTAAGAAAAAAGAACAGGAAAAGCAACAGCCAACGTGCTCGATCCACACCACCAATCGAGCCAAAATCTAGTGGATCTACCATTGTGAACGACAAACTTGACGAGGCTTTGAAAAGTAGGCATCAACTTAACAAGATCTCTCCAGAACTGGGACGCTCCGGAAGCAGGAGCAAACATAGGGCTAGAGGTAGGGAAGTACTTAGCTTTGAGAATTTGAAGCCAAAGAGGTCTGTCCGAGGTCGCGGTCATGATCTTCCACCACCATTTGATGATCAGGCATTTGTTCATGACAAGAGTGTTTATGATACCCAGCACCCCAAGGCTTTTGGGTCTGCAGATTAGACCCCACTTGACCATGCGTATTTGCGTTTGTTATCGGCCGCGTTCCAATAGAAAGCACCTCTATATTTGTCAAACCCAGCGTGAGTGCCAATCGAAAGAAAATAAAACCCCATAAGGAACATTGGAATGGAAGAAAGACAAGCATTAATAAGGGCAACTTTACTAGCCTGAGTATTGTATCTACCCCTCCAGGGCATAACGCGATTGCCCACTTTGTTCACTGTGGGAGCAAAGTTTTTAGCAAGAAGTTTGTCGAATGAGATAGGGAGGCCAAGGTATTTGATAGGAAAGGACCCAAGGGAGCAATTCAAAAGGCGAGCAACACGCAACGCCTCGTCATCCGAGACACCAGTAACAATGACCTTGCTTTTAGAGAAGTTTATCTTAGGGCCAGAAAGGGCTTCGAAAGAGAGCAGAAGGAATTTAAGGTGGGTGAGGCATTGATCATTAAGCTCCACCGTAATAATCATATCATCAGCATATTGCAAATGAGTAATTCCCTAGGGAATGAGGTGGGAGCTAACAGGAGTAATGTGGCCGGCCTCCGCTGCCCTAGACAAGATATTAGCGAGGGCATCCGCCAGAAAGTTAAAGAGGATAGGAGAGGCTGGGTCCCCTTACCGCAAGCCTCTAGAGTTTTAAATAAATTTCTCACTTTCTCATTAACCGAAATGGCAGTGTGGCCGCCCATGACGAATTGTATGATACGATGAACCAAACCACCATCAAAGCCTTTAGCCAGCAAGACTTGTCTTAAGAAACACCAACTAACCGAATCGTAAGCTTTTTTGAAATCTAGCATAAGGATGACAGCCTTACTGCAAGATTTGTGAATATCATGGACGATCTCATGAAGGCATAAGACCCCATCCAGAATAAAATGCCCCTTAACAAAAGCGGATTGAGTAAACGAGAGGGTACGATGAGCCACAGGAGTGAGACAAGTGGCCAATCACTTGGCAGGGAATTTGGCAAAATTATTGATAAGCGCAATAGGCCTAAACTGAGAAATAAGCTCCGGACCCTTGATCTTAGGAATGAGGGAGATGACCACATAATTGAGCCTAGAAATATCTACCGTCCCCAAACAATAAAATTGGATGATAGCACAGATTAGATGCTTAAGTGGGGGCCAAAAAGATTTAAAGAAAGGAATCGAAAAGCCGTCTGGGACGGAAGTAGAGTTAGGGTTAGCTTTACGGATGGAAGTGAAGATCTCCTCTTCAGAGAAAGGAACCATAAGATCGAGGTTTTCCTCCTGAGAAACCCTATCCCTTTGAGCCCAAAAGGCAGGGGCCAACTTGAAGCCCTGATCAGGTTTAGCAGATAGGAGTGAGGAGAAAAATTGGACAATATGATTCATGATGATAGCATGGTCCGACACCCTGATCCCATCAATTAGTAAACTATCAATCAGGCACCTACGACGCCTACCATTAGCGATGGCAAAAAAAATAAGCAGTAGGGGAGTCTCCTTTAAGAATCCAGTTGATCGTGCCCCTTTAACACCAGTAAGCCTCTGCGAGACGGTGCAACTGCACCAGGCATTGTTCGAGGGAGAAACGTAAGGACCACTCTGAGTCAGACAAGCCAGAAGAATCACCCCGAGCGTCTAAAGCCTCAATCTAAGAAGTGAGAAGCGCATTGTCTCTGCGTTCTTGCACCGCGTGATTATCAGACCAACCCCGCAGAAACTTGCGCAAAGAATATGAGCAGAAGTGCCAATCATGCATGGGTCTGAAAGAGCGACAACCAGTCAAGAGGAGGGCAACGGTTCAAACAAAGAAGATCACGGAACCTAGGGGGAGAAGACACACCGCGCAGCCCCACATCAAGAATGAGTGGGGCATGATCCGAGCCAAGTATAGCCTTAGATTTGAGGAAAGCAAGGGGAAAGAGGGAGTCCCAGCTCGAGCAAATCAGAACGCAATCCAGGATAGAACGAATAGGAGAAACCTGATGATTAGTCCAAGTAAACCTAGAACCCACCCTAGGCATTTCACGAAGAACGCTAGTGCTAATGAAGTCATTGAAAGCATCAGCCAAAGTCTAGGAGAAGTTATTAGTGTTCTTATCAGAAGGGTACTGTAACAGATTGAAGTCACCACCAATTAACAGGGGAAGAGTGCAGGATTCGACCCAGAATAGGGGAGAAAGAGAATGATCCGCGGGACCGTAAACAACCATCACTTCCCAAAGTGTATTAAGCTGACGGTGAAACACAACCGCACTAGCCCAGTAAATGTAGTGATCAAAGGTAACCAAATCAAAGACGTCGCGTTTGGACCCAATAAGAATACCACCCGAGTGGCCCGAAGAGGGGAGCCACTTCCAGTCAAAACAACCGACGCCCGTAACAGCAGAAAGCTCCTGAGGAGAAAAGGAAGGTTTAAAGGTTTCAACTACCCCGACCAGGTCACTATTCTCCTCCCTTACAATGTCTTGATCTGGTCCCGGCGCCCCCGAGCCCCGAAACCTCTAACATTCTAGAAAAGCACTTTCATTTGAAGGATAGGTTCTTAATACGCAAGCTCGACCTGCAAGGAGCCAAGCAGGTTTTAACACGTTTAGGGGCACCCTTCTTCTTAGTGAGAGGGGGATTGGCAGAACTAGCCAGACCCCCCCCCTCCGAACCCCCCAGCCACAACCAGAGGAGTAGGAGGAGCCGCCACAAGCTCTTTAGCTTTGGCAAGCGCAGCCAGAGCCACCTCATTGGCCCGAATTAAAGCAAGGAGGGAGGAAGGAGAACCAACGTTGTGATCAAGAGAAATACCCACATCCAAAATGACTTTGGTCAAATGATCATCCGAATATGCAGACAAAACGATCCTAACAGGGGAAGAAGGAGGAGGGACTGGCGAGGGGTGCGGGAGAGGAATACCATGAAGCCGGAAGATCGCGGGCCGCCGCACGACGAGCGGCCATGTCAGCCACCCGCATCCCAGAGTTGCGAAGCCGGCCACTTTTGTGCGTCGTAGAAGAAGGAGAGCGAAGTAGAGTGGAGCGCGCCGCCATCGGAGAGGCCTATCCCGCTCCCCCAAATCATTATCCAGACACCGGCAAAGCCCAGCCGCTGAAAGCTTGGTGCCCGAGGAAGCCCGGCTACGAGCCAAGAACTTCCGGACCGAGGACATGCGCTTGGGCATGGAGCCAACCGAGGCACGCGGAGGGGAGGCGGGGAGATCTTCAATGCCCAACAAAGAAGGAGAGCCCTGACAAACCGACAGGTTCGAGAAGACACCAGAGACAGGGGTACCAACAACGGGAGCAGCCGGCGCAGCCGGAACAGAAGCATTCTCAGCCAAAGAGTCATTTCCATTAGCCTTATCCTGAGACGCACTTTCCTTGAACATCTCCCTGGATTCAGAGCCCAAGACCTCCCATTCCGAAGACATAAAACGTGGCCGAGAGTCCCCTCTCCGATTGCCAGCATCGTCGCCCACTCCCCCGCCACGGTTCTCCGCCGGCGGGGGCGGGGGAGGGGGGAATGTTGGGATTGGCACCACCTTCAGCGCGGACCCGCAGCCGAAACCCATCAGACGAGGGGAAAACATCAACAGAGCCATGATGGCAAAGTGGATACACCGCCCAGATCTTGAGACGGGCAGGGCCAAGGACAGATATAGATTCCGTATCCACCATGATGGGCTTGCCAACCAGAACCCCAAAGTCCATGACGAAGTCAACAGAGCGCACAGAAGGAGGAATGTCATCGATGAGGACCCATGTTTCCGAGAGGGAGGGGATAGGATGAGCACCATTAGAAGAAGCCTTGACAGACACCACGAGTTGATTGAGGGGTAGAGTGAAGCTGGATCAAGAGGAGATCATCTTGAGACTGCTCTTGGAGGGGAAGACCACTGCAAAGTCGAAATCAGAGAGCTGCCTAATATGCCAATCCATGCCTCCGTCATTCCAAAGCTTGAGTTCATCCCAGGAGGGTATGGGAGGAAATTTTGTGGTCTTTGATGGATATGATAGCAGCGTTAGAAAGAGCAGGGGCCACCGCCACCTGAGGGATCTCGCCATCGAGCGCGAAAAAAGAACAACCAGGGAGACCTTGCCCGAAAAGCTTGAAGGAGGCATGCTTGCGGCGGTTCTGACAATCAACCGTGAGATGGCCCTCATCTCTACAGATCAGACAGTAGGGGGGATTGAGGTAGCAGGATTCAAAGTGACCAGGTTGAAGGCACGCGAAGCATGTGAGGTTAGGGTTTGGCGGTTGGGAAAGAGGAGGGGGCAAACGAGCCGGTGCAGGAGGGGGAGGGGAAAGGATCCCATCACCCAAGCCAGTGGAGGAGGAGCCAGGACCGAAAGCCGGAGGAAGACGGCCGCAAGCACCAGATCCAGCGCCCCTGCGACCCATCTGGCGACCGACGGGCCCCGAGGACACGCCACCAGATCGGCCACCACGAGCTGGGGGAGGAGGACCACGAGGGAGGCGGAGGAGGAGGACGAATACCCGGACCAGCGCAGCCATCCACCACTGCGACATCCGAGCGATTGGACCTAGATCCACCTGATCCAGGGGCCTCCGACCCAGATGCCGCCACAGATGCCGCTGCTCTCTGAGCACGCTCATCCCTCTGAAGCCACTCGGGCCCCGCTGCCCAAGCCTCACGCTCGCGAGCCACTTGTGACCGAGCCGCCTGCTCGGCCTCAAGCTTAGAGCGAAGGGACGCCTCGAGCTCCAGATCCACCTCGCCATCGCCGGAGCCCTCCCGCCGCCGTTTCTAACCCGAGATGGCCTCGCTCGAGGACCCACGCAAACAATCCATGGCCACCATGGCCGCGAAGGACAGGGAGAGAGGAGGAGGGGGAGATCAGTGGTAGGTGGGGATGCAGAAACGAGAGCGCCGCAGGTCAGAAAGAGAAGCAGGAAACCCTAGGGAAGGAGGACCGCACCCTTGCGCGCCCAGATATAACCAGAGCAGGCCATGCCAGGAGGGGCGACACGGGCTGGGCTCGACACGAAGAGAGCGAGCGATTGGGCCAAGGGAGGCCCAGGGCCCAGAATGGATAAGGGGGGAAATCGCACGTGGACGAAAGCGGAGGCGGCCCAGATGGGCTGGCAGGCCCAAGAGGGGGCAGAATCAGAATGGATAGAGTGGATAGCACAGAGGGCCCACTAGCCTCCTGGCCAGGATCAGGAACGCAAACTAGGGTTCAAGGGGAGGGAGGACCTGCCGCCGTAGCCGGCGGAGGCAGTCAGCCCCTCCAGCCCACCGGCGACAAGGATGGAGAAGAGCGGGGCGAGCCGGCCAAGCCAGCAGCACACGACACAGCAGGTCCAAGGGAGACGTAGGCCGGCGAGGGGGCCATCCCCGAACGAGCTCGCCAACGGCCACGCCGCACATGGAACCAGCCAGATCCAGCCACCGACTCCGAGCAAACCTGCCGACCGCGCCCACCCGGAGCAAACTTCCTCGTCCGTCCCGACGGCACCACACACATCGCCAGAGCCAGGGCAGGAGAGGAAGACGAAGCAGGGGGAAGGTCAGCATCGGAATCAGATTCCTCGTCCCCAACCGACGAAAGAGCCCAAAACTTGTTGCCAGATCCGAATCCACGTGAAGGAGGGTGAGGGGGGAGCCGGGAAAAAGAGGGAGGACAGCGGAGGGCGGCGCAAGCGAGGCCGGAGGGGGAGGAGAGGCACTGGGGGAGCAGATCCAATGGCCGGCCGCGGTGGCCGGACGGAGGAGCACGCAGGGGAGGGAGAGGACGAGAAGCTCATGGGAGGGGAAGGAGAGGAGAGGAGAGCCATCTCCCTTTTGCCCTCTCTATGTATGTCACCTAGCAACTTCAACCGTATGTATGTATGTATATATGTATGTATGTATGTATGTATGTATCAATTTTAATGAATATACTCCAATTTCAGCAGAGTATATACTCCATTTGTATGAATATACTTCAATTTCATTTTAGCAGAAAATATACTTTATTTTGTATGAATATACTGCTATATCGGATGAGTATATATGTGCATGCATTGTCATACGTTTCTCTATGTATGTCACCTAGCAACTTCAACCGTCTGTATGTATGGCCGGGTCGATAGTGTACACAACCGAGAGATCTTTCTCCTTTGCGTGGGTCTCCACTCTATGCTCGCCGAACTCCATTGGAGCGCCGCTGGACATCCCCTCTCTATGTGTCGTTGTGGGTGTGCTTGTTGTGTTGTGGGGCGCGATCGAAAGGTTTAAGAGACTAAGGTTATAATGGCCACGGGAATTAAAGGGGAAGCCAAACGGTCAGGGATATGGGTAGGCCCCTGATGGCAGTTCTAATTTGCAGCGCGTAACTTCATCGTGCCGCACGTAATTGCATCGCGTGGAAACGCGTGTGGCGCAACCGCATGCATATGGGCCCCCCGACATGATCGTGTGCATGCCCAACCGCTGGCAAAGCACGCGCAGAAGGACGCGGGCAGAGCGCTCCGCGGTCGCCTCAACGGCGAGCATATATATAGGGTGGGTCTATTCTCATAACACCCCTTAAGACCTTATTCTCCTAACAAAACCCTTATTCTCATAACACCCCTCCCCTACCCACCTCCTTGCGCGGGAGCGCCCCGGCGGCCAGCGGCCAGTGGCGTCCCCCTCCCTCCCCGCCTCCTTGCGCGGCAGCGCCCCGGCAGCCGGTGGCGTCCCCCTCCCCTCCCCACCTCCTTGCGCGGCAGCGCTCCGGCGACCGGTGGTGTCCCCCTCCCCTCCCAGCCTGCTTGTGCGGCAGCACCCTGCGGCCGGCGGCGACCCCCACCCCTCCCCGCCTTCTTCCGCGGCCGGTAGCGCAGAGCGTGCGTGGAGCAGCCGGCGATGCAGTCCCTCGGCGAGGATTCTTCCGCGGCGGCGGTTAGGAAGCGACGCCGCCCCTCACCTTCGCCCCAACACCACCTGGGGGATCCGCCGCCGTTGACCCAGCTGAAGCATCCAGCCTCGGTTATGCATGGCTGGGGGAAGAGAACTGCAAGGATGCCTTCTCCATCGCAGTCGTCGTGGATGCGAACTGCAATGGTGCCCATCCAGCCTTCTCCCGCGACAATGGCAAAAGTTGAAAAAGCCCATGAGTTCCTGCAGTGGAGGTGGACTGCACGCCAACAGCAGGCAGAGCTGCATCTGCGGAAGGAGAGAACTGCATATAATGTAAGAAAATCACATACCCAACCCCCACATCCAGTTTGCAGTGCCCTTTTTATCGCCATGCAGTGCCCCTCTTGCGTCGACTGCAGTCCCATGTATCTTCCAGTAGAAAACAGAAAAGATACTTCGAAAAAATAAAAATGCGATATGGCTGAAAAATGCAGTCCACCATGACTTACATATGTATAGCGCTGTGCTTAAAACTGAAGTGCATTGTTTCTTCATGTTAACTCCCAGTGCCCCTGCTATAGAATGACAAATTGAAGTGCAATTTCTCGAGTTGCATATATAATGATATATAGTACGAAAGATACAGTTCATTTCACTGTTGGCGTGCATAAAAAGCTTTGGCTTAATACTGTGCAGGAAATTACTATGCCTCCAAAACAGAAGATACCTCGATTGATTTACAACCCAAAGCCCCTGAACTGCATTGGAAGAGAAGAGTGGGAGATGGCTGGATGGATAACACCTGAAATACCTAGGGGTTTCTTTAACACAACAAACAGAACTGCGTACTCCGTGGAGGAAGATGTAGAGGATAAAGATGAAAACAGTGAACCAAACATCATTCGAGATGGAGAAGGCAGTGAAGCAAAAAAGCGCGCAAGATGAGGAGGACGACGACGATCTGCTCTTCATGGGGGAGCATGTGCAGAAAGATGATGAGGAGGATGATGATGAAGAGAAAATCATAACAGTTATGCAACCAAGGTACACGCGTGTCTTTGAAACATTTGGCCAGCAGATCAGAACGGATGATATAGCACCTCCACAAGCCAATGTTGAAACCCAGCAAGTTCGGCAAGTTCATGAGCAAACGATTCATCGATAAAGAGACAGTGGAATTCCACCCAGGCCGCCTACTGTGCACCAAAAGAATCGGAAGCAGAATCAAGGAGAGCCACAAGCAACCAAAAAGTAAAGTTCTCAACACTTCTGTCTCCTCGTGATCCTAAACTACACAGATCTGTTGTCACCCCTCCATGCCCAATAAACATTGGTGAGCTGCAAACACCGTTAGAGAAAAAACAGTACACGCATGTAAGCTTCCTTGCCTAACTACTGCAGTTCACTTACGCATTCTTTCAGCTTGTGCATTCTCATTAACAAAAAAACATTCCATATTGTTTGTGCAGAATGAGAACATGCTCCAAGAACTTGTGCCTGTGAAAGGTATGCAATTCACATCACACGCTATGGCGCGAGAATTCTACAACACGTATGCGAGGCATGCAGGCTTCGGCGCACGCAAAAACGGCGGATACAAAACAAACAGATACATAGTGTGCTCAAAGGAAGGCAGACGCAAGGAAACTGTCACAGATTATGACAGAAAGCGAGTGAAAACATCAAAGAGGACTGGCTGCAAGGCGAGAATGAGATTGAAAAAAATCAAGGATGTGGTTGTGATAGCAGAGATTGAGCTCAATCACAACCATAGGATGATTGACAGCCCAGCTATGCTTCTGCACATGCACTCGCATAAGACGGATGATCCGTTACTTGATAAACTAGTGAAGGACATGCAGAGCGATAACCTGATGCACACGCAGATGATGTCAACCCTGTCAAGGATGTCAGGAGGGCTGCACTTTATGGGGCGCACTAGCCGTGACTGCGTGAATAGGTATGTTCACTAAACAAAAAACGATATCTCGTCTATTTCATGCAGTTCGCTTGTGCATTTTCTGTGTGTCTCTAATGCTGCAAGTATATTATTAGTTCGAACTGCAGGAAGCACCAATTCGCGAGGGAGGAAACAGAAGACGATGTGAAAAAACTCCTGGCTTTCTTTGAGAAAATGCAGCAAATAAACCCGGAGTTCTTCTATGATTACGACAAAGATGTCAATAACCGTGTGTGAAACATATTCTGGGCGAACGCGAGCTGCCGGGGATCGTACGAAGATTTTGGAGATTGTGTCACATTTGACACGACCTACAAGACCAATAAGTTCCACATGCCTCTGGCCGTCTTCGTTGGAGTCAACCACCACCTCGAAAGTACAATATTTGTTGTGGCTCTCATCAGAGACGAAACAATACCGACTTTCGAGTGGGTGTTCCGGACGTTCTTGTGTTGCATGAACAACAAGCAGCCAATCTGCATACTCAAAGGTATGCTAAAAAAGAATGGGTTTAAATAACAATGCAGTTCACTACCAAGTTTTGTAGTCCATTTCTTCCATCCAATGAAAAAATAAGAAAAAAGCAGAAAAAAGATATGCAGTTCTCTCAATAACTCACTGCTTGGTTTTTTTTCAAAAACATGCAAATCAATGCCCCTCCATGGATGCCGCGATAAAAAGTACGCTAATAGGCACGCTGCACAAGTTATGCCGTTGGCATATATTGAAAAAATACAAGGATCATCTGTCCTTGCTGTACAAAGCGTATGAGACATTCAAGGATGAGCTGACCTCCGTTCTCAACCACCCGCTAATGCCATCAGAGTTTGAACGCGCTTGGCATGAGCTCATGGACAAGTATAGCCTGCAAAATGATGAAATTATGAAGGCGCTCTGGACAGACCGAAAAGAATGGATATCAGCTTACTACAAGGAGGTGTTCTGTGCACGGATGACGTCGACACAGAGAAGTGAAAGCATGAACCGGATCTTGAAGAGGAACTTTGTCAAGGAAAGACACGACCTACACATCTTTGCATCGCAGGTGGACAGGTGCATCCAGACAAGGAAGGGCGTCAAGCACGCGGAGACCATAGCTAACGAGGTATATAAACAGAGCAAAGTTTTTAAGCTGGATGAGCAATTAATAAAACACTACTCGCTTTCTTGATTTTAGCTGTGAAAGACAACTACTTAACTGGTTTTCTTTGTTTCACAGACGGAAATAAAGACTACTACTCAGTTTGGTTTCGAGGTTCAGCTCTCCATGATTTACACCACGGCGGTCTTTGTTGACTTCAAGCAAACGCACTACCGCAGCACTGCATTCAGATCAGAGCAGTCCCCTGACAACCCGACGAAATATTTGGTGCGCCACTACAACCGGTCTGATGATTTTGATTGGGCAAGACACGAGTTCCGGGTAGTTGCTGATGTGACGAACGGTATCTACGAATGCGAATGCAAGCTGTGGACACACACAGGTCAGTGAGACAGGAAACAAAAAAATAAGCACAGAAAAAACATAATGAAGTTCACTTATTGCTGTTAGCAAAAAAGAGATGAAAAACAAACAAAAAAATCTTAGTGAAGTTCACTAGAACAGAAAAACCAGGACCTATTTATAATGCAGTTCACAAACCAAAAATTCAAATGTTGCATATTTATGTGAAGTTTGCTGACACGAACAACCCAAAAAATTCTTTTGCTGCAGGCCTGTTCTGCGTGCACATCATTTGCATGTTGGATCAGCTGCGGGTGGACAAGATACCTGAAGAGTACATATTGAAGAGATACACACGGAACGCGCGCCAAAATCCAACTTTTGACCGCAGAGACTATGAGCAAACTGCTCCAGATGGGAGTTCGATGTTCTGCCGTAGGAGACTACTTGCAGAAACAGCGATGGACCTGGCAAACAGGGGTGTCAAATCGGATAGAGGGTACAACAGAGCTTTAGCTGGGATGAGAGAACTCATACAAGAAGTCGACGTAATAAACGAAGAAGAAGAAGCAGAGAAGATCATGGATGCGCGGGGTGAAGAACAAGGAGAGGAGCGCGAACATGCCGCTGATGGTGCAGCTCATAATATGGATGACACAATTCTTCCCCCACATGTTTCAAACACAAAAGGGAGAAAGAAAGAGAGCAAATCAGCCAATAAAAAAGCTGCAGCAAAAGAAAAAAGTCTTGAAAAAAATAGCAGGCCTGAGCCAGAACTGGACAGCGGAGGAAGACCACTGGGGGTAAGGATGTGCAAATCATGCAATAAGATTGCGGGACACAACTCAAGAACATGTAAGGAGCGGCTGAAAAAAATCCAGGCTGAAAATGCCGCCACAGATCACCAACCTGACCAACAACATGATATGACAAAGAGAAGACTATGTAGCGTCTGCAACAAGAGAGAGAAGCATAACGCGAGAACTTGTCCAAATAGAACAGAAGAAAAAGATGAAGAAGATGACGAAGAAGATGCTGACAGAGAAGAGAACGAGGAAGAGAGCGAAGCTGATGTAACTGAAGAGGAAGATGAGGAAGCAGAAGAGGAAGATGAGGAAGAAGAAGAAGATGAAGACATCCAAGAACCATCATCAGAAATGAGGGGGAGAGGCAGAACGCAGAATCCAGCACATAGGCAAGCATCGCAGTCGCACGGTCACGTTACGAGGGGTAATGCGAACAACAAGAGCAAAACAGATTCAGCAACAACCATTGAAACAAATGCAGTGCACAATTTGAGAAGAAGTGGCAGGAAGAGGACATAGCTCAACACATATATAGTTTTACCTTTTAAAAATATATTAACTTCATCATTTATATATATCGTATCGTATATAAGATATAGCTTGTGTTCAGTGGACTGCAAAAAAAGAATTCAACATGTAATATTGAAGTTCAAAATGAATAGATATAACATATGCCATATATACTTTGTGATCAATGTGCTCCAGGTGGTATGCTTGATAAAATGCAGTTATCTTCTATATGAAAGAAATAAGATGAGAATGTCATTCTCATAATGCAGTTCTCTTCTGTATGAAAACACTGAGATCAAAATGTCATTTTGAGAATGCAGTTTTCTTCGTCGTATAGAATCTAAGATGACAGTGAATCAATATAGAATGCAGTTAGAAAAGAAAAAAATATAGAGTCAGACTAGGCTTCACGTACAGTGCAGTGCGTGTGTGGTGCGTTTAAAGCTTACAGTGCAGTCCGCTTCGAGTATACAGTGCAGTGCGCTTAGTGCAAAAAATGTAAAAAATTGAGCTCTCGCTTAGCGGACACGGTTGATTTTCTGTCTTCTAATACAATTTTTCCAAAATTTTGAAACTCGACGACAAACACCTTGAATTCCTCTTTGATGTCCCATGTGATAAGGTGAGATGCAGTGCGGATGCGGATGCGTATATTTAAAAAAACTTGGCTGCTACTCATATGAGTGAATGAAGTGCGCTGCGAACATGTTACAATAAACAAGGAGGAATTGGCTGAAAGCTCCATTATGTTCATATTTGACATTGTCTCTGTCTGCCACAAAAAGAAAACCACAAAAACTAACTAGACCGGTATATACAAAAGCACACAGCATGGTGTGAAAAGTTTTGCAGATCGAGAACTACACACAGCGACCATACATACTGTTTACAGAAAGTTTTGGAGCACAGACAAAAAGGCATCAACACACATAAGAAAAGATCTGCTATTATTTATGCCTCATCCTGCTCCTGTGAATCCAGTTTTGGAGAAAAGCCAAGAGAAATGCAGAGATTTCTTAGATCCTCCGGGAACTCGGTGACTACGACCATGTTTTCAGGGTGGAACAGGATCTGGAACAAGAACTCAGCCTTCCATTCCTCAACAGCAGCTTCCTGCGATGAAGCAAACAAAATAAACAAATATACAAGATCATCTACAAAAGAACTGACAAAAAAATCAAAGAATGAGGGATTATTATTGGGTTAAAAAAAGATACTTACATTACGCTTTGCGAATTTCACAACAAAACTTTTGCTGTCGTAAAACTGAGCCTTCTTCAGAACAAAGAAGCCGCACTCGTTGGGGCCCTGCTCAGGGGCGCCCAAAAAGCTAGCTTTCTTTGAAACATCGACCCAGTCTACCGACTCCTTTCTCTTGTACTCCTTTTCTCCGTAAACCTTCTTCAACAATGCAGTCATCCTGATCATCTGGTGAAAATAAAATAAAAAAATAAAAATACACATCACAACAATATTGTTCGACACGCGCACGCATGAAAACAAGAAGAAGGTGAAAAAGGAAAAAAATTACCATTTCAGTGCGGTCGCTGTGGTATTCAGACTTATGCCACCTCGTCGTTTGATCAATCGGTCCGCTGTACCTCCTAGTGTCATGAATATCAAGGGTCTCACGGTGCCTATTCATCGTGTATAGCGAGTAATGCTGGTCTTTCAATCGTGGTACCAGAATCTGATTTTGTTTCATCAAAATTGTTATGGGTTTGATGAGTGAAAAAAAATTACTGGAAAAAATTGGGAGAGAAAATAAGTACATAAGGTTGAACAAAGCAAATATGATAACTTACTAATTTGCAATCAAGAAGGTTCTCGTCATTACGAACAAAAACTTTGAACTGCTTTGCTGCATCGTCAATGTTAAACTTGCCGTGGACAAAAGGCAACACAACGTTTCCATCTTCATCTCTATTTACGTGATAATTCATTTGAAGCACATACTACGTGTGGGTAATTCACAAAAGAATGTTAATGTAGTTACCCTCAGAGTTCACTCTGACGCTTAATGAAAAAACGGATCACGCTTCTCTAAACAGTATGCAGTTCACAATTCTCCCCCTAATTTGTTTCATTTAAGATACATGGGTTAAACACAAAAATAAATGTATGCAGTTCAGTACATTGCTAAAACAAATTATTATACACTGTTAACTGCAGTTCACTCCAGCAGAAAAAAGAAAAAGAAGGGAAAAAGAGAAATACCGTGATAAACAAAGGGGACAGGAGAACGCGTTCGCTAGATCGATAAACCACATTCATATGCTCGTCATTCTTCCAGTACATGATGATATGATCCATCAATTCCGAGTCCATGAAACCACCTCTGGTGAAAGTTAAGAACATGTAGTCCACATTAACAGTGTAGACTTCGACAGGATTCCTGTGCATGAAAAGCGCGCACCTGCACAAAACAAACGGCGAGGGTGGGGGTTAGGAACACAAAAGGAAAAACACACAAAACATTACACACATTAAGAATCAAAAAACGAAAAAACTAACAAAAAAGAACTGACTCGCTGTATTTGTGCCTGAATGGTGTGCTCGTGATGAATTGCAAGACTTCCCTCATCTCCGCAAGATAGCTGAATCTCGCAAGTTTCAACTTCTGTACAGGAGATCTAAACTTTGATGGCTTCTGCATAGGCCTCTTATTTGATAGAACTAGTGCCTCGCTGTCAATCGGGCGTTCCACAGCTGTGCTCCTGGTCCTCCTAGGCACTGGTGGTGGCCTCTCAAAATCATCATCACTATCTTCAGCATTCGGAGGGCTCACTGCTTTCTTCCCATGCTTGACATTGACAGGAGATTTCTCAACAGCTTTTTCATTCGAAGTGTCGGCGCCACTCCTCAACCTCTTACACACCGGTTCTTTTACAAGCTTAACGGGGGGTTCATCAAGGACAAATTTCTGAATCGTTGGAGTGTGAACCTAAGTTTCAAACAAGGAAATACCACCTTGGTGTGCGCCTTCGTCAAAGCCTGCACAAAAAAATGGATAATGAGCAAAATGTAAAGAATCATCAAGTTCACTAACGAAAGTCATTTTAACATGCGAATGGGGTTCTACTAAAAAGCTTAACAAAAGTAGTGGACATCCATTTCTGTATCAATGAAGTTCACTTAATAAAAGGGTGTGTGACTGGAAAAAATGTAATAACCTTCTTTAAAAATTAAAAGTGATGTCAGGTCCAGACAGCAATGCGACGAGGTCAGCCAACTATAGAGAATCGCCTTCCTGATGTAGCCAATGTGCTCCTTCCCAAACTTGGCAATCGTTTCACCATCCCAGGTCTGCATGAACTGGAACATGTAAAATCCACAATCATGCATGTAAGAAAACCAACATAAACACATTACTAATGCAGTTCACTCAATAATGAAGTGCTACTGATGTTAGTAAAACAATGCAGCTCCATACACACAAAAAACCAAGGGAGAACAACTAATAAAACATTAGTAATGCAGTTCGCTCAAGGAAAAAAGTGCTTCTAATTTAGTAAAAACAATGCAGCTCACTTACACAAAAAAACTGAAGGAGGAAAAAGAAAAGGAGAACAAGTACAAACCCGTTTCCCTGTTGCGGGACATTAACATGAGTGAGCACAAAGCTGTCAAGGGTGGGAGGGTTCAACGGCTCATCGCATCTTGCGCTGCCATCTTTCCAAACTTTTTTGATGTTCCTGACCATTTTCCTGAAGACAAGATTTGCAGGAGCGCTGTCGGCGTCATTCAATGAGTCGAGAAACTCAAAACGCTTCTCTCGCAGGTTCAAAGTGACCAAGCAGTAGTGGCCTATCGCATCCTTCATTGTTGTGGGAGGAGGATCAAATGTTGCAAACATAATCTGAAATAAAAAAAGAATAAAACAAACCAGATGAGAAAATAGAAAAACAGAAAACTTATTTTCAAGATGGCGAAAATGGTCAAAATGCGTTACCAAGTTTTTCTTGTCCACACGTGCCTCTGCGCTTGAAGAAAACATCTTTTTCAAAGCCCTATTTGTGGCACCGCCGTTCCAAATGGAATTATGCCAAAAAGACAAAACAAGAGAGTTAATGAAAATGCTTATAGCACAAATAAAAATTGGATGAGGGATAAATATAAATTAATGAAAATGCTTACACATAGGTTGTACGGGACAATCATCGTTTGAGATCCTTTGAACCTCTTAGCTAACATAGAGACGCCAATGTTTGCGAGGCGCGTGCTCAGCATTCCATACGACCAAAAAGACTCGCCAACATGACCGATAGTAATATCACCAAACTCGCCCTTGAATGCAACTAGATGCCTTCAGACAAGAAGAAAAAAGCCCAGCAAAAAGTGATAGGATGGGTGTCCTTGAAAAAATAACATATTAAATAACCGGGGTGTAAGAAAAAAATGTCATACTTCTTCTTCTTATCCCTCCTAGCCCTCGTAACAGCGTCATATAACTCATTGTATCTTCTCATAAGAGCTGGATCAATCCTCGAAGGAGTAACAACAGGTAATTCCTCATCTGCATACAGAGTGGGAACGATATCAGATAATAAAACAAACACGGTCCATTTCGCCCCGGGAAAGAACAAAAATAATGCAGTTCGCTTACCTTCGGTTTCAGAATAAACTTCCTGCGGCTGCTTAGATACATCTTCACTGAGCGTCAAGTGATCCAGCCCGGTAATATCATCGTCAAGGGACGCTTGATTGCTCACGTCCTGAGAGAGTCTTGGTTGTTCCTCTTCAGAACCAATCGAAACTGTCTCAGCTGGGACTTTGGTTGTCTCGGCTGGGAAAGCCAGATTGCCATCAGATTGCTCGGGGGCGGGAGGGACGACACAAAATTTCTCAGACACCTCATCGCCAAGCAACAAAATAGTAGGCCCACCAACACCATCAATGCCAGCGGATGTCCCCGCAGCATCAAATCCGACTCTAGGAGTTCCTTCTCTCTCTTCTGCAATTTCAACTGTAACACGAGGAGCTCCTTCTCTCTCTTCATGCTTATCACCATCCATGATATCCTCCCTTCCTTCTCTCTCTTGTGCCTTATCAGCCTCAACAGGACACTCCCCTCCTTCTCTACCTTCTGCCTTATCAACCTCCGCATTAGGCTCCTCCCCTCCTCTCCCTTCCACATTATCATCCTCCATGATGCGCTTCGCTTGGATTTCGACGTTTAATCCGCAGTTCTGATGAGTTAAAAAACAAAACACATTACACAAAAAGAGAGAATGCAGTTCACTAATAAAACGGACCATGAAGCTCGCATGAAAAATAAAAATAAAACACAAAATACAAATTCTCTATACTCACCAGAGAAGCGTCGCCTTCCATCTCTTTACACTTGTCAGCCTCATCGTCCTTGCCAGCGTCACCCTCTGCCTCTTTCCCATGTATTTCCACGTTTGATTCGCCATCCTAAAAAACAAAAAACATAAATAAAACTATTATCCAAAATGCAGTTCTACAACTAAAAAGCCAACACCAGATCATGCAGTTCACTGCTAAAAGATGATGCTTCTTCTCTAAACAACAACTGCAGTGCACTACCACTACTGGTGCACACTACAAAAAAGTTAAAAACTGCAGTTCGCTGTCACTGCTGGTGCAAAAATATGATTGCTTGTTTTGGACACTACAAAAAATTAAACAATGAAGTTCACTGTAACAAAAAAAATAGGAAGAAATCAAACCTTGTCGATGACGCCTTCGTCAAGAGGATTGTCTTTGCCAGCTTCATCAACCGGGGACAATGGCCTGTCAAACAAATAATCAGAATCAACACCGTAGTGGTCCTGGTGGTCATCATCACGACAAGCGTTAGCATTAGAAGATTCTCCTCCACACTACGAAAAGAACAAAAGGATGCGAAAACAAATAGTCAATGCCACAACACACAGAAAAAATAGATAACAAAAATGGGTAAAAAACTGTTCAAATATGAAAAAAGACATACATCCACAGCTGCGGGGTCAGGCAAAGAAGGCCGGACAACATCTTCATGCATGTTCATTTCCTTCTCAATTACCTCAGCTTCCTGGTCATACCTAGCACACTTGTCGTCCTGAGACTGCTTAAACTGAACGAATGAAGACCTGATATTCGTAACTGTCTGCTTAAGGAATTCAAGCTGCCCACGGTCAAAGTTATGAGCGGCCTCGATTTCTGCTTCAGAAGGGCCTTTGCCTTCAGGAAACAATCCAGCAATATTCCTCATCCTGGAACCGGATATTGGGAAATCAGGAGTTAAATTGATGACCCTGTCGAGAAGCTCATCGACCTGAACAAATTTATTGCGATCAGCAGAAGCCTCGCCAGAAAAACCTCCAGTAGCCGCCCTAGCAAAACCACGACCCCGTCGAATTGGAGCCGCCCTAGCAAGAGGCTCACAAAACAATTCAGGCGCTTCGGCAACTGCAGTCCGCTTGTACACAATGTCCGCTTCCGCCTTCCACTGAACAAGTTAACAAAAAAAAGAGATGCAGTTCACAAAAAAAGTACATAAGAGGTTCACATTTACGATGGCGAAAAAAAGGAATAAAAGAAACACAAAGGCTGGCTATGCACTGACCGGCAGCTTCCCAAACTTGTAAGTGTCCAGGTGTATCTTTCCCCTGACAATAATGTCAGCGTTGTGAATCTTCTTCAACTGCACATGGGACAGTATTGCAGCGCGTGGCGTGCGTCTATAATAACCGATACTTTTCGAAGACTCAACGAATCGAGGTACATGAACAGGGGCACGATGGTGCAACCCTCAGCGCAGTTCTGCTTGCTCCCTTCAGAATTCCACTTGTACACAGCGGCCTACAGCTCGTCGACAACAAGCTGACAAAAGTCCATGCTAGCCATAGATGCAAAATCCAAGTTTTCAACCATAGCAGCTACCCTGGACAACCGAGTTGCAGGGCTGGGACAAAGCAAGCTCTGGAAAACAATGAGAAAAAAAACTTCACAGTCTTATTAACCTTCGCAGGGTCCGCAGCCAGCGTGCGAAGTAAAATAAGCAGGTCCTTCACATCTATGCTACGAGAACAGTTGAAACCAAGTTCATCCTTCAGATTAGCCAGCGAATCATCATGGCCGCTGGCAGCAGGCCTGGGAGCAGTGTGAGAACCCATAGGGAAATCAAAAATGTGATGGACAGCCTCATGATTGATTTGCAGAACCTTGTTTGACCCGCAGTCCAATCTCATCGTATGAGGGACGATCTTTCCCATCAGCTTGCACATAAGAACACGAGAAAAATTCTTCTCTAATTTCAGGTCGAAGACAATGCCAAAACCTGCTTGCCGCACCAAAGTTCTGTGCGGCTCACCCAACAAGGCGACAACTTTGCATACGTTTGGAATGGACAGCCGAACAGTCTTGTTAAAACGCCATTCATGCGCAACATCATCTTCAGACCTCTTCTTCTTGGTACTCTTAGTAGTCTACAAAAAAAGAATAAAAATCCAGTTCACATCAGCAAACTCATGCGAAACAACTTAAAAAACAGAAGAAAAAAATAAATAAACAGCGTATACCTTCCTAACATCAACATCATCCTCATCAGAATCACTGTCCAGCGTTTCTCCAGCTGCATTTTCCCGCGCCAGCTTAGATCGACGCTCAGAATCAACACCAGAGTGATCGTCCACGCGTCTCCGCTTTCCTTGAATCCCATCCACATCAACCTCGGCATAATTAGGCCTCTTTGAGTAATCAACACGCGGGCTCCGCCGTGGAGAACTTAAACCTTGCTCTGCAACAGTGTTGAGTTTTCACTTCACAGTATTCTTTGCGGGGGCAAACTTAGCAGACTTCTTTGAATCTGCAATCCTCCTTCCTATCTCCTTACCCTCCTCAAACTTTACTTGCTTTGCCTTATGAGCCTTCACGAAAGTATTACCGAGCGCAATCGCTTTCTGCCTTTTCCTCTCAACATCAGCTGCAATCTGATCAGGGACCATCCAATCCTGTGTAACTGGTTCTGTGTCATCAACAGATTGCGACTGGGTTTCACTCAATTCAGGTAGAATGCTGCCCTGATCAGATGTCCCGCCACCGACAACATCGGCTGTGAAATAACGTGTAATCAAATAGTTAACACCACCACCCCTGGACCCACCAGGACATAAAACTGTGGGTAAGAAAAACATAAGAAAAATATGTGTGTGAGAGGGAAACCTAAACTTAATGCAGCTCATATCAACTTGGAAACACAATGTAGAAATGCAGTGCTCTTTTCAGCAGTTTATGTTTAACAATTAAAACATAACAGAAAACCTAATGCAGTTCATGTCGCTTGAATATCAATTTGCCGCGTGTCTGAAAATGGACATTGGTAAAGGGATATATGATGCAGTGCACTAATTCGTTCAGTAACCAATTGACCACATATAAAATGAAGAGCGCTTAGATATACAAAACAAAACAAATTCATGCAGTTCTGTGAGAGGCAAAAACTAAAACTTAATGCAGCTCATATCAATTTGGCAACCGCATAGTGGATAGATAAAAAAATACAAAGCAATGTCCAAATGCAGTGCTCTTTTAGCAGTTTAGGTTTAACAATTAAACATAACAAGTAACTTAATGTCATTCCAAAAAAATAAAAATAATTAACTTGAGGCAGTTCATATCAGTTTGCCACATGTCTGAAAAAATGGGCCTTGGTAAAAAGGAATCTACGATGCAGTGAACTATTTCGTTCAACAAAAAGCAATTGACCGTGTATGAAAAATGCAGTTCACTTTGATGTAGTACCAGATGGGGAAGTCGTGCTAACTGGTGAGGCATCAATTGGGGAGGAAGAAGCCATGTTGTGTCTGCAATCAGAAAGGGATAATAATTAAACCCTAGACAGCAAACCCAAAAACAGGCAGATTAAAACATGCAATCCATAGGGCGTTGCAATTTCAAGCATACAAAACAAAGTTAAGAAGAGGATGCTGGCTCCAAAAATAACCCTAGCACAAGATCTGGAACGGGTTGGGGGCGATTTGGGGCTCACCGTGAGACGATGTGACGGCCGGAGGAGGCGGTTGCGGACGGCGATGGCGTAGGAAGTGCCCCTACCGACGGCGGTGGCTGCGGGCGTCGTCGCTGTCCACCACGAGAGCGCCCCTACGGACGGCGGCGGCTGCGGGCGTCGTCGCTGTCCACCACGAGAGCGCCCCTACGGACGGCGGCGGCTGCGGGCGTCGTCGCTCTCCACCGCGAGAGCACGAGGGAAGGGGATTTTTGTGCGGGGGAGAGGAAGGAGAAGGGGGACTGCAAGAAACATAGAAGAAAAGAGAGACTTAATGAATAAAAGGCCCACAGGCCCACAGGTCATAGACAAAAAATAAAAAAAATGGCTCGGTTGTAACACGATGCAGTTCGGTTACAAAAAATGGCTCGGTTTCAAAACGATGCAATTCGCTTACAGAAAACGAATCGGTTCGCCTGCCCGAAATATACGCGCCCACGATCGCCCGAAGCGCCGCACGCCCGCTCCTCTATCCGGTCGGTTGGAAGACGCGCGAAGGCCACGATCATCACGAACACACGATCGCCATGACGGTTGGAGGACGAGATCGTGCCCTCAGCGGAAGTTGCTGCCGCTCCCCTTTAAATTCCACGCTCCATCACCCTGATCGTTCGCAGAAACACACAACGCTGCGCTTCCTCCTCCTGTTCCTCCTCTTTCCAGCCATGCCGTTCACCAAGACCTACGACGATGTCCTGGCGCACGGAAAGACCAAGCTCAAGGTGGTCTACACCAACGACATGGACGCCATGGCAACGTACGTCGAAGAGTACAAGGCAGTTCTCCGGGGGCGCCGCGAGAAGATCATCGGCATTGACCTCGAGTACACACCCGACAAGAGCAGAGCGGCCGTGATTCAACTCTCCATCGGCAAATATCACCCAGTGCTGCTTTTCCAAGTATGCGCTACAATGGGCGATAGATGCATCACCTTCGACAAGTTCCTCGGCGACCCAAGGTAAGCCATTCTTTCTGCTGAGTAAAATATAGTTGCAGGCTGATGGGTCTCTCCTTTTCATCTGTGTTGCAGTTCTATATGTCTCTGTATGCAGTTCCGAAAAGTATAACTTGTGGTTCACTTCGCTTAGGTACGAGTTCGCTGGTTTCTGCATCGACCAGGACAAGGAGAAGCTTTCACGCTGCAACCTCCACATCCCCAACTTCGTCGACATTCAGGCGAATTGGAGGGTGCCTGATGGAACGAAGCCACTGGACTCACTTGGCGATGTATCTGCTACCATCATCGACGATGAATACGCAGACATGAAGAAAAATATGAAAAACCACGACCACCGCCAGTGGACTTCGATTCTCAGCATGAAGCACGTTGAGTATGCTGCCAAGGACGCCTACACTGCGTTCGAGATATGGAACCGCATCACCACAGTGCAGAAAGGCCTCACCTGCTCTGCAAAAGAGAAGACGAGGAAGCGCTCGAGATCATCCTGGAGGGTGGCGGGCAAGGGGGATCAACTTCCACCTCCACCTCCCACGGGTGGAACTGGTGAAGCAGGCCAGATGCTGATAGCCAAGGATTCCTGTCACAATTGCTCGATTTGTTTCCTTCTGCTTATGTAGATTAGTTTGCTTTTGTTGTAATTTGCTTTGGCACAATGTTTGCTTATGTTGCATTAGTTTCTTGATGATGTACTTTGTTAATTATGAGCGCAGAACCTTGGTTTGTATCTATCAACAATATGCAGTTCTCAGTAGTTTGTTTTCAGTATGTATATTGCTTCAACTACTGCTGTAGCTAGGATACACATAAAAAACTATCTATGAAAGCAGTTCACACAGAGTTTTCTTTCACAAAACTGTTGCTACTATAATGATTGATGCAGTCCTCTTTTATTAAGCAATCTAGTTCCGTATGTGGGTTAAAAGAAAAAAAAGCTCAGTGGGTGTTTCCAGTCTGTATATTGCTTCAACTGTTGCTGCTGATAGGATGCACATGAAAAACTATATGTGAAAAGCAGTTCACTTATACTCAGATTTCTTATAGAAAATAAACTAGAAGCCACACAAAAATGTCGAATTATTATAACAAAATTGTCTCATGCTGCTGCTGCTCAAGCAAGACTGATCTAAAGCAAATTTAACTTGATTTCCAAACACTTTGCATGCCTATAAAACATAGCCATGACAACATCCCCAGCCTGAAGACCAGCTTCCTCCACAAATTCCTTCCAGCCATCTTTGAGAACCAAACAATCATCAGAGCCAACAGAATACATAACATCAACATCATGATATCCATTCTTGCTAACCAAGACCAAATTAACACAGCTTTCTGTTACCCTGACTAGACCAGAAGGGAATTTCTACAAGCAAATCAACAAGAACAGAAAAAATAAGAACAAATAAGAAAAAAGATTATAATCTTCAGAAACTAAATTGCTGCTACAATCTTCATAATAAATATTGATGTCAACATATAATAATATTGACTAGACAAAATTGCTGCTGCTCCTACAATATTCATAATAAAACTACTATGTGAAAAGCAGTTCACTTATACTTAGTGAAAAATGTTTCTTCAGAAACTAATACTGCTACAAATATTCAGATAGTGTTAACTACACACAACACATGAAAAAAACTATGCGAGAAATACATACCCATGAATCATTGACATCATCGTCAGTCATCTGATGGACAAATGGAGCCCGAAATCCAATACCTGAAGAATAGAGAAGGGAACAGAGTGCGATGTGTCGTTGCCTCTGGTTCAGAACCAACCCTTCAGAAAAAACGCATGTCTCCAGCATGGGCTCCAACCTTGCCAAGCAGCCGCACGCGCAATCCATTGCCATGCGTAGGGTCTGGTTGGGAAGAAGACATATCGAGGAAGAGTGGCAAAAAGAGCAGGCAATGTTCACTGCCAGGGATAAGGTGCGATGGGAGCCGCCAGGGATAAGGTGGGAGGGGAGCCAATTGATCCACCAATATATATATATATATATGTACATACACAACCCAAAAAAAAAGTAAAACGACAAATAAAGCAGTGCGGTAACATGACAATGTGCATTTCGCATTGCATATTACTGCAGTCCACCGCGCTTGACCAAGCAAAAAAACTTATTAAACTAGTCCCCCACCCCCCGTGGTTGTAATGCAGTTGATACAGGCTCGCATTGCATATTACTGCAGTTCACCGCACTACAATATTCATCGCGCATTGCATATTACTGCAGTTCACCCCTCCATGATTCGCAGACGAAAAACACAGGCTGTAATGCAGTTCTAACAACTATATAATGCGCAAAATCTCAAAAAACATCTTGAGTAACGACCAAAGCCAGTGGCGCCCGCTCGAACACAAAAAACATGGAGAAAAGTTAAATTCTTCAAAATCAACAACTTAATCCGCTGCAATTCATACGGATAGGTGCAAGGCAGCACATAATTGCCGAAAACAACAGAAAATTACATAAAAAACACAACAATTTCGTTCCAGACAGGGAAGGACAGAGACCTTGCCGTTTTTGCGCTAGAACAGAGAGATACTCGACCAATTATCCTAAAATTTCAATCCTATTAGCAAATTAATCTGTCGCAGAATAACAAAAACATGAACGCGAAATTAGTAACACACTAGGATCACGCTATAAAATCGAATATGAACCCGCCAACGGGATGCGAAGCTCCTGCACGTGCGGAAGAACAGAGGCAGATCTGCCAAATCAAACGATTTCCGTCGTTTTCTCGTAGAATTGCGTGTTTAATCACATATTAAATCAGCGCACACACAAATAAAACAATAGAAATCGATCAAACTAGCCAGAAACGCTGCTCCGTGAAGGTTTGCTACTGCCCCTCTATGTGGTTCAGAACAGAAGAAGGAAGCAGTGCACATAGCTTTCCAATGCAGTATCACAATGCAGTTCGAAAGTGTTATGAGAATATTATTCTCATAATGTTATGAGAATAGACCGGTTGTATATATACCAGTTGAACACGCAAGGAAAAGTTGTCCACAAGCCGAGCGCGCCGACGGAAGCGAGAAGAGCGCGCCGTGGCGCCTAATGGCGAGCAGAAATTGCCGAGGGACACGAGCAGAGGCTGTCACAGTTATACGTGGCAAATAAGACGAACTGTGCGAGCGATGTCAAAGACATTAAGCACGAATTAGATTAGAGTTGTGTGTGTGATACGTGACATACAGTTGATGCATCCGAGCTGTTTGTGATGGAATAAGCCGTGTTTGTTGCGGGCAAACGCTTGCTGGTATATAACCTTAAATTTAACCAAAAAAGTGTTAATGCATGTTTCAAAAATTGTATAGCTCGAAACTATGTTCAAATATGACTCCAACAACATAATCTTTGGCGACATGCATTCGTATTTTATTAGTTAAATCCTATTTATAAATCAGGACGGGGGTATAGTAGGTAATGAAATGGTAAATGGTTTTTATTAACCGTATGTGTACGTGTCCTTTCGTCCTCCTCTCGCACGTCTTGTCACCCCGCTGCCGCAGACGGCTTACAGCGCAAGCTTGCGCAGCGCGCGCAGGGGCGTTCTTTTGGCCAAACGGTGGCGCCAATGAATCATCGGTGAGCCTGTTCTCGCGCAAGCTTCCCGCTCGACTCGGCGAAATCCCCCAAAATCCCAATGCTTACCGGCCTGCTATAATAACTCTCATGGCCGGCGAGTCCTATGTCGCATTTTCCCCTCCCTCCCTGTAGCTTATCTCGTCTGCTTCTCTCAAAATCGCCAATGGCACCAGTCTGTCGTCATCTCTCACCACTCCGCCGTCATCAGAGGACAGCTCCAGCTAGGAGGCTACACTGTGGTGGCGGCGCAGTCCCTGGTGTAGCGTAGTGCTCGTGGCGTGCCTACTGGGTGTGCGCGGAACACCCACCACACACTCCGCCGCCGCTGCCCGTCGGCAGCTATTGCCGGCAGTCATTGCCGCCACACCACCGTCGAAAGCCAGGGCCATCTCCCGCTCCACCATCGCGGCCCGAAGGCGGGAGGTGGCCGTCATGGCCGCCACCCCACTCCCGGCCACCGTGGCCATCACCCGCTCCACTACCGCGGCCCGAAGGCGGAAGGTGGTGGTCGTGGCCGCCACCCCATCATCGACCGTCGTGGCCGCCAGCCCACCGTTGACCGCCTGGATTATCACTCGCTCCGCCACCATCGTCCGAAGGAGGGAGGCAGAGGTGGAGGGCCGCACATGCGTCAGCGACCTTGCGGGCTACATCGAGTTCCTGCGGGAGCAGGAGGAGCACTTCATCGAGCACGCAAAGAGCCTTACCGCAGCCATGGCTGGAGTACACGCCGATGCAGAGGCGAGGAATCAGGAGATCTATGAGCAGTCCAGCCGCTTCGAGAGGGATCGTCTGGAGCGCCAGTCGGTGTTCGAGCTGGCGAGTGTCGCTGAATGTGCAGCAGTGGCAAGCACGGTATTGCATATCTCCAGCTCGTCGGTAGGCTCCTCCTCCTCCTCTGCCTCTTACTGAGCGTGCTCGGCAGAGGAGAGGCTGTCGGAAGTAGCACAAAGCCCCTTTGTGGTAGTAGTAGTATTTAGGGGCTATTTTGTTCAGTTCGTGTGACTATAGATGTGTGGTCGAACTATACAACGTACATAAAATTAGCTAGTATATATAGTTGAACTAGCTATTTCAGTACGTGGTTGACAACAATTGTGGAAAATTTTGGTCAGTTCAGCTGTCAAGTTGAACTGTTTGTATAAATTTAGAACCATTGCTTAATCTATGAATGAAATCTATGCTTAATTACTGAATTTTAGTTGCAAAAATTAGATAGTGCTAGTGATTTCTAGCTGCATATTTTCACAAATCGCAGTGTTACAAGGATTGACAAATGGCAACGCAACTAGATCAACAAATGTAAAACTTTCTAGTTTGACAAATGGCAACATAGCCAATATGACTGATGCAAATCTTACCAAATTGTTTGTACGTGGTTGCACACGGGTCATCCAAAACAACCGTTTGCGTTGAAGGAAAGCACAAATCCTGCGCTATGGATTTTCCCTCGACTTAAGTGGGAAGACCATAGCTCTCACTTCTATCTAAAATGTTTGCGATCAAGAGCTACACAAATCCTGCTCGGCACATTTTCCCATTGGCTTCCCGTGGAGCTGTCGGTTTGCATACGGGTGTTCTAACTAAAACGTTTACGATGAGTGTTTTATATTTAAAACCTGAATTAAACTGCGGCTTGGGCGCCATTAATGGAGAGGATGTGAGCAAGGCGGGTGGCCATGGAAGTGAAAGGGTTCGCTTCCCGGTGAACCTGTGTGGCGTACAGCTCGCACGCTTCCCGTTGAGCCTCTGCATTGGAGTACAGCTCGCACGCCTTCCGTTTAGTCAAGCACTCAACCACATGTCTGCATGGCATCTCCTAGACATTAAAAGAGTGAGGCGTGACGTCACGTGAATGGTTAACAGAACGCACACAATTTAAATTATACAAAATGTTTGAGATGTTACAGTGGCAGCTATTTGTTTCAAAATGCCTTTGTTGGTTGTTATTCGAGTGCGCCTTCTCTCAAAATGGACACAAAAAATACCACAGCATGTCGGACGCCATTCCATTATAGCATGCCAAGTTTCATGAATTTCAGACGATTTTTGGATTTACTAGAATTTGAAAACAAAGTAACTCAACGTTTTGCCGGCAATCAACAGTGCCCTCGTGTTTGAAATTCATTCCCATTTCTTGCATGGGACCTAAGCATGCCCCGAAGGACACATATTTGATTTTTCAACGAATTTATATGCACTAGAGCTTGTGCATGTAGTTCAAATTTGAATTATGCACATGAAATGCCTAGAAAACCCAGTTAATGTGTAAAAATGTCCAAACGAACCCCGAAAAATTCCGAAAGTAAACACAACACTCCTGTTGTTCTATGTTGACACTCGAAATTTTTTGAAAGCAATAAGAGGCAACAGATATCGTTTCGTCCCCAAAGGTGGCACGTTCCCTACCGAAACCGTCACACGCTTGTTGTGAGAAGCTAAGGTTTGTGAGAAGCTTATACCCAAACCTGCCCTTAATGGGACAAAATTTACCACGGCATTTTGATGTTGCTCCATGATAGCATGCCAAGTTTCATGAATTCCAGATGAGTTTTCGATTTAATAGAATTTAAAAGCCTTGTATCTCAATGTTTGCGGCCGAGTGGCGGTGGCAGGGAGTTTGAAATTCATTCCCATTTCTTGCATGGGACCTAAGCATGCAACCAAGGACATATATTTGATTTTTCAACCAGTTTATATGCACTGGAGAATGTGCATGTAGTTCAAATTTGAATTATGCACATAAAATGTTTGGGAAACCAAGTTAATGTATAAAAATGTCCAAACGAACCCCGAAAATATCCAAAATTGAACACAACACTCATGTTGTTCTATGTTGACACTCAAAAGATTTTGAAAGCAATAAGAGGCAACGGATATCATTTCGTACCCAATGGTGGCATGTTCCCTACCGAAACCATCAGGCTTGTTGTGAGAAGCTTATACCCAAACTTGCCCCAAATGGGACAAATTGTTTACCACGGCATGTTGATGCTGGTCCATGATAGCATGCCAAGTTTCATGAATTTTAGACGATTTTTGGATTTACTAGAATTTAAAAACCTGGTATCTCAATGTTTGCGGCCGAGTGATGATGGTATGGTGTTTGAAATTCATTCCCATTTCTTGCATGGGACCTAAGCATGCAACCAAGGACACATATTCATTTTTTCAACCAGTTTACATGCACTGGAGAATGCGCATGTAGTTCAAATTTGAATTATTCACCCGCAATGCCTACAAAACCAAGTTACTGTATAAAAACATCCAAACGAACCTCGAAAAATTCCATCCAGAAACACCTATATATGTTCACTGCAGATAAAAGTTCTAACAATTCAAACACCATCCTTTGTAGCTATGACCACATTACATAATTCAAATCAAGACGATAAATCAAGTAGATCGCACACAGTTTATCATCAGCAACCGTGTAAGATGGAGCACAAAATATCTTGGAGCACCGTCGGTGTATAGTACGCCTATGGCTTACGTGAGAAAGTGTGTCGGCTATAGTCCACAGCCGGCGTGTCAAGCACACTAACTCACTCACCAAATATCATTTCACTGATCATTCGTCACCGGTGAAAGATGGGGATGTGGACCCACGTCGTGAGGGCAACTTCGGAGGCCCGCTCCGGCGAGAGCGTAGCTGCAGCCGCCAGGCGCGTGCTAACAAGCTTCATGAGGGTGACCGCAGTCTGCGTCCGGGCGGCCAAGCCAGTCCAAACGACAGTTGTTGCTTCTCAGGCGGCGGCAGCAGCATCTGCCTCGGGGATAGCCACTGGTGAGAGCGGCACAGCAGCTGTCCATTCTGCAGCGGCGGCCTTAGCCCTGATGGAGGCCGCCCACTACCATGTCAAGGCCGTCGAGGCCTAGCTCGTGGCGGTCACCGCACAAATCGAACAAAGCTCCTCCGACAACGGTCGGCAACCCACGGCCGAAGAGCTGGCAATCGCCGAGAGAGTTCGAGCGGCCGTTCGTTCCTGCGCGGCATACCTTGCCACGATGGAGCCCGCCAAAGCCCAAATCGTGGCCGCCCACACCCAGCTTGTGGCGGCCTATTCCAAAGATATGGCGGACGTGGATGGCGAGATGCTTGCCCAGTATATTGCAATTGATGCCATGGAGCCCCTTCCCCAGGAGACCGTCGGGCGCGAGCTAGACATGGAGGCGGCGGCGGAGATTCGACGAGCACCAGCCGTAGTATTACTCTTTGTTTTGTTTAATTAAGAGCTCCGATCTTTAATTTGTTAGAGTAATGTTTGGATCAGCTAGCTTTGTTTAATTGCTGAACTTGCTCGATTAAGAAGTTAGTCTCCTTTGTGTTCCCAAATTATGCAATGACATGGATGACCATTGTACCCAGGGAAATTTGAACCAATTTTTTTGACGTTCAAACACAACACACACGGGTTAAGCTATCTGATTTTTTTGTGATGTTCACTTATCGTACACAGTTCTGAATAAGGGACTGTGTCTGATGACACTTTGCACGCCAGTTTTTTTGCTGAAGCGATTCCAAATTTTCGGCTTCTGCGGAAATATCTACCTCCCCACCCCTCCCCCTTACCAAAAGCCACATTTCCCCTATTTCTGCCTTCCTTTCCAAGTTGAAACCTTCACTCCTTGCTTGCAGCGCTGCCTCCTCGCCGGCGACCCTCCTTCACGTTGCTCGGCCTCGCCTATCCAGGCAGGTAATCCACACCCGATCCCCATCCTCCTCCTTCTTCCACATCCCACATGCCCCGACCGCCGGCACGAGAGTGACGCCTTCCACCCAAATAACCGACCCCTCCACCAAATAAGAGCCGCCCTAAGCCATGGTGCACGCAGTATAGCCAGGATCTCAAGGAGCATTTGGCAGCGGAGAAGCAAATCGCGGCCGCACGCATGGATGAGGTCGCGATGGCTGCCATTCGTGCCGACCCCTAGATCTTCGAGGAGCACCTCGCTGTCGAGGCCACCGTTGACGCCTCACGCACCAACGCCGTGCTGCAGTTGGCTGCTTTAAACAACAGTTCGTGATGTTTTCTCGAGGCCATCGTTTGCTAGCTACTGCCTTTCCTTAACAAATTCTAGTGAATTATGCTATCTACTTTTACCATGCAATCTTCTGCTATACTGTATATGTTCTATATGTCGTACAATGTGGTGTTCAATTAACTACTTGGTTCAATTTTGCAAATTTGATGTTCAATTCTTCAAGGTGCAATATTTCCAAGTTGTTAAGCATGCTTGGTTTGGTTAACTGTCTGATCTTCTATTACGAGTATGTTATATTGTGCAATGTGGTCTTGAGTTAACGTTTGGTTCATTTGTTGTGGTGTTTAGTTAACTGCTTGGTTCAATTTTTCAATGTGATGTTCAATTGTTGTGGTTGCATTCTGTTATTGTATACCATGTGAGAAATAAATCGAATTTGGATGTACTAAATACATGAGAAACAAATACAATTTCTATATTTCCAAGTTGTTAAGCATGCTTGGTTTGGTTAACTGTCTGATCTTCTATTAGGAGTATGTTATATTGTGCAATGTGGTGTGCAGTTAATGTTTGGTTCATTTGTTGTGGTGTTTAGCTAACTGCTTGGTTCAATTCTACCCTGCGATGTCCAATTGTCGTGGGTAAAATTTTGTATTGTTGTGCATGTGAGGAATAAATCAAATTTGGTTGCACTTAATACATGAGAAACATATACAAATGCTATATTTCCTAGTTCTTAATCATGCTTGGTTTGGATAAATGGGATTTCCATGTGGCTTGAATTAATCTGATGAATCTGCAATGTGCTTATTTTTCATCAACATATTTTACTAATAGCATGCGAACCCTTACTTAACTTGATGTTAACTACCTTATATGTGTTGCAGGGAAACAATGGGAAGCACTGAGGTTTGTAATCGAGGTTAGCACGTGCATGGCCCATTGTTTAATAGCACATTATTGTGCAATTGCATGAACCATTCTAATATTTTGGTTTCTAACAATTTGGTCTTGCACATGTAGGTCCTGCTGTTAGAGGTTTTGACCCACTATTCGACCCTTTTTGCGTATGGGGAAATGAGTTGTCCATGAATATCAGTCAAGTCACAAAACTCAGAAGGATTGTTAGGATAAAGAAATTAGCGACAAAAAACAACAAGATCTTTGTCTGCACAATGAAGAAGACATCAGTTCACTACATGATGGTACTAACTATTATACCTTGCCTTTTTTTTATTCATTTGCCCCATTTCCAATTTAGAGAAGATATTTATGCACATCCTTGTTTTTAGGCCTTTCCAAAGTAGTTCACTGGTGATTACCTCTCAAACCACCTATATGGTCAGGAGGCGAGGAAGGTATTCATACAACACCCACGGTTCAATATTGAAGTATTCCTGAAGAGGACGAAGGATGGACGGTCAATCATCCACATGCACTGGCAAGTTACAAAGACCTTCAACATCAATGAAGGCTCAATATTCGCCTTCTGCTTCAGTAGTTTTCCAGATGAGATACATCTGTCTATGTACCGTCTATGATGCTAATTTCGAAAGTTATAGATGTTGCATGTGAAACTTGGTCCTGGTGTAGTTGTGTAATGGGGTAGTTGAGTGCTGAAGCTATATGATGTTGTACTATGATGTATTTCAATTATGAAAATGAAATATATTGTGTCCTTAATATGAAATGTCAATTGGATTACTAAATGGATTATAAATAATCCGATAATTAGTCTGCTAATTGGGGTTTTCTATTGCAAACGGTTTTTGAGAAAACACCGTGTGTGATGCATTCAATAACGCACACAGTTTCTAGGAATAAACCTTTTTAGATTAATGAACAATCACACATGACATCCTCTTGAAAACTGTTTGCGTTAGGCCACCTAGCGCAAATGTTTACCACATAAAAAATGTGTGTGATGGACAGCCTTTGCCACACAGTTTCTTCTACGCACCGTGTGTAATGCATTCAATAATGCAAATGATAAAATTATTAATATCATGTGCAATCGCATCGCTATCACAAATGATTTAATGGGACAAATTGTGTGTGATGTACCTGTGAACAGAAACGTTTTCCTTTGAGCGACTATGTGGGATGTACATACGAACGAAAATGTTTAGCGGGGATTGATGATACGTCTTCAATGTATCTATTAGTTTTTATTGTTCCATGCTATTATATTATCTGTTTTGGATGTTTAATGGGCTTTATTATACACTTTTATATTATTTTTGGGACTAACCTACTAACCCAAGGCCCATTGCAAATTGCTGTTTTTTGCCTAACAATGTTTCGTAGAAAAGGAATATCAAATGGAGTCCAAATGGAATGAAACCTTCGGGAGGATCGTTTTTGGAACAAACACAACCTAGAAGACTTGGAGTACACGCCAGGGAAGCCACGGGGTGGCCATGAGGCAGGGGGTGCGCCCCCACCCTCGTGGGCCCCCCGTAGCTCCACCGACATGCCTCTTCCTCCTATATATACCCATGTACCATGAAAACATCCGAGACCACCACAAAACCCTAATTACACTGCCGCAACCATTTGTACCCGTGAGATCCCATCTTGGGGCCTCTTCCGAAGCTCCACTGGAGGGGGAATCGATCACGGAGGGCTTCTACATCAACACCATAGCCTCTCCAATGGGTTGTGAGTAGTTTACCACGGACCTTTGGGTCCATAGTTATTAGCTAGATGGCTTCTTCTCTCTCTTTGGATCTCAATACAAAGTTCTCCTCGATCTTCTTGGAGATATATTTGATGTAATTCTTTTTACGGTGTGTTTTTCGAGATTCGATGAATTGTGGGTTTATGGTCAAGATTATCTATGAACAATATTTGATTATTCTCAAAAATCTTTTATGCATGATTTAAATATCTTTGCAAGTCTCTTCGAATTATCAGCTTGGTTTGGCCTACCAGATTGATCTTTCTTGCAATGGGAGAAGTGCTTAGCTTTGGGTTCAATCTTGCAGTGTCCTTTCCCGGTGACAGCAGGGGCAGCAAGGCACGTATTGTATTGTTGCCATCGAGGATAAAAAGATGGGGTTTATATCATATTGCATGAGTTTATCCCTCTACATCATGTCATCTTTCTTAAAGTGTTACTCTATTCTTATGAACTTAATACTCTAGATGCATGCTGGATAGCGGTTGATGTGTGGAGTGATAGTAGTAGATGCAGAATCGTTTCGGTCTACTTGTCACGGACGTCATGCCTATATACAATGATCATGCCTAGATATTCTCATAACTATGCGCTTTTCTATCAATTGCTCGACAGTAATTTGTTCACCCACCGTAGAAATCTTCTATCTTGAGAGAAGCCACTAGTGAAATCTATGGCCCCCGGGTCTATCTTCTATCATATCAATCTTCCATCAACTATTTATCTTTAATTTACTTTTATTTTGCAATCTTTACTTTCAATCTATAACAAAAATACCAAAACTATTTATCTTATTATCTCTATCAGATCTCACTTTTGCAAGTGGCCGAGAAGGGATTGACAACCCCTTTATCACGTTGGTTGCAAGGTTCTTATCAGGTACGAGGGACTCGCGCGTAGTATCCTACTGGATTGATACCTTGGTTCTCAAAAATTGAGGGAAATACTTACGCTACTTTGCTGCATCACCTTTTCCTCTTCAAGGGAAAAACAACGCAAGCTCAAGAGGTAGCAAGAAGAATTTCTGGCGCCGTTGCAGGGGAGATCTACGCACAAGTCATATACCAAGTACCCATCACAAACTCTTATCCCTCGCATTACATTATTATCCATTTGCCTCTCGTTTTCCTCTCCCCCACTTCACTTTTGTCGTTTTATTCGCCCTTTTTTCCGTTCGCCTTTCTGTTTGCTTGTGTTGCTATGTGCCCTCTATCAGCTTGCATCTTCGCTTGCTAAATTATGGATCCTCATCCACTTGCTAATCTTTTTAAGAGATCCAATTATGATGAACCAATTGCTAGTGAGCTATGTGCACTATATTATCTTTATGAGGTTTGGCTTGAAATTCGTGAGTCCGAAAATTGTGATGAAGTGTTGAAAGAAGAAAATTATGAAGTGATTCATGATAGCTTTTTTAATGAAAAACATGATTGAATGATACTATTATAAATATTAATGGCAATTGTGTTAATGATATGCAAAACCCTAAGCTTGGGGATGCTAGTTTTGCTATGTCCACTACTTGTTGCAATGATCATGATTGGGGTGATTCTTCGTATGATCTTGAAAAATTATTTAAGCCCCATGATGAATATAAGATTTATAATAATGTTTGCAATACTATTGAAAGTGGGTTTGGAAGAGTGTCAACTTTAGATCCCACATATTTGGAGAATATTCAATATTCTGAAATTTTTGATAAAAGTGGATTTGGAGAGATCATGACTTAAGTTAATGTTGATCCCACTATTTTGGAAAGTGTCAACTTCGCATGCATGTGGATCATGTTAAGAATATGTTTTTTGATATCTATATTGTTGAATTTGATTATGATCCTACATGTAATTATTATGAGAGAGGAAAATATGGTTGTAGGAATTTTCATGTTACTAAATTACCTCTCGTTATGTTTGGATTGGTATTGGCTCTTTCTTCTTCCTTGCATATGCTAGATCTTGATTGTCTTGCTAATTTGTTTTCCTATAAAATGCCTATTCATAGGAAGTATGTAAGACTTAGATGTGATTTTCACATGCTATATGATGCTTTTTTGTGTGCTTCAAGTCTTATCTTTCATGTGAGCATCATTAAAATTATCAATGCCTAGCTAGGGGCGTTAAACGATAGCGCTTGATGGGAGGCAACCCAATTTTATTTTATTTGCTTTTACTTTTGTTTAGTAATAAATAATTCATCTAGCTTTTGGTTAGATGTGGTTTTATGTTTTAATTAGTGTTTGTGCCAAGTAGAACCTTTGGGAAGACTTGCGTGAAGTCTTTGCGATCTTGCTGTAAAAACAGAAACTTTTGCGCTCACGAGATTTGCTGCCAATTTTTACTGGAGGGTGCTTTTAAGATGATTATTTTTTCATATAATTAATAGACAAATTCCTCATGTCCAACAATTTAATTCGAAAAAAATAGAGTTACCGAAGTATTCGAAAGTTACAGATTGCTACAGACTGTTCTGTTTTTGAGAGATTCTGTTTTTCGTGTGTTGTTTGCTTATTTTGATGAATCTATGAGTAGTATCAGGGGGTATGAATCATAGAGAAGTTGGAATACAGTAGGTTTAACACCAATATAAATAAAGAATGAGTTCATTACGGTACCTTAAAGTGGTGGTTTGTTTTCTTATACTAACGGAGCTCACGAGATTTTCTGCTAAGTTTTGTGTTGTGAAGTTTTCAAGTTTTTGGACAAGGATTTGATGGACTATGGAACAAAGAGTGGCAATAGCCTAATCTTGCGGATGCCCAAGGCACCCCAAGGTAAAATTCAAGGACAACCAAAAGCCTAAGCTTGGGGATGCTCCGGGAAGGCATCCCCTCTTTCGTCCTCGTCTATCGGTAACTTTACTCTTGAGACTATATTTTTATTCACCACATGATATGTGTTTTGCTTGGAGCGTCATGTATGATTTGAGTCTTTGCTTTTTAGTTTACCACAATCATCCTTGTTGTACACACCTTTTGAGAGATATACACACGAATCGGAATTTATTAGAATACTCTATGTGCTTCACTTATATCTTTTGAGCTAGATAGTTTTGCTCTAGTGCTTCACTTATATCTTTTTAGAGCACGGTCGTGGTTTTATTTTATAGAAATTATTGATATCTCATGCTTCACTTATATTATTTTGAGAGTCCTTTAGAACAACATGGTAATTTGCTTTGGTTATAAAATTAGTCCTAATATGATAGGCATCCAAGATGGGTATAATAAAAACTTTCATATAAAGTGCACTGAATACTATGAGAAGTTTGATACTTGATGATTGTTTTGAGATATGAGGATGGTGATATTAGAGTCCTGCTAGTAGAGTAGCTGTGAATTTGAGAAATACTTGTGTTGAGGTTTGCAAGTCCCGTAGCATGCACGTATGGTAACCATTGTGTGACAAATTTGAAGCATGAGGTATTTCATTGATTGTGATCCTTTGTGCGGAGGTCGAGATCGCGCGATGGTTAACTCCTACCAACCCTTCCCCTAGGAGCATGCGTGTAGTACTTTGTTTTCATGACTTGTAAATTTTTGCAATAAGTATGCGAGTTCTTTATGAGTAATGTTGAGTCCATGGATTATACGCACTCTCACCCTTCCACCATTGCTAGCCTCTCTTGTACCACGCAACTTTCGCTGGTACCATACACCCACCATATACCTTCCTCAAAACAGCCACCATACCTACCTATTAGGGGATTTCCATAGCCATTTCGAGATATATTTCCATGCAACTTTCCACCGTTCCGTTTATTATGACACGCTTCATCATTGTCATATTGCCATGCATGATCATGTAGTTGACATCGTATTTGTGGCAACGCCACCATGTATAAGTTTTCATACATGTCACTCTTGATTCATTGCACATCCCGGTACACCGCTGGAGGCATTCATATAGAGTCATATTTTGTTCTACCATCGAGTTGTAATCTATAAGTTGTAAATCAATAGAAGTGTGATGATCATCCTTATTGGAGCATTGTCCCAAATAAAAAAATAAAAATAAAGGGAAGGAAAGTCCAAAGAAAAAAAGAAAGGCCCAAAAAACGAAAACAAAAAAGGGGGAAGGAAAAAAGGGAACAATGCAACTATCTTTTTCCACACTTGTGCTTGAAAGTAGCACAATGATATTCATGATGGAGAGTCTCTTGTTTTGTCAGTTTCATATACTAGTGGGAATTTTCATTATAGAACTTGGCTTGTATATTCCAATGATGGGCTTCCTCAAATGCCCTAGGTCTTCGTGAGCAAGCAAGTTGGATGCACACCCTCTTAGTTTCTTTTGTTGAGCTTTCATATATTTATAGCTCTAGTGCATCTGTTGCATGGCAATCCCTACTCACTCACATTGATATCTATTGATGGGCATCTCCATAGCCCATTGATATGCCTAGTTGATGTGAGACCATCTTCGTCTTTTGTCTTCTCCACAACCACCACTCTATTACACCTATAGTGCTATATCCATGGCTCACGCTCATGTATTGCGTGAAAGCTGAAAAGGTTTGAAAAAAATTAAGTATGAAACAATTGCTTGGCTGAAACCAGGGTTGTGCATGATTTTAGTATTTTGTGTGACGAAGATGGAACATAGCCAAATTATATGATTTTGTAGGGATGAACTTTCTTTGGCCGTGTTATTTGGAGAAGACATAATTGCTTTGTTAGTATGCTGGAAGTGTTACTATTCTTATGTCAATATTAAACATTTGTCTTCAGTCTTTCGGATCTGAACATTCATGCCACAATAAAGAAAATTACATTGAGAATTATGTTGGGTAGCATTCCACATCAAAAATTCTATTTTTATCATTTACCTACTCGAGGACGAGCAGGAATTAAGCTTGGGGATGCTTGATACGTCTTCAACGTATCTATAATTTTTTATTGATCCATGCTATTATATTATCTGTTTTGGATGTTTAATGGGCATTATTATACACTTTTATATTATTTTTGGGACTAACCTACTAACCCAAGGCCCAGTGCAAATTGTTGTTTTTAGCCTATTTCAGTGTTTCACAGAAAAGGAATGTCAAACGGAGTCCAAATGGAATGAAACCTTTGGGAGGATCGTTTTTGGAACAAACGCAACCCAGAAGAGTTGGAGTACACGCCAGGGAAGCCACGAGGCAGGGGCGCCCAAGGGGTAGGTGCGCCCCCCACCCTCGTGGGCCCCCCGTAGCTCCACCGACATGCCTCTTGCTCCTATATATACCCATGTACCCTGAAAACATCCGAGAGCACCACGAAACCCTAATTCCACTGCCGCAACCTTCTGTAACTGTGAGATCCCATCTTGGGGCCTGTTCCGGAGCTCCACCGGAGGGGGCATCGATCACAGAGGGCTTCTATATCAACACCATAGCCTCTCCGATGAGTTGTGAGTAGTTTACCACAGACCTTCAGGTCCATAGTTATTAGCTAGATGGCTTCTTCTCTCTCTTTGGATCTCAATACAAAGTTCTCCTCGATCTTCTTGGAGATATATTTGATGTAATTCTATTTACGGTGTGTTTTTCGAGATCCGATGAATTGTGAATTTATGATCAAGATTATCTATGAACAATATTTGATTCTTCTCAAAAAAAAATGCGTGATTTAAATATCTTTCCAAGGCTCTTCGAATTATCAGTTTGGTTTGGCCTACTAGATTGATCTTTCTTGCAATGGGAGAAGTGCCTAGCTTTGGGTTCAATCCTGTGGTGTCCTTTCCCAGTGACAGCAGGGGCAGCCAGGCACGTATTGTATTGTTGCCATCGAGGATAAAAAGATGGGGTTTATATCATATTGCATGAGTTTATCCCTCTACATCATGTCATCTTTCTTAAAGTGTTACTCTATTCTTATGAACTTAATACTCTAGATGCATGTTGGATAGCGGTCGATGTGTGGAGTAATAGTAGTAGACGCAGAATCGTTTCGGTCTACTTGTCACGGACGTGATGCCTATATACAATGATCATGCCTGGATATTCTCATAACTATGCGCTTTTCTATCAATTGCTCGACAGTAATTTGTTCACCCACCGTAGAAATCTGCTATCTTGAGAGAAGCCACTAGTGAAACCTATGGCCCCCGGGTCTATCTTCTATAATATCAATCTTCCATCAACTATTTATCTTTACTTTACTTTTATTTTGCAATCTTTACTTTCAATCTATAACAAAAATACCAAAAATATTTATCTTATTATCTCTATCAGATCTCACTTTTGCAAGTGGCCGAGAAGGGATTGACAACCCCTTTATCGCGTTGGTTGTAAGGTTCTTATTTGTTTGTGCAGGTACGAGGGACTCGCGCGTAGTCTCCTACTGGATTGATACCTTGGTTCTCAAAAACTGAGGAAAATACTTACGCTACTTTGCTGCATCACCCTTTCCTCTTCAAGGGAAAAACAACGCAAGATCAAGAGGTAGCAATTGACTATGTGGTATGTACTTGCGACTGGAAACAATTTTGTCGTATAATTGTTATTTTTTAGCTCTACTGTATGTATTTCCGTATTTGAGCACTCGCTGGTCGCACACGACCTCATTTTGCCGGGTGTATGTGCCAGGAGGGCATATCCCCGATGGTTTATGGGTCGTGTGGGAAGGACCCCCGTATCGCCCACACTCACTTGGTGACAGCTCTGAATGCCGTCGCTGAAAGGGGTTAAAAACTGTTTGTTTAGCAGCTTGTTGTACTAGTGAGGGTCTTACATCGCAAGGTGGCCCGAACCTGAGTAAACAATTGAGTCTCTTTCCTTTCCCGTGCATTGAGCTAGGCCATGAGAGCAACGAGTTAGTAGGCCGGAAGGTTGAGTTCTTCGCACACGCCCCAGAGTTCGAACCTTTTTTGGGTCTGCGGAGCCCTAAATCCGATAAAAGGCGACAAACTACATAATAAAGGTTGCTATCATAAGGGGCAACATAATGTGACATTCTTCTGCATAAGGATTGGGCATACAAACCAAAAAGCACACGACAACCTCCGCTTCCCTCCGCGAATGGCGTATCTTTTACTTTTATGTATTTATTTTCATGAAAGAGTCAAAGTATTCTTCCCTATTTCCTTTTATTTTCTCTTTTAGCAAGCATATGTGGTGAGGAAATATATAGGCACATATATCCAGTTGGATATGAGTAAGCATGAGTTATTATTGTTGACATCACCCTTGAGATGAATATGTTGGGAGGCGAAACTATAAGCCCCTAGCTTCCTATGTGTCCTGTTGAAACTCTTTCTTCATAGGTATGCTGTGAGTGTTAGCAATCATAGAAGATTAAAAGATGGTTGAGTATGTGGACTTGCCAAAAGGCTCCGATATGTGACCCTTCTTGAAAATATTATGAATTGTAGTTGCAAAGTTGACCGAGAACATAATATGTTGGTTTTTAATAAAGTTTATGCCTTCTACTTCGATATTGTGATGAATTGTTACTTGTTCATGAGAAGCTATATGATAAAGCTTTATGATAAAAAAAATTGTTGTTATAATAATAAGCATGATGTACTATGTCTGTATTTTGTTTTTTATCAACACCTCTCTCTATAAACATGTGGACATGATTTTCGATATCGGCTTTCGCTTGAGGACAAGCGAGGTCTAAGCATGGGGGAGTTGATACATCCATTTTGCATCATGTTTTCCTATTGTTATTTATAATGTTTTTATGCATAATAATGCTTTATGGAGTAATTGTAATGCATTTTCTCTCATAATATGCAAGGTTTACACAAACAGAGAGAATATTGGCAGCTGGAATTCTGGACCTGATAAGGCTATGTCGGGATACCTATTCTTTACATCTCCAAATGAGCTGGAAATTTACGGAGAATTATTTTGGAATATATAAAAAGACTGGAGCAAATCTATACCCATATATAGTGTGCGAATAAACTTTGAAAGATGGTCGTTGGATGAAACCAACCCGACGGTGCAGAGATGGCAAATCCGAGCACTATTGGTCATTGGATATCATCTACATTCCACCAGATTCTGCCACATGTACAATCTAGAAGACTCCATGGTTGAACTTAAGCGGAATGCACAAACCTCATAACACAAGCATTTCTCCTCTGTTGTAGAGTCTTTCGTATCATAATTGCCCTTTTTTCTAGATGAATCGCCATTATTTATTTTTACTTTGTGCTTTTCAACGCACAATTCCATGAATATTAAAAATAGATTGGCTTTTTAATAAAAACTAATTTATTTTGAATGAGATGAACTATAAGAATTAAACGAACATCTACATCATGCATATATATGACTCAAAGCTTACATGCTATAATATGGTATTTATTCATAATTTGCTTGCCAAATCTCATGCGTGCAATGCATGTGTACCTTACTAGTAACTACCGGAGGGGGGCGCCTCGTTACCACAAGACAACAGGGCGAACCAGGACCCCTCAGGCACGCCCTGGTGGGTTGTGGCCAGCCCGGCCCACCTTCGATGCCCATCTTCTGGTACTTAACGTCCATTTTGCATCATGTTTTCCTATTGTTATTTATAATGTTTTTATGCATAATATTGCTTTATGGAGTAATTCTAATGCCTTTTCTCTCATAATATGCAAGGTTTACACAAAGAGGGAGAATACGGGCAGCTGGAATTCTGGACCTGAAAAAGCTACGTCAGGACACCTATTTTGCACATCTCCAGATGATCTAAAAAATTACGAAGAATACTGGAGGCGGCCACCTCGTGAGCACAAGACACCAGGGCATGCCAGGCCCCATAGGCGTGACCTGGTAGGATTTTGCTCAGCCCAACCCACTTATGGTTCCCATCTTCTGGTATATAAGTCATTTTGACCTAGAAAAAATAATAAGAGGAGGACTTTTGGGATGGAACGCTGCTGTCTCGATGCGGAACTTGGGCAGGAGCACTTTTGCCATCCAACGGAGCGATTCCGCCGGGGGAACTGCCCTCTCGGAGGGGGAAATAAAAGCCATCCTCATCACCAACAACCCTCTCATCTTGGGGAGGCCAATCTTCATCAACATCTTCAACAGCACCATCTCCTCTAAAACCCTAGTCCATCTCTTGTGCTCAATGTTTGTACCGAAACCTTAGATTTGTATTTGGGGGTGACTAGTAGTGTTCATCACATCTTGTAGTTGATTACTATATTGTTTTTTGGTCAAAGATTATATGTTCAGATCCATTATGCTATTTAATACTCCTATGATCTTGAGCATGGATATTATTTGTTAGCAGTTACGTTTGTTCTTGAGGCCATGGGAGAAATCATGTTGCAAGTAATCATGTGAATTTGACATGCGTTCGATATTTTCATGATATGTATGTTGAGATTCCCTTAGTGGTGTCATGTGAATGTCGACTACATGGCACTTCACCATCTTTGGGCCTAAAGAATACATTGTGAGGTAGTTATAAGATGATGGGTTGCTAGAGTGACAGAAGCTTAAACCCTAGTTAATGCGCTACTTCGTAAGGGACTGATTTGGATCCATATGTTTAATGCTATGGTTAGATTTTATCTTAATACTTTTCTCGTAGTTTTGGATGCTTGCGAGGGGGTTAATCATAAGTGGGAGGTTTGTTCAATTAAGAACAACACCCAAGCACTGGTCCACCCACATATCAAGTCATCAAAGTAGCGTACACTAATCAAACGAACATGATGAAAGTGACTAGATGAAATTCCCGTGTGCCCTCAAGAATGATTTGCTTATCATAAGAGACCATTTTGGACTGTCTTTTGACATAAAAGGATTGGGTTACCTTGCTTCACTTTATTTACTTTTATCGTTATTTTCTCGTGACAAATTACCTTGCTATCAAACTATCTATTACCGACAATTTCAGTGCCTGCGGACATTACCTTGCTGAAAACCGCTTGTCATTTCCTTATGCTACTCGTTGGGTTCGACACTCTTACGTATAGAAAGGACTACTATTGATCCCCTATACTTGTGGGTCATCAAGTCTCTTTTATGGCACGGTTACCGGGGAGTGAAGCGCTCTTGGTAAGTTGAAATTTGTAAGGAAAAGTTATACTATGTGTTGAGATTTATTGTCACTTGTTACTATGGAGAACAATCCTTTGAGGTTTTTGTTTGGGTATCTTCACCTCGATCGGAAGCACAATTAGTTGCCCCTCAACCTTCTGCACCTACTGAAAATATTGGTTATGAAATTCCTTCGGGTATGATAGAACACCTGCTAGCTAATCCTTATGCAGGAGATGGAACAGAACATCCTGATTCTCACTTTATATATGTGGATGAAATGTGTGGATTATTTAAGCTTGCAACTTTACCCGAAGATGAAGCTAATAAGAAGGTTTTCCCTTTATCTTTGAAGGGAAAAGCATTGACATGGTATAGGCTATGCAATGATATTGGATCTTGGAACAGGAATCTATTGAAATCGGAATTCAATCAAAAAAATTATCCTATGCATCTAGTTCATCGTGATCGGAATTATATATATAATTTTTGGCCTCGTGAAGGAGAAAGTATCACCCTAGCTTGGGGGAGTCTTAAGTCAATGTAATATTCATGTCCCAATCATGAGCTCCCGAGAAAAAATATCATTCAGAACTTTTATACTCGACTTACTCGTAATGATCAATCCATGCTCAATACCTCTTGTGTTGGTTCCTTTATGAATAATACCATTGAATTTAGGTGGGATCTTTCAGAAAGAATTAAACGCAACTCTGAAGATTGGTAAATCGACGAAGGTAAAGAGTCAGATATTGGGCTTAAATTTGATTGTGATAAATCTTTTATGAATACCAATGCTTATCACTAGTTTAGTACTAAATATGGACTTGGCTCTGAGATAGTAGCCTCTTTATATGAATCATTTTCTACTCATGTTGATCTCCCTAAGGAGAAGTGGCTTAGATATCATCCCCATATTAAAGACAAAATTAAAGAACTAGAAATAGCTAAAGAAGAAACTATCATTTATAATGTTGATTCAGTTGTGCCTACCGCTTATATTAGAAAACCACCTTTTCCTGTTAGGATGAAGGAATATGCTAAGGTTTCAGCTGTGGTTCGCAAAAGTGATATTAAAACACCAAAACCATCTGAGAAAATTAAAGTAGAATCTATTGTTGCTATGGTTAAAGATCTCTTGGATGATACTATTGATGGGCATGTTATTTACTTCGTTGGTGAAGCCGCTAGAATTGCCAAACCCGACGAAAAAGATAAACATAGACCAATAGTTGGCATGCATGTTGTCTCAATTAAAACTGGAGATCAATGTTATCATGGGTTATGTGATTTGGGTGCTAGCATGAGTGCTATTCCTTTTACCTTATACCAAGAAATTATGAATGACATATCACCCGCTGAAATAGAAGACATAAATGTTACTATTAAACTTGCAAATCAGTACACCATCACACCACTTGGGATAGTTAGAGATGTTGAAGTCTTGTGTGGGAAAATAAAACATCCTACTGATTTTCTAGTTCTTGGTTCCCTGCAAGATGAATTTTGTCCCACTATCTTTGGTAGGACTTTCTTGAACACTGTCAATGCTAAAATAGATTGCGAAAAAGAAACTGTCGGTGTTAGTTTTGGTGAAGTGTCTCATGAGTATAAGTTTTCCAAGTTTAGAAGACAACCGCGTAATAAATAATCACATAGCAAAGATGAAATAATTGGCCTTGCTTCTATTGATGTACCACCTATTGGTCCACTAGAACAATATTTGCTCGGCCATGAAAATGATATGCACATGCATGAAAGAAATGAAATAGACAAATTTTTCTTTGAAAAACAACATCTCTTAAAGCACAATTTGCCTATTGGAACTCTCAGAGGTCCTCCTCCACCTAAAGGTGATCATGTGTTTGAACTGAAGCGACACTTTGAAATATGCTTATCCTGATGAGAAAAAGATATATGTTGTTATTATTAGTGCTAACCTTTCAGAACATGAATAAGAAAGATTATTAAAAACTCTGAAGAAGCACTATGATGCTATTGGATATACTCTTTATGATCTTAAGGGCATTAGTTCCACTCTCTGTCAGCACAAGATCTATATGGAACCTGGTGCTAAACCCGTTGTTGATCACCAATGATGGTTGAATCCTAAGATGAAAGAAGTGGTAAGAACTGAAATACTGAAACTTCTAGAAGCAGGTACAATCTATCCCATAGCTGATAGTAGATGGGTAAGTCCCGTTCATTGTGTCCCTAAGAACGGAGGTATCAATGTTGTTCCCAATAACAAAAATAAACTTATTCCACAAAGAATTTTTACTAGCTATAGAATGGTAACTGATTTTAGAAAATTAAATAAAGCTACTAGGAAGGATCATTACCCTTTGCCTTTTATCGATCAAATGCTAGAAATATTATCTAAGCACACACACTTTTGTTTCCTAGATGGATAGTATAGTTTCTCTCAAATACCTGTCTCACAACCTGATCAAGAGAAAACCACCTTTACTTGTCCTTTTAGAACCAATGATTATAGAAGTATACCATTTAGTTTATGTAATGCACCTGCACCCTTTCAAAGATGCATGGCTGTTGTATTCTATGATTTTTGAGAAAATATTGTTGAGGTTTTCATGGATGATTTCTCCATTTACGGAACATTTTTGATGATTGATTAAGCAACCTTGACCGGGTTTTGCAGAGATGTGAGCAAACTAATCTTGTCTTGAATTGGGAGAAGTGCCACTTTATGGTTAATGAAGGTATTTGTCTTGGGGCATAGAATTTAGGAACGAGGTATTGAGGTGGATAAAGCTAAAGTTGATGCAATTGATAAAATACCTTGTCCTAAATATATTAAAGGCATTTGTAGTTTCCTTGGTCATGCTGGTTTCTATAGGAGGTTTAATAAAGACTTTTCTAAAAATTCTAGGCCTCTTACCAATTTATTACAGAAGGATGTTCCTTTTGTTTTTGGTGATGATTGTGTAGAAGCCTTGGAAACACTTATGAAATCCTTAATCACCGCACCTATTGTTCAACCAGCGAATTGGAACTTGCCTTTTGAAATTATGCGTGATGCTAGTGATTATGTTGTCCGTGTTGTTCCAGGACAAAGAGTTCATAAGAAGTTAAATGTTATTCATTATGACAGCAAAACTCTGGACAGTGCTCAAAGAAATTATGCTACCACTCAAAAAGAATTATCAGCAGTTGTGTTTGCTTGTGATAAATTCAGATCCTACATTGTTGATTCCAAAGTAATTGTTCACACTGATCATGTTGCTATAAAATATCTTATGGAAAATAAGGATGCTAAACCTAGACTCATTAGGTGGGTTCTCTTGCTACAAGAATTTGATTTACATATTACTGGTAGGAAAGGAGCTGAGAACCTCGTAGCTGATAACTTGTCTAGGTTAGAAAATATTCTTGATGACCGACTACCTATTCATGATAGCTTTTCAGATGAACAACTAGCTACAAAAAATGTTTATCGTAATACTCCTTGGTTTGCTGACTATGCTAATTATATTGTTGTTAAATAAATACCACCTAGTTTCACATACCAACAAAAGTAAAAATTATTCTATCATTTAAGACATTACTTTTGGGATGACCCACATCTTTATAAAGGAGTATATGCTATTATTAGATGTTGTGTACCTGAGCATGAAGTGGAAAAAATCCTTCAAAAATGTCACTCTGAAGCCTATGGAGGACATCATGCGGGAGATAGAACTGCTCACAAGGTATTGCAATCTGGTTTCTATTGGCCTACTCTCTTCAAGAATGCCTGTAAGTTTGTCTCATATTGTGATGAATGCCCACGAATTGGTAATATTGTTAAGCGTCGGGAAATGCTTATAAATTATTCACTTGTTGTTGAACCTTTTGATGTTTGGGGTTTCAATTATATGGGACCTTTCCCTTCCTCTAATGGGTATACACATATTTTGGTTGCTGTTGATTATGTCACTAAGTGTGTAGAGGCTATTCCAACTAGTAGTGTTGATCATAACACTTTCACTAAAAATGCTTAAAGAAGTCAATTCCCCAAGGTTTGGAATCCCTAGATATCTAATGACTGATGGTGGTTCACACTTTGTTCATGGTGCTTTTCAGAAAATGCTTGTTAAATATGTGTTAACCATAGAATTGCATCACCCTATCATCCTCAATCTAGTGGTCCAGTTGAACTTAGCAATAGAGACATAAAACTTATATTAGAAAAAACTATCAATAGGACCCGAAAGAATTGGTCTATGAAACTAGATGATGCACTTTGGGCTTATAGAACAGCTTATGAAAATCCTACGGGTATGTCTCCATATAAAATGGTGTATGGAAAGGCTTGTCATTTGCCTCTAGAGTTAGAACATGAAGTATTTTGGGTTATTAAAGAACTCAACTATGACTTCAAGCTTGCCGGTGAAAAGAGGTTATTTGATATTAGCTCACTAGATGAATGGAGAACCCAAGCCTATGAAAATGCTGAGCTAATTAAAGAAAAAGTTAACATATTGCATGACAAAATAATACAAAAGCAGGAGTTCAACATTGGAGAATATGTTCTTTTATAAAAACTCTCGTTTATATTTTTTGCAGGAAAACTTCTTTCCAAATGGGAAGGACCATATGTTATCGAAAAGGTTTATCGCTCTGGAGCTATCAAAATTCATAATGCCGAAGGTACTAACCCGAAGGTGGTCAATGGACTAATAATTGAACACTTTGTCTTAGGTATTCCCATTAACGTTGAAAGCAATGTTATTCAAACGATGACACCAGAGCAACATATAAAAGAACCCTTCCAGAACACTCCAGAACCCTAAAAGAGGAGGTACGTGATACAGTAAGTAAACAGAATGAAAAATCCAGAAAAATATTTTCTATCACTTTTGGAAAATTAAAAAAAATAGGAAAATAATAAACAACCAGGAAGGCAACCGAGGAGGGCACGATACACTAGGGCGCGCCTGCCTTGCCTAGCGCGCCCAGGTGGGTTGTGCCCCACTCGAGAACCTTCCCGACTCCGATTTCCTCCCATATTGTTGCTTCCCAAGATAAAAAAATCATCATATATATATACCCTTGGACGATTCGACCACCGCATCGCAGAAAAATCATATGTTCTTGTTTCGTGATGTTTTTCCTGCCAGACCTAGCTCACCATGGCTCCAGCAACATCCTCGAAGCACAAGTTCTTCGAGAAGGTAATCAACCCGTACTTACCGGAGATGATGAAGCACCCTCAAGCCATTGAGATGCGTGAGGGGGTGCTCCACATCCGGGATGTTCAAGGGACCAAGAGGAAGGGGAGCATGGAGGCCAGGCTCGAGGTGGTGGAACAAGAAATCTTCAAGTGCTAAGGGATGGTGGAGCGTGGACTTAGTACCAATCACTCCATGATCACAGAATTCACTCGCGACAACATGTTGGATGGCCGGTCCATGATGGACATTGTCTTCACCTTAAACGATCAAATTAATTTTATGCAAAGTCAAATCTATGACCTTCAAAACCAAGTTTTCGAGTACTAAGCAAGATTTAAAGGTATGATTTTAGCTGCCAGTTGCATGACTCGGGAGACTCGTGCATCCTCTTTTAATGGTGAGCCCCTGCCCTGGAAGTCGGAGGACAAACTTACTACCTCATCACCACCACCTTCTTCTTCACTACCAAAGGAGACTTGACTACACGGGTATGGGCACTCCCCTTGGCTTGTGCCAAGCTTGGGGGAGATGCCCGTGTATAGTATCACCATCACCTTTATTTTCCTTTACCTAACTTAGTTTGATACCTAAAGATTTTGTGATCTACTTGAATAAAAGAGTAGTATGATCTATTTTCGAGTGTTAGTTTCATGATCTATCTATCTATCTAATCGAGTGAGAGTTATATAATAAAGTTTAGTTTGAGATTTTGCTTCTTTACTTTTTTGTTGCTATCAAATAAAGGGAAACAATGAAGAAGATCATATGCTAATCTTATGATGATAATGACATCACATAAAGAAAAAGTATAAGTTGTAAAATTTGTTGGAAGTTGACAAACATAGCATGGTCAATGATGCAACCCATGAAAGAATTAATAAGGAAGAGAAGATTGAGATGCAAATACACTATCTTGGACATCTTTTATAATTGTGAGCCCCCATTAATTATTATATGTCAAAATTGTTGATGTTGGACAAGGAAGACAAAGTAATGAGTTATGTTTGTTCATATTCACATAGAAGTTAAATTGTCATAGATCATTCAACATGTGGTGCTTGCCCAATATATTTTCTAGCCAAAAATTCCGCACTAAGTAGAAATACTCCTTGTGCATCCAAAAACCCTAAACCCAACTCATCATTCGAGAGGCCATCATACCTACGTATGGATTGAGTAAGATCCTTCGAGTAAGTTTTCATCGGTGCAATAAGTCAATAGAAAATGCTTCTAAATATGTTCGGTCGTTTAGTGTAAGAGAAAATTGAGCATTGTACGAACTTGTGATGGCAAAGTAATAAAGGCAACAGACTGCATAATAAAGGTTTCTATCATAAGGGGCAATATAACGTGACGTTTTTTTGCATTAAGGGATTTGGCATGCAAACAAAAAGCGCATGACAATCTCTGCTTCCCTCTACGAAGGGCCTATCTTTTACTTTTATGCAAGAGATAAGTATTCTTCCCTATTCCTTTCTATTTTATCTTTTCGCAAGCATCATGTGGTGAGGAAAGATCTAGGCACACATATCCAATCAGATATGAGTGAGCATGAGTTAGTATGGTTGACATCACCCTTGAGGTGAATATGTTGGGAGGAGAAACTATAAGCCCCTATCTTCCCATGTGTCCGGTTGAAACTTTTTCTTCATCGGTATGTTGTGAGTGTAATCAATCATAGAAGATTAAAAGATGGTTGAGTATGTGGACTTGACAAAAGGCTCTGACACATGGCCCTTGTTGAAAATATGATGAATTGTAGTTGAGAAGTTGAATGAGAACATAGTTTGTTAGTTTTCAATAAAGTGTATGCCTTCTACTTCGATGTTGTGATGAATTGTTACTTGTTCATGAGAAGCTATATGATAAATGTTGTATGATAAAGCTTTATGATAAAGTTTGTTGTCATAATAATATGCATGAAGCTACTATGTCTATATTTTGTTTTTTATCGACACCTCTCTCCCTCTAAACATGTAGATATGATTTTCGATATCAGCTTTCGCTTGAGGACAAGCCAGGTCAAAGCTTGGGGAGTTGATACGTCCATTTTTCATCATGTTTTCCTAGTGTTATTATAATGTTTTTATGCATAATAATGATTTATGGAGTAATTCTAATGCCTTTCCTCTCATAAGATGCAAGGTTTACACAAAGAGGGAGAATACCGGCAACTGGAATTCTGGACCTGAAAAAGCTGCGTCGGGACACCAATTCTACACATCTCCAAATGAGCTGAAAATTTACGGAGAATTATTTTGGATTATATGAAAAAAAACTGAAGCAAATAACTACCAGAGGGGGACACCTGGTGAGCACTAGACACCAGGGCGCTGATGTCTACTACACGCTTCTATTCCTGTAGACAGTGTTGGGCCTCCAAGAGCAGAGGTTTGTAGGACAGCAGCAAATTTCCCTTAAGTGAGTAACCCAAGGTTTATCGAACTCAGGGAAGTGGAGGTTGAACGTACCCCTTTCAAGCAACCCTGCAATCAAGATACAAGAAGTCTCTTGTGTCCCCAACACACCTAATACACTTGTCAGATGTATAGGTGCACTAGTTCGGCGAAGAGATGTTAAATGGCAAGTGATATGGATGGCAAAAGATGTATTTGTAAATCTGAAATAAAAATGGCAGCAAGCAAACATGTGGTAAACGTGAGCACAAATGGTATTGCAATGGTGGAAACAAGGCCTAGGCTTCATACTTTCACTAGTGGCAACTCCCAACAACATTAACATAATCGAATCACATGATATTTCCCATAAAACATGCAAGGGGGACGCACTCGGAGGTCATTCCTTTGTGGTCAAGAGAGGACGAGAATTATGTAGGGCTACAAAAGCACACCTCTAAGTTCGTAGTTCTCAATCTATGGATTTCCCAATGTCACCTCGGCCATCCAAAGAGAGTACCACAATCACCACAACATATCTCAAGGATAGTCAAAGACAAGCACCAAGAGACACTCAATCTTCAATCCACACACAAAAGAGGAAATCACTCATGAAAATATTCTTCTAATCCATGTCCAATAGACCGCTGTCACCTTGGTCTCGGAGATTATACTAGATAAAGACAAGTGAGTACATCAATCCAATACATAGAGGAAGGGGAAATATCATGGGATCACCCTAGATTAACATAGCCTATGATCACAACGAAGATCACATCATGGGAGAGAGAATTGACCACATAGCTACTGGTAGAAACCTCAGCCGCGACGAGGAACTACTCCCGCATCATGGAGGGAGGAAGCAACGTCGATGGAGATGAATCCGGGGGCACTTCCACGTCCCGGCAGGATGCCGGCACAGGAATTCTGGTCCCCCGAAACTTGGTGGCGATGGCGGCGGAGATCGGAATAGCTTCTCGAGAAAAGGGTACTGGAATCAGGGTTTTCGCGACACGAGGTAAATATATGCCAAAGGGGGTCACCAGAGGCGGAGCCGGGGCCCCAGGCGCCCCCCTGGCGCGGCCAGGGGTGGGGCCGCGCCGGGTGGCCGCCTGGGCCACCCCTGGCTCCCCTCTGGCCCCACTTCTGGCGCATGGAAGCTTCTGGAGCGCTGATTTTTTTATATATTTTTCCCGGAATTTTTCTGGCAATTTAAGTAATGGGAAAACCTGAAATACAAAAACAGCAGAAAACAGAAACTGGCACTGGGGTGCACTGAGTTAATAGGTTAGTCCAAATATGATCAATAGTGTATGAAAGTGTATCAAAAGCATAGCAATATCACCCAAAACATGCATGGAGCAAGCAGAAATTATAGATACATTTGGGACGTATCAACATCCCCAAGCTTAATTCCTGCTCGTCCTCGAGTAGGTAAATGATAACAAGCATAATTTCTGTGGTGACATGCTACCAAAGAGTCTTTCACAATCACATGACAAGTGCTTATTGAGATAATGAATCTTTAGTAATTAAGTTACCTCATGACAATATCACAAAGAACTGAAAGTTTACAATATGATACTGAAACACCCAATAGATTTGTAGTGAGCATGGTGTGCAAACATGACAAAGTGATACCTCGCTTGCCCCCTTTAGTGAAGCAAAACATAAATGCAGGAGCACCTCCGAAGTTTAAGTGACGACTAGATACAATGATTTCAGAATAAGCGATATCTCAATCATGCAGAAGACAATGGTACTTTGGGACAATGCACATTACACTCAGAATGACAATCATGCTCTCAATAGTTGGTGCTTTGAAGAAAGAAAGTGGAGACTCTCGAACCGTGGATTTTGATGGAAAGGTTGAAAACCCGTGGCTGGAAGCAAAGACTAAACAAGTACCAGAGCTCGTGGTTTTAAAAACAGAGATAAAAAGCTTTTGGGAGGTGCATAATTCGTCAACGAATGCTGGTAGACAACCCAATTACTTCTTATGCTGGACAAGTTGCGAGGAACGGCTCCCACGCGGGGACGATCACATCCCCGTAATCTCCTTTGTTTATCACTGCCAAAGTTTTCTGATTTCTCATGAACAAAGCGTGAAGGAGGGTTTGTTTGTTGCTATTATCTTTTGTGAGCTGGGCGCACTCATGCCAGTCCCTCCTCGTATTAGGGGTTTGCAGATTAGACATGCAATCCCGGGGTAAAATTTGTCCAACATAAGAAGATCATGAATTACCTACTACTTCCTCATGAGCTAAAACAGAGGCACAAAAGAGAAATGCTTTTGAATAATTTTTAGATGGTACAAGAAAGTCTTCGTTAGGAATGGCAAGTAAATACCATATATAGGAAGGTATGGTGGACTCATATGGCATAACTGGTTTCAAGGATTTTGGATGCACAAGCAGTCAGTCCGCTTAGTACAGGCGAAGGCTAGCAAAAGACTGGGAGCGACCAACTAAGAGAGCAATGACGGCCATAATCATGCAGAGCGACAAAGCAACATTGAATCGGGCATGGAAGTTATATCACTACTCAGAAATTATGGATCATCAAGGCTTGATAGACTTTCTTTACAGTCTTAAATGTGCGTGAGCATATGCCAAGTCAATCAAAATAAATTCTTGGAGGAAGATATCACTAAACCATACCACATCATAGGCAAACAAATCATGCTGGTACTTCAATAACACATTAAGAACCCCCAGCTATTTGAGACTAACCATAAGAAAACATGAACTACTAAGCACCATTACGCACATAGCATTTTTATCATAGACATATCAACCAGTGCAACATAAGCCAACTCTCTTAACAAGATAAGCATGATAACTCAAGAGAGTTCCAGAAGCAACAACATAAACAAAAGCTCTTAAAAAGATAAGCATGAAAACTAAGAGCTAAGCATGACAGCAGCTATGAAAAGATAAAGAACACACACAAGAAGATGCGCATGCAAGCCTATGTTGTGTTCTACAGTGGAGTGGAGCGTGTTTCTCTCCCAAACGATGAAGGCTAGGATCCAACTTGTTATGAACAGCAAGCAAGGCTAAAGAAAACTAAAAAGGAAACTAAGAGCAAGACGCTCCAAGCATAGCACATAACGCATGAAGTGATTAAAATATAGTGGAACGAAAGACGAACTGATAATTGTTGATGGAGAAGGGGATGCACGGGGGCATCCCCAAGCTTAGACGCTTGAGTCTTCTTGAATATTTCTTGGGGGTGCACGGGGGCATCCCCAAGCTTGAGCGTTTGACACTCCTGAATCTTCTTTTATCATCTTCCCTCACACACTTGAAAACTCCCTTCATACATAACTCGTCATAATCTGATTAGCGAGGTTAGTACCCACAATAAAATAATTTTTACCTACTGGAAATAAAGATATTCTTGAAGGTCTACTGTTTCTCAAGATCGCCAAAAAGTTTTTGCAAAGAAAAAGCAAGCTTAAGGTCTGCAAAACGAAGAAAAGGCAAAACAGGGCAGAATCTGTGAAAAACAGACCAGCAGGTAGTAAATAATTTTTTCAGGGCACTTCTGCAACTCAAATCAAAAACTCAGAACAGACGCTCGAAAGCCAATTGTATAGAGCACGCTGTCAAAAAAATTAAGATCAAAAAGATGATCTGGTGATTTTATTCGAATTTTTTTGTCCAAGGACAGAATCTGTTTCCTGGACAGCACGTCACAACTTTTGAACTTTCTTGCAATCGGAGGCTAAACTTGGCACAAAGCTGAAAAATAAAGATACAATGATGTTGCTACAGTAGTAACAAACATCAAGACCACTAAAAACTGAAAGAACAAACTGAAAGCAAAGATAACAAGGGTTGTCTCCCTAGAGCTCTTTCTTTATAGCCATAAAGATAGGCTTAAGACTTTAATGATGCTCTCGTAGGAATAAGAGTTGAAGAACAAAAGAGAGAATCAAGAAGCAAATACCAAACACATTTAAGCCTAACATACTTCCTATGCATAGGAATATTGCAATAGAATAATTCATTGAAGCACAAAGCAATAAGCATAGGAAGACAAAACAAGTGCAGCTTCAAAACCTTCAACATAAAGAGAGGGAACTTGATATTATTGAAATATCTATAAGCATATGTTCCCTTCTCATAATAATTTTTAGTGGGATCATGAATAAACTCAACAATATAAGCATCACATAAAGCATTGTTACCATGATCCACATGCAAAAAGGTACTCTTTCTCTCCACATAAGCATAATCTTTCTCATTGGTAATAGTGGGAGTAGGACTATCATAAACAACTTGAACACTATAGATTAATTGTGTATTAGGAAGATGGTGTTCAACAAGGGAGTAATTCCCTCCATGATTATGACAAGTTTCATAAGGATAATTTCTCCTTGTGTCATAGGTACCTTTATAATCACTATAGATTGGAGTTATAACATCATCATAGTAGAGAAGAGCATTATCATTGCTAGCAACTATATTTGTAAACATGTTGTCTTTATTCTTACTAGCAAAAGAATTATCAATTATCACCTCACTAGTGGGTAAAGGATTTGCAATCCTATCATCCCCAACTTTGAGCTTTCCATATCATCAATTTCAGAGTTGGTACCAAAAAGATTTCCAAGATCATAAGTAGCATTATCATCATTTTCCCAATCACAATAAGTATCATGCATATCATAATCAAAATCATCTTCAATAGTACCTACGGACGTATCATCAAGATGATAATTAAGGCAATAAACTTCACCTTCTTCTTTAAACTTACAACCGTTAGGATAAAAGTTGATGGGAGGAATATGCTCACGCCAGGTTGATACCCATTCTTCTTCCTTCTTGCTCCTCTTCCTCCTCCTCTTCTTTTTCTTCTTCTTCACCTTAGGAGGGAGTGGTTGGAGATGAAGCTTCTCCACATATCCTGGTTTATCATTAGAAATAATAGGGGAAACTTGGGAGAAACTCTCCTTTTTATTAGCAGAAATATAAGAGACATTTTTATACTTTGGTAAAGTTCCCTCCTTTCTAATCTTACTTATGTAATCATTTTTATGGCAATTAACAACACAATAGAGATGGCAATTTTGCAAAGTGTTTTTTATTCCTATGGCATTAACATCTAGCCAAGAAGTCTTTTCTGATAACTCTTCACACATCAAAAATAACATAAGCTCATCATAAAGATCAGGGGTGATCATGTTATCACACAACTGGTTAACAGTTATGTTTTGAAAGTGCATGCATTGAAAATTAAAGTGACCCTCTATACAACAAAGTTCACAAGTAAGAGGATAAAGGTCACACAATTCTCTAGCAATTTCATTTAAATCTTTGACCCAAGTGATTGTTCTTTCATGCTTATGTTGCTTACAATACTTCTCTTCTTCAATCATAGGCCTTTCACAAGGTCTATCCACTCCACAAAAATTAACATGCTTATATAAAACTTCATTTTTAGGAATTGGATCATGCATGTTGCAATCATCATGAACAATTTCATTTTCTTTGCAAATCTCTTTAAAAGGTTCATGATGCTTGATCCAATCCTCCTTAGGCATATTAAGATGTGAAGCAAAAGATTTGAGGAAATCAACAAGGAGTTGAGAATCAAGCCCAAACTTAGCACTAAACTTATTAAAACTTGTAGTTTCAACAAAGGACTTAATGCAATCATACTCATAAATTATACCTGACTCTTTACCTTTGTCGATCTCCCAATTTTCAGTGTTGCGTTGAATTCTTTCAAGGAGTTCCCATTTAGCATCAATCTTTTCATTTGTAAAAGAACCCATAGAGGAAGCATCGAGCAAATCTTTATCCTGTCGAGAGAGCCTCGCATAGAAATTAGTAATAATCATATCTTTGGGGAGCCCATGGTTAGGACATTTTAGCATTAACGTTTTCAATCTCCCCCAAGCTTGAGCTATGCTCTCTCCGTCATGAGGATAGAAATTATAAATATAATTCCTATTCTCATGGACTTCATGAAGAGGATAAAACTTGGAGTAAAAGAGAGACTGGATCTCTTCCCTATCCAGCAGGTGAGAGTCATCTAGTAGCCTATACCATTCCAATGCTTTTCCTTTCAGTGACAAGGCAAATAATTTCCTCATGACTCCATCTCTTGTCAAACCTGAAATCTTAAACAACTCACAAAGTTCTGTAAGTTTCAACAGATGAATACTAGGATTGACCGTCCCATCATAACAATCATTCATAATTATTTCAATTATCCCAAGTGGTATTTGGAATGGGATACATTCAGTAGGTGGAGGAGACTTCTCTACCACGGGTGTGGTAAAGCGGCCTTCCCCAAGCAGCGAACTAAGAGTGCGGTTTTCCATAAACATAACTAGTGAAACTAAAAACAAGAAACGAAAAGATTTAATTGCAAGATCTAAAGATATACCTTCAAACACTTACTTCCCCGGCAACAGCGCCAGAAATAGCTTGATGTCTACTACACGCTTCTATTCCTGTAGACAGTGTTGGGCCTCCAAGAGCAGAGGTTTGTAGGACAGCAGCAAATTTCCCTTAAGTGAGTAACCCAAGGTTTATCGAACTCAGGGAAGTGGAGGTTGAACGTACCCCTTTCAAGCAACCCTGCAATCAAGATACAAGAAGTCTCTTGTGTCCCCAACACACCTAATACACTTGTCAGATGTATAGGTGCACTAGTTCGGCGAAGAGATGTTAAATGGCAAGTGATATGGATGGCAAAAGATGTATTTGTAAATCTGAAATAAAAATGGCAGCAAGCAAACATGTGGTAAACGTGAGCACAAATGGTATTGCAATGGTGGAAACAAGGCCTAGGCTTCATACTTTCACTAGTGGCAACTCCCAACAACATTAACATAATCGAATCACATGATATTTCCCATAAAACATGCAAGGG
>LR738709.1:583341206-583587820 GCA_902687465.1 Secale cereale | reverse complement strand
TTTTTTTAACTAGTCCTTTGGATGTTTGCTAAACCGAATTGTACTCTGGGTTTGGACGTGCTAGCATATCAAACTGATGTGGCACACACGGGCTGGAGTCGGCAATCGGAGCAAAAAGTGAAGGCCTTGAGCCCGAATCTCCAGATTGTTGGTGTCGAGTCCCGAATCAAAGCTGTTTCCGACCCCAGGCATATAGGAGATCGAGCCTGGGTCTTGGAGCTGGCACGGTGGCGGCCCTCGGTGGTGGCTCAGATGTGTGCTTGGCGGGTCAGCCACGAGGTGGCTCATCCCACGTGTCTCAGCGACAAGGCGGGTCACGAAGCCCGCGGTAATTTCTGTATCCGGTCGTAATTTTTGTGATGCACAGCAGAGAACGGCAGTCTGGAACCCGGCAACGCGTGCGGCAGCATATGTAATCCTTCTTGATCTTGAATACTGAAGAGATCCCTCCAAGAACTCAACACCACTGTGCGCTGCCCCACGGTGGGCGCCAACTGTCGTGGAATTAACACGGCAGATGTCCGGATCAACGGACTTAATGTTGAGGCGCGCATCTATGTGGTAGCTTGAAGGGGTTGGGCGGAATCGAGAGATGCGATGCAAGACACGGATTTAGACAGCTTCGGGCCCCGGGAAACATCATCCGGTAATAACCCTACGTGCTGTTTGAGGCTAGATCTCATTATGATGGTGTCGCCGATAAACCGGCTCTTGGTGTTCTAACCCTAGAAACTTGTCTGCTTGTGGTTTGTCTAAAAGCTTGTCCTCTTTGGGGAGCCCTGCCCCTCCTTATATATGTTGAAGGGGCGGGTTTACATGACTAGTCCTAGTAGGACTAGGATTGATCTATTACAAGGAGTCCTAGTCTTGCTTCCTTTATGGAGAATATTCCTTGCGCTTTATTATTAAACCGGCCCACAATTAATATAAACCGGCCTTCTGGGCCTTGGGCCTTGTCATCCATGATCCGCCTGCCGGGTCACCAATATTTTACCAAGTGTAAACCGCCAAGTAGAATGCCAAGTCCGGCCGGGTTATAATTCCGGCCGGTTCATACCGCGGGGTAATATCCCCGACAGGTAGTACGTAGGTCTCACTCATCACACACTGGTGTGGATTACACGCTACATAATGGGAGAATATATGGCGCGATCCGACTATTCTGCAGGGTACGTACGCACGCACAGTAGAACGTCCCATAGTGGGAGTATCTTGTGAAATCGCATCACGGCCGTGCTCCCGCACGCTGTAGAGTCGCGTACCCAATTTATACCCTGCATGCATGCACAACACAAAAAGCTGCCGGGTTAAAACGATGAACGTCTCGGAAACTTCATGCCTCGGGACGGGTTATGGTGTCACGTACGCGTTGCAGTTGACGTTGGGGTCGATCTTGAAGGGCGGCTGGACGCGGCACCTGCCGGGCAGCCCCGCGGCGCGGCTGAGGTACGGCCCGCCCGCCCCCCCGGCAGCGGCGGCCACGGTCTTGAGGCAGGTGCAGGCGGCGCGGCGGTCGGGCGTGGTGCGTGCCCTGGACACGATCATCTTGATACCCCAGCAGCACGCCTGCGGCACCGCCGTGCCCGACTGCACGTACCCGAGGCACGGCACCAGTGCGCTGTACACCGTGGAGCACGACAGCGCCGCGCTCGCGCCCCACGGCGCCAGCGCCACTAGCAGCGCCGCCACGATGAGGAGCGCCGGCGCAGCCGCGCGGGCGCCCCTGTTCCCGGCAGGAGCCATCGATTCCAAGTGCCTAGCAAAGATTGACAAGTCGTATGTGATCTTCGGGTGAACTGTGGTCTCAAGCAGATGTGGCTCAGGTGGCCAGGCAGAGCGGTCGCTGAAAGAATGGCCTGGAAACTATGAAGCACTGATATGCGACACGGTATATAAATAATAATAAAATGACATGAAATAAAAACAACAACATCAGCAGTAGCAGCAAAGTACCAAGCAGGCAAGCACCATACGTTGTACTCCCTCCGTTTTTATTTAATTCGCGTATTAGCTTTGGTCAAAGTCAAGCTTTGTAAACTTTGACAAAGTTTATAAACAAAGATATTAACATATACAATAATCAATCAATACCATTAGATTCATTATTAAATGTACTTTCAAATCATATAGATTTGTTATGATAAATGTTTATATATTTTCTATAAACTTAGGCAAATTTTACAAAGTTTGACTTCAATCAAACCTAATATGCAGAGTAAATAAAAAGGGAGGGAGTATCAAGTAATTTACAAGCAGTAGCAATTAGCAACCACTCCATGTCAGTGGCCCTGTTTGGATTCCTAAGTTAGAGTTAGTTTTAGTTAGTTGGGGCTCAAATAACCCAAAAGTACCCAAACATAGTGGGTTAGTTTGGGTTAGTTGGATCTAACCCACCCAAAAAACTAGCCCACACTAGAGGAGCTTATTTGGGTTAGTTCTCCTGGGCGCACTAAAAAAATTAGTAAAAAAACTTACCCCTCCCGCACCAGATCCCTCTTCCCCACCCACCTCGCACAACTCGTCCCCATCGCGCCATTCGCCCAAGCGCAGCGCCGCGCCGCCGGAACCCCGGGAGCGCCCTCCTCCGGCCCCGCTCGCCCTCCTCTGGTCGCCGCTCGAGCCGCTCCCTCGTCACCGGCCGCCGCTTGCCCTCCTCTGACCGCCGCTCGCAGCGCATCTACCAGGGAGGTCGCGAGAGGGGTGAGTTCGTTCGTTCCTTCTCTGTCTCACAACCATATGATTGATCTTGCTCGCTCTAGTGCTTATTCTGATTTGGAAAAGTAGATCCTTATTAAACTAGGTAGAGATTTGTGGTGCCCACATGGAATTGTTTGATGCTGCTTGAGGAGGGAATAAATCTTCGTGCAATTTTGTGTGTCCTCATGGAACAATTTTCAATTTGAAAGCTTGGGTGCTTCGCTGTTATCACTGGAGGTCGGCATGGTCTATGTTCTATGAAACTTGTTCGTTTTGGCATGTGTTTATGATTAGGGTGAGAGTTTCCTGTGTCATAAATCTGCGGATGGACTTGCTGTGTAGGTAACTAAACTTGTCAGTGATGTTGTAATGCCCCCTGGATTATTTTGCATCCGGCTGTATAGTTTACAAGTTCAGATTATTGCTCCTGCTGCTCATACAAATTTGGTGTTGTGTCAGTTAAATGTACTTATGCTGGATCATCGCCTGGTTACTAACTAAAAGAAGTGATGCATAGTGATAAATAATAGTGTACACCGGGAGTTGATGCTCACTTATAGCTGTTTACCATTCATTTATGTAACTTCTATAACAGCCCATCTTTAAAATTAGGCTCATTCCTGTTAATAACTACAGTGTGTCTACATTGTTCTTATTTCTGAATTTAAACCAAATTTAGCTCCACGAAGCAGTCTACATTAGTGTTCTTCTTTTATTGGGTGCAATCATTTATTTACTCACTTATAGTTATTTGTCGCAGAAGTTGGTTATCTTAACCTATAATATATTTTATCCATCTTTTTGTGTGATCCCTAATATTACTCCGGTCTCCTTACTCTCTTCTTTGTGCGTGTTTCCATAATTCCATTGCGCTCTCCTGGATGTGCTACTGATTCTTCTCTTCTGGTGCTATGAAAGAAACCTTCAACCATGCACATACCAAAGTTAGGAATGTCGTTGAGCGATCCTTTGGAGTGTTGAAGATGAAATTTAGGATTTTATTGAACATGCCAAAATTTCAAGAGGGCAAGCAAACTAGAATTATTGTTGCTTGTATGGCTCTTCATAATTTCATTCGAGAGAGTAGAATCACGGATAGGGAATTTGATGCCTGTGATGCGAATGGCAATTATAACACAATGCCTAGTTTTTCTGCATCCACATGGCCAGAAGATGAACCTCTTGTTGAAGATATCAACATGAATGCCTTCCGTGATGAATTAGTCATGCTTTGTTTCATGGAGTGTAATTTTTTATTTTTTTATGAAACTTGATTGGCGACTAGTATGTTTGAGTGGGACATCTCATTTGTATGGACAAAATAAAATTTATCATGTTTTGGACCCTTGATTTGTAAAGATTATTTGTTTATATCGGGGTAGGCCACACAAGAGCCGCTCACACCAAATCCGACAAGAAATAAGGTCCAGAGTAGTGAAATGATTGAGAAAAAACATTTATTTTCAATCTAATCCTATCATCCAAACAGCTCTTTGGTTAGAGTTATTTTAAAATTAATTTATGATTAGAATCTAACTCTAACCTCTGACGAGTTAAGTGCATACTGCCGCCAAACATGGCCCCATACGTAACAACTTACGGCCAGTAGAACTAGTAGCAACAACTAATGATTTTTGAAGACAAAATGATAAACGATAGATCAGCTAAAGCAGGCAAGCACTTATCCCGGCCGGCGGAACTACTTACTTGATTGGTACAGGCGGCGAGCGGCGGCTAGCTTGTTCCAGCGGGCGGCGAGCGGAGTTGACAGGGAAAGGGAGCTGGCGGAGGCTAGTCCAGCCGGCGGCGGCAGCGACGAGGCTAGTCCAGCCAGCGGCGGTAGCGGCGAAGAGAGTCCAGGCGGCGGCGGCGGCGGCTGGCTTCTGCGCCTCTTACTTTGCGCGTGCTAACAGAGTGATGCGGGCATAGGTTAGGGTTAATACTGGGCTTTCTACTGGGCTGGCGTGCTAACAGAGTGACTGTGAACAGCGGGTTCTTTTTTAAATCAAAAAACAAGATACTCCGGCGATACGTGGGCGTATCAGCTGTATCGGCGACGTACAGGACATGGATACACAGGTTTTGCAGGTGCTTCGTAGGTGCAGACGTGCAGCCTGGAGGTTCCGACACAGGCCATGCATGCATTGTCATGTGGCATGCATGTGTGGACAGCAGTTCGAGTTTCTGAATGTGAGATGGAAGAAGGGGAAGAACTCAAGACTCTCAGGCGACAATGCCACGAACGCTCGATCTGAACACAAGCCCTGCTTGGATACTCTAACACAGTTAGAGTTAGAGTTATTTTCTAACCCACTCTAACTCAAATAAGCACCTCCCCATCGGGATAGTTGAGTTAGATGAAACTAACCCACTCTAACCCTATTTGTTTGGTTACTTTTGGATTATTTAAACCTTCAACTAATCCAAACTAGCTCTAACCCCATAATCCAAACAGAGCGGGATGCGCGGTGCCCGACTGCGAGACGTAGACCAGCAGGAGACCTGGCGTCAAGGCAGGTTGGGTCGCACTAGCGACCTGGATTATGCGTTGGTTGCTGCCAGACAGTCCTTCTCCTGGACAAAGAGAGGCACGCGGGCGGTCTTCTCTTAGTCCAATCTTTGAAGCTGAGAGCAAATGGGACCGGTGGATGACTACGGTGTTGACAACGAGCCTTCTATGACAACGATGATGGGACGAGTGATGTTGGAGGTGTGGCAATGGTTGAGGTAATCAGTTCTTCTTCGATGTGTCAACGGGATTACCTCGAAGTGTTTTGTTGCGATGAAGTTGGAGCTGCGGCGACGATACCTGTGGCAACGATGATGGGCAGCAGGTGGTCTGTTCGGTGATCTTCAACTGCGACAATCTTGCATAGTTTCTTTTTCGAGCTCTCCTTCAGAGTCGGAGCTGCGTCGCCCTTGTTGCGGGTGGCTAAGTTTCTCGCCCGGATCTTCTCATATTTCTGCACTGCCTCTGCGATGAGGATTAGTTTGACGTTCGTCTTTGATGAAGTCGAAGTCACTTGCTCGGAGTTTAGAAAGGTAGTGACGCCTGTTGGGGAGAAGTAACGGTGATGTCATCGATGTCGGTCTTCACGAGGCCCTCTAGGTTGAGTTGTGTGTCAGGTATTATATGAGTGCCGCTTCGCAGTTTGTGACGGTTTTCGCCCAACTTTCTATTAATTAACTGAGCAATTTTCTTCTGCTAAATTAATGAAGAGACAAATCTTTTGCCTCTATTTAAAAAAAATGCCGATAGAGAAGCACTAGATTGAAGTGACTAGTCAACTCAACCCGGCACTGCAGGCTCGTGACAGACGGAAACAACAAACACGATTTGCACATGTGTCTATCGTTGTGTGTTTCTACACTCCACCATAAAAAGTCCGAAGACACGGTTCAAACGGTTCTTCACCTGAAAGCTAAATCGACCGGATGCAAAAACGGAGTCCGGATGCAAAAGTTATGACAAGTTCAGAGATGCTCATGGTGACATCAGATTAAAGAAATAGCTTGAAACCTAATTAAGATAACTTTAAATGGAAAAAGTTTCAACATGGAAGTTCTTCGTCTCGTCGAAACGGACGATTTTGATATAAAAGTCGTCTTAATCCGAGCTCATACGCAAAAGTTAGAGGCAAAACCATGCGCTGCAGCCATGTTTGGCCGGATCATCCGGGCCGGCATCCGGATCATCCGGGAAATTGAAGCACCAAACATGCCAGAAGTTTTGTGATGAAGCCGGATGATCTGGGTCCAGTCCCGGATGATCCGGGTGGAGGCCGGACAGTCCGGGTATAAGTCCGGACGTCCGGACAACTTTTTCTGCTACAGACTATAGAAAACGTCCCGAAACACCCTCAAGATGGCCTCAGATCAAAAAGTGTTCAACAGCAAAGTTGTGCGTCTGGTCGAGGCGGTTTATTTTGATATAAAAATCATCTTAATCCGAGTTCGTATGCAAAAGTTATTGCACGATTAGTGAGCTGCTGTCAGAAAACTGAGCTAGGCCGGATCATCCGGGCCTTGAGCCGGACATCCGGGCCGGAGGTCGTGAATACTCCGTGTTTTATTAGGTTTTGATGATTTGGACGGTTAGGAAAGTCCTTTTCTTGTACGGGAAGTCCATCTGCCTCATATATAGATAAGAGGTGACGGCCGATTGAACAACACACAATCGAACAAACACATCTACTACTTTTACGTGTTCATCTATCCCCTACCCTTGTATCTTCTTCCTCGTTCTTCTTCATTGCAGGGCGGCGAACCTCGAGGCCCTAGGGGCGATCAGGTCGACCTAGGGCAGCCCATAGCCGGCGCGCGCCCTGACGGGGTCCCTCCCAGGCGTGTGGGGTTTCGGGTCCTTAAAAGCGCCCGCCGGATTGTCTTGCGTACCGCGCTTCCGGTGGGTCTCCTTCGATGTGCGCTGCGGTGCATCATCCTCGATGTCGAGGATACACGGTGACGTGTTCGTGTGCGAACACACTTTTTGGCGACTCCGCTGGGGACGAAGCTTTGAACGGTCTCCAGCCCGTTCTTGCTACGAAGAGATCGTCATCTAGGGTTTGTAATCTACAAAGGTAATATGAATACCCAATTCACATATGTAGATGCAAATAATACATATGTTGTTGCTAAATCATCTAATGAGCATAATGTATCGGCTAGCCCTAGCTTTATCAATCATGCATCTAAATGTGCAAGGGCCGATGCAACAAAATCTCCATGATTCTACTTCATATAATTTTAGCAACATGCAACATATGTATCCTAACTCCCATGCATCGGCAACCCCACAAATCCATATGCCGATGAACAACATGATGAGTTCGGTTAATCAAGTTCAAACACCCCATGTAGGATCTTTCAGTGGCATGCGACATAGTGTTTCATCTTTTTATTCATCGGCAACTAATTTACAACATGTTAATCCAAACATGCTGGTGGATAGGGGAATTGGCCATGCTAGTACTAGTTATTCGGCCAATTACCCTCAAACATCATATGCTACACCTCATGCTACTAGTTTTTTTGGCACCATACGCAACTGTTGATGTCCATAATTCGGCTCCGCACCTTAATGGTCATGGCCGAATAAGTGAAACTTCTGCAGGAGCACAAATGCCTTCACCTATTACCGTGGCATATCATGCCCCCCTACACAATTACAGAATTTTGGCAACATCTCATTGCCGAAAGAGTCTAAAAGCATTGGGGGGCAACCATATCCAGACTGGGTAATTGAGAACAAGCTTACATTCTCTTGGGATTTGTGTTGGAAATATGCCCTAGAGGCAATAATAAAAGAGTTATTATTATATTTCCTTGTTCATGATAATCGTTTATTATCCATGCTATAATTGTATTGATTGGAAACTTAAATACATGTGTGGATAAATAGACAAACTTTGTGTCCCTAGTAAGCCTCTTCAGGACTAGCTCGTTGATCAAAGATGACCGCGGTTTCCAGGTCATAGACATGAGTTGTCATTTGATAACGGGATCACATCATTGGGAGAATGATGTGATGGACGAGACCCAAACGTTAAACATAGCTTTTGATCGTATCAGTTATCGCTATAGTTTTCTGCATGTCAAGTATAAGTTCCTATGACCATGAGATCATGTAACTCACTGACACCGTAGGAGTGCCTTGTGTGTGCCAAACGTCGCAACGTAACTGGGTGACTATAAAGGTACTCTACAGGTATCTCCGAAGGTGTCTGTTGAGTTGACATGGATCGAGACTGGGATTTGTCACTCCGTGTGGCGGAGAGGTATCTCCGGGCCCACTCGGTAATACGTCATCTCAATGAGCTCAAAGTGACTAAGTAGTTAGTCACGGGATTATGTATTACGGAACGAGTAAAGAGACTTGCCGGTAACGAGATTGAACTAGGTATAGAGATACCGACGATCGAATCTCGGGCAAGTAACATACCGACGAGACAAAGGGAACTGTATACGGGATTGCCTGAATCCTTGACATCGTGGTTCATCCGATGAGATCATCGAGGAACGTGTGGGAACCAATATGGGTATCCAGATCCCGCTATTGGTTATTGACCTGGGAGTGTCTCGGTCATGTCTGCATAGTTTCCGAACCCGCAGGGTCTACACACTTAAGGTTCGGTGACGCTAGGGTTGTTAGTGAGAACAGTGCATGGTAACCGAAGGTTGTTCGGAGTCCCGGATGAGATCCCGGACGTGACGAGGGTCTCCGGAATGGTCCGGGGACGAAGATTGATATATAGGATGAGAGTGAACGGAGTCCGGAATTGTTCCGGGGAACATCGGGAAGGAATCGGAGAACCGAAAGGTGTTTCGGGGGCCACGGTAAAGGTTACGGGCCCTATGGGCCATAAGTGGGAGACGCAACAGCCCACACAGGGGCTGTGCGCCCCCCTAGGCCCCTCCACCTGCGCCTAAGGGGCTGGGCCCCCCTAGGGCAGCCGCACCCCCTTGGCTTGGGGGGCAAGGCGCCTGGGGGGGAAACCCTAGCCCTGGCCGCCGCCCCCCCCCCTTGGCCGGCCCCATCTGGCCTTGGCCGCCGCCCCCTAGGGGGAACCCTAGGGGCGCCCCCTCCCCTCTCTCCCCCCTATATAAAGAGAGGCAGAGGGAGGGCAGCAACACAAGTTCGTGCCTCGGCGCTGCCCTCTCTCTCCCACGAATATCTTCGTCTAGTTTGCAGTGCTTGGCGAAGCCCTGCCGGAATTCCTCCACCACCATCTCCACCACGCCGTCGTGCTGCTGGGTTTCTCCGTCAACTTCTCCTTCCCCCTTGCTGGATCAAGAAGGAGGAGACGTCCCCGAGCTGCACGTGTGTTGAACGCGGAGGCACCGTCCGTTCGGTGCTGGGATCTTCGGCGATTTGAATCGCGGCGAGTACGACTCCATCAACCGCGTTCTTGAACGCTTCCGCTTAGCGATCTACAAGGGTATGTGGATCCGACTCTTCCTTCGTAGATGCATCTCCTAGATTGATCTTGGTGAGCGTAGGAAAATTTTTGTTTCCCATGCAACGTTCCCCAACAGTGGCATCATGAGCTAGGATCTTGCGTAGATGCTTTCACGAGTAGAACACAAAGGGGTTTGTGGGCGTTGATGTTTAGATTGCTTCCCTCTTTGGTCTTTCTTGATTCAGCGGTATTATGGGATGAAGCGGCCCGGACCAACTTTACATGTCCACGTACATGAGACCGGTTCCATCGACAGACATGCGACTTTTGTTGCATAAGATGGCTGGCGGGTGTCTGTCTCTCCCATCTTAGTTGAATCGGATTCGACGAAGGCGGTCCTTGTAGAAGGTTAAATAGCAACTTAAATATCACCGTTGTGGCTTTGCGTAGGTAAGAAGCGTTCTTGCTAGATACCCATAGCAGCCACGTAAAACATGCAACAACAATTTAGAGGACGTCTAACTTGTTTTTGCAGGGTATGTATGTGATATGATATGGCCAATGACATGATGAGATATATTTGATGTATGAGATGATCATGTTGTAATAGTTAATATCGACTTGCATGTCGATGTATACGGCAACCAGCAGGAGCCATAGGGTTGTCTTTAATTTTTGTATGACCTGCGTGTCAATCATTAAGCGCTATGTAAATGCTTTACTTTATCGCTAAACGGTAGCAATAGTAGTAAGAGCATGGTGGGCGCGCGACAACCCCGATGGCGACACAATGATGGAGATCATGATGATGGGGATCATGGTGTTACGCCGGTAACGATGGAGATCATGCCGGTGCTTTGGAGATGGAGATCAAAAGCACGAGTTGATGGCCATATCATGTCACTTATGATTTGCATGTGATGTTAATCCTTTTATGCATCTTATTTTGCTTAGGACGACGGTAGCATTATAAGATGATCCCTCACTAAAATTTCAAGATAAAATTGTGTTCCCCCCGAGTGTGCGCCGTTGCGAAGGTTCGTCGTTTCGAAGCACCACGTGATGATCGGGTGTGATAGACTCTACGTTCGCATACAACGGGTGCAAGCCAGTTTTGCACATGCAGAACACTCGGGTTAGACTTGACGAGCCTAGCATGTACAGACATGGCCTCGGAACACGGAAGACCGAAAGGTCGAGCATGAGTCATATAGTAGATATGATCAACATGAAGATGTTCACCATTGACACCACCTCATCTCACGTGATGATCGGACTTGGGTTGGTGGATTTGGATCATGTCACGCTCGAATGACCAGAGGGATGTCAATTTGAGTGGGAGTTATAAGTAATTTGATTAGTTAAAACTCACTTATCATGAACAATAGTCTAAGATGTCTTTGCAAATCTTTTGTTGTAGATGGCTCCCGCAATAGCTCCCCTGAATTTTAATGCGTTCCTAGAGAAAACTAAGCTGAAAGATGATGGGAGCAACTTTGTGGACTGGCTCCGCAATCTGAGGATCATCCTCACAGCTGCCCAAAAGGTTTATGTCCTAAATGCACCGCTAGGTGAACCCCCCGCTCCGGCCTCTGTGGACGTTATGAACGCCTGGCAGTCGCGTGCGGATGACTACTTAGTAGTACAGTGTGCCATGTTGTATAGCTTGGAAGGAGGACTTCAAAGGCGTTTTGAACGTCATGGAGCATATGAGATGTTCCAGGAGTTGAAGTTCATCTTTGAGAAGAATGCCAAGATCGAGAGGTATGAGACCACCGATAAATTCTTTGCTTGCAAGATGGAGGAGAATTCGTCTGTCAGTGAGCACTTACTGAAGATGTCTGGGTACTATACCCGCATAGCTGATCTGGGACTTGTGTTCCCGGAGGAGGCTATCATTGACAGAATTCTCCAGTCACTCCCACCTAGCTACAAGAGCTTCGTGCAGCATTATAACATGCAAGGGATGAACAAAACCATCGCCGAGCTGTTTGCGATGCTGAAAGTCGCTGAGTCAGACATCCAGAAGGAGTATCAAGTGTTGATGGTCAATAAAACTACTAGTTTCAAGAAGAATGGCAAGGGCAAGAAGGGTAACTCTAAGAAGGGTGGCAAGGCAGTTGCTCATCCAGTGAAGAAACCCAAGGCTGGGCCCAAGCCAGAGACTGAGTGTTTCTATTGCAAGGGGAACGGCCACTGGAAGCGGAACTGCCCCAAGTATCTGGCAGACAAGAAGGGGGCCAACAACAACAACAAGCAAGGTATATGTGATATACATGTTATTGATGTGTACCTTACCAACTCTCGTTGTAGTGCCTGGGTATTTGATACCGGTTCGGTTGCTCACATTTGCAACTCTAAACAGGAACTACGGAATAAACGGAGGCTGGCGAAGGACGAAGTGACGATGCGCGTGGGGAATGGTTCCAAGGTTGATGTGATCGCCGTCGGCACGCTCGCTCTTCGATTACCATCGGGATTAGTTATGAACCTGAATAATTGTTATTTAGTGCCTGCGTTGAGCATGAACATTATATCTGGATCTTGTTTAATGCGAGACGGTTACTCATTTAAATCAGGGAATAAAGGTTGTTCTATTTATATGGGTAATATCTTTTATGGTCATGCACCCGAAGTAGGGGGTTTATTCTTATTGAATCTCGATAGTGATGATACACATGTTCATAACATTGATGCCAAAAGATGTAGAGTTGATAACAATAGTACCACTTTCTTGTGGCACTGCCGTCTGGGTCATATCGGCGTGAAACGCATGAGGAAGCTCCATGCTGATGGACTTTTGGAGTCTCTTGATTTTGAATCACTTGACACATGCGAGCCGTGCCTCATGGGTAAGATGACTAAGACCCCGTTTTCAGGAACAATGGAACGGGCAAGTGACTTATTGGAAATCATACATACTGATGTGTGTGGCCCGATGAGTGTCACGGCGCGCGGTGGATATCGTTATTTTCTCACCTTCACTGACGACTTAAGTAGATATGGGTATATTTACTTGATGAAGCACAAGTCTGAAACGTTTGAAAAGTTCAAGCAATTTCAGAGTGAAGTTGAGAATCATCATAACAAGAAGATCAAGTTCCTACGATCTGATCGAGGGGGAGAGTATCTGAGTTATGAGTTTGGCAATCACTTAAGACAATGTGGAATTGTTTCACAGTTGACCCCACCTGGAACACCACAACGTAATGGTGTGTCTGAACGTCGTAATCGAACCCTATTAGATATGGTACGTTCTATGATGTCTCTTGCCGATTTGCCACTATCGTTTTGGGGATATGCGTTAGAGACAGCTGCATTCACTTTAAATAGGGCTCCATCTAAGTCCGTTGAGACAACACCGTATGAACTATGGTTTGGTAAGAAACCTAAGTTGTCTTTTCTCAAAGTTTGGGGTTGCGATGCTTATGTCAAAAGGCTTCAGCCAGAAAAGCTCGAACCCAAAGCGGACAAATGTGTCTTCATAGGATACCCAAAAGAAACTGTTGGGTACACCTTCTATCTCAGATCCGAGGGCAAAGTGTTTGTCGCTAAGAATGGGTCCTTTCTCGAGAAAGAGTTTCTCTCGAAAGAATTGAGTGGGAGGAAGGTAGAACTTGATGAGGTTATTGAACCTCTACTTCAACCAGAGAGTAGCGCAGCACAGAAAGATGTTTTTGTGGAGCCTGCAACGGTTGAAGAGGAAGCCAATGATGATCAAGAAGCTTCTGATCAAGTTACTACCGAACCGCGTAGGTCGACAAGGGTACGCACTGCACCTGAGTGGTATGGTAACCCTGTCTTGGAGGTCATGTTGTTGGACAACAGTGAACCTGCGAGCTATGGAGAAGCGATGGTGGGCCCGGATTCCGACAAATGGTTAGAGGCCATGAAATCCGAGATGGGATCCATGTATGAAAACAAAGTATGGACTTTGGAAGTATTACCTGAAGGGCGGAAGGCCATTCAGAATAAATGGATTTTTAAGAGGAAGACGGACGCTGACGGCAATGTCACCGTGTATAAAGCTCGACTTGTGGCAAAGGGTTTTTCACAAGTTCAAGGAGTTGACTACGATGAGACTTTCTCACCCGTAGCGATGCTTAAATCCGTCCGAATCATGTTAGCAATAGCTGCATATTTCGATTATGAAATTTGGCAGATGGATGTCAAAACAGCGTTCCTTAACGGTTTTCTTAAGGAAGAGTTGTATATGATACAACCGGAAGGTTTTGTCGATCCAGAGAATGCTGACAAAGTTTGCAAACTCTAGCGTTCCATTTATGGACTGGTGCAAGCATCTCGGAGTTGGAATCTTCGCTTTGATGAGGTGATCAAAGCGTTTGGGTTTGTACAAGTTTACGGAGAAGCTTGTATTTACAAGAAAGTGAGTGGGAGCTCTATAGCGTTTCTGATATTATATGTGGATGACATATTGCTGATTGGAAACGATATAGAACTTTTGGATAGCGTGAAGGGGTATTTGAACAAGAGTTTTTCGATGAAGGACCTCGGTGAAGCTGCTTTCATATTGGGCATCAAAATCTATAGAGATAGATCGAGACGCTTGATAGGACTTTCACAAAGTACATACCTTGATAAAGTTTTGAAGAAGTTCAAAATGGATCAATCCAAGAAGGGGTTCTTGCCGGTATTGCAAGGTACAAAGTTGAGTAAGACTCAATGCCCAGTGACTGCGGAAGATAGAGAAAAGATGAGTGTCATCCCCTATGCTTCAGCCATAGGCTCTATCATGTATGCAATGCTGTGCACAAGACCAGATGTCAGCCTTGCCATAAGTATGGCCGGAAGGTTTCAAAGTAATCCTGGTATGGATCACTGGACAGCGGTCAAGAATATCCTGAAGTACCTAAAAAGGACTAAGGAAATGTTTCTCGTTTATGGAGGTGATCAAGAGCTCGTCGTAAAGGGTTACGTCGATGCAAGCTTTGACACTGATCCGGATGACTCTAAGTCTCAAACCGGATACGTATATATTCTCAACGGGGGAGCGGTAAGCTGGTGCAGTTCCAAGCAAAGCGTGGTAGCCGATTCTACATGCGAAGCGGAGTACATAGCTGCCTCAGAGGCGGCAAAGGAAGGTGTCTGGATGAAGGAGTTCATGACAGATCTTGGAGTTGTGCCTAGTGCATTGAACCCAATGACTCTGTTTTGTGACAACACTGGTGCCATTGCTCTAGCCAAGGAACCAAGGTTTCACAAAAGGACCAGACACATAAAGCGATGCTTCAATTCCATCCGCGATTCAGTCAAGGAGGAGGACATAAGCATTTGCAAAGTACACACGGATTTGAATGTTGCAGATCCGTTGACTAAGCCTCTTCCACGGGCTAAGCATGATCAACACCAAGACTCTATGGGTGTTAGATTCATTACCTTGTAATGCTAGATTATTGACTCTAGTGCAAGTGGGAGACTGTTGGAAATATGCCCTAGAGGCAATAATAAAAGAGTTATTATTATATTTCCTTGTTCATGATAATCGTTTATTATCCATGCTATAATTGTATTGATTGGAAACTTAAATACATGTGTGGATAAATAGACAAACTTTGTGTCCCTAGTAAGCCTCTTCAGGACTAGCTCGTTGATCAAAGATGACCGCGGTTTCCAGGTCATAGACATGAGTTGTCATTTGATAACGGGATCACATCATTGGGAGAATGATGTGATGGACGAGACCCAAACGTTAAACATAGCTTTTGATTGTATCAGTTATCGCTATAGTTTTCTGCATGTCAAGTATAAGTTCCTATGACCATGAGATCATGTAACTCACTGACACCGTAGGAGTGCCTTGTGTGTGCCAAACGTCGCAACGTAACTGGGTGACTATAAAGGTACTCTACAGGTATCTCCGAAGGTGTCTGTTGAGTTGACATGGATCGTGACTGGGATTTGTCACTCCGTGTGGCGGAGAGGTATCTCCGGGCCCACTCGGTAATACGTCATCTCAATGAGCTCAAAGTGACTAAGTAGTTAGTCACGGGATTATGTATTACGGAACGAGTAAAGAGACTTGCCGGTAACGAGATTGAACTAGGTATAGAGATACCGACGATCGAATCTCGGGCAAGTAACATACCGACGAGACAAAGGGAACTGTATACGGGATTGCCTGAATCCTTGACATCGTGGTTCATCCGATGAGATCATCGAGGAACGTGTGGGAACCAATATGGGTATCCAGATCCCGCTATTGGTTATTGACCTGGGAGTGTCTCGGTCATGTCTGCATAGTTTCCGAACCCGCAGGGTCTACACACTTAAGGTTCGGTGACGCTAGGGTTGTTAGTGAGAACAGTGCATGGTAACCGAAGGTTGTTCGGAGTCCCGGATGAGATCCCGGACGTGACGAGGGTCTCCGGAATGGTCCGGGGACGAAGATTGATATATAGGATGAGAGTGAACGGAGTCCGGAATTGTTCCGGGGAACATCGGGAAGGAATCGGAGAACCGAAAGGTGTTTCGGGGGCCACGATAAAGGTTACGGGCCCTATGGGCCATAAGTGGGAGACGCAACAGCCCACACAGGGGCTGTGCGCCCCCCCTAGGCCCCTCCACCTGCGCCTAAGGGGCTGGGCCCCCCTAGGGCAGCCGCACCCCCTTGGCTTGGGGGGCAAGGCGCCTGGGGGGAAACCCTAGCCCTGGCCGCCGCCCCCCCCTTGGCCGGCCCCATCTGGCCTTGGCCGCCGCCCCCTAGGGGGAACCCTAGGGGCGCCCCCTCCCCTCTCTCCCCCCTATATAAAGAGAGGCAGAGGGAGGGCAGCAACACAAGTTCGTGCCTCGGCGCTGCCCTCTCTCTCCCACGAATATCTTCGTCTAGTTTGCAGTGCTTGGCGAAGCCCTGCCGGAATTCCTCCACCACCATCTCCACCACGCCATCGTGCTGCTGGGTTTCTCAGTCAACTTCTCCTTCCCCCTTGCTGGATCAAGAAGGAGGAGACGTCCCCGAGCTGCACGTGTGTTGAACGCGGAGGCACCGTCCGTTCGGTGCTGGGATCTTCGGCGATTTGAATCGCGGCGAGTACGACTCCATCAACCGCGTTCTTGAACGCTTCCGCTTAGCGATCTACAAGGGTATGTGGATCCGGCTCTTCCTTCGTAGATGCATCTCCTAGATTGATCTTGGTGAGCGTAGGAAATTTTTTGTTTCCCATGCAACGTTCCCCAACAATTTGTGCAACTCTATTCGCCAGGAACTAATAGAAGGCGGGAAGCCTCATGACTTTGTTGATGTAAAAGCTAGAGTTGTGCAAATGATGCAGTTGCCCAGTGTTGTACCATCCAGTGTACCACCTAAACAATCGCAAAGTTTCGGCACCTCATTGCCGAAAGAGTCTCAAAGTATTGGTGGGCAATCTCATGACGAGTGGATGGAAATTGAGATGAAAAAGTTTAAAACTCGCCAAGCTGAGATGTGGGCTAAAATTAAATGAGAGCGAGAAGCCTTGCAAATTCAAAAAGACAAAGTTGTTGATTCAGGTAACAAAGAAAATTCGGTTATTAGAAAAGCCGAATCAAGTAGTATATATTCTGAGTCCATCAAGTCCAAAGAGGCAAGCATTATTGAGAAAGGGCATGGAAAGCATAGCCAAACAGTCATACTTGATTTTTCCGAAGTCAATGGAACCTACTTCGTGCCCTATGAGTTCCGTGCCATAGAAATTGACAAGCCTCAAGGACTCGGCTGACTGGATCTTCAAAGCAATGATGCACGGAATCAAGAAAAAGATGATGAAAAGGTGTTGGGGAGCCATCCAAAGACGGAGTAAGATGTTCTTCAAGTGACACCACCATCATGTTCTCCCAACATATTTGAAGAGGTATGCATAGAGAGTAATTTACCTATTTTCATATTTGGTCGCGACTTCATTATTGATGCATCTATAAGAAATATTCTCATAAGTAATTTTGAAAGACCAATGAAGAAGGGTAATTTACTTGTTAGCAATAAACTTTTTATGGAACATATCGGTCAACCCATTACGCCATTTATAAAGACCGATATTGACTTATTGTTACAGCCAAAGCTTTTCCCGTTGCTTTATGTAAAGTTCATATCTAGTTGGGTAGCTTTGCTTATTTCATACTTGGCTTGCACTTGGTCTCAACTAAGACATGTATGTTCTAAATATCTTCATTTCAGAAACTTAAAGCCAAGGTTAAATTCTATTGAGAAAATTGATGCTAATATAATATCTTATCCAAAGACATCGGAGATAGAGTGGAAAACACAATGCATAGCCGAATGGGGAGATTACAAATCTGAACCATTCGTTTGCTTGTCTCCAAAGCCGTTCAAACAGCAAGATCGGCTAGAAAACAAGAAGTATACCTTCAATTCAAGCATGTGTGATCAAATATTTGATTTATTGCTGAAAAATAATTACATTACAATTCTTGATCACCATGTTAAGCCATCAATCCAAGGACGGATGTATTGTAAGTTGCATGATTCATCCAAGCATAATTTTGAGGATTGCAACATGTTTCGTCAAATAGTTAAATCGGCCATTGAAAAAAGACGATTGAAGTTTGTTGAAACACCAAGAGATGACCAGTCTATTCTGATTGGTCCCGATGGCAAAAAGTTTTTGCATCGGCTGCTTCAAGCCGATCCATTTAAAGAGAATGTAAAAGCTGCAGGTGATGGGATCAAGCTTTCAAGTAAAGAAGTTGTTGAAGAGCATAACGAGCATAATCTTGAGGGCGAGGGTTCCATCAAAGCTACAATGGAGATGCCAAGGACTGGGGGCAGCAAGCAAATCCAATGATCAATGAAAGCAAACCAAAAGAAAACAAAGGCCGGAATAAGCGCAAGTGTAAGAGATCAAAAATCACCTTCGCTGAACTATTGGATAAATATCAAAAGAAGAGTGAAGAGAAGAATGCTTATCGGTCAAATCATGCAAAGAAACCAAGATCACCCCCAAGGCGCAAATATGAGGATTGGTATTGGCAAAGTGATAATTTTAATGCAACATATTCATATCCTTATTTTGGGCCGCCAATGCCAATGCCGTGGATGCCTCCCTATGCTCATATAGATACATATTCATCATGGGACAGGCATGATACAAGGGCACATTCTCCATCTTATTCTAGACCATCTCACCAATACTATGCAGCTCCAAGAAGATCAACATTTGAACAATCACATGTTAAAGACCGTTTCAATCATAAGGAATCGGTCCGGAGCTCAAGGAAGAAGAAAGAGGTGGTCAAGCAAGTTTACCGTGTTAAAAGAGATGGCCGTAAGAGTGCAACTTCAGATTTGATCTCAAATGAAAAAGAGCCAATTAAAGTGTTGACATTGGCTACTAAAGGCAATAAGACGAAACAACCAATTATTGATAGTCAAAGTGCCAAATCTGAAGAAAAGAAGTTGAGAGTGCACAAGGTGAAACAAGAATTGCCATTACTTCAGACAAAATCGCAGCCGGGGTGCCCACTCGGCTTATCATATTGGCAAAAGAAGAAATTATAAAAACTTAGTGCACAAGAACTTGAAGAAAGGAACATGGCATGGGTTCCTAAAGGAAGTGCTCAAAATAAGAATTATGTGCAAGCTTCCATTACAAGAAGTGCGGCAAAGGTGAAGAAGGAAAAAAGTGAAAACTATGAAGGACCAAGCCGAAGATTTCAGCATCTTCGGTCTACACATTATCCATATTCTTCAACTATGCCATTAACGTCTATGCCATGGAATTCTTCATCAAGTATGATTGGTAACCCTCAATGGGCTTATTTTAATCCATGGATGCCATATAATTTCTTACATCATGAAAGGGTATTACCAAGTCACTATACATTTGATTAGCTACAAGTTTGTTGCTGATCCAAAGGGCCGAAATACTTGATTTGTCATTTCATTTGTTTATTTCGGCTATATGTGCTTTGAATGATGTCTACATGGTAATGGCCGATATTTATCTATCGTCCTAAGAATATGTCAATGCATGGCCGATGTAGTATTCTAGCATCGTCCTTAGTTCGAATGGAGAGCGAGACAAAGTATGTGCTCATGAAAATTCATATGTATGCCTATATTATGATTGAATGGAGTTGAAACATCATGACTGATGTCATTGAGTATACGTTGCATAGACCAATTCATAGTGCAGAATTGGCTAGTGGGCTTATACTTTGTTTGGATATGATTTGGCTTATGCATCTTTGAGATCTATAAGAGGCCAAACCATAGCTGATTTTATTACTGAACGTCGGTTTAATGACATGCATAATATTGATGTTGGCGTTGTCTCTCTAGTACTATGGAGATTATGTTTTGATGGTTCAATTCGTAGAAATGGCCAAAGTGTTGGTGTTGTTTATATATCTCCTTATGGTACTATTTTTTGAAGTCTCATGCCGCTTAGAATATTTTTATGCATGATTAATCAAAGTCGAATATGCATTGTTATTCGGATTGACTCTTTTACTTGCTATAGGTGCTATACATATTGAGGCTTTCGGTGATTCGTTATGAGTAGTGCAACAAACATCCAAGGGTTATCAATGTTTTGACGAATCACTTATAGTTTATCTTGAGATATGTCTAGATGCAAAATTTACCTTGGGCTGCTTTAAAATTGTTCTTATATTTAGACATGACAATTCAAAAGAGTTGACACAGCAAGCATCCGGCTACTACGTTAAGCATGGTGTAGTGCATTTCTCTCAATAGCCGATGCTTCGTCTCGTCAACATAGGTAAGGCCGAACCGAAGTTCACAGCTTCGGCCACTAATGAATTTTGATGCAGGTGATAGTAAGAATTGGAGAGAGTTTATTGTTAATTATCTACAAAATCCTAGCAAAAGGGGGAACAATATGGTTCGGAGGATGACCTTGAGATACATATCTATGGAACTTTATCATCGGATTGTTAATGAAGTTGAGAAGGTTTCGCCCAAGTTTGCATCAAGGGTTCAAGAACAATAATGGCCGATATATAATTATCGTCCTAAGCATATAAATGGCCGATGGGGTGTTGACATCGTCCTTAGAACCAACATGGTACAAATTATTTTTCGGCACTCTTGCTTTGCCGAAAAACAGGGGGGCATGTGTTGACGCTCAAAAGTGGCACAATCGTAAAAGTTGCTTTAATCTATGTCAAGATTACTTCAAACTTATGATTAGAACTCATCATGAGATGGCTTTCTTTGAGAAGATCAAGATGGATATGAAAGTAGTCTAAAACGGAGTCCGGATGCAAAAGTTATGACAAGTTCAGAGATGCTCATGGTGACACCAGATTAAATAATGTTTTGAAACCCAATTAAGATGACTTCAAATGGAAAAAGTTTCAACATGAAAGTTCTTCGTCTCGTCGAAACGGACGATTTTGATATAAAAATCGTCTTAATCCGAGGTCGTATGCAAAAGTTAAAGGCAAAACCGTGCGCTGCAGCCATGTTTGCCCGGATCATCCGGGCAGGCATCCGGATCATCCGGGAAATTGAAGCACCAAACATGCCAGAAGTTTTGTGATGAAGCCGGATGATCTGGGTCCAGTCCCAGATGATCCGGGTGGAGGCCGGACAGTCCGGGTATAAGTCCGGACGTCCGGACAACTTTTTCTGCTACAGACTTTAGAAAACGTCCCGAAACACCCTCAAGATGGCTTCAGATCAAAAAGTGTTCAACAGCAAAGTTGTGCGTCTCATCGAGGCGGTTTATTTTGATATAAAAATCATCTTAATCCGAGTTCGTATGCAAAAGTTATTGCACGATTAGTGAGCTGCTGTCAGAAAACTGAGCTAGGCTGGATCATCCGGGCCTTGAGCCGGACATCCGGGCCGGAGGTCATGAATACTCCGTGTTTTATTAGGTTTTGATGATTTGGACGGTTAGGAAAGTCCTTTTCTTGTACGGAAAGTCCATCCGCCTCATATATAGATAAGAGGTGACGGCCGATTGAACAACACACAATCGAACAAACACATCTACTACCTTTTCGTGTTCATCTATCCCCTACCCTTCTATCTTCTTCCTCGTTCTTCGTTCGTTCTTCTTCATTGCAGGACGGCGAACCTCGAGGCCCTAGGGGCGATCAGGTCGACCTAGGGCAGCCCATAACCGCCGCGCGCCCTGACGGGGTCCCTCCCGGGCGTGTGGGGTTTCGGGTCCTCAAAAGCGCCCGCCGGATTGCTTGCGTACCGCGCTTCCGGCCGGGTCTCCTTCGACGTGAGCTGCGGTGCATCACCCCCGGCGTCGAGGATACACGGTGACGTGTTCGTGTGCGAACAGGCAGAGCATTACTTCTACACCCGGCAGCGCCGCCCCGCCTCGCCGATCCAAACAAAGCATGAATATTTCCTAATGAAAACTTGAAAAAAAAACACCCATGCCGCTGCACGATAGGTCCAGGTATGATGTTGAGCTCGCCGCCCTCCAGACTCGTGCACCGACGCCCTCTTCTCCGGTGATCTGCCCAAGCCAAGCCTCCGTTGAAGATTTTTTTTTTTGAAAAATCACCGGGGGGGGAGTTCCCCACCTGAATATATTTCTCAATTTTGCAATCCATTGTTTGACTGATTACAAAGGGGAATTACATAAGCACGTGTAAACGTGATGAGAGGTAGGAACGCCAAGAAGAGGCGGCCTGTTTCTGCTCTGGTTTCTTCATCCGGTGACTCCAGAGCATGAGGTCTTCAAGGATTTGCTTGAGGGTGAAGACACTGTGGTGGTTTTGCTGTTGGAAGGTCATTGCGTTTCCGGAGCACCATATTTTCCACAGTATAATCAGAAGAATCGAATGCCAGATCGCTGCATCGACTTGGGAAGGCAGTCTGCAGTCCCATAGTTCGCCTATGCAGTGTGGTGGTTGTAATCCAATCCTTTGCCATATTCGTTGCGCGAGCGGGCAGTCCAGAAAGATGTGCGGATTAGTTTCACCATCTGAGACACATATTGGGCATGTGGAGTTGGGGACGATATGCTTGCGAAGAAGGTTGGCCTTGCAGTTCAGTCGATCACGGAATAATAGCCATGCAAAGATCTTCACTCTATTGGGGACACTTGATGACCATATGGGTCTAGAGTGAGCGTCCGAGCTGTCCACCTGCACGGAAAGATCATACGCCGTCTTTGTGGAGAAACAAAGGCCGCCATTAAGGTAGCGCTCGTCCGATTCCTGCGACGGCTCGAAGTCCTGTAGAAGCGACAACAAGGAGCACAACTCGGCAGCAGCATTAGATGTTAGGCGGTTCCGCAGTATAGATTCTAAACCATGATTTAAAACAGTAGCCACACGAGCAAGTGGTGATGTGGTGTGTGAGAAGAGGCTGGGAAAGGCAACAGCAAGCGAGTCGTGGTGAAGCCAAATATCTAACCAAAAGTAAGTTAAGGTGCCCGAGTGTGTGAGTACAAACGAGATAGCCTGCAGAGCTGGTAGTTGGTGGTTAATAGTGCGGCAAAGGAAGGATTGATTATTATGTGGGGCGATGAAGGCATTGGGGTGTTGTAGATCTATCCATTCCAGCCAAGGCGTCTGGTCTGGTAGCATTGCTTTGACAACAAATTTCATTAGTAGACATTTATTCTGCTGGTGGAGGTTTTTGAGGCCTAAGCCCCCATACTTTTTCGGTTTGCATACGTTTTTTCAGGCAACTAGGCATTGAGCACCGGTGCAAGTTTCCTCAGCAGCCCAAAAGAAGGCTCGTCGAATGGAGTCGAGCGTTTTGAACGGTCTTCGGAATAAGGAAGACAGACATAAAGTAGATGAGGATGGAGTCTAGTACAGCAGACAGGAGGATGAGTCTGTCGCCCTTAGAGAGGAGTTTGGCTCGCTAGCCAGTTAGAAATTGTCGACATCGTTCGATGATTGGGAGAAAAGCGTTAGAAGGCAAGCGTGTGGGTGCCAGTGGTAAACCTAGGTATATTTGTGGGAAGGTGGAGGTTGTGCACAGGAAAGTGGTGGCAATGTCTGCAGCAATATTAGGGCATACGTGCATGGGTACAAAGGTGGTTTTTGTGTAGTTTATAGTGAGGCTAGTTGCGAGCGCGAAATTGTGAAGAATGTTTTTTAGCTGGGCGGCTGCAGGAGCTGACGCCTTTGCGATGATTAGAGTGTCATCGACGTACTGTAAAATTGTTGGCGATAAGTGTGAGAACAAAGGGTGGCAGAGATGTAGAAGGTTGCAGTCTTGGTTGATCATCTGTTGCAGCAAGTCTGCAACGATGATGAAGAGGTAGGGCGATATAGGGTCGCCTTGTCTGAGGACATTTTTGCACTGAATCCAGTTCCCTGGGATCCCGTTTAGCATGACGGCAATTTTCCCGGTCTGGAGGAGATCATTAACCCAGTCACAGAATTTTGTCGGGAAACCACGGCATCTAAGAATGGACGCGAGGGATTCCCAGGAGAGAGAGTCAAAGGCTTTGCTAAAGTCAAGTTTAATGACCATAGTTGGGGCTTTTCTGGAGTGATAGGTGCTGATGATATCCGCAGCATAGATGAAATTTTCGGCGATGCAACGGCCTGAGATAAAACCAGTCTGGTTTCCATGTACGAGGAGTGGGATTAATGGTTTTAATCTGTTTGTGAGTATTTTTGCAGCGGCTTTTATTGGGCAGTTTTGGAGGGAGATTGGGCGGTAGGCATCTGGTGTGTTAGCATGATCCTTTTTGGGTAAGAGAATGAGGTGTGCCCTGTTTAGGCATTCCGTTTGTGCCGAGAGGTTTTGGAAATCGGCTATGAAGGAGTTTATGTGAGGTTTGACAATGTTCCAGAATTTCCGATAAAATAGTGGGCCGAAACCGTCGGGTCCAGGGCTTGCAAGTGGATTCATTTGGAGGAAAGCGTTTTTTTATTTCGTCGTCGGAGAAGGGGGGGTGAAGGGAAAGTAGTTGTGGCACAGGCTCAGGGTAGTAGCGGTGTGGGTCAAAGGACCATAGTGTGAGTGTAGGTGATCCGATGATGGCGGTGAAGTGGTCTTTTAGGATAGCTGCTTTTTGAGCATGAGAGTGGAACTCGGTCCCATCAAGTATGAGAGATTTGATTGTATTTTTTCGGAGTCGTTGGGAGGCAGCAGCGTGGAAATATTGAGTATTCTCCACACCCCCAATGGCAGCCCTGACCTTCCCCCGTTGTTTCCAAAAGGCCATTTTTTCTCTAGTGGCGGAGTGCAGTGTGTCAGAAACGACCTGCCTTAACATCTTTTCTGCATTCGAGAGAGGCCTAGTTTCCTCCTTAAGATCGATGAAAATGATGATTTGTTTTGCAGCGGTCTCGAGTTGGTGGGCCGGTGTTCGTTTGGAGGCCCAAGTTTTGAGTGCTGCCCTTGTGCATTTGATGGCATTGGACAGTGTAGTAGTTGAGGTTAGTCGGCGAGCCGAGAGGCGGTTGGGGGCCCAGCATTTCTGGACGATCTGGTGGCAGGCCGGGGTGAAGTGTCCAAGCTGATTCAAATCTGAAATGGTAGGGGCGGAGGACGTTGGTTTGAATATGGAGGATTAGAGGTACATGGTCGGACGTGATACGTGGCAGGGATGATAGTGTGGTGTTTGGGAAGTCATTGTTCCAGACCAGATTGAAAAAAGCCCGATCCAGTCTTCCGAGTGTTGGGAAGGACCTTTTGTTCCATGCCTCCGTTGAAGATTGCCTCACTGGATCCCACTGGCCGTCGCCAACTTCACTAGTCGCCGTCGAACACCGCCCTACGCAGATCACTCGAACATGCATCGCTTTCACCGCCTCACGCCTCAGAATAGTCCTCCAATTCTCCACGGTGGGACGTCCCCATTCCGCCGTCGCTGCCACGCGGGCAAAAGACCATGGTGAGTGGGAGAAGACAGTTTTTTTTTTTTTTTTGGGTGAGTGGGAGAAGACAGTTGGCGGCTAGGATTTCATAGTCGCCTATGCAGCCGCCGGCCTCTTACGAAGCGGTATTTGGGCGGAACAATTAGCTTCACGATGAAACCTATATAAATCGACCACCGATCCAATTTGTGTAACCCAAATTGCCAGCCTATGCTCTGCTCACGCACCATCCCTTGCTGTTTAGCCGTACGGCATGATTGTAATTCTACGACACTGTGCTGCATCTCGTAAAACAATGTAGAACTAAAACTGTGGTTGAGATAATCTGTTGATCATAGTCACAAATCCAACGATTATTCATAGAGGGAGTACGTATGTCTCCCTCATCACACACTGGTTTACAACAATATATACTACATAATGCGAGAGTTCACAACATATCGCGCGATTACTCGCCATCGACTCATGTATACTACATCTGCAGGGCACGTACGTCGTACAGTAGATACTCCATCGACTCATGGAGTATCTTGTGGCATCGCATCACGACCGTGTTCCGGACGCTGTAGGGCTGCGTGCTCAATTTATACCCTGCATGCACAACACAAAAACAGCCGGGGTTAAAACGAAGAACGTCTCGGAAGCTTTTATGCTTATGGTTTTGGTGTCACGTACGCGTTGCAGTTGACGTTGGGGTCGATCTTGAAGGGCGGCTGGACGCCGCACCTACCGGGCAGCCCCGCGGCGCGGCCGAGGTACGGCCCGCCCGTCGCGGCGGCGGCCACGGTCTTGAGGCAGGCGCAGGCGGCGCGGCGGTCGGGCGTGGCGCGCGCCCTGGACACGAGCGTCCTGATCCCCGAGCAGCACGCCCGCGGCACCGCCCCGCCCGACTGCACGTACCCGAGGCACGGCAGCAGCGCGTTGTACACCGTGGAGCACGACAGCGCCGCGCTCGCGCCCCGCGGCGCCTGCGCCACCAGCAGCGCCGCCACGAGGAGCAGCGCCGCCGGCGCCACCGCGCGGGCGCCCCTGGTCCCGGCAGGAGCCATCGATGCCGACTGCCTAGCAAAGATCTTCAGGTGATCGGTGGGTGAACTGGTCGCAAGCAGGTGTGGCTCATGTGGGCAGGGAGAGCGCAAGTATATGTGGGGAGAGGCGACGACCGACGAGGTAGGGCGGTCGCTGGAACAATGGCCTAGAGGTGGGTGCCGGGAACCCGGGGGCGTGTGACAGTTGTGTTCCCTCTTTGCCGTGTCGTGCCGACGCAGACGTGCCGCATGGAGGTTTCGACACGCGCCATGCATGCATTGTCATGTGACATGTGTGGACAGCAGTTGGGAGTTTCTGAATGTCCCGTGCAGGAAGGGGTAGAACTGAAGACGGGAGACTCTCGATCTGAACACAACGGATGTGCGGTGGCTGGACTGCGAGCCGTCGACCATCAGGAGACCTGGCGTCAAGGCAGGCTGGGTCGCACTAGCGACCTGGATTATGCGTTGCTTGCTGCCAGACAGTCCTTCTCCTTAACAGAAAGAGGCACGCGGGCGGTTTCTGTTGGTCCGTTTTTTGCTGGAAGGGTTTAAGGGCATGTATAATGGTTTTATCTTAGCAATGCCACGTAGGATAAATGATGAGGTGGAGGAGAGAGAAATCATAAGAGAAGGCTTGTCTTCTCTTAATTAAGAGAAGACAAGAGATGATCTCTTAGCATAAGGGCATGTACAATGGTTGCTAAGATAGTCTTATCTTAAGTTTTGCATGTAAATTAGAGATGACAAAAAAACAAGTCTACAATGTGTCATCTCTTAGCCTTATCTTCAATAATTAGTTATTCCTAAAAACATGGTGAGACAAATTGTGCTAAGCTATCATCTCTTGTCTTCTCTTAAATAAGATAAGACAAGCCTTCTCTTATGATTTCTCTCTCCTCCACCTCATCATTTATCTTACGTGGCATCCTTAAGCTAGAACCATTGTACATGCCCTAATATGTCTCACCACGTTTGTAGGAATAACTAGTTATTGAAGATAAGGCTAAGAGATGACCCATTATAGACATATTTTTTTGTCATCTCTAAATTTCATGCAAGTTTTAAGATAAGACTACCTACCATTGTACATGCCCTAACTTTGCCGTGAATTGGCCGGTAGAGAAGCATTGGACTGAAGTGACTAGTCAACTCAACCCGGCATCGGGGACTCGTCAAAGATAGAAACAACAAACAACAATTTGTTCCTAAAAAAACAATCTGCACATGCGTCTTTGGTTGTGTGTTTCTCCAGAAGACTTTACATGGTCTACACTCACCCGTAAGACCATCTTCAGCCACGTATCTTTAATTCGATCCCTCAAACATTTGTGGACGTGCCCGGTCAGTGACCGGTCGTGTCCATTTTGAGCCCTATTTGTTCATCCGCACATCATAATCTTCATTTTCTTCTTTATATGTCTAGTCACATGTACATGACTAGTGGAGATGAAGAGAGAGAAAGAAAAGAATGAATAAAGAAAAAAAAATGTAGTCCGGGGTGGGGCCACGAGCCCTCGTATCCTTCCCATATTTGAAATGGATATGAGGGTTTGCGGACAACCCGAACATATAAGGAAGATATGAGTGGTTCGGTTGGTTTATTTTTTTTCCTTCTCTCTGCTATCCGTCCACTGACCGGGCGCTTCCGCAAGCATACGAGAGATGGTTTTAGGCGTCCGGTTCTAAATACTGTAAACCGGACACCGCATACGTCGCGCACTAGGTACCAGTCCGCGTACAATGATGCGCAAACCGGCCATCCAAAACTATATATCCGCATATTTTCAAATAGTATTTGAACTGACGCGACGAGTAACATGCCAATCGAATCGTTTTCATAGAAACATGATAAAAACATTTACAATTCAGACATATATTAACTAAACTATACGGCACTAGGCTAAAACTATTTTAATGACGATCGCGGCAGATTTTCATTCCCACAACATGTTTTCACTATGTCCGGCAGCCCGCTCATCGGACTGCCATGAGCCCCGAGGGATATGCTTCAGCGGGAGGGGAAGAGTAGCCGCCCTTCGCCACCGCAAAGCACGGACCAGAGTTGGTTTTTGGGGCAGGGAAGACAGTCGTCGTGGCCTACGCCCCCACGAAGCGGGCAAGTCACCGATGTGCAACCCGGCGAGGCGGTGGCATCCATGGGACCTAAACGGCAACGACACTTTTTTTGCGAAAGTGGAAATGGATACACAAACACCGGAAACAAATATAGAAATGAAAACTACTGAAAATGAAAATGGACCAAATACGGTACAAACACATAGACAGAAGCAAAGTGTTCATCGGAACTAAAGACTCCTTAAACCATAGGCAGAAAAACAAGGAAACTAACAAAGTTGTTCAATTGATAAGGCGATTACTAAATATTATGATATATCATGGCATGCTGGCTTAGGGATTGGAGATTCTCGCATGCTACCATGCTTGATGTAGTAGTAGTGCTGTAGAAGTAGGGTCATCCGGGCCATTCTACTCATCTTGTGTAAGCCCTAATTGTGTGTTCGTTGGGTTGTAAAATAGTCATGTGCTCATATTCAAAGCGGAAAGTTCCATATTAATAGAAACATGCACGTTCCATCAGAATACATTGTTCTGATTTCATTTCTGTTTCCGCATTTCCATTTCCGTTTTGCAAATTTCCATTTTCACTTCTTTTTTTTCTCTCCGTTTAAATTTTTCGGTTGGAAAAGCGGAAAGTTTCCGCCCCATTTTCATCCCTACCCATGTTCTAATTTTCCTCAATGCTGGTGGCGACCGCGGACGTGTCGACTTGGTTGTCGTGGCATCGGGGCGCGGACAATGTGGAATTAGCGACGATATCGTCGGTGCCCCAGTCAAATTCCTCCACACCATCAACATCCATGAACATGGCTTCTTTCTTCGCGTGCCGGACGCATTGCTGCCATCGCTCACGGCGGATTTGCGGGCAGACATCGTTGGCTAGCTTGGATATGCGAGGATGCCTTGGTGATGGCGCCGGCGCCAACGGGCTTGCCGACAAGCCAGCCTATATTCGACAGGCTTTTCGGGCAACCCAAGCGGCTTCAATGTCGGAGAGTTCCTTCTTTTGCTCGTGTGAGAGGTCGTCCTAGAAGACTTTGGAGGCGGAGGCCATGACCGATGTGGTACAAGGAGGAGATGGAGAGCGGAGGTGTGGTGTGGTTCTTGCCCGCCACATGGCCATGTTTAAATAAGGGCGGATGTGAGACACCAACATGAGAGGTGTTTAATGCCGTCCGACACAAGGACAACATGTGGTGCTTAGGGTGCCGGAATAGGTTCCTCGGCGCACGTGCTAGTTTAATGAAGGTAGGCGGACAGACAGATCCCCTTTCAATACGAAGAGAAGGCGTGTGCAGCGGGCGCGCAGGGAGCGGCGCTCTCGGCCGACGAGCCGCTTCAATGCCAGCGCCAGTGAGAGGTCACGTCCACTTTGGGCAGGCGTCAATGCGGAGTGGACGCTCTAGCGAGAAAGAACACGAGAGAGGGAGAGGATATTGGGTGGGCTAGATTTGTCGGAAGCAAGCTTGCAATGGTCGAAACACCCGCCAAGCCCCCTAGTTTGCGGGAGAAAGGACGTCTAGAGAGGCCCGTGGATGAATACATGATCGCGTTGGATGGCGAAAGACGTGTGGACCGTATAGTCGAACGGTTGTGGGCGATTTGAGGGTCGGTGTTGGAGATGCCCTCACTCCAGCCGATTGGGCCGTTTGATCCTAGTTACACACAACACGCCTAAAAATGACTGAGACCCCGCGGGAGCTATCTGATATCTCACTAGCGAGATGGTAGGTCTCTTTGCCAGAAGAGCGGTACTGGGACAGCCCAACATTGTAGCAATTCATGGCGTTTTCTCTCTATGTGTTTTTTCTTCTTATTTTTCACTGTTTGCGGTGGTTTTTTGTGTGTGGCTTTTCTTTATCCCGTTTTTATTGTTTGGGTCGGGGTTACTTGGTTCTTTTCTTGTTTTTCTGATTTCTCCTTTTCTTATTTCCTTTTTTCTTGGGATTTTTATTTCTGCACTGTTTTTATTTTCTTTTTTTAATCTGGTTTGTTTGTTTTTCATCTGCTTTCTTTATTTTTTCTTTGCTATATATCGGTTTTCTTTGCAGTTTTCGTTGGTTTGTTTTTTGTAACACATGAATTTTATTTAGGACAAAATACACATTTTTTTGTACATGTAAACTATTTTTTATACAAGTTGAAATTTTTTTATATACATGACTTTTTTGTTAATATATGTTTAGAACCCCTTTTGCGAACATAATCGATATTTTTTCAAATATATCTTGAAATATTTTTAATGGTAATTGTTTTTTACAAAAATATGTGAACATATTTTTTTTTACATTGTATAAAGATTTTTTAATGTAATAAAGACCTTTTTGAAACATGGGAACATTTCTTTAAAATGCCACGTACATTTTCTAAAATGGTACAAACCATTTTTTATATCATGCAAAACATTTTTGTCCATATTTTTCGAAAGTTTCACATATATTTTTTTCAAACGCACAACTATTTTTCCATTGTCGAGAACATTTTTTCAAGCGATCACCATTTTTTGTAAAACTGCAGTAACATATTTTTCCTAACTTCACATTTTTCATTCGCACCATTTAAAATTTCCTTGAGTAAATTTATCTTTTTAAATATGTTTTCCAAAAATAAAAATTAGAAAAGAAACATACCTATTCTGACATGAACATTCTGTAATGTGACATGATAACAACAGCCCGTGTCTTCACTGAGCCGGCCAACCATCGATCACTGCAATGTGCAAGAGGGCCAGGTAGCTATTTGGGTCGAAATTCGCGCGATATAGGCGTGCCCGAGCTCCTCAACCCCCATTTCTCCTATATATGGGCCACCTACAGCGCGGCTGATAGGTTAAATATTTTTTTGTGATTTTATTAAAAAGTATTAAAACAAGTTTGAATTGATTTTTTTAGTTTCAAACATGTATTCAGAAAAATGTTTATCGTGTATTAAAAGATACTTTTCTTGTATTTGTATAATGTCCACCGTATATTTGAAAAAAATCATGATGTGTTAAAATATGTTAATCATATTTTTAAAAAATTGTTCACCATTTATTTTATAAAGGTTCATCGTATATTAAAAAATTGTACATGTGTACAAAAATGGAGCATATCATTTCCCAACAACCAACTTGACTATATAATTTCCAACACAATGGCTCTACCTCTCGCTAGGGTCACTACAAAACATATTCCTATGCATTTTAAAATTGGCACTGACATTCCCAAGGCTTCTACTTCAGGTTTTGAAAACTACTTGTTGGAGTTTGATTGGTTTCATGAAGCTATACCTTAGTGTTAGAATTTGAATTGTAAAATTAGCAGTTTTGTTGAAAATGCTTCAGCTGGGTTCAAATGCTTAAGCCAGAGACTTAAAGAGTGGAGCCAAAAAAAATCCAAACTCAATAGCACCATAGCAGCCTGCAGTTATGTGCTCACTCTCCTGGAAAAGAATTTATTGTAAAAGTACATTTAAAATTAGAAATACTAAACATGGAGGAAAACTCTAGTTTTTATGCCATGGCCAACCGGAGTTGCATGAAAAATTATATCTGAACTATTGTGGCTGAAGATGGTACTTACACCAAAGTCATGATCGCCTGCTATTATTTGTAATTCCTATAAGGCATGCTTTGTACCTCTATCAAGCCCATCATGCAATTTTATTTGGATGAACTAATTCAGGTTCACGATTTTGACAACCTAGATGAACCATTTAGTGTTGATGAGATTAAACCTATTGTTGCACACAAAGCTCTTGCACTTGATGGTTTTAATGACACGTTCTTAAGGAAATGCTGGAATATTATATATGAAAAGAGATTATTACACCATGATATGGGACTTTTTAAAGGGGAACTATGGCATTCAAAGTATCAATGCTGCCTAGAGTACATTGATACGTAAGAAACAACCACCTGAGATCATGAATATTACATGTCTATGTCTTTGGTGAGTCTTCCATTAAAGGTTTTTACTAAGCTAATGGCTAACAGAGTTCACAGAGAAGTTATAACCGTTCTCCATCAAAACTAGTATGGCTTTATCAAAGGAAAAAAACATCAAGGACTACTTGGGTTATGCTTTAGAATATCTTCACATCTATTATAAATCCAAGAAGCGAATTATTATTCTAAAACTGGATTTTGAGAAAGCATTTGACAAAGTTGAATATAGTGGCATCCTTACTATTCTTAAAGCTAAAGCATGGGTTAACTAGATTTCTAGAACTCTACATTCTACTTCCACATACGTCTTTCTTAATGTAGTAGCTGGGAAAACTATTCACCACAAAAGAGGTGTGAGGGAAGGGGATCCCCTATCTCCCATGTTATATGTTCTGACTGTTGACCTATTATAGTCTATGACTAATAATTCTTGGATGAATGGTGATATCTATTTACCCGTGGACCAGGATTATCGACAACAATACCCATTATACAATATGTCGATGACACCCGTATGATCATGTCTGCCGATGTCGATCACCTTATGCACTTAAAAACCTTGCTACAACTATTCAACCAGTCCATTGTCTTGTTTGTCAATTAGAGTAAATCATTCATGATTTCTATTAATATTGATAGCTCCACTATCAAACAACCAGATGCTAGTTTTGGCAAAGTTGAGAGCTTGCCTTTTACCTACTTGGGTCTACTATTGTGGACTACTAAAACTCATGTTCATGATATTATGCGAGTGTTTGCTAGGATTGACAAGAGATTATCTGGTGTTGCCAGTTTCATGACTTATGCTGGCAGACTCACTTATATAGGTTATGTGATTGCCTCCATCCCACTGTTCTCCATGTGCACTATTAAGGTTCATATAACCATTTTGGTGCATGTGAATAAATCCAGTAGATCTTTCCTCTCGCATGGAAATGAATCAATAAAAACGAATTATCTTGCCAATTCGAATGGTATGCAAACCTAAAGATCAAGGTGGATTGGGTGTATTGAACCTCAGAGTTCAGATATGGCTCTTAGGAAACACTTTCATAAATTTAACAATCATGTCGATATACCTTGGGTCAACTTGATTTGGTAAGCCCAAGAATGAAGTGCCCCATGCTTGTAAAAATATAGGATATTTTTGGTGGAAAGCTTAAGTTTAGTTGACTTATATAGAGGCTCAGCCTCATGCAATGTTGGCAAAGGAGTCACTGCCATGCTATGGACGGACTTATGTAATAGTAGCATTGTGATGAGAAAATTCCATGAACTGCATTCTTGTGCTTATGAGGATACTATATCTATTGTAAAAGCTAAGAAAATTAAGGATTATTACAATACGTTTCGATTGCCATTGTTTGTGGTTGCACATCAGCAATATCATCAACTATCCACCCAACTTGACAGTGTCATAAGCTTGGATGATCATGACATTTAAAAGTTCATGTGGGGTGACAATAAATTCTGCAACAAGAAGATCTATAATGCCCTTATGGATTTTTCACTTCACCACATCCTATTAAATGGATTTGGAAGTTTTGTTGTCTGGCTAAACACAAATTCTTTTGCTGGCTTATGTTGAATAATAGGGTCAACACATGTGAATTGCTATTCAGAAAGAACATCCACCTTGGCAACACTCGGTGTGTCCTATGTCAAGATTGCGATATGGAGGATGATACGTCTCCAACGTATCTATAATTTTTGATTGTTCCATGCTATTATTTGTGAAGTCTTGGATGTTGAATGGGCTTTATCATTCACTTTTATATCATTTTTGGATCTAACCTACTAACCCAAAGGCCCAGTCCAGATTGCTGTTTTTTTGCCTATTTCAGGGTTTTGCAGAAAAGGAATATCAAACGGAGTCCAAACGGAATGAAACCTTTGCGAGAGATATTGTTTGGAGGAAATCACGCTCGGGAATCTTCGGGACCAAGTTAGGGGACGGAGAGCCAGCCCTCGAGGGTGGGGGGCGCGCCCCCTTCCCAGGGCGCGCCCCCTGCCTCGAGGCTGGCCCACACATCCCCCGGTGCCCTCCTTCTTCCCATATATACCTACGTACCCTAGAAACTCCATACGCAGAGAGAAAACCCTAATTCCACCGCCGTAGCTTCTGTCCCCGTGGAGATCCCATCTCAGAGCCTGTTCCGAGAGGGGGATCCATCACGGAGGCCTTCATCATCATCATCATCATTGCCCTCACCATGAGTTGTGAGTAGTTTACCACAGACCTTCGGGTCCATAGCTAGTATCTAGATGGCTTCTTCTCTCTCTCTGGATCTCAATACAAAGTTCTCCTCGGTCTTCGAGGAGATCTATTCGATGTAATCTCTTTTTGCGGTGTGTTTGTCGAGGTCCGATGAATTGTGAGTTGATGATCAAGGTTATCTATGAAAGATATTTGGTTCTTCTCTGAACTTTTTATGTGTGCTCATAATATCCTTGCAAGTCTCTTCGAATTATTGGTTTGGTTTGACCTACTAGATCTATAGTTCTTGCAATGGGAGAACTGCTTGGCTTTGGGTTCAATCTTGCGGTGTCCTTTCCCAGTGACAGTAGGGGCAGCAAGGCACATATTGTATTGTTGCCATCGAGGATAAAAAGATGGGGTTTTCATCATATTGCTTGAGTTTATCCCTCTACATCATGTCATCTTGCTTAAGGCGTTACTCTATTCGTATGAACTCAATACACTAGATGCATGCTGGATAGCGGTCGATGTGTGGAGTAATAGTAGTAGATGCAGGCAGGAGTCGGTCTACTTGTCTCGGACGTGATGCCTATATACAATGATCATGCCTAGATAGTCTCATAATTATTCGCTTTTCTATCAATTGCTCGACAGTAATTTGTTTACCCGTCGTAGAATACCGCTATCATGAGAGAAGCCACTAGAGAAAACTATGGCCCCCGGGTCTATTCTCAACATATCAATCTACATCTACTTTACTTTTCTTGCTTTTATTTGCTATTTTATTAAACTAAAAATACCAAAAATATAATTATCATCTCTATCAGATCTCATTTTCGCAAGTGACCGTAAAGGGATTGACAACCCCTTATCGCGTTGGCTGCGAAGTTCTTATTTGTTTGTGCAGGTGCGAGGGACTGGTGCGTGGTCTCCTACTGGATTGATACCTTGGTTCTCAAAAACTGAGGGAAATACTTACGCTACTGTGCTGCATCTCCCTTTCCTCTTCGAGGGAATACAACGCAAGCTCAAGAGGTAGCAAGAAGAATTTCTGGCGCCGTTGCCGGGGAGGCTTACGCAAAAGTCATATACCAAGTACCTATCACAAACCCTTATCCTTCACATTACATTTATTTGCCTCTTGTTTTCCTCTCCCCCACTTCACCCTTGCCGTTTTATTCGCCCTTCTTCCGCCGTGTGTTTTTCGTTCGCTTGCTTCTTGTTTGCTTGTGTGTGTCGGATTGCTTGCTTGTCACTATGGCTCTCCCTGTTAGTGTTGACCCTCACCTCAAGAGGCTGGAGGAGATTGAAAACAATGTTAGACATTTTATGACTATACAATTTAAGCATAATGACTTTTTCAGAAGCGAGCTTAAAGAACAGAAAAAGTTTATGGAATATATGAATAAAGACCTTGATGATATGTCTAAGGAATTTTATGGTCTGAAATCTCAGTTTGCTCATCTTGAGAACTTAATTGCCAAAATTTCCGATAAACAGTCCACCTTGATCAATAAGATAGCTGCCAAACCGGAAGAGCATGAAAATAAAGATGAAGATCTGAAAGTTATTGATTTGTCTCCTATTAGATCCTTGTTTTCTAGTATTAATTTTGATGAGAATAGGATTGGATATGATTCTGCTTTAAGGTGTCCCAATAATTCGGAGTTTTTAGATCTTGATGCTAAAATTGCTAAAAGTGGGATTGAAGAGATTAAAACTTTGCATAGTGATGAATCCGCTACTTTGGATTTCAAGGGATTCAATTATGATAATTGCTCTTTGATTGATTGTATTTCTTTGTTGCAATCCGTGATAAATTCTCCGCATGCTTATAGTCAAAATAAAGCTTTCGCTAAACATATAGTTGATGCTTTGATGCAATCTTATGAAGAAAAACTTGAGTTGGAAGTTTTTATACGTAGAAGGCTTTATGATGAATGGTAACCTACTATAAAAATAAAAATAAAAGATCATGAATGCTATGCTTTGTGTGATTTGGGAGCAAGTGTCTCCACTATCCCAAAAACTTTGTGTGATTTGCTAGGTTTCCATGAGCTTGATGATTGTTCTTTAAATTTGCATCTTGCGGATTCCACTATTGAGAAACCTATGGGAAGAATTAATGATGTTCTTATTGTTGCCAATAGGAATTATGTGCCCGTAGATTTCATTGTTCTTGATATAGATTGCAATCCTTCATACCCTATTATTCTTGATAGACCTTTCCTTAGAACGATTGGTGCAATTATTGATATGAAGGAAGGAAATATTAGATTCCAATTTCCGTTAAGGAAAGGCATGGAACACTTTCCTAGAAAGAATATCAAATTACCATATGAATCTATCATGAGCCACTTATGGATTGCCTTCCAAGGATGGCAATACCTAGATTTATCTTGTATCGTGCCTAGCTAGGGGCGTAAAACGATGACGCTTGTTGGGAGGCAACCCAATTTTATGATTTTTTCTTTTGTTGTGGTTAGGGAATAAATGTTGCATCTAGCCTCTTATTAGATCTGTTTTCATGTTTTGTTTAGTGTTTGTGCCAAGTAGAACCTTTGGTAGGACTTGTGTGAAGTTTATTTGATCTTGCTGTGAAAAACAGAATCGTTAGCGCTCACTAAAGTAATCTTCAGATTTTACTGGAGCGTGCTTTTTAGCCGATTCTTTTTGCTGCTGATTGGTAGACAAATTGCGCAAAGTTACCAAATTATTTTGAATTTTTTGGAGTTCCATAAGTAGGCGAACCCAGCAGATTACTACAGACTGTTCTGTTTTTGACAGATTCTGTTTTTCGTGTGTTGTTTGCTTATTCCGATGCATCTATGAGTAATATTGGAGGATATGAATCATAGAAAACTTGGAGTACAGTAGGTTTAACACCAATATAAACAATGAATGAATTCCTTGCTGTACCTTTGAGTGGTGGTTTGCTTTCTCTTACTAACGGAGCTCACGAGAATTTTTGTCTAAGTTTTGTGTTGTGAAGTTTTCAAGTTTTGAGTATTGCTTTGATGGATTATGGAACAAGGAGTAGCAAAGGACCAAGCTTGGGGATGCCCATGGCACCCCAAGTAAAATCAAGATAATCAAAACTCTAAGCTTGGGGATGCCCCGGGAAGGCATCCCCTCTTTCGTCTTCATCTATCGGTAACTATACTTGGAGCTATATTTTTATTCGCAACATGCTATGTGTCTTGCTTGGAGCGTATTGTATAATTTGAGTCTTTGCCTTTTAGTTTGCCACAATCATCCTTGATGGACACACCTATTTGAGAGAGCTAAACATGGCCTAGAAATTATTAGAACACTCTATGTGCTTCACTTACATCTTTTGAGTTGAATAGTTTTTGCTCTAGTGCTTCATTTATATCTTTTAGAGCACGGTGGTGGTAATATTTTGTAGAGATTGTTGAACTCTCGTGCTTCACTTATATCTATTTGAGAGTCTATTAAAACAGCATGGTAATGTGTTTAGGCTAAAGAAACTAGTCTTCACATGATAAACATCCAATGTCAATGTAGTAAAAATTTCACACCAAGTGCATTAAATAGAATGAGATGTTGGATGCTTGATAATTGTTTTGAGACATGATGATAGTGATATTAGAGTCATGCTAGTGGAGTTATTATGAAATTGAAGAATACTTGTGTTAAGGTTAGCCATTCCCGTATCATGCACGTATGGTGAACCGCTATGTGACAAAGTTAGAGCATGAGGTATTTGTAGAGTGCCAACCTTTGTGTGGAGGTTGGGGGCGCGCGATGGTTCACTCCTACCAACCTCCCCCCTAGGAGCATGCATTGATTACTTTTTTTTATGAGTCGTAGATTTTTGCAATAAGTATATGAGTTCTTATGACTAATGTTGAGTCCATGGATAATACGCACTCTCACCTTTCCACCATTGCTAGCCTCTCTTGTACCGTGCAACTTTCGCCGGTACCATAAACCCACTATATATCCTTCCTCAAAACAGCCACGATATTGTTCCTCAAAACAGCCACCATACCTACCTATCATGGCATTTCCATAGCCATTCCGAGATATATTTCCATGCAACTTTCCACCATTCCGTTCATATGTCACGTATCATATTGTCATAGTGCCATGCATGATCATGTAGTTGACATCGTATTTGTGGCAAAGCCACCATGCATAATTTTTCATACATGTCACTCTTGATTCATTTCCCATCCAGGTACACCGCCGAAGGCATTCATGTAGAGTCATACTTGTTGTAGTACCGAGTTGTAATTTCAAGTTGTAACAAAAAGTGTGATGATCTTCATTATTATAGCATTGTCCCGTGTGAGGAAAGGCCAATAGAAAAAAGAGAAGGCCCAAAAAAAATATAGAGAGGGGCAAATAAAAAAAAAAGAGAAAAGCCCCTCCAAAAAAATGAGAGAAAATAGAGAAGGGACAATGCTACTATCTTTTTCCACACTTGTGCTTCAAAGTAGCACCATGATCTTCATTATAGAGAGTCTCATGATTAGTCACTTTCATATACTAGTGGGAATTTTCATTATAGAACTTGGCTTGTATATTCCAACGATGGGCTTCCTGAAATGCCCTAGGTCTTCGTGATCAAGCAAGTTGGATGCACACCCACTAGTTTCTTTTATTGAGCTTTCATTCATATTTAGCTCTAGTGCATCCGTTGCATGTCAATCCCTACTCACTCACATTGATATCTATTGATGGGCATCTCCATAGCCCATTGATACACCTAGTCGATGTGAGACTATCTTCCTCTTTTTTGTCTTCTCCACAACCACTTCTATACCACCCATAGTGCTATATCCATGGCTCATGCTCATGTATTGCGTGAAAGTTGAAAGGTTTGAAAATGATAGAGTATGAAAACAAGTGCTTGGCCGAAATTGAGGTTGTGCACGATATGAATATTTTGTGTGATGAAGAGGGAGCATATCCAGACCATATGATTTTGTAGGGATAACATCCTTTAGCCATAGTATTTTGAGAAGACATGATTGCTTTGTTAGTATTGCTTGAAGTATTGTTATTTCTTATGTCAATATAGACTTTTAGCTTGGGGATGCTTGATACGTCTCCAACGTATCTATAATTTTTTATTGTTCCATGCTATTATTTATGAAGTATTGGATGTTGAATGGGCTTTATCATTCACTTTTATATCATTTTTGGGACTAACCTACTAACCCAAAGGCCTAGTCCAGATTGTTGTTTTTGCCTATTTCAGGGTTTTGCAGAAAATGAATATCAAACGGAGTCCAAACGGAATGAAACCTTCGCGACAGATATTTTTGGAGGAAATCACGCTCAGGAATCTTTGGGACCAAGTCAGGGGACGGAGGGCCAGCCCTCGAGGGTGGGGGGCGCGCCCCCCTTCCCAGGGTGCGCCCCCTGCCTCGAGGTTGGCCCACACGGCCCCCGGTGCCCTCCTTCTTCCTATATATACCTACGTACCCCAGAAACTCCATACGCAGAGAATAAACCCTAATTCCACCACCGTAGCTTCTGTCCCCGTGGAGATCCCATCTTGGAGCCTGTTCCGAGATGGGGATCCATCACGGAGGCCTTCATCATCATCATCATCATCGCCCTCACCATGAGTTGTGAGTAGTTTACCACAGACCTTCGGATCCATAGCTAGTATCTAGATGGCTTCTTCTCTCTCTCTCTGGATCTCAATACAAAGTTCTCCTCGGTCTTCGAGGATATCTATTCGATGTAATCTCTTTTTGCGGTGTGTTTGTCAAGATCCGATGAATTGTGAGTTTATGATCAAGGTTATCTATGAAAGATATTTGGTTCTTTTCCGAACTTTTTATGTGTGCTCATAATATCCTTGCAAGTCTATTCGAATTATTGGTTTGGTTTGGCCTACTAGATCTATAATTCTTGCAATGGGAGAAGTGCTTGGCTTTGGGTTCAATCTTGCGGTGTCCTTTCCCAGTGACAGTAGGGGCAGCAAGGCACGTATTGTATTGTTGCCATCGAGGATAAAAAGATGGAGTTTTCATCATATTGCTTGAGTTTATCCCTCTACATCATGTCATCTTGCTTAAGGCGTTATTCTGTTCGTATGAACTCAATACACTAGATGCTTGCTAGATAGCGGTCGATGTGTGGAGTAATAGTAGTAGATGCAGGCAGGAGTCGGTCTACTTGTCTCGGATGTGATGCCTATATACAATGATCATGCCTAGATAGTCTCATAATTATTTGCTTTTCTATCAATTGCTCGACATTAATTTGTTTACCCGCCGTAGAATACCACTATCATGAGAGAAGCCACTAGAGAAAACTATGGCCCCCGGGTCTATTCTCAACATATCAATCTACATCTACTTTACTTTTCTTGCTTTTATTTTCTATTTTATTAAACTAAAAATACCAAAAATATAATTATCATCTCTATCAGATCTCACTTTCGTAAGTGACCGTAAAGGGATTGACAACCCCTTGTCGCATTGGCTGCGAAGTTCTTATTTGTTTGTGCAGGTGCGAGGGACTGGCGCGTGGTCTCCTACTGGATTGATACCTTGGTTCTCAAAAACTGAGGGAAATACTTACGCTACTGTGCTGCATCTCCCTTTCCTCTTCGAGGGAATACAACGCAAGCTCAAGAGGTAGCAGGAAGAATTTCTGGCGCAGTTGTCGGGGAGGCTTACACAAAAGTCATATACCAAGTACCTATCACAAACCCTTATCCTTCGCATTAAATTTATTTGCCTCTTATTTTCCTCTCCCCCACTTCACCCTTGCCGTTTTATTCGCCCTTCTTTCGCCGTGTGTTTTTCGTTCGCTTGCTTCTTGTTTGCTTGTGTGTATCGGATTGCTTGCTTGTCAATATGGATCTCCCTGTTAGTGTTGACCCTCACCTCAAGAGGCTGGAGGAGATTGAAAACAATGTTAGACATTTTATGACTATACAATTTGAGCAAAATGACTTTTTCAGAAGCGAGCTTAAAGAATAGAAAAAGTTTATGGAATATATGAATAAAGACCTTGATGATATGTCTAAGGAATTTTATGGTCTGAAATCTCAGTTTTCTCATCTTGAGAACTTAATTGCCCAAATTTCCGATAAATAGTCCACCTTGATCAATAAGATGGTTGCCGAACCGGAAGAGCATGCAAATAAACATGAAGATCTGAAAGTTATTGATGTGTCTCCTATTATATCCTTGTTTTCTAGTATTAATTATGATGAGAATAGGATTGGAGATGATTCTGCTTTAAGGTGTTCCAATAATTCGGAGTTTTTAGATCTTGATGCTAAAATTGCTAAAAGTGGGATTGAAGTGATTAAAACTTTGCATAGTGATGAATCCGCTACTTTGGATTTCAAGGGATTCAATTATGATAATTGCTCTTTGATTGATTGTATTTCTTCATTGCAATCCGTGCTAAATTCTCTGCATGCTTATAGTCAAAATAAAGTTTTCACTAAACATATAGTTGATGCTTTGATGCCATCTTATGAAGAAAAACTTGAGTTGGATGTTTCTATACCTAGAAAGCTTTATGATGAATGGGAACCTACTATAAAAATAAAAATAAAAGATCATGAATGCTATGCTTTGTGTGATTTGGGAGCAAGTGTCTCCACTATCCCAAAAACTTTGTGTGATTTGCTAGGTTTTCATGAGCTTGATGATTTTTCTTTAAATTTGCATCTTGTAGATTCCACTATTAAGAATCCTATGGGAAGAATTAATGATGTTCTTATTGTTGCCAATAGGAATTATGTGCCCGTAGATTTCATTGTTCTTGATATAGATTGCAATCCTTCATGCCCTATTATTCTTGGTAGACCTTTCCTTAGAACGATTGGTGCAATTATTGATATAAAGGAAGGAAATATTAGATTCCAATTTCCGTTAAGGAAAGGCATGCAACACTTTCCTAGAAATAAAATCAAATTACCATATGAATCAATCATGAGAGCCACTTATGGATTGCCTTCCAAGGATGGCAATACCTAGATTTATCTTGTATCGTGCCTAGCTAGGGGCGTAAAACGATAGCGCTTGTTGGGAGGCAACCCAATTTTATGTTTTTTGCTTTTGTTGCGGTTAGGGAAATAAATGTTGCATCTAGCCTCTGATTAGATGTGTTTTCATGTTTTGCTTAGTGTTTGTGCCAAGTAGAACCTTTGGTAGGACTTGTGTAAAGTTTATTTGATCTTGCTGTGAAAAACAGAATCGTTAGCGCTTGCTAAAGTAGTCTTCAGATTTTACATTTTTTTTAGAAAAGGAGCTTGAGCCCCGGCCTCTGCATCAAAATGATGCATACGGCCATCTTATTAGACGAAAAGCAATCCAACAAAGGTCTTACAAAATCCGCGAATACAAAAAGGTAGCACCGCCACAACCGGCAGGCAAAAGATAGATAAGCTACTAAAAACCTATCCTATTACATGACCACCATCCAAACCGGTTGTAGATATCCCGAGCTACCATCTCCCATCGGATAGACGCGGTAACCAAATGCTCCCTGGCCTCCGTCTGAGTGAGTAGCGACCACATACGGATAAGAGTAGTGGTTCTGAAGATAACCTGCAAAAAATGAATGTTTGTTGTTCTGTTAAAGACCAAATCATTTCTGCAATTCCAAATTGCCCATAGTAAAGCACATACTCCCACTCGGATATGTTTTGCTGTTACCGAATCAATCCCTTGTAACCATGTCCCAAATATCATGTTAATCAAAACGGGGGGATTGATATTGAAGGCTATTTGAACCGACCTCCATAAGATCTTGGCCATAGGGCAATCAAGGAATATGTGTCTAATAGACTCATCGTGATCACAAAAACTACATCTTTTAGACCCTGACCAATTCCTTCTGGCCAAATTATCTTTTGTTAGAATGACTCGTTTATGAACAAACCACATAAACACTATGATTTTTAGAGGTACCTTAACTTTCCAAACGTGCTTCGAGCTAGGAATCACACTAGTGTTAATAATATCCAGATACATGGATTTCACTGAGAAGACCCCATTTTTAGCTAGTCTCCATCGCAGCTGGTCTGGATATTGGGAAAGTTGGACATCCATCAGCCGCCTCACTAGATGTAACCAAGCTTCCCACCGATTTCCCACCAAAGTCCTTCGGAACTGGATATTAAGCGGAGTGGTACTTAATATTGTAGCAACATAAGCATCGCTCCGTTGAACAATATTATAAAGTGATGGATATTGAAGTGCCAGAGGTGTCTCCCCTAGCCATGTATCTTCCCAAAATCTAATGGAAGTGCCATCTCTCTCTCTCTCTCTCTCTCTCTCTCTCTCTCTCTCTCTCTCTCTCTCTCTCTCTCTGTCTTCAGATTTTACTGGAGCGTGCTTTTTAGCTGATTCTTTTTGTTGCTGATTGGTAGACAAATTGCGCAAATTAACCAATTTAGTTTGAATTTGTTGGAGTTCCAGAAGTAGGCGAACCCAGCAGATTACTACAGACTGTTCTGTTTTTGACAGATTCTGTTTTTCGTGTGTTGTTTGCTTATTCTGATGCATCTATGAGTAATATTGGAGGATATGAATCATAGAAAACTTGGAGTACATTAGGTTTAAAACCAATATAAACAATGAATGAATTCCTTGCTGTACCTTTGAGTGGTGGTTTGCTTTCTCTTACTAACGGAGCTCACGAGAATTTTTGTCTAAGTTTTGTGTTGTGAAGTTTTCAAGTTTTGAATATTGCTTTGATGGATTATGGAACAAGGAGTAGCAAAGACCTAAGCTTGGGGATGCCCATGGCACCCCAAGCAAAATCAAGATAATCAAAAGCCTAAGCTTTGGGATGCCCCGGGAAGGCATCCCCTCTTTCGTCTTCATCCATCAGTAACTATACTTGGGGCTATATTTTTATTCGCAACATGCTATGTGTCTTGCTTGGAGCGTCTTGTAGAATTTGAGTCTTTGCTTTTTAGTTTGACACAATCATCCTTGCTGGACACACCTATTTGAGAGAGTTAAACATGGCCTAGAAATTAATAGAACACTCTATGTGCTTCACTTGCATCTTTTGAGTTGAATAGTTTTTGCTCTAGTGCTTCACTTATATCTTTTAGAGCACGGTGGTGGTAATATTTTGTAGAAATTGTTGAAATCTCATGCTTAACTTATATCTATTTGAGAGTATATTAAAACAGCATGGTAATGTGTTTAGGCTAAAGAAACTAGTCTTCACATGATAAACATCCAATGTCAATGTAGTAAAATTTTCACACCAAGTGCATTTAATAGAATGAGATGTTGGATGTTTGATAATTGTTTTGAGACATGAGGATAGTGATATTAGAGTCATGCTAGTGGATTTATTATGAAATTGAAGAATACATGTGTTAAGGTTAGCGATTCCCGTATCATGCACGTATGGTGAACCGCTATGTGACGAAGTTAGAGCATGAGGTATTTGTAGAGTGCCAACCTTTGTGTGGAGGTCGGGGGCGCGCGATGGTTCACTCCTACCAACCACCCCCTAGGAGCATGCGTTGATTACTTTGTTTTTGATGACTCGTAGATTTTTGCAATAAGTATATGAGTTCTTATGACTAATGTTAAGTCCATGGATTATACGCACTCTCACCTTTCCACCATTACTAGCCTCTCTTGTACCGCGCAACTTTCGCCGGTACCATAAACCCACTATATATCCTTCCTCAAAACATCCACCTTATTGTTCCTCAAAACAGCCACCATACCTACCTATCATGGCATTTCCATAGCCATTCCGAGATATATTTCCATGCAACTTTCCATCGTTCCCTTCATATGACACGTATCATATTGTCATAGTGCCATGCATGATGATGTAGTTGACATCGTATTTGTGGCAAAGCCACCATGCATAATTTTTCATACATGTCACTCTTGATTCATTGCCCATCCCGGTACACCGCCGGAGGCATTCATGTAGAGTCATACTTGTTGTAGTATCGAGTTGTAATTTCAAGTTGTAACAAAAAGTGTGATGATCTTCATTATTAGAGCATTGTCCCGTGTGAGGAAAGGCCAATAAAAAAAAGAGAAGGCCCAAAAAAAATATAGAGAGGGGCAAAAAAAAGAGAAAAGCCTCTCAAAAAAATGAGAGAAAAGATAGACGGGACAATGCTACTATCTTTTTCAACACTTGTGCTTCAAAATAGCACCATGATCTTCATTGTAGAGAGTCTCATGATTGGTCACTTTCATATACTAGTGGGAATTTTCATTATAGAACTTGGCTTGTATATTCCAACGATGGGCTTCCTCAAATGCCCTAGGTCTTTGTGAGCAAGCAAGTTCGATGCACACCCACTAGTTTCTTTTGTTGAGCTTTCATTCATATTTAGTTCTAGTGCATCCGTTGCATGGCAATCCCTACTCACTCACATTGATATCTATTGATGGGCATCTCCATGGCCCGTTGAGACGCCTAGTCGATGTGAGACTATCTTCCTCTTTTTTGTCTTCTCCACAACCACTTCTATTCCACCCATAGTGCTATATCCATGGCTCACGCTCATGTATTGCGTGAAAGTTGAAAGGTTTGAAAATGATAGAGTATGAAAACAAGTGCTTGGCTGAAATCGGGGTTGTGCATGATATGAATATTTTGTGTGAAGAAGAGGTAGCATAGCCAGACCATATGATTTTGTAGGGATAACTTCCTTTAGCCATAGTATTTTGAGAAGACATGATTGCATTGTTAGTATTGCTTGAAATATTGTTATTTCTTATGTCAATATAGACTTTTATCTTGAATCCTTCAGATCTGAACATTCATGGCTCAATTAAAAGAATTACATTGAAAAACTATATTGGTTAGCATTCCACGTCAAAAATTCTTTCTTTATCATTTACCTACTCGAGGACAAGCAGGAATTAAGCTTGGGGATGCTTGATACGTCTCCAACGTATCTATAATTTTTGATTGTTCCATGCTATTATTTATGAAGTCTTGGATGTTGAATGGGCTTTATCATTCACTTTTATATCATTTTTGGGACTAACCTACTAACCCAAAGGCCCAGTCCAGATTGCTATTTTTTTGCCTATTTTAGGGTTTTGCAGAAAAGGAATATCAAACGGAGTCCAAACGGAATGAAACCTTCACGAGAGATATTTTTGGAGGAAATCACACTCGGGAATCTTCCCAGGGCGCGCCCCCTGCCTCGAGGCTGGCCCACACGACCCCCGGTGCTCTCCTTTTTCCTATATATACCTACGTACCCCAGAAACTCCATACACAGAGAGAAAACCCTAATTCCACCGCCGTAGCTTCTGTTCCCGTGGAGATCCCATCTAGGAGCCTGTTCCGGGAGGGGTGTCCATCACGGAGGCCTTCTTCATCATCATCATCGCCCTCAGCATTAGTTGTGAGTAGTTTACCACAGACCTTCGGGTCCGTAGCTAGTATCTAGATGGCTTCTTCTCTCTCTCTAGATCTCAATACAAAGTTCTCCCCGGTCTTCGAGGAGATCTATTCGATGTAATCTCTTTTTGCGGTGTGTTTGTCGAGATCCGATGAATTGAGTTTATGATCAAGGTTATCTATGAAAGATATTTGGTTCTTCTCTAAACTTTTTATGTGTGCTCATAATATCCTTGCAAGTCTCTTCGAATTATTGGTTTGGTTTGGCCTACTAGATCTATAGTTCTTGCAATGGGAGAATTGCTTGGCTTTGGGTTCAATCTTGCGGTGTCCTTTTCCAGTGACAGTAGGGGCAGCAAGGCATGTATTGTATTGTTGCCATCGAGGATAAAAAGATGGGGTTTTCATCATATTGCTTGAGTTTAGCCCTCTACATCATGTCATCTTGCTTAAGGCGTTACTCTGTTTGTATGAACTCAATACACTAGATGCTTGCTGGATAGCGGTCGATGTGTGGAGTAATAGTAGTAGATGCGGGCAGGAGTCGGTCTACTTGTCTCGGACGTGATGCCTATATACAATGATCATGCCTAGATAGTCTCATAATTATTTGCTTTTCTATCAATTGCTCGACAGTAATTTGTTTACCCGCCGTAGAATACCGCTATTATGAGAGAAGCCACTAGAGAAAACTATGGCCCCCGGGTCTATTCTCAACATATCAATCTACATCTACTTTAATTTTCTTGCTTTTATTTGCTGTTTTATTAAACTAAGAATACCAAAAATATAATTATCATCTCTATCAGATCTCACTTTCGTAAGTGACCGTAAAGGGATGACAACCCCTTATCGCGTTGGCTGCGAAGTTCTTATTTGTTTCTGCAGGTGCGAGTGATACGTCCAAAACGTATCTATAATTTCTGCTTGCTCCATGCCTCTTTTGTGTGATATTGCTATGATATTTATGCACTTCCATACACTTTTGATCATATTTGGACTAACCTATTAACTCAGTGCACCCCAATGCCAGTTTCTATTTTCTGCTGTTTTTGTATTTCAGGTTTTCCCATTACGTAAACTGCCAAAAAAATTCCGGGAAAAATATATAGAAAATCAGCGTTCCGGAAGCTTCCATGCGGCCAAAGTAGGGCCGGAGGGGGGGCCACCAGGGCTCCAGGCGGCCAGAAGGCGCGCCCCCCCTCCTGGCCGAGCCGCCAGGGCGCCTGGGCCCCCCAGGCCTCCTCTGACGCCCCCCTTTGGCATATATTTACAGCGCGTCCCGAAACCCTCGAGGACGGAACCCTTTTTCGCGATCGCATCTCTGTTCCGCCGCCGCCGCGCTTCCAAGATCGGGAGCACCAGGAGAACTCTTCCCGGCACCCTGTCGGAGGGGAGGATCACCACCGGGAGCTTCTCCACCACCATGGACGCCTCCCGGATGAGTTGTGAGTAGTCTCCCTTGGACCATGGGTCCATGACCAGTAGCTATGTGATGTTCTCCTCCCCTCTTTGTCCTTCACCGATTAGACCTCGTGAGCTGCCCTACATGATCGAGGCACATATGTAATCCTTATGCTGTTGCTATGATGAGTTTGCTGGGATCCGATGGATTATGAGATTATGTTCAGATTGTGTGTGAGTAATATATTTGATTTACCTCTTATATATTTATGTTCTTGAGTAATTCTTGCATGTTCTCCATTGCTGTTTATTGCTTTGGCCAAGTAGTAGGTAGTAACTCCAAGAGGGAACGTTATGCTTGATTGTGGGTTCATGCCCCTCGATGACTAGCTTGAGTGACAGAAACATGAGTCTAGGGGATGTGCTGTTGCCACAAGGGGGAAAACAACGGTGCTTATACTCGCGGGTGCAAGGATTGTTTACTTTACGCAAAGTTCTTTTAATGCAGTTGTCTGTTGCTTTGAGTTTACACTATGGGTGGGACTCGCAACTTAATACCAGCGAGATGTTCTGGATAGATATCTCAAGGTGGATGATTAGTAGTAGATGCAGATGGATTTCGGTCTACTTGCCTTGGCGTACCGCCCATGCTTTTGAGCCTCTACCTTTCTTTGCAGCATAGTTAGCATTGGTTTTCGCACATAATCCTGTCAATTGCCCAGCTGTAATTTGTTTACCTCGCTTAGCTGTTTTATCGTCTTTTGGGAGAGAGACATCACTAGTGAACATCATGGGACCCCGGTCCATATTACCATCACTGATCACATCCGCTATTTACTTTCAGTTCTTACTTACTAGTTGCAGTCATACCTATCACTATTATCTCTTGCGTTTGATCCTTTGTAAACGACAAGGCCGGGGGGATTGACAACCTCTCTGTACTCGTTGGGAGCAAAGTTATTTGTATTTGTGTGCAGGTCCGGTCAATCGCTAGTTGCGCCGCTAGCAGTTGACACCTTCTTGTTGAACCTCGGAGTCTCAGGGGAATTCGATCCTTGGTATCTTTGCCAAGGGAAAACTACCGCTACACTGCATCTCAAACCTTCCACTTGGGGTAACCAACGAGGGGCGAGAAGCCATCAAGCAAAGTTTTCTGGCGCCGTCGCCGGGGACTCCACTCTTCAAGATAGGGGAGTTGCACGCTATCTTTTACCTTTGCTTTTTAGTCTTGTTAGTTTACCTTTCAGTTTTTGCTTTAGTGTCTTTTATCAAAAATCACAAAAATAGTTATCTTGCTTGCTTGCTGCTATGGGTTCCACCGAGAACACCAAGTTGTGTGACTTCACTAGTCATAACAACGATGACTTTATCTGCACGCCTATTACTACACCTGCCACTTCAGCACCTTCTTATGAAATTAAACCTGCTTTACTGAACCTAGTTATGAAAGATCAATTCTCCGGTGCTGGAGATGATGCTGCTTTACACTTAAACAATTTTGTTGAACTCTGTGATATGCAGAAGTACCAAGAAATAGATGGTAATATTGTTAAGCTTAAGCTTTTTTCCTTTCTCTTTGAGAGGAGGAGCTAAAATTTGGTTTCAATCTTTGCCTAGAAATAGCATAGATTCTTGGGACTAGTGCAAGGATGCCTTTATTGGAAAGTACTATCCACCTGCTAAAATTATCCAACTAAGGAGTAACATAATGAATTTCAAACAATTGGATAATGAACACGTTGCCTAGGCTTGGGAACGCATGAAATCTCTTGTCAAGAACTGCCCTACTCATGGTTTGACTACTTGGATGGTTATCCAAACTTTTTATGCAGGCTTGAACTTTACCTCGCGGAACTTGTTAGATTCGACCGCGGGAGGAACCTTTATTTCAACTACACTTGGTGCTGCCACGAAGCTTCTCGATGAGATGATGACCAATTATTCCCAATGGCACACCGAACGCGCTCCAACAGGTAGGAAGGTAAACTCTGTCGAGGAGATTTCCTCCCTAAATGAAAAAGTTGACTTGATCATGTCTCTACTTTCCAAGCAATCTTCTGTTGATCCTCATGATGTTCCTTTAAATTCTTTGATTGCTCAAGATCAAGTAGATGTGAACTTTATCTCTAGAAACAATTTCAATAATAATGCTTATAGGAGTAATTTTGGTAGCAATCCTAGACCGTTCCCCTCTAATTCCTATGGGAACAACAATGCTTATCCTAGCACCAAGAACTCCACTTCTGAACTAGAGATTATGCTTAAAGACTTCATCACTACCCAAAAAGCCTTCAATAAGAGTGTAGAAGAAAAACTAGCCAAACTAGATGATCTCTCTTCAAAGGTAGACAATTTAGCCCATGAGGTAGAGTTGCTTAAAATTAGAACTTTCCCTCTTGAGGAGAGGAAGACCACTCCTATGAATGCTATTAAAGTGCAAATTAATGAAAACATTAGGATGTTGGCTAAACTTAAAGAGATATGGGCTAGAGAAAAGGAGGAAGAAGATAGAATTAAGAACCTTCCTACCCACCACACTGTTGCTACTATCCAAGTTGTTGAGGATATCCAAACTCTTAGCACCCAATGCACTCCTGGTCCCATTGGACCTATTAATGGTGATGCTATGACCATAGAAACTACCAAACAAGTGAGCCTAAAGGACACCACTACCACTTTACTTGATAGTAGTGACCTTGATTTTGATAATTGCACCCTTACCGAAGTTATTGATTTCCTTCACAAGATGTCTAAAGACCCCCGCACTAGCACACTTAACCTTGCCTTCACAGAGCATATCACTAATGCTCTCATCAAAGCTAGGGAGGAGAAACTTAGGGTAGAAGCCTCCATACCTAGAAAGCTAGAAGATGGTTGGGATCCTATGATTAAAATTAAGTTGAATAACTTCTCTTGCTATGCTTTATGTGATGTTGGAGCTAGTACCTCCGTTATGCCCAAAAGAATATATGATATGCTTAAATTGAAACCTTTTGATTCTTGTTCTTTTGGTGTTCGTCTTGTTGATTCTTCCATAAAGAAACCCTTGGGGAGGATCGACGATGTTCTTATCATTGTCAATGACAATTATGTTCCCGTTGATTTTACTATTATGGATATTGAATGTGAACCTTCTTGTCCAATTATTTTGGGACATCCTTTTCTTCGCAACGTTGGTGCCATCATTGACATGAAAGAGGGGAATATAAAATTCCAATTTCCTCTCAAGAAAGGGATGGAACACTTCCCTAGAAAGAAGATTAAGTTACCTTTTGAGTCCGTTATACGGGCTAGCTATTCTTTTACTCTTGATAAAACTTGATCTCTTTGCATTGTGCCTAGCTTAAAGGCATAAAAGAAAGCGCTTTTGGGAGGCAGCCCACAATGAATAAAATTTTATTTTGTTTTTGTTGTGTCTTGATATTGTTACTACAGTAGCATCATCATTGTATCTTTACTTTTCAGCTTTGTGCCAAGTGTAGCCTCTGATTGCAAGAAAGTTCAAAAGTTGTGACGTGCTGTCCAGGAAACAGATTCTGTCCTTGGACAGAAAAATTCGTATAAAATCACCAGATCATCTTTTTGGTCTGAATGTTTTCGACAGCGTGCTCTATACAATTGGCTTTCGGGCGTCTGTTCTGAGTTTTTTGATTTGAGTTTCATAAGTGCCCCGAAAAAATTATTTACTACCTGCTGGTCTGTTTTCACAGATTCTGTCCTGTTTTGCCTTTCCTTCGTTTTGCAAACCTTGAGCTTGCTTTTTCTTTGCAAAAACCTTTGGGCAATCTTGAGAAATAGTAGACCTTCAAGAATATCCTTATTTCCAGCAAGGAAAAATTATTTTATTATGGGTACTAACCTCGCTAATCAGATTATGATGAGTTATGTATGAAGGGAGTTTTCAAGTGTGCGAGGGAAGATGATAAAAAGATTCAGGAGTGTCAAACGCTCAAGCTTGGGGATGCCCCCGTGCACCCCCAAGAAATATTCAAGAAGACTCAAGCGTCTAAGCTTGGGGATGCTCCCGTGCATCCCCTTCTCCATCAACAATTATCAGTTCGTCTTTCGTTCCACTATATTTTTATCACTTCATGTGTTATGTGCTATGCTTGGAGCGTCTTGCTTTTAGTTTCCTTTTTAGTTTTCTTTAGCTTTGCTTGCTGTTCATAACGAGTTGGAACTCAGCTTTCTTTGTGTGGGAGAGAAACACGCTCCACTTCAACCTAGAACATAACATGGGATTTTCATGTTTATCTTTGCCGTGTGTGTTCTTTGTCTTTCAATAGCTACTATCATGTTCAGCTCTTAGTTTTCATGCTTTACTTTTTGAAGAGCTTTTGTTTAGTTGGTCGCTGGAACTCTCTTTAGTTATCATGCTTATCTTGTTAAGAGAGTTGGCTTCTGTTGCACTGGTTGATATGTCTATGATAAAAATGCTATGTGCATAATGGTGCTTAGTAGTTCATGTTTTCTTATGGTTAGTCTCAAATAGCTGGGGGGTTCTTAATGTGTTATTGAAGTACCAACATGATTTGTTTGCCTATGATGTGGTATGGTTTAGTGATATCTTCCTTCAAGAATTTATTTTGATTGACTTGGCATATGCTCACGCATATTTAAGACTGTAAAGAAAGTCTATCAAGCCTTGATGATCTTTAATTTCTGAGTAGCGATATAACTTCCATGCCCGATTCAATGTTGCTTTGTCGCTCTGCATGATTATGACCGTCATTGCTCTTCTTAGTTGGTCGCTCCCAGTCTTTTGCTAACCTTCGCCTGTACTAAGCGGACTGACTGCTTGTGCATCCAAAATCCTTTAAACCAGTTATGCCATATGAGTCCACCATACCTTCCTATACATGGTATTTACCTGCCATTCCTAACGAAGACTTTCATGTACCATCTCGAAATTATTCAAAAAAGCATTTCTCTTTTGTGCCTCTGTTTTAGCTCATGATGAAGTAGTAGTCAATTCATGATCTTTTTAAGTTGGACAAGCTTCACCCCGGGATTGCATGTCTAATTTGCAAACCCATAATACGAGAAGGAACTGGCAAAGAGTGCGCCCGGCTCATTAAAAAATATACAACAAACAAACCCTCCTTCACGCTTTGTTCATGAGAAATCAGAAAACTTTGGCAGTGATAAACAAAGGAGATTAAGAGGATGTGATCGTCCTCGTACGGGAGCCGTTCCTCGAAACTTGTCCAGCTCGAGAAGTAATTGAGTTATCTGCTAGCATTCGTTGACGAAATATGCATATTCTAAAAAATAATTATTACCTCTGTTTTTAAAACCAAGAGCTCTGGTAGATGTTTAGTTTTTGTTTCCGACCACGGGTTTTCAACCTTGCCAACAAAAGCCACGGTTCGAGAGTCTCCACCTTCTTTAAAGCACCAACTATTGAGAGCATGATTGTCATTCTGAGTGTAATGTGCATTGTCCCAAAGTACCATTGTCTTCTGCATGACTATGATATCGTTTATTCTGAAATCATTGTATCTAGTCGTCACTTAAACTTTGGAGGTGCCCCTGCATTTATGTTTTGCTTCACTAAAGGGGGCAAGCGAGGTACCACTTTATCATATTTGCACACCATGCTCACTACAAATCTATTGAGTGTTTCAGTATCATATTGTAAAACTTTCAGTTCTTTGTGATTTTCTCATGAGGCAACTTAATTACTACAAATTCATTGTCTCAGTAAGCACTTGTCATGTGACTGTGAAAAGTTCTTATATGGTTAATAGCATGTCACCACAGAAATTATGCTTGTCATCATTTACCTACTCGAGGAAGAGCAGGAATTAAGCTTGGGGATGTTGATACGTCCAAAACGTATCTATAATTTCTGCTTGCTCCATGCCTCTTTTGTGTGATATTGCTATGATATTTATGCACTTCCATACACTTTTGATCATATTTGGACTAACCTATTAACTCAGTGCACCCCAGTGCCAGTTTCTGTTTTCTGCTGTTTTTGTATTTCAGGTTTTCCCATTACGTAAACTGCCAGAAAAATTCCGGGAAAAATATATAAAAAATCAGCGTTCCGGAAGCTTCCATGCGGCCAAAGTAGGGCCGGAGGGGGGGGGCCACCAGGGCTCCAGGCGGCCAGAGGGCGCGCCCCCCTCCTGGCCGCGCCGCCAAGGCGCCTGGGCCCCCAGGCCTCCTCTGATGCCCCCCTTTGGCATATATTTACAGCGCGTCCCGAAACCCTCGAGGACGGAACCCTTTTTCGCGATCTCATCGATGTTCCGCCGCCGCCGCGCTTCCAAGATCGGGAGCACCAGGAGAACTCTTCCCGGCACCCTGCCCGAGGGGAGGATCACCACCGGGAGCTTCTCCACCACCATGGAGGCTTCCCGGATGAGTTGTGAGTAGTCTCCCTTGGACCATGGGTCCATGACCAGTAGCTATGTGATGTTCTCCTCCCCTCTTTGTCCTTCACCGATTAGACCTCGTGAGCTGCCCTACATGATCGAGGCACATATGTAATCCTTATGCTGTTGCTATGATGAGTTTGCTGGGATCCGATGGATTATGAGATCATGTTCAGATTGTGTGTGAGTAATATATTTGATTTACCTCTTTTATATTTATGTTCTTGAGTAATTCTTGCATGTTCTCCGTTGCTGTTTATTGCTTTGGCCAAGTAGTAGGTAGTAACTCCAAGAGGGAACGTTATGCTTGATTGTGGGTTCATGCCCCTCGATGACTAGCTTGAGTGACAGAAACATGAGTCTAGGGGATGTGCTGTTGCCACAAGGGGGAAAACAACGGTGCTTGTACTCGCGGGTGCAAGGATTGTTTACTTTACGCAAAGTTCTTTTAATGCAGTTGTCTGTTGCTTTGAGTTTACACTATGGGTGGGACTCGCAACTTAATACCAGCGAGATGTTCTGGATAGATATCTCAAGGTGGATGATTAGTAGTAGATGCAGATGGATTTCGGTCTACTTGCCTTGGCGTACCGCCCATGCTTTTGAGCCTATACCTTTCTTTGCAGCATAGTTAGCATTGGTTTGCGCACATAATCCTGTCAATTGCCCAGCTGTAATTTGTTTACCTCGCTTAGCTGTTTTATCGTCTTTTGGGAGAGAGACATCACTAGTGAACATCATGGGACCCCGGTCCATATTACCATCACTGATCACATCCGCTATTTACTTTCAGTTCTTACTTACTAGTTGCAGTCATACCTATCACTATTATCTCTTGCGTTTGATCCTTTGTAAACGACAAGGCCGGGGGGATTGACAACCTCTCTGTACTCGTTGGGAGCAAAGTTATTTGTATTTGTGTGCAGGTCCGGTCAATCGCTAGTTGCGCCGCTAGCAGTTGACACCTTCTTGTTGAACCTCGGAGTCTCAGGGGAATTTGATCCTTGGTATCTTTGCCAAGGGAAAACTACCGCTACACTGCATCTCAAACCTTCCACTTGGGGTAACCAACGAGGGGCGAGAAGCCATCAGCGAGGGACTGGCGCATGGTCTCCTACTGGATTGATACCTTGGTTCTCAAAAACTGAGGGAAATACTTACGCTACTATGCTGCATCTCTCTTTCCTCTTCGAGGGAATACAATGCAAGCTCAAGAGGTAGCAGAGGACATGATGCATTTGCTTTTCAACTGCTCCTTCTGTCAAGGCTTTTGGTGGAGTATTGCTATGGAGTGGAACACTAATGCTAATATTCATGGAATGATTATTGGTGCCAAGAATAGACACAACATGGAATTCATCATGGAAATCTGGTTCATTGGATATTGGAGTGTCTGGACTAAATAATGGAATGGAATGGTCTTTGATGGTATTCAGTGTTCCATTGAGACCTGCAGGGATGACTTAAAAACAATTTAATATGGTCATGCTTGAGGCCAAGCCTAGTCTCAAAGAAGGCATGATGTCATGGATTGAATAATGTATCAACAGTCTGTTAGACATCTGCTAACCCATGTAACATACTGAAAGATCGTGGATGTCGCCTAGAGGGGGGGTGAATAGGCGCTTTAAAATATTTACGGTTTAGGCTTGAACAAATGCGGAATAAACCTAGCGGTTAATTTGTCAAGCACAAAACCTACAACAACTAGGCTCACCTATGTGCACCAACAACTAATGCTAAGCAAGATAAACAACTAGGTGATAGCAAGATATATGATAAGAAACAATATGGCTATCACAAAGTATAGTGCATAAGTAAAGGCTCGGGTAAGAGATAACCGAGGCACGCGGAGACGACGATGTATCCCGAAGTTCACACCCTTGCGGATGCTAATCTCCGTTTGGAGCGGTGTGGAGGCACAATGCTCCCCAAGAAGCCACCAGGGCCACCGTAATCTCCTCATGCCATCGCACAATGCAAGATGCCGTGATTCCACTAAGGGACCCTTGAGGGCGGTCACCGAACCCGTACAAATAGCAACCCTTGGGGGCGGTCACCGAACCCGTACACTTTGGCAACCCTTGGGGGCGGTCACCGGAACCCGTCAAATTGCTCGGGGCGATCTCCACAACCTAATTGGAGACCCCGACGCTTGCTCGGAGCTTTACACCACAATGATTGAGCTCCGAACACCACCAACCGTCTAGGGCGCCCAAGCACCCAAGAGGAACAAGCTCAAGGGTACCAAGCACCCAAGAGTAATAAGCTTCTCAAACTTCACTTCCACGTATCACCGTGGAGAACTCAAACCGATGCACCAAATGCAATGGCAAGGGCACACGGAGTGCCCAAGTCCTTCTCTCCCAAATCCCACCAAAGCAACTAATGCTAGGGAGGGAAATGAGAGGAAGAACAAGAAGGAGAACACCAAGAACTCCAAGATCAAGATCCAAGGGGTTCCCTTCACCTAGAGGAGAAAGTGATTGGTGGAAATGTGGATCTAGATCTCCTCTCTCTTTTCCCCCAAAAACTAGCAAGAATCCATGGAGGGATTGAGAGATAGCAAGCTCAAAGAAGGTCAACAAAGGGGGAAGAACACGAGCTTAAGAGATAAGGTCCAAAGGGGAAGAAGATCCCCTTTTATAGGTCCCATGAATCTGCCCGTTATGTGCAGAAAACTATAGGATCGGTACAACCGGTGCACGAACCGGTACAACCGATCAAGGCAGAGGAAAAACCAACCTGTAGGAAAAAGCACTAAGCGGTACAACAGCCCGGGGAACTGGTAGTACCGGTTAAACTAAACTAACCGGTACAACCGGTCAACAACCGCCCAAGAACCGCTCCAAAACAGAAACTATTACGGTGGTAGAGCGGTACATGGCCGGTACAACCTTCAGACCAATTTTGGACCGGTACTACCACTCCAAACACCGATAGTACCGGTCAACCGGTACAACCTCTCTATGGGGCGGTACAACCTCTCTATGAAAAACAGGTAAGATCAAAACAGCCACAACTTTCGCATACGAACTCCGAATTCGACGAAATCAAGTTTGTTAGAAAGCTAAGGACAAGAGCAAACACAATCTTGATAGAAATATCAAGAAAAAGCAATTGAGAAAATGTCCAAAATAAAATGGTGAGAACCCTTTCTCAATTAAGACTAGTAAAAACTCCAACACCGAAAACATCATAGAAGACGTATGTGAACTCTTTTTTCGATGAACTCAAGCTTGTCATCAAGATGACCATAAGCTCTAAGACTCACAAAGAGAACCAAACAAGAACCAAGAAACATGATTCAAGGATGCAATGGTTTGAGCTCTCTACGAACGATACAGTCAAGCTACTCATTGAGAGCCCCCCTTGATAGTACGGCAATCGATCCTATAACCCGGTCTCCCAACTACCACCATGAGACCGGTAAAATAGAAAACCTATCAAGGGAAAACATTTGCCTTGCAAAAAGTCCACTTGAGCTAGATGTATACGATCTTGACTTCCTCAAGTTGGACCACCTTTCTTGATTGCGTTGTCTCGGTGTAGACTAGTAGATTGCTCCCCCATACTCCACTATGGGTGAGCCACTCTTCGGCATATCTTCACAAGTCCATTGTCACCACAATGGACGGAAAGCTTCAAGCACTTGATCTCTTCATGATGCTCCACTTGAACTTGCACACCGCAACCTAACCCCACAAAGAACTCTCACGAAGACCATGGGTTAGTACACAAAGCGTGATTGACAATGCTTACCATACCATAGGATTGCTTGATCCCTCTCGGTACATCTTCTACACTTTGTGTGTTGATCAACTTGATTCATTCTTTGACTTAGTTTTGATCAACCTTGAATCTTTCCAACTCTCTTCATTTGGATGATGTCTTCAAGGTAAACACGAATGATCACAAACTCTTCTTCTTCAAGACATGCTTGCAATAAGCTCAACACTCACAAGACCAATCTTTGGATAATTCCTTAATAGCACCTTGGTCATCATAAACTCTCCCTGAAACCAACAAATGAACTCCAAGAAAAGCCTATGGACAAACCCTTCAAATATAACTCAAGGCAACCATTAGTCCATAGAGATTGTCATCAATTACCGAAACCAAACATGGGGGCACCGCATGTTCTTTCAATCTCCCCCATTTTGGTAATTGATGACAATCACTTTCAAGGGAGTTTATATAAGGAATTATGCATCACCATACCATGCAACAATAATGTATGCGCATGAGATGCAAAAGCTTAGGAACAAAACCAAAGCAAGAAAAGAGAAGAGACAACTCTCTAAACTTCCTCACAAAACTAAACTCTCTGAAACTTCTCCCCATTGGCATCGATTGCCAAAATGGGCAAAAAGCTTAGAAGGCCAATATAAATTGTGTTCCTCTATAAATTGTGTATTCCTCAAAATAGAGCGTGGAATGCAATACATATATCCAACTGTAAATACTTGGAGGAAGACAAACTATATTGAGGCCCAAAGATTGCAAAAGAATGATATGCCACAAAGGCATAACAAAGGGAGAAAAACACGCAATCAAGCAATCAAAGGATACCAATTGAATCAAGCTATCAAAAGATACCAATTGACCCAACTAGACCAATGATCCTACATGCCACAAGAATAAAAGATATTATGATATGAGCAAAGGAGTGTCCTAGAGAAACTAGAGAAGCTCCCCATGTTTTGTGCATAATTTAGTTTTGTATTTGGATACAACGAGCACAAAATAGGATCGTCGCTCCCCCAAGATCAATAGAACCTCATGACATAGCAACGGAGTGTTCTAAAGACACTAGTGAAGCTCCCCATAATTTGTGCACTCCTTAGAATATTTTCGTTAGGATACCAAGTGCACAAAATAGGATCATCACTCCCCCACAATCAATACAAACTTACACTAAGTGCAAGTAAGTATGAAGGAAACAAATCCTAGCACTTGCAATAAACACATGGTTGAGCAACATATAAAAGAGACAACTTGAGAGTAGGCTCAACCAAAAAGATGTGTGTGAGTCATGGCAAAGCACATGAGAAGACTAATGTATGGATGAACATTAAGCATCAATATAGTCTTGAATGAATGAGATACACAGTGCAAGGCTTATCATTCTCACACATAGCTAGCAAATGGGTTCACAAGCTCACTAATAAGCATATAAAGAACCTATGCTTGTGACAACCCGTGGTGAAGACATAAAAGGAGAGCGTTATCGAGACGAGGGATACCAATTACATGGCAAAAGCCTCGTCAAGACAAGCAAGAGAATAAATGGTCTTCACCACAAAAGAGTGCATCAAGATGAAACGATATAAGATCCGCACTCGAGACACACACCTTCACGGAGCCACCAAAGAAATAAAACAGGAACGAAAAGGTGGACGTGGAAGAAGGGGATATCAAATAGATATGCAACTTCTCTCAAGTGTATAAGATTCTAGGTAGATGAAGATCATGATTATATCAATCCACAAAGAAGGATGTACACACAAAATTGTTGCAAAAAGGAATGAATAAGATATCCCCAAGGAAGTCATAAATATACCAATAAGATATTTGCTTGAAGGCATAGCACATGGCTAGATATGTTCTTATTGTATATAAATGAGTTCCAACCACACGAGCATCAAAGACATCACAACTAGCAACAAGAGATCATTGTTGGCATGCTTTGAGAAAGGAAACAAGTATCATTAGAAGGAATGACTAACATGCCATGATACAACCTACACAAGGTTGGTGCAAGAAATGTGTGCATGAAGTAGATGATGATACTTGTTACCGAGGTACCATTGGAAGGATGTAGCAGATACCAATTGAAGGTAGATAGTAGTTCATTGATCATCCTAGCTTGACTCCAATAAGCACATGGTGACACCACCTTCCTTTTGAATGAGCCGAGCATCCAATGCATCTCCAATTGTTCCTAGAACAACAACGCAAACAAAATGGTACCCAAACTCATTGGGACCAAAGAGTTAGAAACACCAATACATAGGACAAACTCCACAAACACATGTGCATTTATATATGAAAATGAATTTCATGCACATCTCATCCAAATTGAGACTAGGTGGAGTTTCCCCTATATATTGGGTTAAAGAAAGAAAGCATGCCAAAGAAAATACATCTAGTAAATATGCATGCTCAAGACTTTCAAGAAACGAAACAAAATGAAAAAGAAATACCAAGTGAAAATAGGATACCAAATGGAGAAATCATCACTTGGAAGATATCTATTAGAAGATACATCAAGGAATGAGATATCCATTGATACACGCAAAATGAAAGATATCGCACTCCCAAAAGAGAGGATGGTTCCAAACAAACCAACCCATCTACAAAGTTTCATGATGGCATAAAGTACCAAAAAGAAACGGATTGCCTTCCATCAACACACACTTGATATGGATCACAAGATGAGTGTTCTATAGAAGATAGGATAGCTCCCCCAAGAATTGTGCATTAAAGAGAATTTGCATTTGAATACAAAATGCACAAGGTAGGATCACCACTTTCACTATATCTAGAAAACACTTGACAAAATCAATAAAATAACAAGATCCACAAGTGACACGAAAGGCAATGGGAGTTGACACAAACTTGGCAAGAGATAAGACAAATAAAACCAAAAGACAATGTAAAGATGATCAATAATTTCCACCACATAAATGATTACCAATTGTCAAAGACAAGAGGTATTTTGGAAACAATTCCCGGTGATAGATAGCAATGATATCCAACATCATCTTCACACCAAACACAAGAAAAATGCAACTTGTAGAGCTAACATGCCACCTAGGAACAACATAATTTATACAATCAACTGACAATATCTCAAATTTACACATTTTCTAGGCTTGTAATATGCACATAGAATATTACTCCCCCATAATGTGATACCAATGAAAAACTTACCAAGATGCAAAGGAGAACCAACAAGAGACAATTAATGGAACATTTAGAATTTGAATTTCTCATGAGAAGACATACCACATAGAGACTAGATAATCTTGTAATATCAATACTAGATGGTATTCCTCATGTACACACATTTATAGGATTGTGAGGTGCACAAAGCACATCACTCCCCCAAAATGGGATGTTCCATTAATCTCTCACAATAGCCAACTAAGATAAAAGCAAGAAGCACAAGGGCTCAAGGCACGACACACACATACATGATGTGCAAACCAATATACACATACCTGATTTCTCAAGATATACAAATTGGACGCACAGCATATACAAACACATGCAAGGAACAAAACCAAAACATGCAAAGGGGCAAGTAACTTTCAATGTAAACAATTTAAGCACGAGTTACCGCAAGGAGGAACATTGGATATAAGATAGAAACTTGATCATCCGAATGACTTGGCTTGAGACAATATGAATGATGAAGACCCCTTAATTCTTCATAATGTAGCCAAGTCTCCAATGCCCTCCAACAACGCCTATTTATCAAGTTTTAGCTTGTTGGTCCCCAACCAAGTTGGGTCCTAAGAGGTTAGTCACAATAGGCTTAGCCACCCAAATGGTTCTTTTCTTGACACCACTTTGAGTACCAAAAAACTTGGCAAACACATTGCCAACATTATCCTTCCCAAGAAAATAGACATCATCAATAATAATTGGGTTGGATAAGTTACCACTAGTGCATGAAGAAGCAAGGTGACCCTTCTCACGGCATAGGTAGCAACATCTACTCTTCACTTTCTTCTTATTTGATTTCTCAAAATGAGAAGCATTACCATGAGTCTTCTTGGGAAGCGGCCTTTCTCCAACTTGCGGTTGAGCACGAGATTGAACTTGTGACCTCTTCCCTTGTTGCTTGTCACTAATGAACTTCTTCTTCAATGGGTAAGATCTAACATGATGCCCTTCAATTTTGCACTTGAAGCAAATAATCTTGGCCGAATTCTTGAGTTGTTCTTGGCCCTTCTTCTTGTTGCTCTTGGACTTCTTCTTCTTGTTGGAGTTGAATCCAAGTCCACCTTTGTCATTGGGGGATTTTTGCACACTCAAGATATTGTTGAGTGTGGACTTCCCTTCATGACACTTTCCCAAGTCTTTCTTCAAAGAAGTGACTTGGGCCTTGAGCTCTTTGATTTCCTCTACATGTTTAGTATCAACAAAAGTACTAGAGGAAGTATAATCTTCATTGTTAGAGCAACAAGGCAAGGAGAGCAATTCATCACAAGATGTACTAACATTGTGAGTAGATGAATTACGAGGACTAGCACATGACAAGATAGCATTTTGACTTGAAGTAGTGCTAGTATCCACATGAGGCTCACTAGATGTTACATTGATACTCATAGCCTCATGAGCTATCTTTAGCACATTATGGGATACTAGAAGATCATCATGAGAGCTTGTGAGCTTTACATGACTTTCTTCCAATTTCCCATAATTGCCAGATAGCAACTCAAGTTGAGCCCTTAGTTCAACATTCTCCTTCAAAATGGATGCTTCACTAGAAATAGAGTTAGTAGCACAAGCATCATCAATAATAGCAAGAGGAGAAGGCAACTTGGCAAGCTCCTTAGAATATGAAGCTTTAAGTTGAGCATGAGACTCAGTGAGTTTTATGAGCTCACCCTTAATGACCCTTGAGCCATTTTTTAGGTGCTCAAAATCATCAAGGAGTTTAGCATGTGCAACTTAAAGCTTCTCATTTTTAGTTTCAAAATCATTAGCCACCTCGAGAGCTCTATCACGGGATTCCTTTATTCTAGATAGTTCTAGAGCAAAAGTTTCCTCAAGAGATTCCTTGGTGGTTTGTTCAAGTTCAAGAGCTTGCGAAAGGTCGGCGATCTCATTAGCGTAATCACGCTCATGACCTTCCATTTTCTCAATGGTGACCTCATGCTCCTCTAGATGAGATTCCAACTCATCAATATATTTCTTGCCCTCAATGGCAATAGACATGATTTCCATAAAGTTGGAACGAGCTAATTTATTCTTAAGAAGAGCTTTAAAAATCATTTCCCCCTTAATTTTTAAGGAGGCAACATTATCATTCTCTTCATCATTTTCTACATCATCATCATTGTCATCATCACTATCATCACAAGATATATTGGGGTTCAAGGTGGGAGATACCTTTGAAGCCTTGGCCATAAGGCAAAACGCAATAGATGATGATGTAGGATCCCTTGAAGCACCATTCAAGACTACATCTTGTTCCATGGGTTGTTGGGTTTCCTCTACATTGTTAGCACAACAATTCGAGGAAATAGATGCATTTTTATCATGGCAACAAGACATAGCACGCATATCATCATGAGTTTTAGTCAAACAATTTCTACATGATATGCAAGGACTATCAACACAAGCTTGTGAAACATGTTGGATGCTCGAAGTGTTAAAGTCCAAAGAAGATGCATTGCAATAAGATAGTGATGAAGGATCATCCACAATAAGCATACTATCATCATTGCAATGACCAACACTACTCACCATATCATTACCTTGTGGCAAACCACATGTAGGTGAAGTAGAGGAAGTTGAGAAGACAACACGGCCGGAGGTGGATGGAGAACAATCATTCCCACAATTCTTGGACACACCATATTTATCTTGAAGCTTTGTCCACAACTCATGAGCATCCCGGAATGTCATGAGTTGAAATATAACTATATTGCTCAAAGCATCGAAAAGCACATTAGAAGCTTGAGCATTGAGATAAGAGTTTTTCTCATCCTCTAAAGATAATCTTTGGGGATCCTTTGGAGGAGAAAAACCCATATCTACAATTCGCTCTAAATTTGGGTCCATGACCCTAAAGAGATTAAGCATGCGAATTACCCAAACATCAAAATTTGTGCCATCGAAACTAAGAGGGTCAGAGAATCCTAAGCCCCTAGTCGACATCCTTACTCTCTAGGCGGTTAAGCCCTATAAAGAGAGACGAGGCTCTGATACCTATTGAAAGATCGTGGATGTCGCCTAGAGGGGGGGGGGGTGAATAGGCGCTTTAAAATATTTACGGTTTAGGCTTGAACAAATGCGGAATAAACCTAGCGGTTAATTTGTCAAGCACAAAACCTACAACAACTAGGCTCACCTATGTGCACCAACAACTAATGGTAAGCAAGATAAACAACTAGGTGATAGCAAGATATATGATAAGAAACAATATGGCTATCACAAAGTATAGTGCATAAGTAAAGGCTCGGGTAAGAGATAACCGAGGCACGCGGAGACGACGATGTATCCCGAAGTTCACACCCTTGCGGATGCTAATCTCCATTTGGAGCGGTGTGGAGGCACAATACTCCCCAAGAAGCCACCAGGGCCACCGTAATCTCCTCACGCCCTCGCACAATGCAAGATGCCGTGATTCCACTAAGGGACCCTTGAGGGCGGTCACCGAACCCGTACAAATAGCAACCCTTGGGGGCGGTCACCGAACCCGTACACTTTGGCAACCCTTGGGGGCGGTCACCGGAACCCGTCAAATTGCTCGGGGCGATCTCCACAACCTAATTGGAGACCCCGATGCTTGCCTGGAGCTTTACACCACAATGATTGACCTCCGAACACCACCAACCGTCTAGGGCGCCCAAGCACCCAAGAGGAACAAGCTCAAGGGTACCAAGCACCCAAGAGTAATAAGCTTCTCAAACTTCACTTCCACGTATCACCGTGGAGAACTCAAACCGATGCACCAAATGCAATGGCAAGGGCACACGGAGTGCCCAAGTCCTTCTCTCCCAAATCCCACCAAAGCAACTAATGCTAGGGAGGGAAATGAGAGGAAGAACAAGAAGGAGAACACCAAGAACTCCAAGATCAAGATCCAAGGGGTTCCCCTCACCTAGAGGAGAAAGTGATTGGTGGAAATGTGGATCTAGATCTCCTCTCTCTTTCCCCCCAAAAACTAGCAAGAATCCATGGAGGGATTGAGATATAGCAAGCTCGAAGAAGGTCAACAATGGGGGAAGAACACGAGCTTAAGAGATAAGGTCCAAAGGGGAAGAAGATCCCCTTTTATAGGTCCCCACGAATCTGCCCGTTATGTGCAGAAAACTATAGGACCGGTACAACCGGTGCACGAACCGGTACAACCGGTCAAGGCAGAGGAAAAACCAACCTGTAGGAAAAAGCACTAAGCGGTACAACAGCCCGGGGAACCGGTAGTACCGGTTAAACTAAACTAACCGGTACAACCGGTCAACAACCGCCCAAGAACCGCTCCAAAACAGAAACTATTCCGGTGGTAGAGCGGTACATGGCCGGTACAACCTTTAGACCAATTTTGGACCGGTACTACCGCTCCAAACACCGGTAGTACCGGTCAACCGGTACAACCTCTCTATGGGGCGGTACAACCTCTCTATGAAAAACAGGTAAGATCAAAACAACCACAACTTTCGCATACGAACTCCGAATTCGACGAAATCAAGTTTGTTAGAAAGCTAAGGACAAGAGCAAACACAATCTTGATAGAAATATCAAGAAAAAGCAATTGAGAAAATATCCAAAATAAAATGGTGAGAACCCTTTCTCAATTAAGACTAGTAAAAACTCCAACACCGAAAACATCATAGAAGACGCATGTGAACTCTGTTTTCGATGAACTCAAGCTTGTCATCAAGATGACCATAAGCTCTAAGACTCACAAAGAGAACCAAACAAGAACCAAGAAACATGATTCAAGGATGCAATGGTTTGAGCTCTCTACGAACGATACAGTCAAGCTACTCATTGAGAGCCCCCCTTGATAGTACGACAATCGATCCTATAACCCGGTCTCCCAACTACCACCATGAGACCGGTAAAATAGAAAACCTATCAAGGGCAAACATTTGCCTTGCAAAAAGTCCACTTGAGCTAGATGTAGACGATCTTGACTTCCTCAAGTTGGACCACCTTTCTTGATTGCGTTGTCTCGGTGAAGACTAGTAGATTGCTCCCCCATACTCCACTATGGGTGAGCCACTCTTCGGCATATCTTCACAAGTCCATTGTCACCACAATGGACGGCAAGCTTCAAGCACTTGATCTCTTCATGATGCTCCACTTGAACTTGCACACCGCAACCTAACCCCACAAAGAACTCTCACGAAGACCATGGGTTAGTACACAAAGCGTGATTGACAATGCTTACCATACCATAGGATTGCTTGATCCCTCTCGGTACATCTTCTACACTTTGTGTGTTGATCAACTTGATTCATTCTTTGACTTAGTTTTGATCAACCTTGAATCTTTCCAACTCTCTTCATTTGGATGATGTCTTCAAGGTAAACATGAATGATCACAAACTCTTCTTCTTCAAGACATGCTTGCAATAAGCTCAACACTCACAAGACCAATCTTTGGATAATTCCTTAATAGCACCTTGGTCATCATAAACTCTCCCTGAAACAAACAAATGAACTCCAAGAAAAGCCTATGGACAAACCCTTCAAATATAACTCAAGGCAACCATTAGTCCATAGAGATTGTCATCAATTACCAAAACCAAACATGGGGGCACCGCATGTTCTTTCAATCTCCCCCATTTTGGTAATTGATGACAATCACTTTCAAGAGAGTTTATATAAGGAATTATGCATCACCATACCATGCAACAATAATGTATGCGCATGAGATGCAAAAGCTTAGGAACAAAACCAAAGCAAGAAAAGAGAAGAGACAACTCTCTAAACTTCCTCACAAAACTAAACTCTCTGAAACTTCTCCCCCATTGGCATCGATTGCCAAAATGGGCAAAAAGCTTAGAAGGCCAATATAAATTATGTTCCTCTATAAATTGTGTATTCCTCAAAATAGAGCGTGGAATGCAATACATATATCCAACTGTAAATACTTGGAGGAAGACAAACTATATTGAGGCCCAAAGATTGCAAAAGAATGATATGCCACAAAGGCATAACAAAGGGAGAAAAACACGCAATCAAGCAATCAAAGGATACCAATTGAATCAAGCTATCAAAAGATACCAATTGACACAACTAGACCAATGATCCTACATTCCACAAGAATAAAAGATATTATGATATGAGCAAAGGAGTGTCCTAGAGAAACTAGATAAGCTCCCTATGTTTTGTGCATAATTTAGTTTTGTATTTGGATACAACGAGCACAAAATAGGATCGTCGCTCCCCCAAGATCAATAGAACCTCATGACATAGCAACGGAGTGTTCTAAAGACACTAGTGAAACTCCCCATAATTTGTGCACTCCTTAGAATATTTTCGTTAGGATACCAAGTGCACAAAATAGAATCATCACTCCCCCACAATCAATAGAAACTTACACTAAGTGCAAGTAAGCATGAAGGAAACAAATCCTAGCACTTGCAATAAACACATGGTTGAGCAACATATAAAAGAGACAACTTAAGAGTAGGCTCAACCAAAAAGATGTGTGTGAGTCATGGCATAGCACATGAGAAGACTAATGTATGGATGAACATTAAGCATCAATATAGTCTTGAATGAATGAGATACACAGTGCAAGGCTTATCATTCTCACACACATCTAGCAAATGGGTTCACAAGATCACTAATAAGCAAATGAGATACACAGTGCAATTATTTCACATGAGTGTGTCATGTAAAGTTGAGATGCAAAAAAAAAAAAACGGGTACAACAAGTCTAAGGAATCTTAACGCAATTTATAAATTAGCATGGATGTTTGGTGTGTCTATTTGTTTTAACATTTTTCATTTTCCTTTGTTTAGTTTTAAACCATAAACACTGACTGGCAAACCCAGTCGTACTATCTGATGCTTTACATACGAAACAGGGCTTCGAGGCCTACTTTCTTCAAGAAATTAAATCCTAGACTCTATATTATACTTTTCTAAACAAGAATCAATTGCATAATACATTTTATATAGACACACTCCACTACAAGTTATTAATAACTATTGTCGTGTATGCAACTTTTCACATTGTAAAATCATTATAGCCGTTGGATTTGTTGGTTTGGTCCAGTAACATTCATATGATCACGACATGAGGGTCTCTCTTGTATGCAACATGCATTAGTTGCACTCTGGGTGGATTTAAAATCCCATCATATGTAATTGTGATGTGTTTAACTTTTGTTTTGAAATTCATGTTTTTTTACTATTTTTATGCCGTGGTTCCACATCATTAAAATTGGTGTAGGCCTCTGAGTTGCTAGCTTGGTCAATTAACATTTGTTTGATCTTTTCGCATATAAAAACATTTGTCTAATATGTACACAAGGACCTCTATATAATGCAACATGCATTAGTGCCCGACATATTTAATTTATACTAGAATTCTATTAGGTTGTTTTTAATCACTAATTCGACAACAATCATGCGGACTATCTTTTTATTAGTCCAGTATAGGTCCAGTACTCCAAAAGAAGAAAAATAGTAAGAAAAGATGGTTGAGGGAAACCCCTACAGGAAAGTAGTGGTTGAACCCACCTTCAGTGCACTCACACAAGAAAATATACCAAAACATTTTGAATTTTTTTGTAACTTTGTGAACATGATTATCAAAAAATGTTGAAGGGGCTTGTCAAGTTTGGTAGTCAAATGAGATCCGAGGAGAACTATAGAATAAAAAGAAAATTACAAAGTTCGGTCAAACAGTGCACGTACATTTTGAGTAATTTTGTCTTTTTTGAATAGAGCTCCTCGTATATGATTTGACCACCAAAATTTACAAGGCTCTGTAATATTTGTTGACGATTATTCCCACAAAGTTTCATATTATTTCAAAATGTTTTCTTGCATGGGCGCACCGTCAATGGCGGATCCTGAAATTCAACATTGGGTGTTAAAAATAATAATTTGCACCCCAATACATAAGCGAACTTACGACAATATTGGCTACAACCTTTACTCCTCAATGTTACCTAAACTATTTCTCTCTGAATCCATAGCGGCTTCACATTCATTTGGGGATTTTACAGTGAATCGAATTAACAAATCAATGATTGCAATTCAAGAATTGGATCAGGATTCACCTTAGGTTTACCGATTGAGATTGTTGGAGCCAATTTCTACATTAGTATGCTCCCCTTCCGTCGTTTACCATCGATGTGACCGTCGCCGTGACGCTTATTCCCATGCTATGTGCTGCAGCATCCCATCCTCGTCTCCTCCCCACCGGCGGCGGCGGACACGACACGACACTGCATGCATCCTTCGCAGAAACCATGAGTGGCTCCCTCGCCTGGCTGTGGCTCACCATTTGCAGAGGTTCACGCCGCCGCCTGGTCTGTGGGAAGAGGAAGCATGCTAGGGTTCGAACCTAAGACATGCTCTCAGTCGGACGAGGAAACAGGCATGCGGCTGCGTGAGTCTCTGTTGTCACATCACGCAAGGGCTACCGGCCATCAGGGCTTCCTTTCCGCTCCGCTACGTGGTACTCCCGCTGTCTGTGCGGAAGCTGAAGCTCGCTGATCTACAATTTCTTGTCGATAAAGTGGCAAGCACACTGACTACATATGGCATCCAAAACATCACTACCATTGGCCGTGCAGCCCTCGTTAAGTCGGTCCTCGCTTCCCAAGTGATATACTTTATCACGCCACTTGTCATACAACCCACCATTCTACAAAACATCGACAAGCTTGAGTGGGCCTTCCTCTAGACCGGGTTGGATATGACAACCGGGGCAAAGTGCAAGGTCAATTGGGATGTTGTCACCTGGCCTCTTGCCTATGGTGGACTTGGGGTCCTCAACACCAATAAGTTCGCGCGGGCGTTGCGTTTGCGGTGGCCTTGGTACGAGTGGAAGGAGACAACAAAGTTATGGGCCGGGAATGGGAACCCGTGTGATGAGGAAGACCTCAAACTTTTCTATGCCTGTACCACTATCACGGTCGGGAATGGTGTGAGGACTCCATTTTGGGACTCCCCTTGGCTCCTTGGATGCTAGCCCAAAGATATTGCTCCGCTCATTTACGAGACTTCCTCCCAGAAGCACTGGAAGGTACGTGACGCCCTCAAGGACAACGCGTGGATCCTCAAAATCAGACCGCCTGCATCGGTTTCCATCGAGCATGTTGCACAATTCTTCACCTTTTGGATGCTACTGCATGAAGTACACCTAGATGAGCTCACTGAGGATGACATCCTATGGAAGCACACGGAATCAGGGCACTACTCTGTGGCCTCTGCTTACAGGGCACAATTTTTGGGCTTGGTCCTCTCCCCCATGGACCAAATGGTTTAGAAAGCTTGAACCCCATCGAAAGTCAAGTTTTTTGCTTCGCTCGCGGTTCAGGATAGGATCTGGACTGCTGACAGATTGGACACGTCAGCATAGCACTTGTTCGACTCCGTTCAGGTGGGCGAGCTCGTGCACAGCAGGCTACACCGACAGAAAAGTAAAGGCATCAATTACCATGCTAGTGTCATGGGTCATCTGGAATGAGCGTAACGCAAGAGTGTTCAGGCAAAAAAGCGCACCTCCGCAAGTCTTGCTCAACATCATTGTCAACGAGGCATACCTTTGGATCAAAGCTGGGGCAAAGAAACTAGGGTCTTTTTTATTGTGAGAATAATTGTCATGCCGTAACTTGGATGTATGTTATAACAAACTCTTTCTCCTCCTTATTTAATATATGAGGCAAATCTTTTGGCTCTGTTTCTATAAAAAAAGTCTTTGTCGTCTCGTGCGTGCGTGGACAGAGAAGTGGCTGGTTTGCTGTCGGGCTAGTGGGTTGTGCTTGAAAGACTTGAACTGAGCATATTGGGCTTATAGGCTGGTATATATATGAATTTCATAAAAAAATAGATGCACATCTGTATACTTGAGAAAATATCTGGTGATACCGACCCTTAGGTGCTACCGTGATACGGCCTTCTGGGCCGTCGGATTCTCAGATCGGACGACTCCTACTAACTCAGCAATATTTGTAGAAAAGCTTACTAGGAGTCCAAAAATTACGCACAGGTCTAGCAGATCCAACAACTCCTAGATGCCGTCCAATCTGAGAATCCAACGACCAAGGAGCTCGTATCACGATAGCACCTAAGGTTCTATAGTACACCCATGCCCCATTCTAAATCCGCCCCCACGCACTGTGGGTGTTAGGGTGTAGCAAGGGTGGGTGTAGAAAAACCACTCTCAACCCCTGCACGCGTCTCTAAACATTACGGGGGACCCGTACTCTAATTTGGAGGGCATTCAGAGTTAGTTGGACATCTTAACGAACCCATGTTACCTGCTAACGCAGTGACGCTGAAAGCTAGCTAGAAAACAACACCAGAACACAGCCCAAAATTGAAGGCCTCACATGAACGTGCCTCTCATGGCGATGCGAAAAGATCCGAGTCGGATAACACAGGAAAGCTCCGCGTTTCCACGGCGTCTTTCTGGCGATCGATGCGGCATCGCCTCATGCCAGTGCACCGTCCACATCAGCCACAGGTGAGCTGCTCATATAGGCCAGCCATACGCTACCCGGGGATGGAAGGAAGGAACGTACGGTGGCCCTGGACCATGCGAAGGCCAAAGCATACGCATAACGCACAATCCCACAGTATGGTCGTATCACATTCCCCTGTACACATTATGTTGTGCAATCCAACTTGTCATAACTCGTGGAGATACGGGGACAGTGAGGCGCGCACAACTGATACGCCCGACCGGTCGAATCTGCGCCGATGCAAACATCCGGAAAATTCACATGCACAGGTTTCGGATATCTGGTGGAAGGCGCTCTCTAAAAATACACCCTCCGTCCTTTGAAGAATATACTTTTTTTTAACACCAGTACAGACGCAAGCGCTCATATACACGCGCATACACTCACTCCTATGAACGCACACACGCACACCCTACCCCTATGAACACCTCCGAGATACTGAGCCGGCATATCATCTTGAGATTTACGAGGTCACTATAGGCGCCTCGTCGTCGACGGGAACATCTCCTCCCACTGAAATCGCATCGTCGGAAATTCTGAAATAAATCCAGAAATAATGCGAGCACCAGGATTTGAACCCTGGTAGGTTGGGGATAACACTGTCCACCTAACCGTCTCAACCACAGGTTGGTTCGCTTTGAAGAATGTACCAACTTTTATGGAAAGGCAAGCATTCTTACATTGAACCGTATTTATACAATAATACATCAATATTTATGCCATCAAACTATTATCATTAGATTCATAATAAAATATGTTTTCGTCATATACCTATTTGGTTTCACAACATTGATATATTTTCGCATAATCTCGGTCAAACTTAATTGTAACAAAGTTGAAGGTGCTCTCTTTAAAGGACTGAGGGTGCATAGTGGAAGATTGCACATTGTTAGCATTAATTCACCAAGAAATTGGAGCAGGGTGGAGAGCGAAGTAGTGGTGCATGGGCTCGCGCAGCCGTCTGATCTAGGTTACCCAGTGTACGATACCTCTTTGCAACAAGAGTATTGTTTCAGAAACAACTATGACTATTGCAACAAGAGATTTGTTTCAAAAACACATTGGTGATTATTACAACAAGAACTTTGTTTCACAAACATATCGATGACTATTACAACAAGAGCTTTGTTTCGGAAACATTGGTGGCGTTGCAAAAACATTTCCGCGTATGATCCCTCTTTGCAGCAAGAGCCTTGTTTCATAAACAACTATTGCAACAAGGGCTTTGTTTCAGCACGCGACCGGGATGGATCAGTAAGGAGGGCTCCCCCGACAACGACAACATCGATGGAGAGGTCATGCGATGTGCCGCGCGCCGCTAGAACGACTACCTGGCCGCGCGGATCTCCCGCATTCTCACCGGCGTCATGTGGTGGCTTGGCCATCCTGATCTAGATGCAGGGCAGGAAGACATGTGAGCACGCGGCAGGGCGGCTGGCTGCCCGGCCGACGACAAGTGAGACGGCCAAAGAAAAGCAGAAGGGATGGAAGTGGGGCGGCGAAGGCCCGCCTCACCAGCGAATGATTACTGCCGGAGTGGGTCGGCGGTTAGCATGGGTGAGCAGAGGCATACCTAGGTATGTAGTAGTGCTGAGTTGCGGAAACGCTTCTGAAACAGGGGTAGAGTTGTAAGAACGTGAAGTAGGTGAGGGTGGCTCCTCACTGTCGACCAACAACAAATCGAACGCCCACGGAAGATCAGCCGGGTGAACACAAAACAAAATTCTGGCCCCAAAACAAAAAAAGATAGGCTCATTCAAAAATATATGTTTGTCTTTGCTTTGTATGTCACGGGTGAAAGTAAAGTGTTGTCAAATTTTGCACATACATAATATACATGTGCGTATGTGTTTACAGGAAGAAAAGCAATTTTTTGCGGCACAGAAAATATTTTTTTAGGGACACCATGGTGCTGTGCACAACTTCCAAGTTTCGGAGCAATGTGTTGCTTCTCATGTATCTTATTCTTAGATGTATATGTGTCGAATCGCATGCAGAGGAAAAAAATTATTGACAATAAAGGAAAAATATTTTATCACGGACGACAAGCAAAGAATATTCTTGGTGAATCACCCTTTCAGGTCCAGTGCTAGCAGCCTTCAACTTGGCGAGCAAGATGGAGTAGCCCCCCCTCCGCACCTAGCCCTCCTGCGCTGCTGGCCACTCCGGCCGCGGCGGCCACTCTGGCGATGTCGGCCAGTCATCTCCTTCCCTGTGAATTCGACGCCCCCCCTCCATGGCTCTCTCGGATCTCAAGTTCGAACCACGCCTGGCTTTTGAGTCCTACATCTCGGAAGCAGTTTGGAGAGCCGGTCAATCATATCGAGGGGGGCAACCATCGAGAATTTTTCCTCATCATGGAAATCCGAAGATCTAAGCTTCGTATCAACAGTGAATCGGTTAGTTGTATTCTCCAATATTGCTTTGGTGGGCATGCTTCCCATTTCAAAGTCTCCTGCCTCCAAAATTGGTCTTTCAAATTCAGTGTCTCATCTAAGGAGGTGGGTTTTGAGATCATCAGAGGGAGAAATTATGTGAATGATCTTTTCAATGTGGTTTCTTCCTCTCGGGACATGGCAGCCTAGATTTTCAGAGAATATCAACTTTATATGCAAGAATTAGACCAATAATGAACTCTGGTTGATCGGTCTAATGATCGTAGATACTATGCTACTGCGGTTCAAACCCCTCAAGCTTTTCCTTCTACTCATTCTGCTTCCGGAATGCACAATTCGCATGTTCATCCTATTTCGGAGTGCATGGTGCAGTCAGTGCCAGACTCTACCCTGATCTTAACTTCGCTCAATAATGTCGCTCTAGGCAGGGCAGGACCGTCGGTAGGTCAAACTGTTGGGCCTTTACACTGCTCTACTGAGGCCCATGGATCTCGAGTCAACTTTTGTGTTTGATGTCTTCGGTCCATCTTCGTCCCAAATGCACCAACAGAATCCGATGTAGGGGTTGTAAGCGTTTGGGCCACATTTGGGACAACTGCTGGTTTGGGGTGAGGTTAATGCTCCAACTTCTTCTACTAGGCCCGCTCTCCATTTGCAATAGCCACTTTTGGTTGATTGCCGTGTGCGGCTCTTCACCCGCAGGTGACCCCACTGTAAGAGACGGAGTGCCCCCCACTGATCAATCAAATCACTCTGACAAGCGCATTACTGCCCTTGTCATCTCGCATTCCCACCGTCACTTTCACCTCTACTGCAACACTCCACATTGACGCATGGGGTTTCCTCCGTCACTGCTGCGACACCATCCATGGCTTCCTTCCTGTTCGACCCAGCTCCTTTCCTCCTCGCCGACTGCTAAGCCATTGAGGTCGCCACTAGATTGGCCCACCACCGTGTCATCCATGGAAACTTAGTTCCATCCAATGAGGATCTCGCCATCTCACCGTCATCCCAATGCCACGCGGTGAGGTTGCTTTCGCCAATGTCCGAGAAATTATGCAGGAGTTTTTACTTTCAAAGTGCACGGGTGTGGTCTCCATATCTAGATGTCATTTTGGTCAGGCGTTCATTCAATTGAATAGTGCTACAGATCGAGATTTCTTGATCGATAGCAGTCCACATCAATATGATGATATTCACTTCATTTTTCAGAAACATAATGAGGGCATGAAACGGAAGAATTTCTCTCTGAATATAGATGTTTGGCTGATGATAGTTGGCTTTCCAGTTGACCTCGAATCCTTCCATGAGCTTTTAAATGCTACTTCCAGTTTTGGTCAATTACTAGTTTGGGATAGAGTCAAGTCCAGTGATGTTGTGGTTGTTGTCTGTCGGCATTCTAGGAACCAGGGTACCCAGACTTGCCTGCCTGCATCCGATGGCGTGGCTCCATCACCAGCCTAGTACGACCCATCTTCAGCATCAACACACAAGACCCTCGCGAGGCGGACGATGCCAAGGCCTCCTGAAGGAGCAGCCTCTCCATGACGCAATCCATGACGACCAAGGCCAGCGGGTGCCAGCGGGCGTAGTACAACATGTTTCCTCTTTGGTGCTAAAGAGGCAAGCGCAGGCGTGGAGTCCCGAGGAATCAGCCAAAGGTTTCCATTCCCATGCAATAAGACCAAGTCGCCAGAGCGGCAGGACGAATGTCATCATCGAGCTCACGATGACGTCGCGACCAGAAGCTTTGCAGGCGAAGACCACCTTTCGTCGGGATAAGATGTACTAGTTGTCTCCCTTCAAATTTGGTTGTTGTGGGATCCCTTCCCGCCTTCATTTTGGGAAGTGGGCCAAGGACATTATAAATATAGCCTAGCCACCACCATGGCGGGGACAGATCATCCAGACCACCCTCATCACCACACAAGGAAGAACACACCTCCTGAGGTTGTTCCACCACTGTACTAGTTCATCCTTAGCCCACCTCGAGGCAATCCACCACAAAGCAGGAGTAGGGTATTACACCGCGAGGTGGCCCGAACCTGGGTAAACTGCCTTGTCCCATTTCCTTCCTATTCATCGAGCTAGGCCGTGAGATCGACGAGTAGGCAGACAGGGAAAGTTGAGTTCTTCGCATGCACCCCAGTGTTCAAAATCTATCAAGGGTCTGCGGAGCCCCGAATCCAACATTTGGCGCGCCAGGTTGGGGTGCTTGTCGAGGAACTGCCTTCCTCATCATCGCGCTCCATCCTCGCCGCCCGGCTTCCATCAATGGCAGGCACCGCACGACCCGCTAAGCCACCGGCCGCACTCGAGGGCGGCGCGGGCCCCCGGGCTCTCTCCTCCGCTCTGCGACAGGTGCAGTGGCCGCCAAAGTTCAGGTTAGCGCTGCCACTGCGGTACAACAACGCGGTCGACCCCATGGGATTCCTCCTGGCCTATAAAGAGGCCGTCTGGGCAGATGGCGGCGACGACCAGGTGATGGCAAACTGGCTCCCCATCGCCCTCATAGGAGAGTCACGTGCCTGGTTTCTCAGCTTGCCGGAGTCCTCGGTGGCCTTCTGGGAAGAGCTGTAAGGCTTGCTCGTCACATGCTATGTGGCGCCGGTACCCAACGCGGTTGCGGCACTCCTCGGCGACTCGCGGGTGCCGGCGTCAGACCGCCACATCATGCAATTCATCCCGCAGGCGGGAGTCGCGCAGTTGCCCCCGGGCTGGGCGGCCCTCGAGGCCGACCTCACCTTCGATTCAAGGGACCACCTAAGACCACGGTCTGCGTGGGCGCGCTCCCTATACTATGCACCCCCACCATATGCAACGTGGCGATCACCAGGACCCTCATCGACGGTGGCGCCGGCCTGAACGTCCTTTCCGTAGAGGCATTCGGCTTCCTTCACGTGCCCTACGGCCGGCTCCGCCCCACCAAGCCCTTCTCTAGGGTCATTGATGGCTCCACCTGCCCCCTGGGGCAGATCCGCCTCCCGGTCACCTTCGGCACGCGCGACAACTACCGCACTGAGCTCATCGACTTAGACATCGCCCGCATCAGCCTTCCGTACAACGCCATCCTTGGCTACCCGCCATTGGCCAAGTTCATGGAGGCAACTCATCCTGCCTACAACCTCATGAAGATGCCGGGAAGCAGCGGAGTCCTCACCGTGGTGGGGGACACAAAGGACGCGCTCTTGGCCCTCAAGCTCACTTTCAGATCCGCGGCAGTTGTGTGGCCGGGCGAGGAAGGAGCCCCAGAGGCCCCGAGGGCTGCACCTGCGAAGAAGAAGCAGTTGTTCTCTCAAGATCGGCCAGAAATGAAGCAGGTGCCAGTGGACGAAGTCGGAGGATCGGGCTCCACCTTCACCATAGGCGCCGGCCTCCCCCAAGACCAAGAAGAGGCGTTGATCAGCTTCCTACGCGCAAACAAGGAGGTGTTCACGTGGGAAGCAATGAATCTGGTCGGAGTTCCGCGAGGAGTGATCGAGCATCACTTGATGGTGGGCCCAAACACGCGCCCATTAAAGCAGAAGGCACAGAGGCAAGCTCCAAAGAAGCAGTCGTTCATCACCCAGGAGACCCGCAAGCTACTGGAAGCCGGCATCATTCGAGAAGTACGGCGCCCGGACTGGCTCGCGAACCCGGTCATTGTCTCCAAGAAGGGTGGAAAAGAGCATATGTGCATCGAATTCACCAACCTCAACAAGGCCTGCCCTCAGGACCTTTTCCCTCCCCCGCGCATCGACCAGATCGTTGACTCCACCACCAAGTGCGATCTGTTGTGCTTCCTGGATGCCTTCTCGGGCTATCATCAAATCAAGATGGTCGTACAAGATGTTGAGAAGACATCCTTCCTAACCCCGTGTGGGGTGTACTGCTACACCTGTATGCCTTTCGGGCTCTGCAATGTGGGAGCAACCTTCCAACGGCTGATGCACAACGCCCTGGGAGAACAGCTCGGGAGGAACGCAGAGGCATATGTCGATGACATAGTGGTGAAATCTCGGGAAGCAAGAACTCTCATTGAAGATCTGGGGGAGACGTTCGCCATCCTGGGCAAAGTGGACCTGCGGCTCAACTCAGAGAAATGTGTGTTTGGCGTTTCATAAGGTAAGCTACTGGGTTTCCTGGTGTCGCACAGAGGGATTGAGGCTAACCCAGAGAAGGTCAAGGCCATAGAAAGAATGAGTCCGCCGCAAACCCTCGTGGAGATGCAAAAGCTGGCGGGCTGCGTAACGTCGCTCGGGCGCTTCATCTCCAAGCTAGGGGAACGCGCCCTCCCCTTCTTCAAGCTGATGAAAAGGAAGGGCCTGTTCAAGTGGACCCTAGAGGCTGACTCAGCTTTCGAAGACCTCAAGAGATACCTCAACAGCCCACCGGTGATGGTAGCGACGCGCCTCCATGAACCTTTGGTGCTCTACCTGGCCACCACGCCTCACTCTGCCAGCGCGGCACTGGTGGCGGTTTGGGAGGAGCGTCCGACCAAGGGCCCGCATAAACGAAGCACCTCACACCCGGACGGTGCGCCGTGGGCCCAGGGCGATGCTCCTGAGGCCTCAGACGCCCCACCAGTCAACGACGCTCTTGGGGCCTTGGCCGATCCTCTAGATAGCAAGGCTCCCGAGGGCGATGCTCCTGAGGCCATAGCCGCCTTTACGAATGACAAGGCTCCCGAGGACCCTCAGCCCCAGGAGCTGCAAGACTCCGCCAACGCCTCCAGCCTCGTCAAGCACCCGGTGTACTTCGTCAGCACAGTGCTGCGAGATGTGTAGGCGCGCTACCCCATGCTGTAGAAGCTCCTGCTGGCGCTCCTCATCGCATCTCGGAAGCTTTGTCACTACTTACAAGGCCACCTAATCAAGGTCGTCTCAGCTTACCCCTTGGAAAGGGTACTCCAGAGCCCTAACGCGGCGGGAAGGGTCACTGAATGGAACATCAAGCTGCATGCATTCGAGTTGGAGTTCAGCACAACCTAAATCATCAAAGGAGCAGCCCTCGCCGATTTTGTGGCAGAATGGACTGACGCCCCCGACCAAGAAGTGGGCGAGGACCGTCCTCTCGCCCCTGGAGATGAGCACCGGATGGTTGGGTCATGTACTTCGATGGTGCCTTCTCGCATGAGGGCGCAGGGGCTGGTGCAGTGCTCATCTTGCCCACCATGGACAAGCTCTACTACCCCATGCAACTCTGCTTCAGGCATGGCGAAAAGGTCTCCAACAACATTGCAGAATATGAGGGCCTGATTGCTGGCCTCAAGGCCGCAGTGGCTGTAGGGGTGAGGCACTTTACCATCAAGGGCGACTCCCAGCTCCTCGTCAACTTCTCCAACAAGGCGTACACGCCAAAGGATGAGCACATGGAGGCATACCTCGAGGAGGTACGTAAAATCGAGAAATGATTCTTGGGCTTGGAATTGCAGCACGTGATGTGTGGCACGAACAAGGAGGTGGATGACATCGCTAAGAGGGCATCTCGACGTCTACCTCAAGAGCCTGGCGTCTTCGCGGAACAGCTTTTCAAGCCATCAGCAGCTCCCTCCACTGCCGGAACAGCATCGCCTTAGGAGCAGCTCCCCCAGCACCCACCTCTGGCGCCCCCCGACTTGCAACCCGACCTCAGGGGCCCGCCTGCTCCTCGCACTTGAACCTTGGGAGGGGTGCTGGACGGAAGAGTTCAAGGCATACCTGCTCCAAGGCACCTTGCCGGAGAAGAAGGAAGGCGCCGAGCGTGTGGCCCGCCAGGCCACCGTGTACTGCATCCAGGATGGTGAGCTCTACCGAAAATGGCCAAACGATGTCTCTCTATGATGCATCTTTAGGGGCAGGGATGCGAGCTGTTGGCCGACATACATGGTGGGGACTGTGGGCATCACTCCTCATCGCGCACCCTCGTGGGCAAGGCGTTCCGCAGCAGATTCTACTGGCCCACAACGCTCAATGACACCATCGAACTGGTTAGGTCTTTTGACGCCTGTCAATTTCATGCAAAGCAGATCCACCAGCCCGCTCAGGGTCTCGTGACCATCCCACTCTCCTGGCCGTTTCCGATCTGGGGGCTGGACATTCTGGGCCCATTCCCCCGAGCGCCCCAGGACTACCGCTACCTCTATGTCGCAATCAACAAATTCACCAAGTGGACGGAGGTGGGGGGCGTCTGCACCATCCCGGCCAGCTCGGCTGTCAAGTTCATCAAGGGCCTCGTGAGCCGTTTTGGAGTTCCAAATCGCATCCTCACCGACAATGGCTCGCAGTTCACCAGCAACCTTTTCAAAACATATTGTGCTAACCTTGGAACACATATATGCTACGCTTCGGTGGTGCACCCATGAAGCAATGGCCAGGCCGAGAGTGCCAACGCAGAGGTGCTGTGAGGCCTCAAGGCAAGGACCTTCAAGAAGAAACTCGAGGCCTACGACAGGGGCTGGCTCAACGAGCTCCAGTCCGTGCTATGGCCCATCCGCACCACCACGACCAAGCCAACGGGCAAGACTCCATTCTTCCTCATCTACGAAGCTGAAGCAGTTCTCCCCCACGAGGCCAGGCATCGCTCCGCGTGGGTCTTGGCGTTTGACGAGGCACGCCAGGACGCCTCGCGGGGGATGGACCTCGTGCTGGGGGAGAAGCGTCGTCGCCAAGCCTTGCTCCGAGCAGCAAGGTACCAGCAGGCGTTGCGGTGGTACCACTGCCGTAGCGTCCACTCCAGGACGCTCGAGGTGGGTGATCCCATCCCGAGGCAGGTGCTCTCCAAGGAGGGGCTACATAAGCTCTCGCCCATGTGGGAGGGCCCGTTTAGGATCACCCGTGTCTCCAGGCCTGGCACCGCGCACCTGGAGACACAGGATGAGATCCCCATCCTGAACGTCTGGAACATCGAGCACCTCCAGAAGTTTGACCCATGAAGCAAGGCCCCGCACCTGCGAAGGTCTCCGCTCGTGACACTCTCACTTAATAATGAGTTGGGGTTGTACACGCCCCGGAGTCTCCTGAGTGCCGTCCTTGGGCCTGATACGTCTCCAACGTATCTATAATTTTTTATTGTTCCATGCTATTATATATTCTGTTTTGGATGTTTAATGGACTTTATTATACAATTTTATACTCCCTCTGTAAACTAATATAAGAGCGTTTAGATCACTACTTCAGTGATCTAAACGCTCTTATATTAGTTTACAGAGGGAGTATTATTTTTGGAACTAACCTACTAGCCTAAGGCCCAGTGCAAATTGTTGTTTTTTCCCTATTTCAGTGTTTCGCAGAAAAGGAATATCAAACGGAGTCTAAACGGAATGAAACCAACGGGAGAGTTATTATTGGAACCATATCTACACAGAAGACTTGGAGTACATGCGAGGGAACGAGAGAGGCGACCATGAGGGGGCAGGCACGCCCCCACCCTCGTGGGCCCCCTCTGGCTCCCAGGTGCCCCTCTTCCTCCTATATATATATATATATATATATATATATATATATATATATATATATATATATATATATATATATATATATCCTTGTACCCTGAAAACATCGAGGCAACAGAGAAAACCCTAATTCCACCGCCGCAACCTTCTGTTCCCGTGAGATCCCATCTTGGGGCCTATTCCAGAGCTCCGTCGGAGGGGGGGTCGATCATGGAGTGCTTCTACATCAACACCATAGCCTCACCAATGAGTTGTGAGTAGTTTACCATAGACCTTCGGGTCCATAGTTATTAGCTAGATGGCTTCCTCTCTCTCTCTTTCGATCTCAATACAAAGTCCTCCTCGATCTTCGAGGAGATCTATTCGATGTAATATTTTTGCGGTGTGTTTGTCGAGATCCGATGAATTGTGGGTTTATGATCAAGATTATCTATGAAGAATATTAGATTCTTTTCTGAAATCTTTTATGTATGATTATAATATCCTTGAAAGTCTCTTCAAATTATTGGTTTGGTTTGGCCTACTAGATCTATAGTTCTTGCAATGGGAGAAGTGCTTGGCTTTGGGTTCAATCTTGAGGTGTCCTTTTGATACGTCTCCAACGTATCTATAATTTTTTATTGTTCCATGCTATTATTTATGAAGCCTTAGATGTTTAATGGGCTTTATCATTCACTTTTATATCATTTTGGGGACTAACCTACTAACCCAAAGGCCCAGTCCAGATTGCTGTTTTTTTGCCTATTTCAGGGTTTTGCAGAAAAGGAATGTCAAACGGAGTCCAAACGGAATGAAACCTCCGCAGGAGATATTTTTGGAGAAAATCACGTGAGATAAACTTTGGGGCCAAGCCAGAGGACAGGGGGCCCACCCTCGAGGGTGGGGGCGCGCCCCCCTTCCCAGGGTGCGCCCCCTGCCTCGAGGGCAGGCCCGATGGCCCCTGGTGCCCCTCTTCCTCCTATATATGCCTACGTACCCCAAAAACTCCATACGCAGAGAGAAAAGCCTAATTCCACCACCGTAGCTGTTGTTCCCGTGGAGATCCCATCTTGGAGCCTGTTCCTTGAGGGGGATCCATCACGGAGGCCATCATCATCATCATCATCGCCCTCACCATAAGTTGTGAGTAGTTTACCAGACCTTCGGGTCCATAGCTAGTATCTAGATGGCTTCTTCTCTCTCTCCGGATCTCAATACAAAATTCTCCTCGGTCTTCGAGGAGATCTATTCGATGTAATCTCTTTTTGCGGTGTGTTTGTCAAGATCCGATGAATTGTGAGTTTATGATCAAGGTTATCTATGAAAGATATTTGGTTCTTCTCTGAACTTTGTATGTGTGCTCATAATATCCTTGCAAGTCTCTTTGAATTATTGGTTTGGTTTGGCCTACTAGATCTATAGTTCTTGCAATGGGAGAAGTGCTTGGCTTTGGGTTCAATCTTGCGGTGTCCTTTCCCAGTGACAGTAGGGGCAGCAAGGCACGTATTGTATTGTTGCCATCGAGGAAAAAAAGATGGGGTTTTCATCATATTGCTTGAGTTTATCCCTCTACATCATGTCATCTTGCTTAAGGCGTTACTCTGTTCGTATGAACTCAATACACTAGATGCTGCTGGATAGCGGTCGATGTGTGGAGTAATAGTAGTAGATGCAGGCAGGAGTCGGTCTACTTGTCTCGGACGTGATTCCTATATACAATGATCATGCCTAGATAGTCTCATAATTATTCGCTTTTCTATCAATTGCTCGACAGTAATTTGTTTACCCGCCGTAGAATACCGCTATCATGAGAGAAGCCACTAGAGAAAACTATGGCCCCCGGGTCTATCTCTATCATATTACTTTCCCGTTAATTTCTGTCGTCGTTATTTATTTGCTTTCTTTACTTTCTGTTTCTATACCAAAAATACCAAAAATATAATTATCATATCTATCAGACCTCACTATCGTAAGTGACCGTAAAGCGATTGACAACCCCTTATCGCGTTTGCTGCGAAGTTCTTATTTGTTTGTGCAGGTGCGAGGGACTGGCGCGTGGTCTCCTACTGGATTGATATCTTGGTTCTCAAAAACTGAGGGAAATACTTACGCTACTGTGCTGCATCTCCCTTTCCTCTTAGAGGGAATACAACGCAAGCTCAAGAGGTAGCAAGAAGAATTTCTGGTGCTGTTGCCGGGGAGGCTTACGCAAAAGTCATATACCAAGTACCTATCACAAACCCTTATCCTTCACATTACATTTATTTGCCTCTCATTTTCCTCTCCCCCACTTCACCTTTGCCGTTTTATTCGCCCTTCTTCCGTCGTGTATTTCTCGTTCGCTTACTTATTTGCCCTCATGTCTGAGATGGGGGACGATTTTATCGAAAAGGGTAGCAATACCGAGGGCAACGCTCATGTTGACCTCCCGGATGAAGCTACCACTTTACATATCAAGAAGTTCCGGGTTGGTAGTGGCAATATTATTGGAAAAGGGGTTTTTCAAGACTTCTTTACTTGTGCTGGTGCTTTGCCCATTATGGGTGGCTCTATTCTTCACAAAACTAGTAGCCTTGCGGATGCCGTATCTATGCTCATAGTAGAAATTGAAAGTCAATTTATCCATATGCATCCTTGTATCCAGAGAGTATTTTTGGAGTTCTCCAATATTGAGCATTCTTCCGTTAAGCGTGCTGCTACTATCTTTTTGGCTCATGAATTTAGATATATCATGAAAGAGGCCAGAGAAATCTTTGCTCATTACGGAGTAGATGCCGGTCGACCTCCTATAGAGGCTATCTTGTTCAATCAAGAAGACCTTATGCATTTGCGATCTCCCGATCATGTTGCTTTTAATGAAAACCTTAGAAAAAAGGTTCCTGTTGAGATCTTGATATATAGAATTTCGATAATTGATGACCCCGCCATTCAAAATAATGGGTTAGGCCCCTTCCTTGAATGAAGGTTACTGGCTTTTTGCCAAAAAATTGCCTATAACGATGAATTGGTCATCCACTACAAAGGGCCAAAGGATGAACCTGTTCCTCCCGAGATTGATGTAGGGGACTTTTGTCCCATTAAATTTAGCCCTTTTGATTACTATTGTTTGCCACAAAGGAAGCTTGCTGCTGAACGTAGGGAATACGAGATGAGCTTTCGTGACATATCATACCATTATGGCAATACCTAGATCTCTCTTGTATCGTGCCTAGCTAGGGGCGTAAAACGATAGCGCTTGTTGGGAGGCAACCCAATTTTATGTTTTTTGCTTTTGTTGCTGTTAGGGAATAAATATTGCATCTAGCATCTGATTATACGTGTTTTCATGTTTTGTTTAGTGTTTGTGCCAAGTAGAACCTTTGGTAAGACTTGTGTGAAGTTTATATGATCTTGCTGTGAAAAACAGAATCATTAGCGCTAGCTAAAGTAGTCTTCAGATTATACTGGAGCGTGCTTTTTAGCTGATTCTTTTTGCTGCTGATTGGTAGACAAAATGCGCAAATGTACCTATTTAGTTGGAATTTTTTGGAGTTCCAGAAGTAGGCGAACCCAGCAGATTACTACAGACTGTTCTGTTTTTGACAGATTCTGTTTTTCGTGTGTTGTTTGCTTATTCCGATGCATCTATGAGTAATATTGGAGGATATGAACCATAGAGAACTTGTATTACAGTAGGTTTAACACCAATATAAACAATGAATGAATTCCTTTCTGTACCTTTGAGTGGTGGTTTGCTTTCTTTTACTAACGGAGCTCACGAGAATTTTTGTCTAAGTTTTGTGTTGTGAAGTTTTCAAGTTTTGAGTATTGCTTTGATGGACTATGGAACAAGGAGTAGCAAAGGCCTAGGCTTGGGGATGCCCTTCGCACCCCAAGTAAATTCAAGATAATCAAAAGCCTAAGCTTGGGGATGCCCCGGGAAGGCATCCCCTCTTTCGTCTTCATCCATCGGTAACTATACTTGGAGCTATATTTTTATTCGCAACATGCTATGTGTTTTGCTTGGAGCGTCTTGTAAAATTTGAGTCTTTGCTTGTTAGTTTGCCACAATCATCCTTGCTGGACACACCTATTTTAGAGAGTTAAATATGCCCAAGAAATTGTTAGAACACTCTATATGCTTCACTTATATCTTTTGAGTTGAATAGCTTTTGCTCTAGTGCTTCAATTATATCTTTTAGAGCACGGTGGTGGTCATATTTTGTAGAAATTGTTGAACTCTCATGCTTCACTTAGATCTATTTGAGAGTCTATTAAAACAGCATGGTAAAGTGTTTAGGCTAAAGAAACTAGTCTTCACATGATAGACATCCAATATCAATGTAGTAAAAAAATTCACATCAAGTGCATTGAGTAGAAAGAGATGTTGGATGCTTGATAAATATTTTGAGACATGAGGATAGTGATATTAGAGTCATGCTAGTGGAGTAATTATGAAATTGATAAATATTTGTGTTAAGGTTGGTGATTCCCGTAGCATGCACATATTAGAGTCATGCTAGTGGACTAAGTTAAAGCATGAGGTATTTGTAGAGTGTCAACCTTTGTGTGGAGGTCGGGGGCGCGCGATGGTTAATTCCTACCAACCTTCCCCCTAGGGGCATGCGTTATTGCTTTGCTTTGATGACTCGTAGATTTTTGCAATAAGTATATGAGTTCTTATGACTAATGTTGACTCCATGGAATATACGCACTCTCACCCTTCCACCATTGCTAGCCTCTCTTGTACCGCGCAACTTTCGCCGGTGCCATAAACCCACTATATATCCTTCCTCAAAATAGCCACCATATTGTTCCTCAAAACAGCCACCATACCTACCTATCATGGCATTTCCATATCCATTCCGAGATATATTGCCATGCAACTTTCCACCGTTCCGTTTATATGACACGCATCATATTGTCATATTGCCATTGCATGATCATGTAGTTGACATAGTATTTGTGGCAAGGCCACCATGCATAATTTTTATACATGTCACTCTTGTTTCATTGCACATACCGGTACATCGCCGGAGGCATTCATATAGAGTCATACTTTGTTGTTGTAGTATCGAGTTGTAATCTTGTGCTGTAATGAAATTGTGATGATCATCATTTATATAGCATTATCCCATGGGAGGAAACGCTAAATCTATAAAGCCCCTCCGCAAAAAAAGAAAAAAAAGGAAGGCCAAAAAAAAAGAAAGGCCCAAAAAAAGAGAAAAAAAAGAAAAAGAAAAGAAAAAGGGACAATTGCTACTATCTTTTTCCACACTTGTGTTTCAAAGTAGCACCATGTTCTTCATTGTAGAGAGTCTCATGCTTAGTCACCTTCATATACTAGTGGGAATTTTCGTTATAGAACTTGGCTTGTATATTCCAACGATGGGCTTCCTCAAATGCCCTAGGTCTTCGTGAGCAAGCAAGTTGGATGCACACCCACTAGTTTCTTTTGTTGAGCTTTCGTTCAGATTTATCTCTAGTGCATCCGTTGCAAGGCAATCCCTACTCACTCACATTGATATCTATTGATGGGTGCTAGGCTTCTCGCCCCTCGTTGGTTACCCCAAGTGGAAGGTGTGAGATGTAGTGTTGCGGAAGTTTTTCCCTTGGCAAAGATACCAAGGATCGAATCCCCAGAGACTCCTAGGTTCAACAAGAAGGTGTCAACTGCTAACGGCGCCAGATATTAGCAATCAACGTGGACCTACACACAGATACAAATAACTTTGCTCCCAACGAGTACAGAGAGGTTGTCAATCCTTCCGGCCTTGTAGTTCACAAAGGATTAAAAGCAAATGATAGTAGTGATAGATAATGTTTGCAATAGTAAATAAAAGCGAAAAGTAAATAGTGGATGTGATCAATGATGGTAATATGGACCGGAGTCTCATGATGTTCACTAGTGATGTCTCTCTCCCAAAAGACGATAAAACAGCTATGTGAGGTAAACGAATTACAGCTGGGCAATTGACAGGACCACGAACGCAAACCAATGCTGACTACATTGAAAGAAAGGTTGAGGTTCAAAGCATGGGCGGTACGCCAAAGTAAGTAGACCGAAATCCATCAATATCTACTACTAATCATCCACCTTGAGATATCTATCCAGAACATCTCGCTGGTATTAAGTTGCGAGCCCCACCCATAGTGTAAACTCAAAGCAACAGACAACTGCATTAAAAGAACTTTGCGTAAAGTAAACAATCCTTGCACCCACGGGCACAAGCAACGTTGTTTTCCCCCTTGTGGCAACAGCACATCCCCTAGACTCATGTTTCTGTCACTCAAACTAGTCATCGAGGGGCATGAACCCACAATCAAGCATAATGTTCCCTCTTGGAGTCACTACCTACTACTTGGCCAAAGCAATAAATAACAACGGAGAACATGCAAGAATTACTTACGAACATAAATATAAAAGAGGTAGATCAAATATATTACTCAATCACAATCTGAACATAATCTCATAATCCATCGGATCCCAGCAAACTCATCATAGCAACAGCATAAGGATTACATATGTGCCTCGATCATGTAGGGCAGCTCACGAGGACTAATTAGTGAAGCACAAGAACGGGAGGAGAACATCACATAGCTACTGGTCATGGACTCATGGTCCAAAGGAGACTACTCACAACTCATCCGGGAGGCGTCCATGGTGGTGGAGAAGCTCCCGGTGGTGATCCTCCCCTCCGGCAGGGTGCCGGGAAGAGTTCTCCTGGTGCTTCCGATCTTGGAAGCGGCGGCGGCGGCGGAACAGAGATGGGATCGCGAAAAGAGTTCCTGTCTCGAGGGTTTCGGGAGACGCTTTAAATATATGCCAAAGGGGGGCATCGGGGAAGCTTCGGGGGGCTCAGGCGCCCCCCCCGGCGCGGCCCAGGGGGGGCGCGCCGCCAGGGCGCCTGGAGCCCTGGTGCCCCCCCCGGCTGTCCTTCGGACGCACGGTAGTTTCTGGAACGCTGATTTTTTATATAATTTTTCTGGATTTTTCCTGGCAGTTCTCGTAATGTGAAAACCTGAAATACAAAAACAGTCGAAAACAGAAACTGGCACTGGGGTGCACTGAGTTAATAGGTTAGTCCATATATGATCAAAAGTGTATGGAAGTGTATAAATATCATAGCAATATCACCCAAAAGAGGCATGGAGCAAGCAGAAATTATAGATACGTTTTGGACGTATCAACATCCCCAAGCTTAATTCCTGCTCGTCCTCGAGTAGGTAAATGATAACAAGAATAATTTCTGTGGTGACATGCTATTAACCATATAGGACTTTTTCATAGTCATATGACAAAAGCTTACTGAGACAATGAATCTGTAGTAATTAAGTTGTCTCGTGAGAAAATCACAAAAGACTGAAAGTTTTACAATATGACATTGAAACATCAAATAGATTTGCAATGAATATGATGTGCAAATATGATAAAGTGATATCTAGCTTGCCCCCTTTAGTGAAGCAAAACTAAAATGCAGGGGCACCTTTAAGGTTTAAGTGATGACTAGATACAATGATTTCAAAATAAACGATATCACAATCATGCAAAAGACAATGCTACTTTGGGACAATGCACATTACACTCAGAATGACAATCATGCTCTCAGTAGTTGGTGCTTTTAAAAGAAGGTGGAGACTCAACATAAAAGTAAAAGAATGGTCATGTGCTAGAGCTTTTTATTTTGAAAATATAGAAGCAATTTTGTCAACGGTAGTAGTACTTCATATGTGTTATGCATAAGACATCCTATAGGTTGCAGGCCTCATGCATCGAATACCAATAGTGCTCACACCTTGTCCTAATTAGCTCGGATTTCCATGGGTTATCATTGAATTACATATGTTTCAACCAAGTGTCACAAAGGGGTACCTCTATGTCACCTGTACAAAGGTCCAAGGAGATAGATCGCATTTGATTTCTCGTTTTTGATAGATCTCAATTTGAGGACATCCATACCGGGACAACATAGAAAATAGATAATGGACTCCTCTTTAATGCTTAAGCATATTCTCATAAAAGATTGAGGATTAATGTCCAAGCTAAAACTTCCACCATGATACATGGCTTTGGTTGGCGGCCCAATGTTCTTCTCTAACAATATGCATACTCATTCAACCCAATGGTAAATCACCCTTACTTCAGACAAGACGAACATGCATAGCAACTCACATGATATTCAACAAAAGTGTAACAGTTGATGGCATCCCCAGAAACATGGTTACCGCTCAGCAAGCAACTTATAAGAAATAAGATACATAAGCAACACATTCTTTACCACAATAGTTTTTAAGCTACTTTCCCATGAGCTATGTATTGCAAAAACTGAAGGTTTTAAAGGTAGCACATGTAAATTTACTTTGAGTGGCGGTGAAATACCACATATAGGTAGGTATGGTGGACTCATATGGCATAACTGGTTTAAAAGGATGTGGATGCACAAGCAGTTAGTCCGCATAGTATAGGTGGAGGTTAGCAAAAGACTGGGAGCGACCAACTAAGAGAGCAATGACAGTCATAATCGTGCAGAGCGACAAAGCAACATTGAATCAGGCATGGAAGTTATATCGCTACTCAGAAACAAAAGATCATCAAGGCTTGACAGACTTTCTTTACAGTCTTAAATATGCGTGAGCATACGCCAAGTCAATCAAAATAAATTCTTGAGGGAAGATATTACTAAACCATACCACATCATAGGTAAACAAATCATGTTGGTACTCCAATAACACATTGGGAACCCCCCAGCTATTTGGGATTAACCATAAGAAAACCTGAACTACTAAGCGCCACTATGCACGTAGCATCTTTATCATAGACATATCAACCAATGCAACGGAAGCAAACTCTCTTAATAAGGTGAGCATGGTAATTAAAGAGAGTTCAAGCAACCAACTAAACACAAGCTCTTTAAAAAGATAAGCATGAATACTAAGAGCAGAGCATGATAGTAGCAATTAAAAGACAAAGAACACACACAACAAAGATAGACATGAAAATTCTATGTTATGTTCTAGGTAGAAGTGGAGCATGTTTCTCTCCCACATAAAGAAAGCTGAGTTCCGACTCGTTATAAAAAACTAAAAAGGAAACTAAAAGCAAGACGATCCAAGCATAGCACATAACACATGAAGTGATTAAAATATAGTGGAACAAAAGACGAACTGATAATGTTGATGGAGAAGGGGATGCACGGGGGCATCCCCAAGCTTAGACGCTTGAGTCTCCTTGAATATTTCTTGGGGGTGCATGGGGGCATCCCCAAGCTTGAGCGCTTGACACTCTTGAATCTTTTTATCATCTTCCCTTGCACACTTGAAAACTCCCTTCATACATAACTCATCATAATCTGATTAGCGAGGTTAGTACCCATAATAAAATAATTGCACCTTGTTGGAAATAAAGATATTCTTGAAGTTCTACTGTTTCTCAAGATTGCCAAAAGGTTTTTGCAAAGAAAAAGCAAGCTCTTGGTTTGCAAAATGAAGGAAAGGCAAAACAGGACAGAATCTGTGAAAAACGGAACAGCAGGTAGTAATTGATTTGTTCAGGGCACTTCTGCAACTCTAATCAAAAAACTCAGAACAGACGCACGAAAGACAATTATATAGAGAACTCTTTCGAAAAAATTCAGACCAAAAAGATGATCTGGTGATTTTATACAAATTTTTCTATCCAAGGACAGAATCTGTTTCCTGGACAGCACCTCACAACTTTTGAACTTTCTAGCAATCAGAGGCTATACTTGGCACAAAATTGAAAAGCAAAGATACAATGATGATGATACTGTAGTAAACAACATCAAGACACAACAAAAACAAAATAAATTTATTCATTGGGCTGCCTCCCAAAAGCGCTTTCTTTTATGCCTTTAAGCTAGGCATAAGACTTTAATGATGCTCTCGTAGGAATAAGAGTTGAAGAACAAAAGAGAGCATCAAGAAGCAAATACAAAACACATTTAAGCCTAACATGCTTCCTATGCATAGGAATATTGCAAGAAAATAAATTATTGAAGCATAAAGCAACTAGCATAGGAAGGCAAAACAAGCATAACTTCAAACCCTTCAACATAAAGAGAGGGAACTTAATATTATTGAAATATCTATAAGCATATGTTCCCTTCTCATAATAATTTTCAGTGGGATCACGAACAAACTCAACAATATAAGCATCACATAAAGCATTGTTACCATGATCCACATGCAAAAAGGTACTCTTACTCTCCACATAAGCATCATGAAGAGGATAAAACTTAGTATAAAAGAGAGACATAAGCTCTTGCCAATCAAGCAAGTGCGAGTTATCGAGAAGCTTATACCAATCTGAAGCTTTATCTATAAGTGATACGGCGAACAATGTCCTCATGACAAACTCCCTTGATACACCTGCAAGCTTAAATAATGAACATAATTGTGACAGATATAGCAAGTGTTCACCGGGATGTCTGTCTCCTGCATAACGATTAGCCAAAACATAATCGATAATACCAGCTGGTATTTTATAGGGCACAATTTCAGTAGGGGGAGGAGCAACCACCACAGGTGTGGGGCGTCTTCCCGCAAGCAACGATCCAATAGCAAGGTTGTCCATAAGCATAACTAGTGAAAAGACATAGAGAAAACTGAAAGGTAAACTAACAAGACTAAAAAGCAAAGGTAAAAGATAGCGTGCAACTCCCCTATCCTGAAGAGTGGAGTCCCCGGCAACGGCGCCAGAAAAACTCTTGCTAGGCTTCTCGCCCCTCGTTGGTTACCCCAAGTGGAAGGTGTGAGATGTAGTGTTGCGGAAGTTTTTCCCTTGGCAAAGATACCAAGGATCGAATCCCCAGAGACTCCTAGGTTCAACAAGAAGGTGTCAACTGCTAACGGCGCCAGATATTGGCAATCAACATGGACCTGCACACAGATACAAATAACTTTGCTCCCAACGAGTACAGAGAGGTTGTCAATCCCTCCGGCCTTGTAGTTCACAAAGGATTAAAAGAAAATGATAGTAGTGATAGATAATGTTTGCAATAGTAAATAAAAGCGAAAAGTAAATAGTGGATGTGATCAATGATGGTAATATGGACCGGAGTCTCATGATGTTCACTAGTGATGTCTCTCTCCCAAAAGACGATAAAACAACTATGTGAGGTAAACGAATTACAGCTGGGCAATTGACAGGACCACGAACGCAAACCAATGCTGACTACATTGCAAGAAAGGTTGAGGTTCAAAGCATGGGCGGTACGCCAAAGTAAGTAGACCGAAATCCATCAATATCTACTACTAATCATCCACCTTGAGATATCTATCCAGAACATCTCGCTGGTATTATGCTGCGAGCCCCACCCATAGTGTAAACTCAAAGCAACAGACAACTGCATTAAAAGAACTTTGCGTAAAGTAAACAATCCTTGCACCCGCGGGCACAAGCACCGTTGTTTTCCCCCTTGTGGCAACAGCACATCCCCAAGACTCATGTTTCTGTCACTCAAACTAGTCATCGAGGGGCATGAACCCACAATCAAGCATAATGTTCCCTCTTGGAGTCACTACCTACTACTTGGCCAAAGCAATAAATAACAACGGAGAACATGCAAGAATTACTTATGAACATAAATATAAAAGAGGTAGATCAAATATATTACTCAATCACAATCTGAACATAATCTCATAATCCATCGGATCCCAGCAAACTCATCATAGCAACAGCATAAGGATTACATATGTGCCTCGATCATGTAGGACAGCTCACGAGGACTAATTAGTGAAGCACAAGAACGGGAGGAGAACATCACATAGCTATTGGTCATGGACTCATGGTCCAAGGGAGACTACTCACAACTCATCCGGGAGGCGTCCATGGTGGTGGAGAAGCTCCCTGTGGTGATCCTCCCCTCCGGCAGGGTGCCGGGAAGAGTTCTCCTGGTGCTCCCGATCTTGGAAGCGGCGGCGGCGGCGGAACAGAGATGGGATCGCGAAAAGAGTTCCTGTCTCGAGGGTTTCGGGAGACGCTTTAAATATATGCCAAAGGGGGGCATCGGGGAAGCTTCAGGGGGCCCAGGCGCCCCCCCCCCCCGGCGCGGCCCAGGGGGGGGGCGCCGCCAGGGCGCCTGGAGCCCTGGTGCCCCCCCGGCTGTCCTTCGGACGCACGGTAGTTTCTGGAACGCTGATTTTTTATATAATTTTTCTGGATTTTTCCTGGCAGTTCTCGTAATGTGAAAACCTAAAATACAAAAACAGCCGAAAACAGAAACTGGCACTGGGGTGTACTGAGTTAATAGATTAGTCCAAATATGATCAAAAGTGTATGGAAGTGTATAAATATCATAGCAATATCACCCAAAAGAGGCATGGAGCAAGCAGAAATTATAGATACGTTTTGGACGTATCAATGGGCATCTCCATAGCCCGTTGATACGCCTAGTCGATGTGAGACTATCTCCCTATTTTGTGTTCTCCACAACCACCTCTATTCCACCCATAGTGGTATGTCCATGGCTCACGCTCATGTATTGCGTGAAGGTTGAAAGGTTTGAAAAGATAGAGCATGAAAACAAATGCTTGGCTGAAATCGGGGTTGAGCATGGTATGAATATTTTGTGTGATAGCAAGGGAGCATAGCCAACACTATATGATTTTGTAGGAATAACTTTCTTTAGCCATAATATTTTGAGAAGACGTGATTGCTTTGTTAGTATTGCTTGAAGTATTGTTATTTCTTATGTCAATATAGACTTTTATCTTGAATCCTTCAGATCTGAACATTCATGCCACAATTAAAAGAATTACATTGAAAAACTATATTGGTTAGCATTCCACATCAAAAATTCTTTCTTTATCATTTACCTACTCGAGGACGAGCAGGAATTAAACTTGGCGATGTTTGATACGTCTCCAACGTATCTATAATTTTTGATTGTTCCATGCTATTATTTATGAAGTCTTAGATGTTTAATGGGCTTTATCATTCACTTTTATATCATTTTTGGGACTAACCTACTAACCCAAAGGCCCAGTCCAGATTGCTGTTTTTTGCCTATTTCAGGGTTTTGCAGAAAAGGAATATCAAACGGAGTCCAAACGGAATGAAACCTTCGCAGGAGATAATTTTGGAGAAAATCGCGCGAGATAAACTCCGGGGCCAAGCCAGAGGACAGGGGGCCCACCCTCGAGGGTGGGGGCGCGCCCCCCATCCCAGGGCGCACCCCCCTGCCTCGAGGGCAGGCCCGGTGGCCCCTGGTGCCCCTCTTCCTCCTATATATGCTTACGTACCCCAGAAACTCCATCGCACAGAGAAAAGCCTAATTCCACCGCCGTAGCTCCTGTTCCCATGGAGATCCCATCTTGGAGCCTGTTCCGGGAGGGGGATCCATCACGGAGGCCTTAATCATCATCATCATCGCCCTCACCATGAGTTGTGAGTAGTTTACCATAGAACTTCGGGTCCATAGCTAGTATATAGATGGCTTCTTCTCTCTCTCCGGATCTCAATGCAAAGTTCTCCTCGGTCTTCGAGGAGATCTATTCGATGTAATCTCTTTTTGCGGTGTGTTAGTCGAGATCCGATGAATTGTGAGTTTATGATCAAGGTAATCTATGAAAGATATTTGGTTCTTCTCTGAACTTTTTATGTGTGCCCATAATATCCTTCCAATTTCTTCGAATTATTGGTTTGGTTTGGCCTACTAGATCTATAGTTCTTGCAATGGGAGAAGTGCTTGGCTTTGGGTTCAATCTTGCGGTGTCCTTTCCCAGTGACAGTAGGGGCAGCAAGGCACGTATTGTATTGTTGCCATCGAGGATAAAAAAGATGGGGTTTTCATCATATTTCTTGAGTTTATCCCTCTACATCATGTCATCTTGCTTAAGGCGTTACTCTGTTCGTATGAACTCAATACACTAGATGCATGCTGGATAGCGGTCGATATGTGGAGTAATAGTAGTAGATGCAGGCAGGAGTCGGTCTACTTGTCTCGGACGTGATGCCTATATACAATGATCATGCCTAGATAGTCTCATAATTATTCCCTTTTCTATCAATTGCTCGACAGTAATTTGTTTACCCGCCGTAGAATACCGCTATCATGAGAGAAGCCACTAGAGAAAACTATGGGCCCCGGGTCTATCTCTATCATATTACTTTCCCGTTAATTTCTGCCGCCGTTATTTATTTGCTTTCTTTACTTTCTGTTTCTATACCAAAAATACCAAAAATATAATTATCATCTCTATCAGATCTCACTACTGTAAGTGACCGTAAAGGGATTGACAACCCCTTATCGCGTTGGCTGTGAAGTTCTTATTTGTTTGTGCAGGTGCGAGGGACTGGCGCGTGGTCTCCTACTGGATTGATACCTTGGTTCTCAAAAACTTAGGGAAATACTTACGCTACTATGCTGCATCTCCCTTTCCTCTTCGAGGGAAAACAATGCAAGCTCAAGAGGTAGCACCTTTCACAGTGACAGCAGGGGCAGCAAGGCACGTATTGTATTGTTGCCATCGAGGATAAAAATATGGGGTTTATATCGAGGATAAAAATATGGGGTTTATATCATATTGCTTGAGTTTATCCCTCTACATCATGCATCTTGCTTAAGGCGTTACTCTGTTCTTATGAACTTAATACTCTAGATGCATGCTGGATAGCGGTCGATGTGTGGAGTAATAGTAGTAGATGCAGAATCGTTTCGGTCTACTTGTTACAGACGTGGTGCCTATATATAATGATCATGCCTAGATATTCTCATAACTATGCGCTTTTCTATTAATTGCTCGACAGTAATTTGTTCACCCACCGTAGAATTCTGCTACCATGAGAGAAGCCACTAGTGAAACCTATGGCCCCCGGGTCTATCTTTATCATATTACTTTTCCGTCAACTAGCCAATTTCTGTTACCATTGCTTATTTGCTTTATTTACTTTCTGTTCTTATACCAAAAATACCAAAAATATTATTCTATCCTATCTATCAGATCTCACTTTCGTAAGTGACCATGAAGGGATTGACAATCCCTTATCACGTTGGCTTCAAAGTTCTTATTTGTTTGTGCAGGTGCGAGGGACCCGCGCGTGGTCTCCTACTCGATTGATACCTTGGTTCTCAAAAACTGAGGGAAATACTTACGCTACTGTGCTACATCACCCTTTCCTCTTCGAGGGAATACAACGCAAGCTCGAGAAGTAGCAAGAAGAATTTCTGGCGCCGTTGCCGGGGAGACTCACGCCATGTCAAGTCAAGATTTGATCTCCTGGCAACTTGCCAATTTCTGGCGTCGTTGCTGGGAAAATCTACGCAAAAGTCATATAACAAGTACCTATCACAAACCCTTATCCATCATATTACATTATTTGCCTCTCATTTTCCTCTCCCCCACTTCACCTTTGCCATTTCTTCGTCTCCCATTTGTTTTTCCTCCGCCATGGCCGAATTGAAAAGGGCTAAGGGTTCTGTCCCTGGTTTTAGTACCTTGGACAGTCCCTCTGTCCTCTCCAAGCTCATAAATAATGATGCTATGGAAAGACCTACTGGGGTTATCAATGAGAATTTGAATAATATTGATGAAGATGATCCCGGAATATTTTGTTACTTACTTGACGAGTCTTTGAAAGATGCTTGGGATAGGTTATTAAGGATCAGAGCCAACTATGTACCCCAATATCAAATTGAGATTTACCTAAAAGGCTTTTATGTTGGCTTACCTTCTTCATTTAAGCAAGTTTTAGATTCTATTTTTGAAGAAGGTTTTCTTGAGGGAAATCCCATAGATACCTATGAAAAGATGAAAACTATATTTGGGCACCGCATGAGTGAGAAGATTGAATATACTTCTTTGTTGTGCTTTTATCAAAATGAAATTATCGACGAGATGAAGGCTAGCTTAGATGCAAATTTTCATAGTGTGTTTAATCTTTCTTCCACCATTAATGGTCATGTGCTCTCTCAAAATAGAAAGATAAATGCTATAGATAAGAAATTCTCTCTTTTCTTTCCCCATACCAAAGATGGCAATACCTAAATCTATTCTTGTATCGTGCCTAGCTAGGGGCGTTAAACGATAGCGCTTGTTGGGAGGCAAAGAAAAATTATTTTCTTTGTTTTTGCTTCTATTAAGGAATAAATATTGCATCTAGCTTCTATTTATATGTGGTTTTGTGTTTTAGTTAGTGTTTGTGCCAAGTAGAACCTTTGGGAAGACTTGTGTGAAGTTTATATGATCATGCTGTAAAAAACTAAAACTTTAGCGCTCACGAGATTGGCTGTCATTTTTTACTGGAGAGTGCTTTTTAGTTGATTCTTTTTGCAGATGATTAATAGAAAAATTACTCAGTCCACCAATGTATTTCAATTTTTTTAGAGTTATAGAAGTATTCGAAAGTTACAGGATTACTACAGACTGTTGTGTTTTTGACAGATTCTATATTTCGTGTGTTGTTTGCTTATTTTGATGAATCTATGAGTAGTATCAGGGGGTATGAATCATAGAGAAGTTGGAATATAGTAGGTTTAGCACCAATATAAAAAAAGAATGAGTTCATTACAGTACCTTTGAGTGGTGGTTTGTTTTCTTATACTAACGGAGCTCACGAGATTTTTGGCTAAGTTTTGTGTTGTGAAGTTTTAAAGTTTTGAGTATGGCTTTGATGGACTATGGAACAAGGAGTGGCAAGAGCCTAAGCTTGGGGATGCCCAAGGCACCCCAAGGTAAAATTCAAGGACAACCAAAAGCCTAATCTTGGGGATACCACGGGAAGGCATCCCCTCTTTCGTCTTCATCTATCGGTAACTTTACTCGGGACTATATTTTTATTCACCAAATAATATGTGTTTTGCTTGGAGCGTCATGTATGATTAGAGCCTTTGCTTTTTAGTTTGCCACAATCATCCTTGCTGGACACACCTTTTGAGAGAGATAAATATGATTTAGAATTTATTAGAATACTCTATGTGCTTCACTTATATCTTTTGAGCTAGATAGTTTTGCTCTAGTGCTTCACTTATATCTTTTAGAGCACGGTGGTGGTTTTATTTTGTAGAAATTATTGATCTCTCATGCTTCACTTATATCCTTTTGAGAGTCTTTTAGAACAGCATGGTAATGTGCTTGGGTTATAAAACTAGTCCTAATATGATAGGCATCCAAGATGAGTATAGTAAAAAACTTTCATACAAGTGCAATGAATGATAGGAGAAGTTTGATACTTGATGATTGTTTTGAGATATGAGGATGATGATATTAGAGTCATGCTAGTGGAGTAATTGTGAATTTGAGAAACACTTGTGTTAAAGTTTGTGATTCCCGTAGCATGCACGTATGGTGAACCGTTATGTGACGAAGTTGGAGCATGATTTATTTATTGAGTGTCATCCTTTGTGTGGAGGTCGGGATCGCGCGATGGTTAACTCCTACCAACCCTTCCCATAGGAGCATGCATTGAATACTTTGTTTTGATAACTCGTAGATTTTTGCAATAAGTATATGAGTTCTTTATGACTAATGTTAACTCCATGGATTATATGCACTCTCACCCTTCCACCATTTCTAGCCTCTCTTGTACCGCACAACTTTCGCTGGTACCATACACCCACCATATACCTTCCTAAAAACAGCCACCATACCTACCTATCATGCAATTTCCATAGCCATTCTGAGATATATTTCCATGCAACTTTCCACCGTTCCGTTCATATGACACGCTTCATATTGTCATGCATGATCATGTAATGGACATTGTATTTGTGGCAAGGCCACCATTCACAATTCATTCACACATGTCACTCTTGATTCATTGCACATCCCGGTACAACTCCGGAGGCATTCACATAGAGTCATATTTTGTTCTAGCTTCGAGTTGTAATCTTTGAGTTGTAAGTAAATAAAAGTGTGATGATCTTCACTATTAGAGCATTGTCCCGTGTGAGGAAATAAAAAAAGAGAGAGAAAGGCCAATAAAAGGAGAAGGCTCAAAAAAAGAGGGGGCTAAAAAAAGCCCCCCCCCAAAAAAAAAGAGAGAAGGGACAATGCTACTATCCTTTTCCACACTTGTGCTTCAAAGTAGCACCATAATCTTCATGATAGAGAGTCTCTTGTTTTGTCACTTTCATATACTAGTGGGAATTTTCATTATAGAACTTGGCTTGTATATTCCGACGATGGGCTTCCTCAAATGCCCTAGGTCTTCATGAGCAAGCAAGTTGGATGCACACCCACTTAGTTTCTTTTGATGAGCTTTCATACACTTTTAGCTCTAGTGCATCCGTTGCATGGCAATCCCTACTCACTCACATTGATATCTATTGATGGGCATCTCCATAGCCCATTAATATGCCTAGTTGATGTGAGACTATCTTCCTCTTTTGTCTTCTCCACAACCACCGCTCTATTCCACCTATAGTGTTATATCCATGGCTCACGCTCATGTATTGCGTGAAAGTTGAAAGGTTTGAAAAAAATTGAGCGTGAAACAATTGCTTGGCTGAAACCGGGGTTGTGCATGATTTTAATATTTTGTGTGATGAAGAGGGAGCATAGCCAGACTATATGATTTTGTTGGGATAACTTTTTTTGGCCATGCTACTTCGAGAAGACATGATTGCTTTGTTAGTATGCTTGAAGTATTATTATTATTATGTCAGTATAGACGTTTGTCTTGAATCTTTCGAATCTGAAAATTCATGCCACAATAAAGAGAATTACATTTAGAATTATATTGGTTAGCATTGCACATCAAAAATTCTGTTTTTATCATTTACCTACTCGAGGACGAGCATGAATTAACCTTGGGGATGCTTGATACGTCTCCAACGTATCTATAATTTTTTATTGTTCCATGCTATTATATATTCTGTTTTGGATGTTTAATGGACTTTATTATACACTTTTATATTATTTTTGGGACTAACCTACTAACCCAAGGCCCAGTGCAAATTGTTTTTTTGCCTATTTCAGTGTTTCACAGAAAAGGAATATCAAACGGAGTCCAAATGGAATGAATCCTTCGGGATAGTTATTTTTGGAACCGTATCTACACAAAAGACTTGGGGTACACGCGAGGGAACGAGAGATGCGGCCACGAGGGGGCAGGGCGCGCCCCCACCCTCATGGGCCCCCTTTGGCTCTATATATATATCTTCTTGCATCCTGAAAACATCGAGGCAACAGGGAAAACCCTAATTCCACTTCTGCAACCTTCTGTTCCCGTGAGATCCCATCTTGGGGCCTGTTCCGAAGCTCCGCCAAAGGGGGGTTTGATCACGGAGTGCTTCTACAGCAACACCATAGCCTCATCAATGAATTGTGAGTAGTTTACCACAGACCTTCGGGTCCATAGTTATTAGCTAGATGGCTTCTTCTCTCTCTTTGGATCTCAATACAAAGTTCTCCTCGATCTTCGAGGAGTCCTATTCGATGTAATCTTTTTATGGTGTGTTTGTCGAGATCCGATGAATTGTGGGTTTATGATCAAGATTATCTATGAACAATATTTGATTCTTTTCGGAAATCTTTTATGTGTGGTTATAATATCCTTGCAAGTATCTTCAAATTATTGGTTTGGTTTGGCCTACTAGATCTACAGTTCGTGCAATGGGAGAAGTGCTTGGCTTTGGGTTCAATCTTGTAGTGTCCTTTCCCAGTGACAGCAGGGGCAGCAAGGCACGTATTGTATTGTTGCCATCGAGGATAAAAAGATGGGGTTTATATCATATTGCTTGAGTTTATCCCTCTACATCATGTCATCTTGCTTAAGGCGTTACTCTGTTCTTATGAACTTAATACTCTAGATGCATGCTGGATAGCGGTCGATGTGTGGAGTAATAGTAGTAGATGAAGGATCGTTTTGGTCTACTTGTTACGGACGTGATGCCTATATATAATGATCATGCCTAGATATTCTCATAACTATGCGCTTTTCTATCAATTGTTCGACAACAATTTGTTCACCCATCGCAGAATTCTGCTATCATGAGCGAAGCCACTAGTGAAACCTATAGCCCCCGGGTCTATCTTTATCATATTACTTTTCCGTCAACTAGCCAATTTCTGTTACCATTGCTTATTTGCTTTATTTACTTTATGTTCTTATACCAAAAATACCAAAAATATATCCTATCCTATCTATCATATCTCACTTTCGTAAGTGACCGTGAAGGGATTGACAACCCCTTATCGCGTTGGCTACGAAGTTCTTATTTGTTTGTGCAGGTGCGAGGGACTCGCGCGTGGTCTCCTACTGGATTGGTACCTTGGTTCTCAAAAACTAAGGGAAATACTTATGCTACTATGCTGCATCACCCTTTCATCTTCGAGGGAATACAACGCAAGCTCGAGAAGTAGCAGTGCCTCACATGGGCTCCCACCCACGTCCTAGTGGAGGCCCCATGCTCCGCGCTGGTGGGAAGACGAAGACTAGTCTAGGTGCCGGACGCGGTTGTTCTTTTACTTGCTTTCTGTAGCTGGTTTGCTTTTTTGGAATGAAGTTTGGAGGTTTCGTGCCTTTCATTCTCAACAGTCTGAATTCCCTCTCCTTTTATTCGCCTTTCCACCCTTGCCCCTGGGAGAGCGGCAGTTGCCCGTCGCTCCTCCTCGCGCGTCCCGTGTGCGGGGGCTAGGTAGGTGTGTGCGCTTGGGCTCGCACGCGACCACACCTCGCCGAGGCCTGGTCGTCCCAGAGCTTCGGCGTCCTTAATCCTCATGAGACACACTCAAACGAGCTCGTGAGCATGCGCATCCCCATAAGTCTGTGCCTCCAGGCATCGCGATGTGGTCTATCAGCCACAGAAAACCCACGCTCAGGAGTTTGTGCGAGGAAGGACGAGACACCTCATGAGATTTTCTAACTCTGCAGCTACACAGCGTCTTCGGAGGCTCAACGGCTCCGGAGCCATCCAGAAGGAAGCCTCTGGAAGGTGCCTCCGGAAGGCGCGCCCTCATGACGTGGGAGTCTACCACAAGCACGCCAAGCTAAGCTACCTTAATCACACCCAGTAGGAACACGGATACCATGACATGATATGAATAACAAGCATAGCACAGTGGCGCAAGCTCCTTGGTTCATTACACACCCCAGTGGGGCCCTCTACTCTTTTTAGAAAATGCAAGAAAAAGCAAAAGTGGAACGAGCAGCTGCAGCAATTCCCGAGGCCCGGCTTTGGCAGCACGGGAGCTCAGTCCGAGCCTTCCTCCCGCATCACCGGGGCGTGGCGGCAGGGCGCCTCATCGCCTTCTCTAATCTCAGCCGAGCGGCGTGGTGGCTCGTCGTAGCCACCACCATTGGCTCTCTCCCCGGAGGAGGGGCTATCGCTGTTGGAGGAGACGCGGGCGCCGCCAAGGGCAAGCTCATCGTCGTCGCTGCCGTTGATGCATCTCCAACGTATCTACTTTTCCAAACACTTTGGCCCTTGTTTTGGACTCTAACTTGCATGATTTGAATGGAACTAACCCGGACTAACGCTGCTTTCAGAAGAATTGCGATGGTGTTGTTTTTGTGCAGAAATAAAAAGTTCTCGGAATGACCTGGAAATTCACGGAGAATTATTTTGGAAAATATAAAAAATACATACGGAAAGATCTAGACCAGGGGGCCCACACCCTGTCCACGAGGGTGGGGGCGCGCCCCCTGCCTCGTGGGCCCCCAAACGTTCAACCGACGTATCTCCGGATCCCATATATTCACTTTCAGGGAGAGAAAAATCAGGGAGAAAGAATTATCACGTTTTACGATATGGAGCCGCCGCCAAGCCCTAATCTCTCTCGGGAGGGCTGATGTGGAGTCCGTTCGGGGCTCCGGAGAGTGGAGATCATCGCCATCATCATCATCAACCTTCCTCGATCACCAATTTCATGATGCTCAACGCCGTGCGTGAGTAATTCCATCGTAGGCTTGCTAGACGGTGATGGGTTGGATGAGATCTATCATGTAATCGAGTTAGTTTTGTTAGGGTTTGATCCCTAGTATCCACTATGTTCTGAGATTGATGTTGCTATGACTTTCCTATGCTTAATGCTTGTCACTAGGGCCCGAGTGCCATGATTTTAGATCTGAACCTATTATGTTTTCATGAATATATGTGTGTTCTTGATCCTATCTTACAAGTCTATAGTCACCTACTATGTGTTATGATCCGGCAACCCCGAAGTGACAATAATCGGGACCTCTCCCGGTGATGACCGTAGTTTGAGGAGTTCATGTATTCACTATGTGTTAATGCTTTGGTCCGGTACTCTATTAAAAGGAGGCCTTAATATCCCTTAGTTTTCCACTAGGACCCCGCTGCCACGGGAGGGTAGGACAAAAGATGTCATTCAAGTTCTTTTCCATAAGCACGTATGACTATATTCGGAATACATGCCTACATTACATTGATGAACTGGAGCTAGTTTTGTGTCACCCTAGGTTATAACTTTTACATGATGAATTGCATTCGACATAATTCCCCATCACCGATCCAATGCCTATGAGCTTTTCACATACTGCTTGTTGCTTCTTTACTTTTCCGCTGCTACTATTACAAAAACTACAAAAACACTATCGTTACTTTTATTGGTGTTACCGCTATCTCCATATTACTTTGCTACTAAACTATCTTGTTGCAGATACTAAGTTTCCAGGTATGGTTGAATTGACAACTCAGCTGTTAATACTTAAGAGTATTCTTTGGCTCCCCTTGTGTCGAATCAACAAATTTGGGTTGAATACTTTACCCTCGAAAACTGTTGCGATCCCCTACACTTGTGAGTAATCAAGACTATTTTTTGGCGCCGTTGCCGGGGAGCATAGCTCTATTCTTTAAGTCACTTGGGATTTATATCTGTTGATCACTATGAAGAATTTGATGGACTCAAAAACCAAGATTTATACATCAACTACGAGGGGAGGTAAGAAACTTCCATCTAGCTCTGCACTTGATTCACCATCTGTTATGAGTAAATTTGCGACACCTACTCCTGCTATTGAATCTGGTATGTCGTATGTTCTTGATGATGCCACTTCTGCTATGTATGATGAAACTACTTCTATGCCTGATAATACTGTGCCACTAGGTGAATTTCTAGATGAGCAAATTGCTAGGGTTAGGGAGAATGCAAATATTGAAACTGATAATATTTATGAAAGTGATGATGAGGCTTCTCCCCCTAGATATGAATTGCCTGTTGTTCCTGAGGGTTATGTTATGGATGAAGAAACTGCTAGAGACTTTCTTGCTTGCAATGATAGATATGATCTTAAGAAATTATTAGCTAAGCTCAAAGAAAGTTCCTTGAATGCTAGAATGAAACATGACCCTGCTTTTGCTACTTCACCTATCTTTGCTACTGATAAGGATTATGAATTCTCTGTTGATCCTGCGTTAATTACTTTGGTTGAATCTGATCCTTTCCATGGCTATGAGTCTGAAACTGTTGTGGCACATCTTACTAAGTTGAATGATATAGCCATCCTGTTTACCAATGATGAAAACATTCGTTACTACTATATCCTTAAGTTATTTCCTTTCTCGTTAAAGGGTGATGCTAAGACTTGGTTTAATTCTCTTGATCCCAGTTGTGTGCGTAGTCCCCAGGATATGATGTATTACTTCTCTGCTAAATATTTTCCCGCACATAAGAAACAAGCTGCCTTACGGGAAATATATAATTTTGTGCAAATTGAAGAAGAGAGTCTCCCACAAGCTTGGGGGAGGCTTCTCCAATTACTTAATGCTTTGCCTGATCATCCTCTTGAGAGGAATGATATACTTGATGTCTTTTATAATGGACTAATCGATGCTTCCAGAGACCACCTGGATAGTTGTGCTGGTTGAGTTTTCAGGGAAAGAACAATTGATCAAGCTGTTTTACTATTGAATAATATGCTGGCCAATGAAAATAATTGGACACTTCATGAACCAGCCCCTAAGCCAACCCCGAAGAAAATGGGAGTTCTATTTCTCAGTCCTGAAGATATGCAAGAGGCAAAGAAATTCATGAAATAAAAAGGTATTAAAGCTGAAGATGTTAAGAATTTACCCCCTATTGAATAAATACATGGTCGTGGTAACCCGACACAGGTAGTAAAGGTAAATTCTCTTTATAGATTTGATGAAGGTGATATCCCTCGTTATAAGTCTGCTAGCCAGTGCTTAGATGATTTTGATAATTTTATTGTGAAACAAGAAACTTCAATGCTTATGTTGGTAGACAATTGCAACATAATGCTTATATGATTGAACACTTGAGTGATTATCTGTCTAGAGTTAAAGGTGAACTGAAACTCATTAGTATACATGCTTCTATGGTTACCACTCAAGTAGAACAAGTACTGAAGGCTCAGAATGATTTGCTCAATGAATTAAATGGTAAGAATAATGACTATGTTGTTAGAGTTGCTACTAGGGGTGGTAAAGTGACTCGGGAACCTTTGTATCCTGAGGGCCATCATAAGAGAATTGAGCAAGATTCTCAGAGAGCTAATTTAGATGCACCTAGTTCTTCTAAGAAGAAGAAAAAGAAAAATGATAGGACTTTGCATGCTTCTAGTGAACCTGTAGCTGACACACCGGAGAATCCCAATGATATATCTGTTTCTGATGCTGAGACACAATCTGGTAATGAACATGAACCCAGTAATAACATTAATGATGATGTTTATAATGATGCTCCACCTAGCAATGATAATGATGTAGAGATTGAACCTGCTGTTGATCTTGATAACCCACAATCAAAGAATCAACGTTATGATAAGAGAGACTTTGTTGCTAGGAAGCACGGTAGGGAAAGAGAACCATGGGTTCAGAAACCCATGCATTTTCCTTCGAAACCATCCAAGAAAAAGGATGATGAGGATTTTGAGCGCTTTGCTGAAATGATTAGACCTATCTTTTTGCGTATGCGTTTGACTGATGTGCTCAAAACAAATCCTTATGCTAAATATATGAAGGATATTATTACCAATAAAATAAGGATACCTGAAGTAGAAATTTCCACCATGCTTGCCAATTACACTTTCAAAGGTGGAATACCTAAGAAACTAGGAGATCCAGGAGTACCTACTATACCTTGCTCCATTAAACGAAACTATGTTAAAACTGCTTTATGTGATCTTGGAGCCGGTGTCAGTGTTATGCCTCTTTCTTTATATCGTAGACTTGAACTGAGTAAGTTGACACCTACTGAAATATCTTTGCAAATGGCTGATAAATCAACTGCTATACCTGTCGGTATTTGTGAGGATGTGCCTGTTGTAGTTGCAAATGTTACTATTCTAACAGACTTTGTTATACTTGATATTCCCGAGGACGATAGTATGTCTATTATCCTTGGTAGACCCTTTATGAATACTGCAGGGGCTGTTATTGATTGCAACAAAGGCAATGTCACTTTTCATCTCAATGGTAATGAGCATACGGTACATTGTCCGAGGAAACAACCTCAGGTCCAAAGTATCAATTATATTGGAAAAGTTTCAACTATTACTATTGGAGGTTTTGAATTTCCTCTTCCTACTATCAAGAAGACTTATGACACTCTTATTGTTGGGGACATACATATCCCCATTGAGGTCACCTAGTGTTATTCGAAAATTCTCCGGTTTCGTGTTATTCGGAAAGAGTTTATTAACAAGACCTGATCAACCTTGTTAATGGATTCCTTTTGATGAGCATGAGATGGGCTAATCTAGATAGCACAACCTTTTGTACCCTCCTTTTACTTTATGTTAATTAGGATAAATGAAGCAAAAATAGTATTTTCTGTCTATTTCCAGACTTATCTGTGCAATAAAAAATACCCTGAAAATAAAAGTTCTCCAAATGCCCTGAAAATTTAATATGATTTTTTTAGAATATTTGAGAATATATGGCACAGAACACACAGCGAGGGGAGCAAGCACCTGGCCACGAGGGTCCAGGGCACGCCCCCTACCTCGTGGGCCCCACATGGCCCCCCTCCACTTATTCCTGCACCCATACTCTTCTTCTTCCACCCAAAAAAATCACCAAGCAGCTCAAGCACGAGTTCTAGCTCATCTTGCTGCCATTTTCGATCTCGTTGCTCAAAGCACCATTCACCAAACTGTTTGGGGAGATTGTTCCTTGGTATGTGACTCCTCCATTGGTCCAAACAGTTTTTGTTCTAGTGCTTTATTTATTGCAAATTTTTGTTGCTGTGGTGACCTTGTTCTTGAGCTTGCATGACAAATTTCCTTGGTCCCAAGTAGTTCTAATGCATGATATAGTCTCTAGGCACTAGTAGGAGTTGTTGCTATCAATCTTGTTGAGTTTGGTTAACTTTTATTTTAAGTTACTAAAAATTTCAGAAAAATTTCAGAAAAATGCATAGGAAAATCTTCCAAGGTGGTTCTTCAAGGAAGCAAGAACCGAGGCTCGCGTTTGGTGAGCCGGACGATGAACTACAGAGGGAAGCGAAAGTGCGGCCTTGTGAATGGCCGTCAGACGACTTTATGGTTCAGGTCGGCATCAGGGAGGAATTTGACGCATATGTGCGCAACGCTGACCTCGAGGGCTTCATACAAGGCAAAGGGAAGATATACTATAACCAGGGAGGAGGCAAATGAGTATCATAATATGATGGAAGCAGCCCGCCTTCGAGCTGCAGCTCAGCAGGCAGTAGCTGCTGCATCTCAGCACAACCTCAACTACGACTTTGGATGTCCGTCAGGCCAATACTGGCCATAAACCAACTTAGGCCAAAGGCCTAAGCTTGGGGGAGTACGTGTTTCTCACTGACTTTACATTCATGTTCACACACTTATTCTAGTTGTCGGTGCTCACACTCTTTCATTGTACCATCCATGTTTAGTTTCAATTCTTTTTCTTAGTCTTTTTCTTGTGTGTTAGAAAAACCTTAAGAAAAACAAAAAATATTAGTTGTAGCTTTTAGCTAGTTTACTTTCCTGGCTTGTAGTAGTAGTAATTAAAAAGAAAACCCAAAAAGATTTTTCGTTCTTCTTTTGCATGTTAGGAACTTTCCCGTGTAAATCGTTTCTTTTCTTTTCTTTGGGGGTCAAGAGTAGAAGACCATGATTTAAATGCTTAGTGGCTCTCATATGCTTTATTGCTGATTTAACCTTGAGCCATATTACCTTGTCTTCTCTCTTGTATTAAATGCTCGTAGATTCCAGCTTAGTACAATGCACGTGCACTACTATTATTATCCACATCATTCGGTCGTGCGAGTGAAAGGCAATAAGGATGATATATGATGAACTAATTGAGATGAGAAAAGCTGGTATGAACTCGACCTCTCTTGTTTTTGTAAATATGATAATTCATCCTTCCTTATTCAGCTTGTTATGAATGAAACATGCTTGCAATGACAATTAGATACCATAGCTGCTTATGCCATGCTTAATTAGCTGAGAGTTTATAATGGTCTATCTTGCGTGCCAACATGATATTAAAATGGTTGTGATGTAGTATGATGGGGTGGTATCCTCCTTTGAACGATTCAAGTGGTCTGACATGGCACATGTTCACGCATGTAGTTGAAACAAAATCAACATAGCCTCCACGATATTTATGTTCATGGTAATTTATATCCTACTCATGCTTGCATTCATTGTTGATTAATTTTAATGCATGGTCATGACCGTTGTCTCTCTCAAGCTGGTCGCTTCCCAATCTCTTTCTAGCATCCACCTGTACTAAGCACGAATACTTGTGCATCCACTTCCATAAACCCCAAAGTTATTCCATATGAGTCCACCATACCTTCCTATATGCGGTATTTACCTGCCGTTCCAAGTAAATTTGTACGTGCCAAACTCTAAACCTTCAAATGAACTTCTATTTTGTATGCTCGAATAGCTCATGTATCAACTAGGGTTGTCTATATCTTCCATGCTAGGTGGGTTATTCTCACGATGAGTGGACTCCACTCATCATTCATGAGAAAATGGCTGGTAACCGAGATGCCCAGTCCCATGCTCAAAATCATATTAATTAAACAAAACTCCCCCAGGGTTGTTGCTGGTTTGGATGGTACGCGTTGTTTTGGGCTAGCCGTGGAGTGCGCTTGTTGGTGGTTGGGGGATTATAAATTTTACCATTCTGTTTGGGAACCGCCTATAATGTGCATAGCATGGAACATATCGAGATTCTTGGTTGTTATGTTGACAATGAAAGTATACCGCTCAAAATGTTATTCATCTCTATTTAAAAATCGAGCTCTGGCACCTCTACAAATCCCTGCTTCCCTCTACGAAGGGCCTATCTATTTACTTTTATGCTGAGTCATCATCCTCTTATAAAAGAGCACGAGTAGGAGAGCCCTCTGTCATTTGCATGTATTACTATTGATTTGCATTGAGTATGATCATGACTGGATCTCTTTTACCATGAATTATAATGTCTAGTCAGTCTTGATCTTTAAAGGTGCTCTACATTTATGTTTTGCGGTCTTAGAAAGGGCTAGCGAGATACCATCTTGTTATATCATATCATGATTGTTTTGAGAAAGTGTTGTCATCCGAGGTTTATTATTATTGCTCGCTAGTTGATTTTGCCATTGATGTGAGTAGACATGAGACCTGAAAGTTATTGCGAGTGTGGTTAGTTCATGATCATTGCTGAAAACCTGAATGTTAGCTTACATATTTGCAACAATAAGAGCAAACAGAGTTTGTCAAGGTTTTTCTTTATCACTTTCAGTTTATCAACTGAATTGCTTGAGGACAAGCAAAGGTTTAAGTTTGGGGGAGTTGATACGTCTCCAACGTATCTACTTTTCCAAACACTTTTGCCCTTGTTTTGGACTCTAACTTGCATGATTTGAATGGAACTAACCCGGACTGACGTTGTTTTCAGCAGAATTGCCATGGTGTTGTTTTTGTGCAGAAATAAAAAGTTCTCGGAATGACCTGAAAATTCACGGAGAATTATTTTGGAAAATATAAAAAACACATGCGGAAAGATCTAGACCAAGGGGCCCACACCCTGTCCACAAGGGTAGGGGGCGGGCCCCCTCCCCCTGGGCGCGCCCCCCTGCCTCGTGGACCCCCTGACGCTCCACCAACGTATCTCCGGATCCCATATATCCACTTTCGGGGAGAAAAAACCTAGGGAGAAAGAATTATCGCGTTTTACGATACAGAGCCGCCGCCAAGCCCTAATCTCTCTCGGGAGGGCTATTCTGGAGTCTGTTCGGGGCTCCGGAGAGTGGAGATCGTCGCCATCGTCATCATCAACCTTCCTCCATCGTTCGGGGCTGCTACTATTACAAAAACTACAAAAACACTACCGTTACTTTTATTGCTGTTACTGCTATCTCCATATTACTTTGCTACTAAACTATCTTGCTACAGATACTAAGTTTCCAGGTGTGGTTGAATTGACAACTCTACTGCTAATACTTATGAGTATTCTTTGACTCCCCTTGTGTCGAATCAATAAATTTGGGTTGAATACCTTACCCTCGAAAATTGTTGCGTTCCCCTACATTTGTGGGTTATCAGCCGTCCTCCGGGCAGCACCCCGCACGCCGGTCGTCTTCTCTGAACACCCTCAGATAGAGGGTCGCGAGGCCATTGTACTTGAAGTGAAGGGTGCACCTCCGGCTTAGGTCCCGCGCACGGGCGAATGGCTGCCAACAGCGGGTCAAGGAAACACTTCCCGTGGCAGTGACCTCGACCCCTGAGGGAGTCCTGTATTCAGGAGTCCTCAGGCGTCCGGGTCGATGAAGCTGGGCCGTGTTGATGGGACACGAAAGAAGAAACAGAAGACTCTCCCCGTATTCGGTCAGGACTCCTATGTACGTAGAAAGGCAAGCATAGTGTCCAGATGTATCTATTACTTCCTCCCCAAGTCACCTTTGTAACCCCAGGCCCCCTCTGGCGTGTATATAAGCCGGAGGGTTTAGCCCGTAGAGGCAAAGATCAGAATATAACATTCTCAAAGGCTAGGCTTTAGGGTTTAGCCATTACGATCTCGAGGTAGATCAACTCTTGTAATCATATTCATCAAGATCAATCTAGCAGGAAGTAGGGTATTACCTCGATCGAGAGGGCCTGAACCTGGGTAAACATCGTGTCCCCAGTCTCATGTTACCATAGATCCTCAAACGCATAGCTTGGGCCCCCCTACCCGAGATCTGCCGGTTTTGACATCGACAATGGTGCTTTCATTGAGAGCTTCACTGTGTGCTCGCGAAGAGCGATCGATGGCTCGTCTCATCATTAACGATGAGATCACCCTCGGAAACAACTTGGCCATCGGCCAGGTTCTCCAGCTCGGCGGGTTCGCTGCATGCGCCCGCACGGCCTCCGGGCCGGCCACACTCCCTGCGGTCATCGAGCATCTCCCTTATGTTGACTCCGGCCACTCCGTTGACGCGACCTCAGCATATCTCTCGCCCTTAAACGAGCTGCTGGATCGCATCGCCGCCTTGGGGCTTTCATCGCCAGGAGATCAAATCGGACCTAAATTCGGGCAGGATGAGATTGATCCCGTCCCGACCACTCATCTAGTGGCGGCTGTCGAGGACGGATCCGAAGATACTCCCCCTCTTGAGACGGAGACCGTCACAGTTTGGATCTCCGAGCCCATTGAGCCGAACAAGCCCCTATCAGGTGGCACTTTGTGTTTTTCGAGCTCTGGGATTGACGCCGGGCCCATGGAACGATCAAATCCTGCTGAGCCCGGATCGTCCACACCGAAGGTTGTCAAACCCCTGAACCACATTGGGTCGGGACTTCAAATTACCAACACCCACCCACCCTGGGAAAACTCTCCAAGTAAATCTGGATTCCCAGACATAAATGATCTCGCGAACATACATCAGCAGCCCAAGGAGACAGTCAACCACTTCTGGGCCAGATTCCTGCTTGTCAAAAACAAGATTAAGGACTGCTGCAACAACGATGCAGTCTCCCTATTTTACCGCAACTGTGGGGACGAGGGAGTCTTGAATGCTCTCAACCGACGTCATGTTCTGAGTTTCACAGAACTGTCACATTTAGTACAAAAGAACTGCGCAATGGAAAACACTTGGAAAGCCCAGAATACACCTCTCGAACAATCCGTATTCGGACAACACACTGTTAAGGCTAAACGGATATACCCTAGCAGGTCATCCGATAATATGCCTACTGGCAAGAAGAGCAAACCTTTTACAGGGCGCAGGTCCGTACTGGACGAAATGCTCGATAAACCTTGCCAAATACATGCAGCCCCGGACAATATCCCAAACCACTGCCTTAGGGCATGTTGGGTACTCCGGAAGGTAGCAAAGAGCGGTGCGGCAATCCTTGCCACCACAGTATCAGGGGAGAAAAACTTCGTTATTTTCACTATCTTCGAGACGTTCTCCTCAAATAACCGCCGCAAGAGAGCGAATCGCGAACTTGCCGAGGTTTACCAAATTAGCTCTGCAAGCCCATGCAGCGACACGACAATTAGTTTTTCTGCCGAAGACGCACCTCGAGTCCGGACGGTCCGAGCAACAGCAGCTCTTGTACTAGATCCAATAGTAGACGACTTTCGCCTCACTAAAGTACTTATGGACGGAGGAAGCGGACTGAACCTCATATACGAGGAAACGCTTGCAAAAATGCAGGTTGACAAATCCCGCATTGAGCACACTAACACAACCTTCAGAGGAATTATTCCTAGCCGAGAAGCCCGGTGTTCGGGAAGCATTAAGTTCGACGTAGTATTCGGCACATCCGATAACTACAGGTCAGAGGAACTGCTCTTCCACAATGTTCCCTTCAATAGTGGATACCACGCCCTTTTAGGATGGGACACTTTTTCACGCTTTCAAGCCATACCCCATTATGGGTACATGACGCTTAAAATGCCAGGGCCCAATGGAGTAATCACATTAACAAGTGATCCGAACAGAGCACTCCGTGCCGAGAACAAAACGGCATCTTTAGCCTTAGAGGCATTATCCGAGGCCCTCGCGGCCGAAGAATTGACTACCTTATGATCCACGATGGACAAGGACGATGTAATCCTCGCCAAAAGATCGAGATTTACCTCCTTCAAGCCAGCAGATGAAATCACAAAATTCCAAGTGCACCCAACGGACCCTAATAAGACAGCGTCTATCGGAGCACAGCTGGATCGGGCGGTGGACGGTGCATTACGCGCCTTCCTTCGGGAAAATTGGGATATATTCGCCTGGCACCCTTCAAATATGCCGGGCATCCCGCGTAGGCTGGCCAAACACAGCCTCAATATTATCAAAGGGTTCAAACCAGTCAAGAAGCACTGCGGCGATTTCCCGAACCCAAAAGGCAAGCAATGGGAGAAGAGCTAGCCAAGCTATTGGAAGCCGGATTCATCAGAGAAATTATACATCCGGACTGGCTAGCCAACTTAGTCATGGTGCCGAAGAAGGATAAATCCTGGCGCCTCTGTGTCGACTTTACAGACCTAAACAAGGCCTGCCCTAAGGATCCCTTCCCTTTGCCCCGCATTGATCAAATTATCGATGCAACGGCCGGACACGACTCATTGTGCTTCCTTGATGCTTAGTCCGGATACCATCAGATAAAGATGAAGGAATCCGATCATGCCGCAACGGCACTTATCACCCTGTACGGTCCCTTATGTTTCAACACTATGCCCTTTGGTCTAGAAAACGCTAGCGCCACATATCAATGCATGATTCAAACATGCTTAGAAAAACAAATTGGCAAGACAGTAGAGGCATATGTGTACGACGTAGTCATTAAGACCAAACACGTCGAGACATTGGTGGATGATCTCCGCCTTACATTTGATAACCTTCGAGCATATGACATAAGGCTCAATCCAGAAAAATGTGTCTTCGGCGTTCCAGCCGGAAAGCTATTAGGGTTCATTGTATCCCACAGAGGAATCGAAGCTAACCCAGCTAAAATCCAGGCATTGTCAGAGCTCAAAACGCCAACCGATCTCAAACAAGTGCAAAAACTAGCAGGCTGCATAGCGGCCTTGAGCCGCTTCATCTCCAGGTTAGGAGAAAAAGCATTGCCACTTTATAGATTGCTGCGATGCACTGGCAACTTCGAATGGACAGACACGGCCACAGTTGGATTGGAAGAAATAACAACTCTACTAGCAAGCAACCCAATCCTAGCCGCCCCGGGCGTTGGCGAACCAATGTTGCTGTATATATCAGCCACTCACCAGTTAGTGAGTGTCGTGCTCGTCGTTGAACGAGCCAAAGAAGGACATAAATTCCCCATTCAAAAACCCGTATACTACGTATCCGAGGTCCTAACACCATGCAAATCATGGTACCCCCACTATCAAAAAATTGCCTATGCGGTCTTCATGTCATCTCGGAAACTTCTACACTACTTTCAAGAGTGTCCAATCAGAGTGGCATCTGAAGTACCACTTAACGATATCATTAACAATAAAGACGCCACGAAACGCATAGCTAAATGGGCCATCGAGCTCTTACAGTTCTAAATATCTTATAAGCCACGCCAGACTATCAAATCCCAGGTATTGGCTGACTTTGTCCCAGAATGGACTGAAGCCGAACTCCCTAAAGTGTATGGCTCATATTCCCACTGGACAATGTACTTCGACGGTTCCAAAATGCTAGCTAGATTGGGGGCCGGTGTAATATTGATATCTCCAACCGGGGATACAGTCCGGTACGTACTACAAATTATGTACACGGACTCGAACAATGCGGCTGAGTATGAGGCCCTATTGCATGGTCTCCGCCTAGCTGTATCCATGGGCATACAATGCCTCGAGGTACGTGGAGACTCAAACCTCGCTATCTTCCAAATAAACGGAGATTTTGATGCGAAGGATTCAAAAATGGAAGCCTATCGCAATGCCATATTGAAAATATCGGCTCAATTTGAGGGGTTGGAATTCCATCATGTAGCCCGGGATAATAACCAGGCCGCGGATGTACTCGCTCGCATGGGCGATAAACGCGACCCAGTCCCGCCTAAAACCTTCGTGGAAAGGTTGTTTAAGCCATCAGTAACTTGGCAGGACGCGAGCGACGACACTGGTTCGGGTCCGAACACACCCCCGGCCGAACACAACCCAGCCGTCATCGGACACTCAGACATGGAGATAACTTCTTTGGCTCACGAGATCATGGCTGTCATAGCCCCCTGGACAGAGCCCTTTTTAGCCTACCTTAATAGGCAGGAGCTCCCCAATGACCAAAATGAGGCCCGCCGCATAGTCCGGCGTTCTAAAGCCTACAAAGTTCACGAAGGTGACCTATATAAGAAAAGCACTACTGGTGTTCTCCAAAGGTGCATCTCTGAAGAGAAGGGAAAGAAAATTCTCACTGAAATACATGCTGGAATGGGCAGCCACCATGCCGCAGCCCGGGCGCTCGTAGGCAAAGCTTTTCGAGCTGGCTTTTTCTCGCCCACTGCACGAACAGATGCCCAGACCCTAGTCCAACATTGTGTTGGCTGCCAGCTCTTTGCAAATCAAAGTCACATGCCTCCCACCGCTTTGAGAACAATTCCCCATTACTTGGCATTTTGTGGTCTGGGGGCTCGATATGGTCGGACCTCTTAAAAGGGGAAGCCATAAAAAGAAATACTTGCTGGTGATGGTAAATAAATTCACTAAATGGATAGAAGCCAAGCCAGTAAAAACAGCTGAGGCAGGGCTGGTGATAGATTTTATATCTAGTGTAGTACACCGTTATGGTGTCCTGCACAGTATTATCATAGATAATGGCACCAACTTTACAGCTGGTGAGGTAAAAAATTGGTGCGCGAAGTTAGGTATTAAACTTGATTATGCTTCCATGTACCATCCTCAAACAAACGGTCAAGTCAAAAGAGCCAACGGTCTGATAATGGGCGGCATTAAACCCCGACTAGTGTGCTCCCTACGGGAGTCTGATAAACACTGGGTCGAAGAGGTTGACTCCGTACTCTAGGGGCTGCAGACCACACCTAATCGGACGACCGGATACACACCTTTCTTCATGGCGTGCGGCAGAGGCTGTTCTGCCCTGTGACATTATTCATGACTCGCCTCAAGTGCGCATGTACGAGGAGAGAGAAGCCGAGCTAGATCGGCAGGATGACCTAGATGGACTTGAAGAGGAGCGCGATACAGCGCAGGCCCATTCCGCATTTTATCAACAACATGCCAGGCGATACCAGAGCAGAGAAGTGCGGGCCAAGACATACAACGTCGACGAACTCGTTTTACGCCTCCCGGAGAAGAAGAAGGACAAGGTCAAACCCAAATGGGAGGGGGCCTTCATTATCGACGAAGTACTCACCGGTGGAGCCTACCGCCTTCGGAATGCGCAAGACAACCGCCTTGATCCGAACCCGTAGAACACTGCTAGGCTCCGATGATTTTATGGATAGTTCGGTAGCAATTTCTTTTCTCCTCCTTTTAAGTTAGGTCTTGTCTCTTATCTTTTATTATTCTCCCTCCCCTTTCTTTTTTTTACTTTTTTCTCTCATTGGCAAGTATTCGGCTCACCTGAACTGCCACAAGATAAGTACATCTTTGAATGTATATACCTCAAATATACTTGGGGGCTTCTTTGACGAAGCCCATTACCAAAAAATCTTCTTGCTTAAAATGTCTTCTGTTTTTATAGTCCTTCCTTGACATTATATGCACCAATATGACTTAAGTTCTCACCAAGTTGGGTTGCCTGGCTCCTATGCTTACCCCTACGTTCCCGATTGTTTGGCTAGGGCGTAAAGGGAGCACCTCTGGGATTGTTACAGCCGGGAAATCCGGACATGTACCTCAGACTGGGTGAAGCCGAAAGCTAGCGCTCTTAAGGGAATAATCGGTCGGCGGATACACGACATATCGCTTTTAACGCACATATTTTAAACTATCACGGGATATAGCATCCTACAATCTTTTTTTACAGGATCAAAAGCCTAGGCCTGCATATGTACGCATGCTGGCCCAGGGAAAGGAACCCTTAATGGAACTATTCTCTCTGGAAGATGTTTCTTACGTTAAACAGTAATATAACATAACTCCCCGAAAATAGTTTGTCTGTTCAAGCAATTATGACCAGATTGCCTCGTTTCCGAACATACCACGTGTTTACCACAGGTATAGTATTCATAAACTCTTCAGCCTTTGGGTTTATGGAGGTTAAAGCGAAAGGTCGGCCATGACAACCTTTTTATAATTTCGGCCGGAGATAAGTTTGATGTTACAAGTACATTGATACATAGAATCAAACAACTACTCTTTCTCTATTCCCTCTATAAGACTGTCTAGTCTACAGTCTTGTTGGGAAAACTTGGCAGCTGTCTCCACTTGGTCATATACCAAGCTCACGGGGATTTCTTGTCCATCCGATCCTCGAGGTCTCACACGGGCCATATGATTCGGATCAAGACGGGTGTAACGTGTCTTCACCACGGCCCAGGCTTCTTGAGCACCCATGCGACATGCTGACGCTTTCCATAGTTCGAAGTGGCGTCGAGCCCCTTTTAACAAGTCCGCCAAGTCCTCCATAGTTTTTGAAGGGGAATCGCCCAGACATAAAGCCTTGGCCATATTCTTCATGGCCTTCTGAGCTCGCTCGTGTACTCTGTAAAGCTCTTGCAGCGCATCACCCTCAAAACCGGACACTTCCCTTTCGGGCTGCCCAGTTAACAAACCTGCAGGAATAGTTTTATGAAAAACTTTCAAGATAAGGGACTATAAGGAGAGCTAGGTATAAGGGACATACTGAATATGCCGCCTTTTAGCCTCCGGTTCTGTTCCATGGCATTTGAGAGTTGGGCTCTTACGTCCTTTAGCTCATGTTTCATCCTAACATTTTTATCATGCGCTTGGTTTCTTTTATCTATGGCTTGTGTCAATACGCGCTTACCAGCAGCTGTTTTCCCTTCGGCATATTTTTTGTCCGCCAAAGCATCCCTTAGCTCCCTCTCCATTTGGTCGGTCGGCCCAGTTGTTGTATTACAATTAGTATGTACTTAACGACTAGGTGATTAGCACAATACCATATTGTCCGGACACCATTGTTCTTACCACCAGCATCCTTTCCGGAGTCTTCGAATTTTCCAATTCAGTGGTGACAATCGTTAGCCGGGTCCATCACTCTTCCAGCTCCTTGGATAAGACGTTATTCTTTTCTTGGAGCACCTGCAAAAACACAACGATGCTCAAATCAGTTGTACCAACTGCTTCAAGTCTCAAGGGCTACTGGCATGAGAACATCAAAATGTACACTTACCTGCATATCTTTTGAAAGCCGGTGAGTGGCTCCAGCGAGTCCGTATTGAGCGGCTTGGATATAAGCATTTGCAGAGCTGAGGGCATTAAACGCCTCCTCAGAAAAGGCTGGGTCACACATGGCTGCTTTCCGCCGCCTGTGAACCATCGCAACCTACACTTCGGAATTAATAACCGACATTTCATCCTAATCCTCTTGAAGGGGACAATCCAGCGCTAAATCCGCATTAACCCTTGACGGGCCGAATGCTGGATTGGCTGGAGATTGATCTGCAGAATTTTCGGAACCAGTCCGGTGTGTGTTCCTTCTAAAAGGAAAAACAAGGCGGAAAGTTGTAATAACGACTTCACCACCCAGCGTGTGTCAAAACAAACATACATATTTGAAGGTTCGGTGGTGTTCACGGTCCTCTTTCGCTTCAAGGCCTCACCCGATGCAGGCGTCACCCTCTGGGATGATAGTCTTCGCACAATTCGGCGTGAGGAGCGCCGCCCCTTTTGAGCATGGAAAAGTGCGGTGGGTAAGGCGCACTGGGAATCTTCTCTTTGAGGAGGTATGTCCTGGGTACTTACGTGTCGGTGTACTAAGATAGGGGTACCTTAGTACCCCAACTTGTGCACGAGCAGTAGCAGCTCCCCGTGGCAGGGCTTACCACGTGCTCGCCAAGAACCTTTCTGGTCCCTATGAAGCCATTCAAGAACAAAGTATACAAGTCAGAAGATCAAGGCCCCGGCAAGAGGAGCTTGCCGGTAAGGCCGCACCAGGCTCGAGGTTATCACTTTGCACAAAACCCTGGCAAGAGGAGCTTACCAGGAAGGACAAAGAATACACATCTCAAGAGATGCCTCGGCGCATCATGCGCCCCGGCAGGACCCGGAGAGCGACAAGCTTCCAGGCCCGGCAAGATCACGACCCCGGCAAGGTGCTTGCCGGGGAAACCTACGCTGTGTGCCCGCGCTCCAGCTCATCTGCCCACGCGTCGCCCTGGGGCCCTTCCAGGGACGCGTGGCAGACGGATGTGCAGCCTGGGGCACACGGTGGCAAGCCACGGTGACGAGGCTACCGCCGTGGCGAACGGAGAAGCATGGACGGACGCTTTTGAGGGCGACGGCGACGGGCATTTAATGCCCTTGTCCCCCACTGTCAAAGTTAGGTGAAGACCACTGTTCATATACTGTTCATGCACTGTTACAACAACCACCAAATTTACACTTTTACCCTCCTCTACGTTGACACCTGTCGGTGACCCCTTTGAGCTATAAAAGGAGGCCCATGCACAACGTAGAGGAGGTTCGAAACCTAGACAACTCTCTCGCTCGGTGTAGCTAGTACTGTAGATCTTCAAGCTCCCGAGCCCAAAAACTCAATACAACCTAAGCAGGAGTAGGGTTTTACGCGTCCGCGCGGCCCGAACCTGGGTAAAACTGCCCGCGTGCGCTCCTCGATCTGCTCTCCGTGCTCTCTCCGCTCCCTTACCGCAACGTAGAAGGGGCTCCGGTCCCATAGGTGTTCGTGGGAGGACAGTTTCCCCCGACATCTTTGGCGCGCCAAGTAGGGGGCGTCGAGGTTGTGCGAACCTGATCCGGCGCTCACGCGGGCGCATTCTTTAGCAACCTCTCCAGCTTCATCAACTTCATCAGCTTCAACGACATGCCTCCGAAGAAGAAGGCTTCGGAGGTCGGAGGCCCGTCTGCGTCGATCCCACCGCCACCAGAACCAACGGTTGGTGGAGGAGACGCCGGTGGAAGGGTGGTCGCCGGCGAGGAAACTCACGGTGCCACCAAGTCCAAGGACAAGACGGACGACCGGGCGAACTCCAAAGCCTCGGCGTCCGTGCACGCACCACGTCCCTCTCAAGAGGTACAAGACCAGCAGCGGCGTAGTACGGGAGGTACCATATGCTTGCTGGGGCGTGGGCAAGCCGGAGGATCGCGGGATGCTCAAGGCCAGCGTGCTGGTACGAGCAAGGCGCGGTCGCCAGGGCGAGAAACTGCTCCTTCTAACCCTGTTAGAAGTCCGAGCATATCTCGCTCCTCGCACCGCTCGCCGCCGCTCCCCTCCTCTCCAGCAGAAGCTCTAGCAAGAGCACAGCTGCTCCTCGACTTCCCTCCAGCGGCAGACAAGGCCGAAGACTGGAGGGCAACGATCCAGAGTCTCATCGCCTTCGCCAACAACGACGCGCCTCAGCAGCCGGCAATTCGCGGCCGCGGCAAGTCGACCAGACGAAGGCCGATGGAGACAAGACCGTCGGGGGTGCAACTACCGTGCACTCCCCGCTGCGGAAGCAGAAATCGCCGCCCCGCCGGATCAACGTCGACGACGACTCTACGGCGTCGTCGGATCCGCGGGCTCGCCGCGATCAGCGCCAAGTCCTAGACAACAGGCGGCAAGAGGACGCTCGGACTCGCATCGAGCGTCGACGAGAAGCCCGAAGACAGTCAGATCAGCGCGCTGGGACCGCTGTCGACGCGCACGCGCCCGGTGAACCAGGCGACTTGCCGTACGCGGCAGGTTGCCCTGCGTTCACCCGTGAGCTGCGGCAAGTCCAGTGGCCCAGCATGAAGAATTTCAAGCCCGACGTACCCGAGAAGTACGACGGCAAGACACACCCCTCGGAGTTCCTTAGCATCTACACCAACGCGGTGCAGGCTGCCGGGGGACGCGACAAGAAGATACTAGCCAACTACTTACCGCTAGTGCTTAAGCCAAACGTTCGGTCTTGTCTCATGCACTTGCCGGAGAACTCCATCTCTTCATGGGCGGATTTGTGCCATCAGTTTGTTGGCGCCTTCACGGGCGGCCACAAACCCCACGGCCAGGAGAGCGATCTCCACATCCTCGCCCAGAAGGAGGGAGAGTCCCTGCGCAAATACATCCAAAGATTCAGCCGCGTCCAGCACAACATTCCCGACGTCCACCCTGCCGCGGTAATCAGCGCGTTCCACCAGAACGTGCGTAACCGCCGGATGAGGGAGGAGATGGCCATGACCAAGATCCGGGATGTCAGCGAGCTCTACGCTCTGGCTGACAAGTGCGTGCGCGCTGAAGAGGGGAGGAGACTCCCCGGAGAGGATACTGGTGCAGGAGGAAGCGACAGCGAGGATGCCTCCCCGGCAAGGAAAAACCGGCGGCGGAATAACAGAAAGAAGAAGAGCAAGGAGGTGCTGGTTGTCGAGCAGTCCGGCAAGGAGGCTCTCGCCAAGAAGGAACAGGCTGGCGGTTCCGGCAAGGAGCCCGCCCCTGTAGCGGCAGCTGACAAGCAGGACGGCTCCGACAAGCAGTACTGCAAGATCCACCGCACCAAGGGCCACGATCTCCAGAACTGCAAAAGAGTCGAGTACCTCGTAGAGCAGCAGAAGGCTGAATACGAGCGTCGCGACAAGGAGAAGGCCCAAGGAGGCGGAGGAGAACCCATCAAGAAGCGGCCATTCAATGGCCGGGGAGGACGCCGCGGCAAGGCCAAGCAGCGGCAAGGTGACAGACCTCCCCGGGGCCGCGACAAGGATGAGGATGAAGACGACAATGATGACATGGAAGAAGGAGACAACAGCGAGCAGGAGTTCCAGAAGGCCACAGAGGTTCTGTGTGTCGACGGAGGTGCCTCTCTGCACACTTCCCACCGCCAGCTCAAGCAGTGGGTGCGGGAAGTGAATGCAGCTGAGCCGCCCGTCGAGTCACGCAGGCTGCTGAAGTGGTCCGGCACGCCCATCATCTTTTTCCTTGAGGACCACCCTGACCGCACAACTGCGGTCAGGTGCTTGCCGATGTTGGTCTCACCAACTATCCGCAACCTCAAGGTCACCAAGATGTGGGTTGACGGCGGGGCCGGCCTGAACTTTATCTCCTCGGCTGTGATCAAGAAGCTACAGATCCCCGACGGCGAGCTCGAGGAAACCGGAACGTTCCAAGGAATCAACCCGGGAAGGAGCAAGCCGAAGGGGAAGATTACGCTGCTAGTGACCTTTGGCGGGGAACTCAACTTCAGGACGGAGAGGATCACGTTCGACGTCGCCGATATCCCATTGCCGTACAATGGGATACTTGGCCGTCCTGCCCTCGCCAAGTTCATGGCAGCTTCCCACTATGCATACGATGTACTCAAGATGCCGGGGCCGATAAGCGTCATCTCTGTCCCTGGCGACAAGAAGGACGCGCTTATCTGCGCCGACAAGATCTACCGGGATGCAGCAGCCGCAGCAGAAAGCAGCACACTTGCCGCTGAAGCTCCCGGTGGGAAGAACAAGACCAAGTCCGGCAAAAGCTCTGGAGCCCACTCCGGCAAACGCACCTCCTCGGAGTGCTGCGCTGCCGTCGAGGACGCGCCATCGAGCTCCACCGGCAAGTGCAAGAAAGGGATGGCAGCTCCACCGGCAACCAAGAAGGTGTCCGCCAAGGAGGACGGCACTGGTGGTACCTTCACCATCAGTGCTACACTCGACCACAAATAGGAAAGCGCGCTCGTTGCCTTCCTGCGGGTGAATGTCGACGTGTTTGCATGGCAACCGTCTGACATCCCCGGCGTTCCCAGGAAGGTAATGGAGCACAAGCTTGCTGTTTGTCCTCATGCGCGGCCCGTCAAGCAGAAGGTCAGGAAGCAAGCCGTGGAGCGCCAAGAATTCATTGCCGAAGAGATAAAGAAGTTGGAAGCAGCAGGCCTGGTTAGAGGCGTAATACATCCCACGTGGTTGGCCAATCCAGTTGTCGTGCGAAAGGCTAATGGAAAGTGGAGACTTTGTATAGACTTCACCGACGTGAACAAAGCTTGTCCCAAGGATCCCTTTCCCTTGCCGCGCATCGACCAAATTGTTGATTCCACAGCTGGATGTGAGTTGCTCTCATTCCTTGATGCATACTCAGGTTACCACCAGATATTCATGGCCAAGGAAGATGAAGAGAAGACTGCATTCATTACTCCATGCGGCACATATTGCTTCATACGCATGCCCTTTGGATTGAAGAATGCAGGCTCAACATTTGCAAGGGTGGTGCACACTGCTTTTGAGCCACAGATCCACAGAAATATAGAAGCCTACATGGATGATATAGTGGTCAAGAGCAAGAGCAAAGATACCCTGATACAGGACTTAGAGGAAACCTTTGAGAATCTGCGCAAGATCCAACTCAAGCTGAACCCCGAGAAGTGTGTCTTCGGAGTTCCCTCCGGCAAGCTTCTCGGGTTCTTTGTGTCCCAGAGGGGGATTGAAGCCAATCCCGACAAGATAAAAGCCATCGAGCAGATTGAAGCCCCGAAGCGCGTCAAGGACGTAAGAAGACTTGCTGGTTGTGTGGCTGCCCTCAGCAGGTTCATTTCAAAATTTGCAGAACGCGCCCTGCCTTTCTTCAAAATTTTGAAAAAGGCAGGTCCTATGAAATGGACTCCGGAAGCGGAGGCAGCGCTGCAAGACTTGAAAGGATACCTGTCCTCCACTCCGATACTTGTCGCACCTAGGCCACAAGAGAAGTTGCTGCTGTACCTAGCGGCAACCAATCAAGTGGTTAGTGCTGCGTTAGTAGCGGAGAGGGAGGTGAATGAGGAGCCCACATCCCTGGCAAGCGAATCCAGCGACAAGCAGGGGGCTTCCCCGACAAGCTCTGGCCCCGACAAGGACAAGTCTGCGCAGGAACAAGGAGAATTGCGAAGGAAGATGGTGCAGCGCCCAGTGTATTTCGTAAGTTCCCTTCTGCAGGGGGCCAAATCAAGATACTCTGGGGTGCAGAAGTTGCTTTTCGGCCTCCTCATGGCCTCAAGAAAGCTGCGCCATTACTTCCAAGCACACGAGATAACGATGGTCACTCGCTTTCCGTTGAAGAGGATATTACCAAATCCAGAAGCAACAGGCAGGATCGTCGAGTGGGCACTGGAGCTGTCAAGCTTTGGTCTCGAGTTTGAGAGTACTTCAACCATACAGAGCAGAGCTTTGGCAGAAATCATAGCGGAATGGACACCAACGCTAGATGAAGAAATCCCAGAGACAAGCGTCCCCGTCCAAGAAGCGAGCAGCGAATGGACAATGTACTTTGATGGTGCTTTCTCGCTGCAAGGCGCCGGTGCCGGCGTAGTACTCATAGCGCCCACCGGAGAGCACCTCAAGTATGTTGTCCAGATGCACTTTCCCAAGGAACAAGCGACAAACAATACTGCTGAGTATGAAGGTTTGCTTGCCGGCCTCAGAATTGGGCCGAGCTTGGGATCAAGAAGCTGATTGTACGGGGAGATTCACAGTTGGTGGTCCGACAAGTGAACAAGAGTTATCAGAGCCCTTTGATGGAAGCTTATGTTGATGAAGTGAGGAAGCTTGAAGAGCACTTTGAAGGTCTGCAAATGGAGCACGTCCCAAGAGCTCAGAATGATATTGCAGATGGCCTCTCAAAGTGTGCTGCAATGAATTTACCTGTGGAACCAGGGACCTTCGTGCTCAAGTTTACTCAGCCATCCGTTACACCATTAGTTGGGCAAAACAAGAAGAGGAAGTTGGTCTCCGGCGACTACTTGCCGGTGGATCTTCCAGAAGCCGCCACCAAGGTCCCCAAGATCGACAACCAAGATGCTGAGGAACAGTTTGCTCCTGCAGATCCAAGGGTCTGTACAGTTGAAGCAGGCGTTCCCGACAAGCCTTGCCCCGGCAGGCTTGCCGGGGGACCATCAGCTCCGGCAGAGCCGCAGGTTCTTGCCGTAGAAGCTGAGGTTCCCGCAGCAGCCCTCATGCCTTTAGTCCTTGTTGTTGAGCCTCAGGCTCCAGCATGGGCACAGCAAATCGTCCGTTTCCTGCAAACTGGAGAACTTCCCGACGAGCCAGAAGAGATAGAGAAAATAACCAGGCAGTCGAGTATGTACCAGTTCGTTGGCAACGAACTGTACAGAAGGAGACTCAATGGTGTCAGGTTGAAGTGCATCTCCAGGGAAGATGGACAGAAGCTGTTGGCAGAGATACATGAAGGCATATGTGGCCACCACATTGGCGGAAGGGCACTTGCCGGGAAGGCGTTCCGGCAAGGGTTCTTCTAGCCAGAAGCCCTCCAAGATGCAACTGTTGGGGAACATAGTATTTTAAAATTTTCCTACGATCACGCAAGATCTATCTACCAGATGCATACAACGAGAGGGGAGAGTATGTCTACGTACCCTCGTAGACCGGGAGCGGAAGCGTCAAGTGACGCGGTTGATGTTGTCGAACTTCTTCGCGATCCAACCGATCAAGCACCGAACGTACGGCACCTCCGCGTTCAGCACACGTTCAGCTTGATGACGTCCCACGAGCTCTTGATCCAGTTGAGCTTCACGGGAGAGTTTCGTCAGCACGACGGCGTGGTGACGGATATGATGTGTTCACCGGCGCAGGGCTTCGCCTAAGCTCCGCGACGGTACGACCGAGGTGTGATTCTGTGGAGGGGGGCACCGCACACGGCTAAAACAATTCAACTTGTGTGTCTTTGGGTGCCCCCCTGCCCCCGTATATAAAGGAGCAAGGGAGGAGGGGCCGGCCAACCTCTATGGTGCAGCTAGGGAGGGGACTCCTACTAGGAATAGGATTGCAATCCTATTCCTAGTAGGATTCACCGAAAGGAAGAAGGGGGAAAGGATTAGGAGAGGTGGCGCCCCCCCCCCCCCCAATCCTAGTCCAACTAGGATTCCTAGGTGGGGGCGCCGGCCAGCCCTATGGGCTGCCTCTCTCTCACCCTTTAGGCCCACTATGGACCATCCCCTCTCGTAGGGGGTTCCGGTAACCCCCTCCGGCATTCCCGATAAATCCGAAACTTTTCCGGTATACTTCCGGTGTCCGAATATAGCCGTCCAATATATCAATCTTTATGTCTCGGACATTCCGAGACTCCTCGTCATGTCCGTGATCTCATCCGGGACTCCGAACTACCTTCGGTACACCAATACTCAAAAACTCATAATACCGATCATCATCAAACGTTAAGCGTGCGGACCCTACGGGTTCGAGAACTATGTAGACATGACCGAGACTCATCTCTGGTCAATAACCAATAGCGGAACCTGGATGTTCATATTGGCTCCTACATATTCTACGAAGATCTTTTATCGGTCAGAACCGCATAACAACATACGTTGTTCCTTTTGTCAAACGGTATGTTACTTGCCCGAGATTCGATCGTCGGTATCTTTATACCTAGTTCAATCTCGTTTACCGGCAAGTCTCTTTACTCGTTCCATAACACATCATCTCGTGACTAACTCATTAGTCTTTTGCTTGCAAGGCTTATTGTGATGTGTGTTACCGAGAGGGCCCAGAGATACCTCTCCGACACTCGGAGTGACAAATCCTAATCTTGATCTATGCCAACACCACGAATACTTTCGGAGACACCTGTAGAGCATCTTTATGATCACCCAGTTACGTTGTGACGTTTGATAGCACACAAGGTGTTCCTACGGTATTCGGGAGTTGCATAATCTCATAGTCATAGGAACATGTATAAGTCATGAAGAAAGCAATAGCAGTTAAACTAAACGATCATAGTGCTATGCTAACGGATGGGTCTTGTCCATCACATCATTCTCCTAATGATGTGATCCGGTTGATCAAATGACAACTCATGTCTATGGCTAGGAAACATAACCATCTTTGATCAATGAGCTAGTCTAGTAGAGGCATACTAGGGACATACTGTTTTGTCTATGTATCCACACATGTACTAAGTTTCCGGTTAATACAATTCTGGCATGAATAAAAGACATTTATCATGATATAAGTAAATACAAATAACATCTTTATTATTGCCTCTAGGGCATATTTCCTTCAGTCTCCCACTTGAACTAGAGTCAATAATCTAGATTACAAAGTGATGATCCTCACACCCATGGAGTCTTGGTGCTGATCATGTTTTGCCCGTGGAAGAGGCTTAGTCAACGGGTCTGCAACATTCAGATCCGTATGTATTTTGCAAATCTCTATGTCTCCCTCCTTGACTAGATCGCGGATGGAATTGAAGCGTCTTTTGATGTGCTTTGTTCTCTTGTGAAACCTGGATTCCTTCGCCAAGGCTATGGCTCCAGTGTTATCACAAAAGATTTTCATTGGACCCGATGCACTAGGTACTACACCTAGATCGGATATGAACTCCTTCATCCAGACTCCTTCATTTGCTGCTTCCGAAGCAGCTATGTATTCCGCTTCACACGTAGATCCCGCCACGACGCTCTGCTTGGAACTGCACCAGCTGACAGCTCCACCGTTCAATAAAAATACATATCCGGTTTGTGACTTAGAGTCATCCGGATCAGTGTCAAAGCTAGAATCGACGTAACCGTTTACGACGAGCTCTTTGTCACCTCCATATACGAGAAACATATCCTTTGTTCTTTTCAGATACTTTAGGATGTTTTTGACCGCTGTCCAGTGATCCACTCCTGGATTACTTTGGTACCTCCCTGCTAGACTTATAGCAAGGCACACCTCAGGTCTGGTACACAGCATTGCATACATGATAGATCCTATGGCTGAGGCATAGGGAATGACTTTCATTTTCTCTCTATCTTCTGCAGTGGTCGGGCATTGAGTCTTACTCAACTTCATACCTTGTAAAACAGGCAAGAATCCTTTCTTTGACTGATCCATTTTGAACCTTTTCAAAATATTATCAAGGTATGTGCTTTGTGAAAGTCCAATTAAGCGTCTTGATCTATCTCTATAGATCTTGATGCCTAATATGTAAGCAGCTTCTCCGATGTCTTTCATAGAAAAACTTTTATTCAAGTATCCTTTTATGCTATTCAGAAATTCTATATCATTTCCAATTAACAATATGTCATCTACATATAATATTAGAAATGCTACAGAGCTCCCACTCACTTTCTTGTAAATACAGGCTTCTCCAAAAGTCTGTATAAAACCATATGCTTTGATCACCTCATCAAAGCGTATATTCCAACTCCGAGATGCTTGCACCAGTCCATAGATGGATCGCTGGAGTTTGCATACTTTGTTAGCACCTTTTGGATCGACAAAACCTTCTGGTTGCATCATATACAACTCTTCTTTGAGATATCCATTTAGGAATGCAGTTTTGACATTCATTTGCCAGATTTCATAATCATAAAATGCGGCAATTGCTAACATGATTCGGACAGACTTAAGCATCGCTACAGGTGAGAAAGTCTCATCGTAGTCAACTCCTTGAACTTGTCGAAAACCTTTCGCAACAAGTCGAGCTTTGTAAACAGTAATATTACCGTCTGCGTCGGTCTTCCTCTTGAAGATCCATTTATTTTCGATGGCCTGCCGATCATCGGGCAAGTCAACCAAAGTCCATACTTTGTTCTCATACATGGATCCCATCTCAGATTTCATGGCTTCAAGCCATTTTGCGGAATCTGGGCTCATCATCGCTTCCTCATAGTTCGTAGGTTCATCATGGTCTAGTAACATGATTTCCAGAACTGGGTTGCCGTACCACTCTGGTGCGGAACGTACTCTGGTTGATCTACGACGTTCAGTAGAAACTTGATCCGAAGTTTCATGATCATTATCATCAACTTCCTCACTAATTGGTGTAGGAATCACTGGAACAATTTTCTGTGATGTACTACTTTCCAATATGGGAGAAGGTACAATTACCTCATCAAGTTCTACTTTCCTCCCACTCACTTCTTTCGAGAGAAACTCTTTTTCTAGAAAGGATCTGTTCTTAGCAACGAATATTTTGCCTTTGGATCTGTGATAGAAGGTGTACCCAACAGTTTCTTTTGGGTATCCTATGAAGACACATTTTTCCGACTTGGGATCGAGCTTATCAGGTTGAAGTGTTTTCACATAAGCATCGCAGCCCCAAATTTTAAGAAACGACAACTTTGGTTTCTTGCCAAACCACAGTTCATAAGGCGTCGTATCAACGGATTTAGATGGTGCCCTATTTAACGCGAATGCAGCTGTCTCTAAACCCCAAAACGATAGTGGTAAATCGGTAAGAGACATCATAGATCGCACCATATCTAATAAAGTACGGTTACGACATTCGGACACACCATTACGTTGTGGTGTTCCAGGTGGCGTGAGTTGTGAAACTATTCCACATTGTTTCAAATGAAGACCAAACTCGTAACTCAAATATTCTCCTCCACGATCAGATCGTAGGAACTTTATTTTCTTGTTACGATGATTCTCTACTTCACTCTGAAATTCTTTGAACTTTTCAAATGTTTCAGACTTGTGTTTCATTAAGTAGATATACCCATATCTGCTCAAATCATCAGTGAAGGTCAGAAAATAACGATACCCGCCGCGAGCATCAACGCTCATTGGTCCACATACATCAGTATGTATGATTTCCAACAAATCTGTTGCTCGCTCCATAGTTCCGGAGAACGGAGTTTTAGTCATCTTGCCCATGAGGCATGGTTCGCAAGCACCAAGTGATTCATAATCAAGTGATTCCAAAAGTCCATCTTTATGGAGTTTCTTCATGCGTTTTACACCAATATGACCCAAACGGCAGTGCCACAAATAAGTTGCACTATCATTATTAACCTTCATCTTTTGGTTTCAATATTATGAATATGTGTATCACTACAATCAAGATCCAGTAAGAATAGACCACTCTTTAAGGGTGCATGACCATAAAAGATATTATTCATCAAAATGGAACAACCATTATTCTCTGATTTAAATGAATAACCGTCTCGCAATAAACAAGATCCAGATATAATGTTCATGCTCAACGCTGGCACCAAATAACAATTATTTAGGTCTAAAACTAATCCCGAAGGTAGATGTAGAGGTAGCGTGCCGACGGCGATCACATCGACTTTGGAACCGTTTCCCACGCGCATCGTCACCTCGTCCTTAGCTAATCTTCGTTTAATCCGTAGTCCCTGTTTCGAGTTACAAATATTAGCAACCGAACCGGTATCAAATACCCAGGTACTACTACGAGCATTAGTAAGGTACACATCAATAACATGTATATCACATATACCTTTGTTCATCTTGCCATCCTTCTTATCCGCCAAATACTTGGGGCAGTTCCGCTTCCAGTGTCCAGTCCCCTCGCAGTAGAAGCACTTAGTTTCAGGCTTGGTTCCATAATTGAGGCTTTCTGCGAGAACAGCAACAATCTTGCTATTCTCCATGAAAATCCCTTCCTTGCCCTTTTTCTTGAAACTAGTGGTATTGTTAACCATCAACTTTTGATGCTCCTTTTTGATTTCTACCTCCGCAGCTGTGAGCATAGCGAAGAGCTCGGGAATTGTCTTTTGTATCCCTTGCATATTATAGTTCATCACGAAGCCATTATAGCTTGGTGGTAGCAATTGAAGAATTCTATCAATAACACTATTCTCATCAACTTGGCAACCAAGTTGAGTCATATGATTGTAGTGCCCATACATTGTGAGCAAGTGTTCACTGATAGAACTATTCTCCTCCATCTTGCAGCTGTAGAACTTATTGGAAATCTTATATTTCTCAATCCGGGCATTTGCTTGAAATATTAACTTCAACTCCTGGAACATCTCATATGCTCCATGACGTTCAAAACGTCGTTGAAGTCCCGGTTCTAAGCCGTAAAGCATGGCACACTGAACTATCGTGTAGTCATCAGACCGCGACTGCCAGACGTTCAAAGCGTCTGCATCAGCGGAAGGGGGCTTGTCACCTAGCGGTGCTTCAAGGACATAATTCTTCTGTGCAGCAATGAGGATAATCCTCAGGTTACAGACCAAGTCCGTGTAATTGCTACCATCATCTTTCAACTTAGCTTTCTCTAGGAATGCATTAAAATTCAAAGGAACGGTAGCACGGGCCATTGATCTACAACGACATAGATATGCAAAACTATCAGGACTAAGTTCATGATAAATTAAAGTTCAATTTAATCATATTAATTTAAAGAACTCCCACTTAGATAGACATCCCTCTGGTCATCTAAATGATCACGTGATCCAAATCAACTAAACCATGTCCGATCATCACGTGAGATGGAGTAGTTTTCAATGGTGAACATCTTATGTTGATCATATCTACTATATGATTCACACTCGACCTTTCGGTCTCCAGTGTTCCGAGGCCATATCTGTATATGCTAGGCTCGTCAAGTTTAACCCGAGTATTCTGCGTGTGCAAAACTGGCTTACACCCGTTGTATTTGAACGTAGAGCTTATCACACCCGATCATCACGTGGTGTCTCGGCACGACGAACTTTCGCAACGGTGCATACTCAGGGAGAACACTTATACCTTGAAATTTAGTAAGGGATCATCTTATAATGCTACCGTCGTTCTAAGCAAAATAAGAAGCATAATAAGATAAACATCACATGCAATCAAAATATGTGACATGATATGGCCATCATCATCTTGTGCTTTTTGATCTCCATCTTCAAAGCATCGTCATGATCACCTTCGTCACCGGCTTGACACCTTGATCTTCATCGTAGCATCGTTGTCGTCTCGCCAACTATTGCTCCCACGACTATCGCTACCGCTTAGTGATAAAGTAAAGCAATTACATGGCGATTGCATTTCATACAATAAAGCGACAACCATATGGCTCCTGCCAGTTGCCGATAACTTTACAAAACATGATCATCTCGTACAAAACCGTATAACTCATCATGTCTTGACCATATCACATCACAACATGCCCTGCAAAAACAAGTTAGACGTCCTCTACTTTGTTTGTTGCAAGTTTTACGTGGCTGCTACGGGCTTAGCAAGAACCGTTCTTACCTACGCATACAAAACCACAACGATGTTTCGTCAAGTATGTGCTGTTTTAACCTTCACAAGGACCGGGCGTAGCCACACTTGATTCAGCTAAAGTGAGAGAGACAGACACCCGCCAGTCACCTTTAAGCAACGAGTGCTTGTAACGGTGAAACCAGTCTCGCGTAAGCGTACGCGTAATGTCGGTCCGGGCCGCTTCATCTCACAATACCGCCGAAGCAAAGTATGACGTGCTGGTAAGCAGTATGACTAGTATCGTCCACAATCTCATTGTGTTCTACTCGTGCATATCATCTACGCATAGACCTGGCTCTGATACCACTGTTGGGGAACGTAGTATTTTAAAATTTTCCTACGATCACGCAAGATCTATCTACCAGATGCATAGCAACGAGAGGGGAGAGTATGTCTACGTACCCTCGTAGACCGGGAGCGGAAGCGTCAAGTGACGCGGTTGATGTTGTCGAACTTCTTCGCGATCCAACCGATCAAGCACCGAACGTACGGCACCTCCGCGTTCAGCACACGTTCAGCTTGATGACGTCCCACGAGCTCTTGATCCAGTTGAGCTTCACGGGAGAGTTTCGTCAGCACGACGGCGTGGTGACGCATATGATGTGTTCACCGGCGCAGGGCTTCGCCTAAGCTCCGCGACGGTACGACCGAGGTGTGATTCTGTGGAGGGGGGCACCGCACACGGCTAAAACAATTCAACTTGTGTGTCTTTGGGTGCACCCCTGCCCCGTATATAAAGGAGCAAGGGAGGAGGGGCCGGCCAACCTCTATGGTGCGGCTAGGGAGGGGACTCCTACTAGGAATAGGATTGCAATCCTATTCCTAGTAGGATTCACCGAAAGGAAGAAGGGGGAAATGATTAGGAGAGGTGGCGCCCAATCCTAGTCCAACTAGGATTCCTAGGTGGGGGCGCCGGCCAGCCCTATGGGCTGCCTCTCTCTCACCCTTTAGGCCCACTATGGACCATCCCCTCTCGTAGGGGGTTCCGGTAACCCCCTCCGGCATTCCCGATAAATCCGAAACTTTTCCGGTATACTTCCGGTGTCCGAATATAGCCGTCCAATATATCAATCTTTATGTCTCGGACATTCCGAGACTCCTCGTCATGTCCGTGATCTCATCCGGGACTCCGAACTACCTTCGGTACATCAATACTCAAAAACTCATAATACCGATCGTCATCAAACGTTAAGCGTGCGAACCCTACGGGTTCGAGAACTATGTAGACATGACCGAGACTCATCTCTGGTCAATAACCAATAGCGGAACCTGGATGTTCATATTGGCTCCTACATATTCTACGAAGATCTTTTATCGGTCAGAACCGCATAACAACATACGTTGTTCCTTTTGTCAAACGGTATGTTACTTGCCCGAGATTCGATCGTCGGTATCTTTATACCTAGTTCAATCTCGTTTACCGGCAAGTCTCTTTACTCGTTCCGTAACACATCATCTCGTGACTAACTCATTAGTCTTTTGCTTGCAAGGCTTATTGTGATGTGTGTTACCGAGAGGGCCCAGAGATACCTCTCCTACACTCGGAGTGACAAATCCTAATCTTGATCTATGCCAACACCACGAATACTTTCGGAGACACCTGTAGAGCATCTTTATGATCACCCAGTTACGTTGTGACGTTTGATAGCACACAAGGTGTTCCTACGGTATTCGGGAGTTGCATAATCTCATAGTCATAGGAACATGTATAAGTCATGAAGAAAGCAATAGCAGTTAAACTAAACGATCATAGTGCTATGCTAACGGATGGGTCTTGTCCATCACATCATTCTCCTAATGATGTGATCCCGTTGATCAAACGACAACTCATGTCTATGGCTAGGAAACATAACCATCTTTGATCAATGAGCTAGTCTAGTAGAGGCATACTAGGGACATACTGTTTTGTCTATGTATCCACACATGTACTAAGTTTCCGGTTAATACAATTCTAGCATGAATAAAAGACATTTATCATGATATAAGGAAATACAAATAACATCTTTATTATTGCCTCTAGGGCATATTTCCTTCAGCAACGGCACAAGTAACCAAGTGTGAAGCATGCCAGTTCCATGCCAAGCAAATTCACCAGCCAGCTCAAGCTCTCCAGACGATCCCTTTGCCCTGGCCCTTCTCGGTCTGGGGGCTCGATATCCTCGGCCCCTTTCCCCGCGCAGTCGGAGGCTTTGAGTACTTGTACGTGGCAATCGACAAGTTCACAAAGTGGCCAGAAGTGGAACCAGTGAGAAAGGTGACAGCACAGTCAGCAGTCAGGTTCTTCAGATCGATTGTTTGCCGTTTCGGAATCCCTAACAGGATCATCACCGACAACGGCACACAGTTTACAAGTCGCACCTTCATGCAATACGTCCAAGACCTTGGCGCCAAGGTCTGCTTCGCTTCCGTTGCTCACCCGAGGAGCAATGGTCAAGCGGAGAGGGCCAATGCTGAAGTGCTGCGCGGACTCAAGACAAGAACCTTCGACAGGCTGCACAAGTGCGGAAGAAACTGGATAGAGGAGTTGCCGGCGGCTCTTTGGTCAATCAGGACGACACTAAATCGAGCCACCGGACAGGCACCCTTTGCTCTTGTCTATGGAGCAGAGGCAGTTCTCCCCACGGAACTCGTATACGGATCTCCTCGAGTGCTCGCTTATGATGAGCTCGAGCAAGAGCAACTGCGACAAGATGATGCATTGCTCCTCGAGGAGGAACGTCTCCAGGCTGCTGTACGAGCTGCTCGATACCAGCAAGCCTTGCATCGCTATCATAGCCGCAAGGTTAGGGCCAGGAGTCTCGAGGAAGGCGACCTTGTTCTTCGGCGTGTTCAGTCCGCCAAGAACTCCAACAAGTTGACGCCGAAGTGGGAAGGCCCTTATCGGGTGAGACAAGTCACAAGGCCCGGCGCTGTCCGCCTTGAGACCGAAGAAGGCTTACCGGTGAGCAACTCCTGGAACATAGAGCATCTTCGCAAGTTTCACCCATAAGGCGCGGTTGCAGTGATCCGCTCCGGCAACCACCTTTTCTACAAGTCTTGCCGCTGTTGCATGTAAACCTTTGTACAAAGCCGGGCGCAGACCCCGTGCATCAGTAAAGCTTTTGTGCTTCGCACTATTTGTCATTTCCATGCTTTTCTTTGTTATTTGCATGCATCATCTGACACCTTGTGCAACGCACATCCCCGGTAAGCACTAGCAAGCCGTAAGGCCCTATACTTGTTTTTCCTCCTCTTTTTATTTCCCTCGTAAGCAGAAGGAGTATTCCTCGCGCACAAGTTTGCCGGGGGGGGGGAGGAGATGGAGGCATGAGATGGAGGCATGAACCAAGTGCTGTTCAAGAAAGAGAAGCCTTGTCGGGGAGCAAACAATCTATGAAAGCTAAGTTACCAGAATTTGAGCAGTTCAAATTTTTAAAATTTTAGTTGTCTTCCTTGAACAACCACACTTTGTATGGAAAACCTGTGCGCGGAGGAACCTACCTGTGGCTAGCCGCGCCCTTACTTTGTTTCGAGCACGCTCAACGGCTTAAGTGAGCTGCGACAAGTGTCGCGCCCTTGTTTCGTTTTCGAGTTCGCTCAGCAAGCTAAGTGTGCTGCGACTAGCTACGGCAAGGTTTCTTGCCGGCAAGGCCTTTGCCAGCAGGCTGCTAAGAGTCCAGCACTCAGCGCTCGCGGCAAGGGTCCTTTTGCCGGCAAGTTCCCTGAAAGCGTAGGGTGGAATGCATACAAAGTGAAGGGACCAAAGCAAGGGAGATAACACTGCATTGATTGCTCAGAATAAGATTGTATATTACAAAGATAACTCGCCGCGATACTAACAGATTCTTGTCCGTAACACGCTTTGCAGCGGCAAAGGAAGCAGAAATAAAGGAATCTAATCTACGCGGTCGCCTTCACGCCTCGTGATCTTGCCCACCTTGGCGACGATGTGGGCAACCTGCGCCTTCAACGCCTCCTGATTAGCTTCGGGCGGCAAGGTGCGGAGGATGTTGACGAGGTTGATGCCGGGGTTGCGGTAGACGATCTTCGACAAGACCCGCTCCATGGTGCCCATGCAGAGCCGAGGCGCCTCGTCGGCCAGCTGCACGGGGATCTTCTCCCGCAGCCGCGCAAGCGCCGGCGCAATTCCCCTGAAGAACAGACTCAACTTGGTGCTGTGGGGGAGACTCTCATCCGGGGAGTACACGAGATGCTCCGCCCTCAGCGCCATCATCTCCATGTCAATTTTGGCAGCGGAGGTGACCAGCTCATCAGTCCACTGCTCCACTGCCCGGCTGAAGTTGTTCGCCGAGACGGCGGCGCTATCCACCAAGGCCCTTTCCTTGCGGAGTTCGTCCTTCAGCTTCGTCTCGCGGTCCCAGACGGCGTCGAGCGAGTCAGTCAAGGTGGAAACCTTCAGCTCTAAGTCAGCGATGGAATTCCTGCCGTCAGAGAGCTCTTTGCCCTTCTCGGAGAGGCGTACCTGCAGCTCAGAGTTGGTATGGGCATCCTTCTCCCGCTCCACGGTGAGCGCAGTGACCCTCTCCTCGCTCGCCTTCAAATACAGCTCCGTCTGCGCCACCTTGGCCTCCAGGTCCTTCTTGGCGGTCTCTGCGGCGGCTGCGGCGTTCCTCGCCTCCTTCAGAGCCACGCCAATGGCCTGCTCCCGGGCAGCGAGGTCGTCCTTGTGGGCATCGAGGTCGACCTTCCGCTGGTTGAGTACTCCTTCCCGCCGAGACAGCTCCTCGGCGGCCAATCGTTGCTGCTCCTCGGCCTCAGCCTTCTCCAGGAGGAAGGCTTGCTGCGCCCCGACAAGCTCTTCACGCTCCTCCGCCAAGTTGCGGAGGGCCGCCTGGTTGGCGGCGCGGAGCTCCACGACGCGCTTCTCCAAATCAGCTCCAGCCTTGGCGGCGAGAGCCTCCCGAGACTCTAACTTTGCTTGCCTGGCCAGGTACAAAGCCATGAGCCGACGAAGGAGTCTCTCCTCTTCGGGCTCGTCGCTGTCGCCGGGCGTTTCAACAATCTTCAATCCGGCGGAGGCGAGGACCTCTCCGTCAAAGGTCTCTCCCTCCGCGGGTTCTCGAGACGAGGACGCCCACGGGACTTGAATAAAAATCCCGTTGGCGGCCTTCAAGTAGACACCCGACCGCTCCGCGGAGGCGGAAGGGTCGGCGGCCGGTGCAGCGTCCGGCGCTCCTGCGGCCTCCGGGCCAGCAGTATGGTCGCCGGTCCCTTCCCCGGCCGCGGCATCGGCGGACGGGGCGGTCTCCTCGACGACTGGCTCGTCAGCTCCAGCCTTTCCCTCAGTGGCAGTGGCGTTGCCGCCTTCGCCGTGCACCTCCTCCTCAACGGTGGCCTCCGTCTCCATCAGCTCTGGGGCAGGAGGATCTAGTGGAATAAAAAGAAAAGAAAGAATCAAGCAAATATCCAAAAAGACGAATCCAAGAAGAAGAAGTTGCAAGGCTTACCTTCGCGGATCTCTTCGATGACGGGGTCCCTCGCCGGGGAATTCTCCCTTGGCGGCGGAGTAGTGGCCCCTGCTGGCGGAGGGCCGCCTGCGCCCTCCCTTGGCGGGGTGCTCACCCTTGGCGGGGTACTCGCCCTTGGCGGAGTGCCCGTCCTTGGCGGAGCGTTCTCCCTTGCCAGGGAGTTCACCCTTGGCGGGGAGGGTGGAGCAAGTGGCTCGTCGGGGGCGACCTCCTGGTGCTCCTGCGGCTGCGGCTCCACTTCTGCACAAGACAACAAAAACATCAAGATGATAACCTCAAGCACACCCATCAAGCAGAAAGATAAAAACCAGACTTACACTGGGGGCTGCGCTGGGGGCTGCTCCTCGGAGCAGCAGGCTGATCCGGCAAGCTCGTCGCCGGGGCGTCGCTTGTCGCCACAACGGGCTCGTCGTCTTCGATGGTGACCACGGGGATCTTGGCCCTCTTCGCCATCCGCTGGGTCAAGGTCCTGGAAACAAAAGCAAGATCAAAACCAAGCAAGGAAAATCAAGACAAAATCAAAGAAACTAAGAGAATTGCAAGTACTTACTCCTCTTCTTCTTCGTCGGAGCTGAGGGCGGAGAAGTCAAACTCCGCCTGGTGCGCTTCCGCGCGAGGAGCAGGAGGAGAAGGCTCCCTCGGGCGCTTGGCGGTCTCCGGGGCTGCGGGCTGTGAAGACCCGGCTCCCGTCGTCGTCGAGGACCGAGGAGCAGAAGGAGCACCCGTTCCGCTCCGGGAAGATCCCCCTCCGCTTGGCGCTTGTGCATGGGGCGCCTCCTTGACGACTTTGCTCGTCTTGGTGGCGCGCGTCGCACGGCGCGCCGGCTGCTGTCGAGGCGCCTGCGGCCTCGCCGTCTCAGTTGCCTTGCGGAGGCGCTTCTTCGGTTGCTGCGGAGGGCTTGGCGGAGGCGGAGAATTCTCCGAGGACGAGGAGGCATCGTCGTCAAGATTCAGAGATCCACCAGAGTCTTCATCGGAATCTTCGGCCTCGGCGTCCTCCTCCTCCTCGGCAGGCCCGCTGGACTCAGTGCCATGCCCGGCGGCCTCGCTCCCCCTGGCAACCTCGCTTGTCCCGGCAAGCTTCACGTAAGGCTCCCCGGCAAACTCTTCGGGCGCAATCTTCAGCAGCTTGAGGATTTCCGCCTCCTCTGCTTGACTCACTGCGTCCGCGGCCTCTGCTTCTTCCACAGTGTATCCAAATTCGCCCGCGGCCGCAGCTGCGGCGGCCTCCTCCATCCTGGAGGCGATAAAAGCTACATCGCGGTCCGTAGTATCCCGGGTGAGGCCCTTCTGCTCCTCGGCGTTGCGGGGCTTCTCGACCAAGTTGTCGAAGAAGGTCAGCACGGTCTCCGGTGGAGGCTCCAGCCAAGTGGGGACGACGCCATGGGAGTCGCACTCGGGCATCATCGCGCGTATAGAATCTCGGGTAGTGCTGTTGCGTAGCGGCACCACTCCCCGGGAAGGTCTGAACCACTCCGGGTGGGCAGGGTCATGCTTGAAGAGCTCCCTGACCATCCCCTTCAACTCCAAGACGGTGAATTTGTAGTTCAATCCAGGGCGCAGCCTCATGATGTCTGCCGCATTGCCGAATTCCTAGGCGGGCCTCTTCCTTTCTTGTAAAGGGGCGATGCGGCGGCGGGGGAAATCTGCCCCAACTTCTCCAACAGTCAGATTGGAGACCCGGAGACGAATGATCCTAATGAGGGCGATCTGAAGCTTGCTGTCCTCCGGGGCCAATTCACTCCAATCCCTGCCGTGCACTATGGCAGTCTTGCGCGGCGAGGTAAAGGGCTCAGGATTAGCTTCCAGCACCCAACACCAATCGGCTCTCCACTCTTCCCACTTGCCGTGGAGCTCTCCCTTCAGGTATGAGTCCTTCTTGTTCAGCCTGAAGATCCAGGAGATGCCGCCGGAGAGGGGAGCACCAGACTCTACTCTAGGCATAAAGAAGTGGCGGAAAAGGGCTACATTTGGATGGACCCCAACATAGTTTTCGCATAGATGTGCGAAAACAGCCATCGTAAGGATGGCGTTGGGGGTGAAATCTAGGAGCTGGAGGCCATACGTGTTCATCACATCGCAGAAGAATTCCGAGTACGGAGGGCACAAACCACAATGGAAGAATGCGGCAAAGAAAAAGTACCCGCCGGGGAACATGTCAGCGGCGATGGCGGGGAGGACTCTGGTGCGGGGATGAGCTTTGGTCTCCCTCGCCCAGAACAAATAGTATTTGTCCTGCAGCTCCCTCGCGCCAAGCCTCGGCGTGAAGACCACGCACTTCTTCCGCAGGGCTGCCAGCTTCGCCGCCTGCTCGGACTTCTCCTTCTTGGCCTTGTCGCTCTTCGCCTTGTCGCTCTTCGGAGCCATGGCGTGGGCGGCGAGGAAAGAGGAGAGGAGGTCGACGGTGCCACGGATGCGGGAGACGGCGGAGGAAGGGAGGGGCTGGGCTCTCTGTCGACCTTTGGGAGGCGGAGGGCGACGGGGGTTTCTGGAGAATCAAGGCGCAATGAAAACGATGGAGGGAACTGCCCCTGCTTCCTCTGCTTTTAAGGGGGAAGTGGGGGACGTTCCGCATTTCCCATTAAAGAATAGGCCACGATCTCTCCCACGACGCCGCAATCGACGCGTGCCGTTAGGGAGGGATGCGGCGGATGCGGAAGGGGATACGGCTTGCCATGGGCCGCGTGTGCCCGTGCACTGTTTTGGGCCTGACCCAACTCCCACGACGCCGCAATCGACGCGTGCCGTTAGGGAGGGATGCGGCGGATGCGGAAGGGGATACGGCTTGCCATGGGCCGCGTGTGCCCGTGCACTGTTTTGGGCCTGGCCCAACAGCGCTCGGCACCGTGTGTGGCCCAGGCCCGGGGGCTCCTGTCGGTGTACTAAGATAGGGGTACCTTAGTACCCCAACTTGTGCACGGGCAGTAGCAGCTCCTCGTGGCAGGGCTTACCACGTGCTCGCCAAGAACCTTTCTGGTCCCTATGAAGCCATTCAAGAACAAAGTATACAAGTCAGAAGATCAAGGCCCCGGCAAGAGGAGCTTGCCGGTAAGGCCGCACCAGGCTCGAGGTTATCACTTTAGCACAAAACCCTGGCAAGAGGAGCTTACCAGGAAGGACAAAGAATACACATCTCAAGAGATGCCTCGGCGCATCATGCGCCCCGGCAGGACCCGGAGAGCGACAAGCTTCCAGGCCCGGCAAGATCACGACCCCGGCAAGGTGCTTGCCGGGGAAACCTACGCTGTGTGCCCGCGCTCCAGCTCATCTGCCCACGCGTCGCCCTGGGGCCCTTCCAGGGACGCGTGGCAGACGGATGTGCAGCCTGGGGCACACGGTGGCAAGCCACGGTGACGAGGCTACCGCCGTGGCGAACGGAGAAGCATGGACGGACGCTTTTGAGGGCGACGGCGACGGGCATTTAATGCCCTTGTCCCCCACTGTCAAAGTTAGGTGAAGACCACTGTTCATATACTGTTCATGCACTGTTACAACAACCACCAAATTTACACTTTTACCCTCCTCTACGTTGACACCTGTCGGTGACCCCTTTGAGCTATAAAAGGAGGCCCATGCACAACGTAGAGGAGGTTCGAAACCTAGACAACTCTCTCGCTCGGTGTAGCTAGTACTGTAGATCTTCAAGCTCCCGAGCCCAAAAACTTAATACAACCTAAGCAGGAGTAGGGTTTTACGCGTCCGCGCGGCCCGAACCTGGGTAAAACTGCCCGCGTGCGCTCCTCGATCTGCTCTCTGTGCTCTCTCCGCTCCCTTACCGCAACGTAGAAGGGGCTCTGGTCCCATAGGTGTTCGTGGGAGGACAGTTTCCCCCGACATTACGTGAGAAGAAGGAATGAGGCCAGGGTAATCGGCTACAATAGCCACCACGGCGCCATCACAGCAGGCTTGATAGAAGACTCCATCTTCTAGCTCTATGCCTATGTCTGGATCTTCATCATATCCAGGGCCCGCATTTCAGAATTGGTCCTCTGGCTGCGGGGCGGGACTATTAATCCCCTCGATCACGTTCCTCCACTCCTGTTGGGAAAAACCGAATTTAGTTCAGTCAATACATCATAGCAAAGAAAAAATGGGCGAATATAGTAGTCAAGAGAGAGACTTACCCAGTCAGGAGGATTGTACATAGAAAAACCCTCCCGACACTTCAAGCGAAGAAAGGCTTGCTTCTCTCCCTTGTAAAGACCTTCTAGGATGGTGGCTAGAGCGGCAGGGTCATCCGGACCCGGGCGTAAGCAGCGTGAGGCATCATTCAGGCCATTATAATGCCACATAGAAAATCCTGTAGCTTGGAGCGGCTGCACGCATCGCTTTATTGAAATCGCCATCACTTGATCTTGCCGACTAGTCTGTTGACCTCCGCACTCTCTTCTTCTGAGGGATAGTGGGGACACCAGTTGAAAAGCTTCTTTGGAGGAGCATTGGAATACTTGGGGAGGCCTTGCCACACTGTATCCGGCAGAGCAACGTCCTCAATGTAAAACCACTCTGAAGGCCACTCTTCGGATGCCTTCTTTGGAGTGCCGGGCAGATAGCTTGTCCCTGTTATGCGCCATACTTCGGCACCACCAACTTCAAATATGAATCCCTTTTCCAAGCAAGGGACAAGGCAGAAGAACTTCCGCCACAGCTCAAAGTGAGGCTCGTAGCCCAAGAATAGTTCGCATAAAGCAACAAATCCCGCAATGTGCAGGATAGACCCCGACGTGATATCATGCAATTGAAGACCATAGAACTCCATGATCCCCCTAAGGAAGGGGTGGATGGGAAAACCTAGCTACACCTCTTAGAAGGAAGGGGACAAAACATACCCGCTCTCCATCAGAGGGATTGGGAAAGCTCTCTACCAGGGCTTGATTGTCGATGGAAGTTAGTCCGGCCCGGACAGGGATTAGATCCTCGGGAGGGAGGTATCCATGCGCTTGAAGCTTTCTCCGATGCACATGAGATACAGAACAACTTTTCTAATCACCCGCTCGAGGGCCGTGAGGGCACGGGGAAGAGCTTGGGGCGCTGGCCATGTTTGAAGATTTTTTGCAGGCACTAGGGATTCTTCCGCGTGGAATGGAATGGAGAGGCAACTGAGATCTAATCCCTTATATAGGCGCCTTCCCTACACAGGCAAGGGGGTAATTGCAAAAATACCCAGACAGTTCGCATTCATTGGACACGTGGAGGCAAAGGCGACGACGGCGAGGAATCGCGGAATATAGTATTAAGAGAAGCCGAACTATCATCCAGAAGGACTCACCTTGCAAGACCGAAGACATGAAGCCGAACATAATCTTGTCCTTGAAGGCAAGCCCCGGGGCTACTGAGGGAGTCCTGTATTCAGGGGTCCTCAGGCGTCCGAGTCGATGAAGCTGGGCCGTGTTGATGGGCCATGAAAGAAGAAGCAGAAGACTCTCCCCTGTATTCGGTCAGGACTCCTATGTACGTAGAAAGGCAAGCGTAGTGTCCGGATGTATTTATTACTTCCTCCCCAAGTCACCTTAGTAACCCTAGGCCCACTCTGGCGTGTATATAAGCAAGAGGGTTTAGACCGTAGATGCTAAGATCGGAATCATTACATCCTCATAGGCTAGGCTTTAGGGTTTAGCCATTACGATCTTGAGGTAGATCAACTCTTGTAATCATATTCATCAAGATCAATCTAGAAGGAAGTAGGGTATTACCTCGATCGAGAGGACCTGAACCTGGGTAAACATCGTGTCCCCAGTCTCATGTTACCATCGATCCTAAAACGCATAGCTTGGGCCCCCCTACCTGAGATCTGCCGGTTTTGACACCGACCACCACCACCCACGAGGCCCTGCAGCAGCAGCCGTCGGCCTGCAGCTAGAGACCGTCAAGTCCAGCGGCCGGCGGCGCAACCGCGAAAAAGCGCGGGAGCAGAGGCCAGGTGTCGGCGGGCCTCTCCGACCACACAACAAACTCCAGGAAGGCATATGTAGAGCGGGAGCGCGGCCATAAAGGCCGGACGACCACAGCATGCCTTTCCCCATCGCAGGAGCCACCCCACCCTCGATGGCTCCCACCATGTGAAGAAACGCCGCCGTGGCTCCCTGAGGCAACGCCTGCCCTTGAAGAGGTGTGCCCACGCCCCTGAGGGTTCACCACTGGGGTCGCAGCATGCTTGCGGGGGCATCCCCGGCCTCTCTTGGGTGGCGCCATACCTGGCCATTCCGTGGGGCTCTTCCCCTGTTCTGTGGCGGTGAACCTCCTCATCGGCGCCATGGACACTTTGGTTAGATGGCGAGGCAAGAAGGAGGAAGAGGGAGCAAGCGGCAAGAATATGGAGATGAGCAGGGGGGTTGTGCCCCTCCTCACTTATAGCAAGAGGGAGGCCAACCGCCGCCCCCACGATCGTCGGCAATAATGATCTTTGTTGCATGCAGCAGGCTCTTGTCAAGTCAAACGGTTGCCGAGGTAGTGTGGGGAAGAGGAGACGCCCACGTCCCATCAAGCGCCACACATCGACCAGGTCCACATGCGGTTGGGGCCCACGGCGCTTCACCCTTGCCCTTTGGCTTCGCCTCGAAGCCAAGTCCGAGCGCACCGCAGGCCCGGGGGCTACTTTTGGCGTTCTGGGAACTAGGGTACCTAGACTTGCCTGCCTATGACCCATGGCGTGGCTCCATTACCAGTCTGGTATGGCCCATCTTCAGCATCAACACACAAGACCCTTGCGAGGCAGATGACGCCAAGGCCTCCCGAAGGAGCAACCTATCTAGGCTGGATCGTGAGGCGCGGAGATTTCTATGCAAGCCCGCACCTCGTGAGGTTCGGATGACGCAAGCCATGACGACCAAGGCCAGGCGGGCGCCGACGGGTGCAGTACAATAGGTTTCCTCTTTGGTGCTAATGAGGCAAGTGCAGACGCGAAGTCCCGAGGAATCAGCCAAAGGTTTCCATTCCCATGCAATAAGACCAAGATCACTAGGGCGGCAGGATGAAGCTCATCACCGAGCCCACCATAACTTCATGACCAGAAGCTTTGCAGGCGAAGAACACCTTTCGTCAGGATAAGATGTACTAGTTGTCTCCCTTCAAATTTGGCCGTTGTGGGATCCCTTCCTGCCTTCATTTTGGGAAGAGGACCAAGGCCAATATAAATATAGCCTAGCCACCACCATAGCGGGGATGGATCATTCAGACCACCCTCATCACCACACAAGCAAGAACACACCTCCTGAAGTTGTTCCACCACTGTACTAGTTCATCCTTAGCCCACCTCGAGGCAATCCACCACAAAGCGGGAGTATGGTATTACGCCGCGAGGTGGCCCGAACCTGGGTAAACTGCCTTGTCCCATTTACTTCCTGTTCATCGAGCTAGGCCGTGAGATCGATGAGTAGGTAGACATGGGAAGTTGAGTTCTTTGCACGCACCCCAGTGTTTGAATCTATCAAGGGTCTGCGAAGCCCCGAATCCGACACTGTCAAATTCAGATTGATGCCCTCAAAGATGTTCATGCCATCATTTAGTTTTCGGTGCAAATAGTCTGAATGGTCGCTGATGGACTTGTCATGTGGTGATCGTTCAAGACACTCCTTCTAGTGGTCCACCTCCAGATGAGGACCCAATACCAGAAGATGGCAATCCCCATCCCAGGCCACCAAAACAATTCCATCATCCCAATCAGAACAACCTGGTTGCATGGCCTATGGCTTTCCACTTGACCCAGCAAGATAATGACATCAATGCCCAGGTGGATAATAAGGGAAATGTTGTACGACAAAAGGAGGAAGGTTGGGCCACTGGGCTATGCCTCAAGAGCAAGTGGATGTGGAACTGCATGCGGGGGAATTTTTGGAGCTTAATGACCCAATAGGTCCTCTAGATGTGGAGGTTATTCAGCCTGAAGCGGAAAATGACAATGGCTTGACTCTCTCTCTTGGTTTACAAGCTTGAGACAATGGTTCTGCCAACTCTGTGGGTGGGGGCCCCAATATGCAAGATCTAAATGAACTGCTTGCTCCCTTGGTGTTGCCTGCTATCCAACCTGCTGCTAATTTGGCGGAAATGGATCTATAGCCTGCTGACAACATAGTGAATTTGTATCTCAACATACCAATTTTGGTACCAGAGGAGGACCATCCACTGATAGATCCTTTGCACCTGGAAATTCAGTGTGATGCTGCTGCAGTGATGGAAATTATTGTTCCACAGAATGCTACACCTCTGTTGCAGGATCTCAATGCTCCACCTACTACTGCTGCAATGTTGCAAGAGGCAGCCATAGGCCACCGGGTAGACATTTTATTGCAAGTGCTAGAGCTCATATTACCCGAAACTTCTGCTCCTACAAGTGCTTCAGCTCCTCTGGTGGAAACAATGTCTGTCCATACCACTCAAATCTCAGTTAATCACAGCCAATAGCTCATCAGGAGCCTCCCTTGCAAGTTTGGCAGATCAAGGTCTTGTGGCTAACTCAGCTAATTCTGAAGGTAGCAACATGGAGGATCCCCCTGGGTTTTTTTACCCATTTCCAGATCAAACTTAATTATCAACTCCATGCAATTTCCAGACTAGGTTGATCCTTTTCTCTCAATTCTAACGCAAAAATTTGTATTGGCAGCTGATGGTGCTGATTTCCTCTCCAGCAAACACTTTGCTCCTTCTGATGAGGCCATGACAACTATTTAGGTACCTGCAGAGTGGTTTAATTTTATTACTCTTTCCCTTTCAAGTACGTTCGATTGGGCTAAATCTTTGTTGGGCTCTAAGATGTGGACATACCTAATTGAAGGATCAAACTGCAAGAATAGTTTTCCTTTTGTTTTACCTGAACATGCCCCTGGTGTAAATTATGTGTGTCATCAGGTGGTTGTGGAGTAACAAGCTTAATATAACCCATACAACACAATCCCACCTACTACCAGTGAACTAGTGCAGTAGGTTCTGGCTCCTCCTACCACCTTAGCTGTCCATGCTCAAAGGAAAAGGAAAGAAAAAGTCCAGTAGTTGAATCTGAGGTAAGAAGGATTTGCTGACTTCAGCAACTTAACAAAGGCTTTAAAACAGACTTGTCAGGACATAAATTTCTTTTCTTGCACTACTGGTCCACCTACAATTACACCAAAGATCATTAAGAACCTTTCTGTCTCATTTTTGCAAGGCTGCTGCTAAGGATTGCACTCATGAAATGTTGCATCAACCTAAAAAGAAGAAAGATCGCTAACCTGATGACAAGGTGCCCTTAAGAAGGATGCTGGCCTCAAGAAGGATGTTGGGCCCAAGCACTAGATCTCTTTTTTAGTAGCTAGTCTTGTCAGTGTAGTAGCTTACAGCCACGGTCCTTTTGTATAAACCTTGTCATGCTATGAAACTTTTCAGTCTACCTTATGGCTCGATAACTCAGTTGTGGCCTTGCTCCGTATTTATGCTTTATGAGGAACCAGATATGTTCTCTGATTATGTGATGATTTTAAGTTGTCCTCTTGTGATTGTTGGTTATTATTGTTGTAACATTATGAGATTTTGGTATCTACACATCACCTACATTGCCTGAGACCGTTTTAATGAATGCTCCACCTCTTGCCAGTGGTTCAAAAGCTCCAGATTCGATACATCTCTTTTACATGAACAAAGACTGGAACTTACTCAATTGGAACATCAGGGGGATCAATGACACAAATAAGTGGCTGGCCTTAAGAAATAAGATTACTGACATCAGTGCAAATATTATTTGCCTACAAGAGACAAAAAGAGAATCTTTCGATAGCAGATATATCAAGAATTTTTGCCCCAGAAGAATCAACAAGTTCAATTTCCTCCCCTTTGTAGGTGCCTCTGGTGGCTTATTGGTTGCTTGGAATGACTCACTGTTTGAGGGAGAAACTCTCTTCCTCAATGATTTCTCCTTGTCCATTTGATTCACTTCAAAAATTTCAGGAGATTCCTGGATTCTTTCCAATATCTATGGTCCTTGTTAGGGGGAGGCTAGAAATAAATTTCTTGAGTGGTTTAATGACATCCAAATGCCTGATGATACAAAATGGATCATAATGGTAGACTTTAACTATGTCAGATATCCACAAAATAGAAACAGGGACGGAGGCAATTTTGTTGATATGATGAAATTTAATGATGCCATTAATTCCCTGGCTCTTGTGAAAATTCCTGTGAAAGGTAGAAGCTTCACTTGCAGTAATATGCAGGCTGCACCTTTGTTGAAAAAATTGGATTGGGTTTTCACTTCAAAGGCTTGGACAACTCACTTCCCCAACACTCTTGTTTCACCTCTTGCCAGGCCTGTTTCTTATCATATTCCATGACCAATTTAAAATTGGTACTCATATTCCAAAGGAAAGAATTTACAGATTTGAAAATTACTGGCTGCACATCCAGGGCTTCAAGGACATTGTTCAAACAAGTTGGGAGCAAGATCTTTCCATTAGAAAAAGTGCTAACAGAATATGCTAAGTTCAAGAGATTAAGAAAATGTCTGAAACATTGGGCTAAATCCATTTCACATCTATCTAAATCAATCAAGGCCACGAATGAAGTGCTTTATTATTTGACAACATTAAAGAATTCGGACCTTTGAATGATGTTGAATTGAATGGCAGAGAATTTTGAAAAACATTTGTTAAGCCTTCTAGAGATGCAGAAGATCTATTAGCAGCAAAGGGCCACAATAAGATGGGTTAAATTTGGGGAGGCCAACTGTAAATATTTCCAGGCCAAAGCTACTCTCAAATACAGGGTCAATCACATTGACAGCTTGCAAGATGGCACTGGTAACACCTTCAGAGACCACAACTCCAAGGCAAATATTCTTTTAAAGGATTTTAAAACATGCTTAACACCTCTGTCCCAACTTTTAATCTGCTCAATCTGGATGGCCTCATCAGCAAATTTCCCAATGTATCAAGCTTGGAAGAACATTTCTCTATGGAATAAACCGACATTGTGGTTAAAGAACTACCTTCTGACAAAGCACGTGGGCCTGATGGTTTTAGCATTGATTTTGTGAAGGTTTGTCGGGACATCATTGAACCTGATTTTTATGCCCTCATTGATGATTTCTTCCATGGAAAAAACAGTTTGCAAAGTATAAACTCTTCTTTTATCACTCTGATCCCTAGACTAGTGCTCCAACAAATCCAAATGACTACAAACATATCTCTCTTCTCAACTGTTTAATAAAAATCATCACCAAGCTGTTGGCCAACAGACTACAAAAGGTTATTCTCAAGCTTGTTCATAAAAATCATCATGGCCTTATTGAAGCCAGATCCATACAAGACTGCTTGGCCTGGGCCTATGAGTATACCAAGCAATGCAATTCTTCGGATAGGGAAATCATTGTGTTGAAGCTAGATTTTCAAAAAACTTTTGATATCATTGAGCATCACACCATCAAGGAGATTCTTATTGCTAGAGGCGTTGGTCCCAAGTGAATTATGTGGATGTACATGATTTTCACCTTTGATTTTTCCTCTATTCTTCTCAATGGAGTCCCAGGAAAAAAATTGTGCAAAAGAGGGGTTAGACAAGGAGATCCCCTATCTCCCGAGTTGTTTGTTTTAGTAGTTGATCTCTTGTAGTCAGTGATGAATGAAGCCATAAAAATTACCTTATTAAAAGACCTCTGGAAGCTCACCCTTGCCCTGATTTCCCAGTCATCCAATATGCAGATGAACTACCATAATGATGCCAGCTTGCACAGTTCAGTTGGAACAATTTAAGAACCTACTATTACACTTATCTCTATACACTGGTCTAAGGATCAACTATGAGAAGTCTGCAATGGTTCCAATCAACACCTACCCCGCTAAAATGGAAATATTGACTAATTCTCTAGGATGCAACATTGGGGCTTCCCTTTTGCATATTTGGGACTCCCTCTCGGCCTGGTCAAGCCTAGAATGGATGACTTTGTGCCTGTAATCAAGAGAATTGATAAAAGACTATCTGGTTGCTCAAATCTTCTATCCTATAGAGATAAGCTCACCTTGATCAAATCAGTATTTACAAGTTTGCCCACATTCTTCATCAGCACTCTCGTGCTCCTTGCTAGCATTGTTGAGCAAATTAACAAATATCTAAGACATTGTTTTTGGAGGAAGTATGGTATGAAAGACAGAGGTACACCACTTATTTCCTGGGACAATATGTATCCCGAAGGATCAAGGTGGATTGGGAGTTCTCCACATTGCAACTCATAACAATGCCTCCTCACGAAGTATCTCCACAAATTCTTACATCATCATGACCTTCCATGGGTACACTTAATTTTGGATTCCTACTATCCACAAGGGGTGATCACTTCTAGACCCATGGGGTCCTTCTCGTGGATGAACATTCTTAAACCGCCGCCATAATAAAAAATCTACACAAGAGGAAATATTGGATAAGGTAATACCATATCATTCTGGGATGACAATTGGGGTTTTGGTCCTGTTAAGCAAAAGTACCCATAGCTGTTTTCTTTTGCCCGCAAGGACAACTTGACAATGCAAGATTATCTGCTGAGTGAAAACACTTTGGAATATTTCTATACACCCCTTTCATCACAAGCACATCAACAATTGCTAGAACTGCAGAACATCACCCATGACATTCAAGTAAATGGTAGCATTGATAAATGGATGTACCCCTGGGGATATGATTTCTCTTCCAATAAGATGTACAAGATGCTGATGCAAGGAGAGCCTACCCCATCCGCTCTTTCCCAAAATCTGGAAGAAAGCCACTATGCTAAGATATAAGGTATTCTTCTGACTTGTCATGCATGGTAGGGTCAATACAAGGAATCTCCTGCACATAAAATCTTTTTCACCTACCATAATGTGAGCCTTGCAACTCCAATGCCGAAGAAACAACTCTGCACCTGTTTTGGGACTGCAACTTTTCCCTCATCTGCTGGAATTCCATTCTGGGAAATAGATATAGAGGTATCTTTGTGTATGATGAGATCACACTCTTAACTCAAGCTCTGCCAACCCCCATTGCTATGGAAATCATAATCATGGGGTGCTGGAATATTTGGATCCAGAGAAATGGAAAGATTTTCAAATCCATGCCATTCTCACTTCAATCATGGAAAATCATGCTGAGGAATGACCGGCTACTACTCAGGCACGGAATCAAGAACAAATTTGAAGCTCTTCTTTCAAGCTAGATTGATCATGCCCTAAGATAAGATTGACATACCATGTTGGGATTCACTAGAACTAGAATTGGATAGTTGTTTTTCTTTTCTTTTACCTTGCACCTCTACATATTACTCTTCTAATTTAATACATACTCCCTTCGTCCGGTGAAGAGTGTACATCTAGAGATTTTAGGACAAAATATGAAGTGAAGTAAAAAATGCATTGGAAAGGTGCAAGCCACCATCTCTCTCCTCTTTAATTACCCAACCCCCCAATGAGATAAGTGCATGTATAAATTAAGAAGACCATGTGTGGATCGTTATTGGTCTTGATTACCGTGTGATGAGAGAGAAGTACTTTAAAGTGCATTGGGAATATAGAAGTACACTCTTTTGTGGACAAATTTTGAAGCCAAACGTACACTCTTTACCAGACGGAGGGAGTATACCATAGAATGATTGTTCTACGGGTTTCGTTTCAAAAAAAAAGAATATTCTTGGCAATCATGAACCGCGTGTGTAGCTCCGGAAAGCTTCCACGGAGAAGGGCATCTCCAACGCTGACCCGCGAATCTCCCGCAACCATCCGAACCGCGGTGTCAGGACCGCGTGAGCCATCCAACGCTGACTTATATCGGTCTGTGGTGCGATCCGAACACGATTTCTCCCGCAAATTGGAGACAAAAGTGGGGGACATTTGCGGGAATCCGGACAGATCCCAAACCCGCTTCTGACCGCCTAGGCCTACCCAAAACCCCTCCCCCTCCCACGCGTTTTTGGTCTGCGCCTCTCCAGAGCATCAACGCCTACATTCATGCCTCAACCGGAGCGAACGCGAACGCTCACTAGCACTAGCAATGAAGCGGCACGCCGGCCGAAAGAGTGCCCCCTGCGCTGCTTCCCTGTGCAGGCGATTGTCGCGCTTTCAAACGACACGGCGGTTGCCTGTCCGCCCACCTGCCTCCCACATTGATATCACGCGGTTGTCGAGCCGTATCCTTCGACGCCACTCGTCCGTTCACCTGCCTCCCGCATTGATGGCATGCAGTTGCTGAGGCGTATCCTTTGACGCCACCTGTCTGACCCCCTGCCGCCCACCGGTGCTATACAAACAGCTGCCTTGGTGCCCCAGCCATAGCCACGATCATCCCTCTCCACATCACTCCCCGCAATGAATTCCTCTACCACCAAAGATCTCTGGGACCGGATAACGTCAGAGTAGAAGAAGGCCATGGTCGCCATTGTTGGCGACTAGCAGGCCGGCAGGCAGCAGGAGGATGTGCAAATGGAGGACGCCTCAAATGACGAGTCAGCGCCACCCTCCTCTTCCTTTGCGGCACCCTCCTCCTCCGCTCCACCCTCGCCGGTGCATTACACCATGACAATAGACGAGGCCCGTGGCCATTATATGGACATCTTGCGGGAGTAGTTTCAAGAGGCGTAGGTCGACACCACCTACAACCACAATCTACTCCAGGAGCATATGCAGGCGGAGGAGCAGGTCCCTGCCAGCACGGCGGACGCGTTGAACGCGAACCTGGCGGAGCAGGAGGCGCTGCTTGAGTCCTACCGCTCCGCCCGCGAGATCCGCCTCGCCTGCTGACGGTATCGGCAATTGGTTGCGGAAGGGTGGCTGCCGGCAAGGAGTGTGCCGACGATGCGGGTGAGGCGTTGTTCGGCGACGCCGAGGATGACATCGCCGAGGCCGCGCACCAGCGCCACGACCACGAAGAAGCCAACACGTCTGCGGGCGCCGCCGACAACGAGGAAGAGTAGTGCAAGGTAGGTCGCCGCCGCTCGTGTGCCAGGATGGCCATCGCTCCTTCCCCCCGTTGAAGCCAAGCTTGCTGGGTTGAGCATCTTCGGCCGATTAGTCGCTTGGCGGCGACGTCGAGGCGGGCGGCTTCAGTTCCCGGGGCTCCGGAGGCAGAGGTCACGAAGGCAGAGCTGGAGAGCGCCGAGGCTGAAATGGAGACGGTGAAGCTTCAGTTCTCGGAGCTGAAGGCCGGAGACGGGGACCGAACACCGACGATCATTTAGACTATGTATTAACTATACTCCAGAGCCCGCGTAGTACCGCTTTGATGTTTTTTTTTAATGAAATTCGTCATGTTTATGTGAAATCCGGCCGTGTTTACATGAATTCCGAACTTGTTTGAACGTATATCGTACGATTGGTTCGAGTTGTTATGAAAATATATGTGCCTGTGGTTGGATGGCTGTGTCTCACATCCTTATTTATGTAGTGGTCTCTCTATTTGCGAATTGATGCGGAAGGATTTTTACAGATTGCCCGCTGGAGATGCCCTTGCCCCTACACGGATTGAACTGTATAACGAATCAATGCCCGATTGTGTCTGAAAATTACATACGGACGAGAGAGGTGAGAGCGCAGGATCCCGGAGTCGCTCTCGAGAGCGATGACGAGGGAGACGTTTCACTCTCAGTCTCATTCGTCGGTAAAAAAGTTACCGAGATGTCAATCGTCCGTTTTGGAGGGACCTGTGTGATCTTGTTCGTTGTGTCCGCCCACATGGCTCTCCGCTCCTCCCACACACACTCACAGGGGTGTCGCTGTCATGATCCTCACGTACAACAGCGCCGCTGCGCCACACCGCTCTGTTCCGATTCCTACACATGGCATGGGGTGTATATCATCCTCTGTGAACACTTGCTGCTACACTGCGTTACCTTTGATCGAGAAGTATGCCTGTGCATGCTGCGTACGAAGAGGAATTCGATCAGGATAAGATGTAATCATCTCGTGGACCTGCACCGCTGTACCAGCCGGAGCCGGGTGGAGGAGCGCCACAGCTGAGCATGGTGCAACTGGTCGGAGCGTGACGGGTCCAAGAGGGATGCCAACGAACGAACGGGCCGGGGTGGCTAGCTAGTGACACAGACAGACAGGGGATTAGCCGCAATGCCCGGGCGGCCATGTGCAACTAACATGGCGTGGGCCAAGTGCTGGCCTGGGGAACTGTTGCTTTCTGAAACCGATGGCGGAGCAGCGCAGGTAGCCTGGCCTGCTTGACACCGGCGAGGCGCGGGCGGCGGCGCCATGTTGTGTTGGCCCTTGAAAGCCTCTGCAGGCGAGTAGCCGACGATCCAAGGGTCAGCGTAGAAAATTTGTAAGAACCGCCGATCGATGGATGTAAAGACTCGGGCATGCCCCATGCATGTGCATGCATGGGCAGGGTGCCGAAGCTTTGTCTGAAGGCCGCTGTTGGAATTACGTGCACTGTTCGGGCCTCGCTCTCGCCAACACAGGCCGAGCCATGTTACGTGTCCCGTTCACGTGAGCGGCTGAGCATGTGAGCGGCCATGTGCGCTGCAGTCTTCAGGAGCCCACACCAAGGTTTTGCCTGTTCAAACCTTAATTGGGCGTCGATCCTTAAAGCGTGCGCTGATCATTGGAGCCGGTAGTTAATTAGCTGCGCATGCATGGTTCCCTCGGTTCGTGTGGGTGGTGTGCACAGTGCGTACGTACGTACGTTCGGTCGTTTATTCGTCATGCATGGCACATTGGCATGGCTGGCCGGGGCAGCTTCATGTGCCGATGTGCGTTGTGCCCCGACAAATCCTCGCTTTCCTTTTTGTATCCGATGGTCCAGTGTACTCTCCGGCGGGACTAGGTTAAGTGGCCCGAGATTAGCAGTGCGCATCATGCAACCAGACGTCCATGGCTCCCACTGCAACCATACGTTCATCGAACCATCCAACACATGCATGCAGCAAGTTCCTGGACCATGCGTTGCATGCAGTCGTTAATCCATCCATCCATCCCCAAGTAGTCAAGTTGGGCGAGGTCGGCATGCACTTGCGCCGTTACACTTACACGCCGATCATGAGTGGATTATCATCACGTAATATCTACTCCCTCCGTTCCAAAATATTTATCTTTCTAGAAATTTCAATAAATGACTATATACGAAGCAAAATGAGTGAATCTACACTCTAAAATATGTCTACATACATCCGTATCTTGTAGTCCATTTGAAAGGTCTAGAAAGACAAATATTTGGCAACGGAGGGAGTACTCCGTAGTACTAGTAGACACACCATGCCGCGCCCGCGCTGCGCGGTCTAGCACCATGACACAGAAACATGACCGGATTCCTCTCCCTCCGGCGGTCCGGCCCTGCCACACACGGCTATGCATGGTGGCTCGCCTTGCCGCCCATGAGTTCCACGGAGTTAAGGCATGCTCTGCATCCTGCCCATGGCCGAGTCCTGCATGGTCCTGGCTCAGCTAAGCGGCCGGTGAGAGCCATGTGGAGAGTAGGGCGCCCCCGGACCCCACGGCGACTCGTCGCACCACCAGTCACTGAGTCACACACGCGCTCGGCCGGGCAAGCGGTTGGTGCCCGTTACGTACGCTCGGGGCCGCGCCCGATGCCAGCCGAGGACACTCGCATGTGCGCCTGATTTGTATGTATTAACTGCCGCGCGCCTCCGTGGCCGTGGTCACCCCGCACGTCAGAGCCGGCCTTCAATCTCTCATTTTCTTCTCTCTCTCTCACCAAATCGACAGGGAGACTTCATTTGGGGAGGAAAAAAAGAAGTGTTATTAAGTTGCACGGCCCTGATCGAGCTTGCAATCCAACCGCCACCGGCACTGAGCTTTACTTTGGCTATAAATACCTCGGCCGGGAGGAGGTAGCTCCTCACTGCCAACCAGCCATTTCGAGCGTAGCTAGCTTTAGTCACCATATCCCCTCGAAAGCTAAGCTACCTTGCTGATACAAGGAAGCTCTCTCCCAGCAATGGCGGCTGCCGGTGCTCTCTTCTTCCTCTTCTCCTCCTTCTGCCTCCTCGCCCGGCATGCCGCGGCGGGCGGGTACGGCGGCTGGCAGAGCGCCCATGCAACCTTCTACGGCGGCGGCGACGCTTCCGGCACCATGGGTGAGTCCCCGGCGGCTGCGGCTGGCGAATGCAACGTGTATAACTCATCATCACCACTTAACCGGCTGTCAGACACTCACCAGAAGCACGCGGTTGGGTTTTGCAGGCGGGGCATGCGGGTACGGCAACCTGTACAGCACTGGGTACGGCACGAACACGGCGGCGCTGAGCACGGCGCTGTTCAACGACGGCGCGGCGTGTGGGTCGTGCTACGAGCTGCGCTGCGACAACGCCGGCAGCTCGTGCCGGCCGGGGTCCATCCTGGTGACGGCGACCAACTTCTGCCCGCCCAACTACGGCCTCCCCAGCGACGACGGCGGCTGGTGCAACCCGCCCCGCCCCCACTTCGACATGGCAGAGCCGGCCTTCCTCCACATCGCGCAGTACCGCGCCGGCATCGTGCCAGTCTCCTACAGAAGGTGAGAGCAAAGTTTCCCGTCAAAAATTAAAAAAAGTTACCGTGCACACGCGGTCCTGGCTCGGCCGACCGACAGAACCGATGGGTTAATTGACCGAGCACGACCGGCGTCGGTCGGCTTGAAGATACGCGGGGGACCGCGGTCGGTTCGGTCCATAAGTTTAGGCGGGCCGCACTGCTGCAGATTTGATACGGTGCACGCCGATAGGCAGGCTACTGTCCACAGTACATCGCATGTGCTGTGCCTTATAATGTCGCAACTTCACTGTCACCGTGTCACGTATTCATCCATGTTACCCCTCGCGATTTGGCACTGACGCGTCGCGTGTTGGTCGATCGAGCAGGGTGCCGTGCGTGAAGAAGGGGGGCATCCGGTTCACCATCAACGGCCACTCCTACTTCAACCTGGTGCTGGTGACCAACGTGGCCGGCGCCGGCGACGCGCGGTCCGTGTCCATCAAGGGCACGCGCACCGGCTGGCAGGCCATGTCCCGCAACTGGGGCATGAACTGGCAGAGCAACACCTTCCTCGACGGCCAGTGCCTCTCCTTCCGGGTCACCTCCAGCGACGGCCGCACCGTCACCAGCAACGCCGCCGCCCCCGCCGGCTGGCACTTCGGCCAGACCTTCGAGGGCGCCCAGTTCTAGCCCGCTTCCTCCTCCTCTTCTTCTCCACGAGCATAAGCACCGGAGAGAAGAGACGGACGGAGCGTATTATATTCAAGAAATATTTTGCATTCGCGTGCATGCAGGAGGAGGAAGAAAGGCCGGCCTCTTCGTTATAGTGAAGGAGGAGGGCTCCGGGCTACGCTGAGGCTGCTAATTAGCACCCGCTTAGACGTTCTCCTTCTCCCATCGAAGTCTCAAGTTTATTGAAGACTCGAATAACCATCCATCAAGTACCGTACGGACGTAGCAGCGTGGCACGGCACTCCACTGCCCTCCTTGAAGAAGAAGAAGAAGAAGAAGAAGAAGAAGAAGAAGAAGAAGAAGAAGAAGAAGAAGTTAATAATTGGTTGCATTAGTTATGATCAAGTAGCAGCAGTACCTTTGGTGGTTTGTACCAGTACTAATTTGTACTACCGGGGCGGTGGCCCTTGTGATGAAATTGAAGATTTGCAAGGGCATATTTATGGATCCGTCCATGTTCTAGCTAGCTGGCTGGCTGGCTACTCATAGCTTCCGTAGAACAAGTGTGGGCGGCATCTTGTTGATCGTCACATGGGTGGGAGACGTTCCGTGGGGCATCCATGTCGTGCCTTTTTTGGAGCCAGGGGCAAGGTCGGCTGCCGTGTTCCGTTTCGTGTGTATGATAAGCCTCTGCAATGGGTTTGATTGTCCATTGCTTGCGTGAACGCCTCCTCCACACGCTGAAGATTGTCCATCCATGGTTGTTGTACGATCGCCTCTATCTGAAATGGTGCCATGGGAGCCTTCGAAATATGCTACCGTCTAGGGGTGTGGTTTCGCAGTCCAGAATTGAGCGGGCAAACCGCATCTTCCAGGGCTGGCTCGTCCGTCCCGGAGATGGTGCGCTGGCTCTGGAGCTAGCGGCCAACGTGATCGACCCAGGACGAGAGCGTCCCACCGTATCACGTTATCACGAGACGTGACTATTGTTTCCACCATTTAGGATCATTGATGTGGTACCTGTAACTACTCGTCATTCCTTCGCTGGAACAACCAGTGCTCGACCGTAGAATCGTGAGCATTTTTATCTAGCTCTGATATGACAGCAACGGTTGAGGGTTTTTGTCGCCATGACCGTTTTGTCAGTTTTGCTGATTTGACAGCAACTTTGGTGGTTGACGTTGAGAGGATAGCTGAGAAAGAAGAAATCAGATTTTTCTCGCACAAGTATGTGTATCATATATTGATAGAAAAAAGGGTGAAGAGACTGATCCACGGTTTGAGTACAATGCCAAAAGGCAAAACACACCACACTAATCCTTGAAATTAGAACCACACCTATTACAAAACGAGAATGAGAGAACCTGCTTTGCCCTATCCTTAGCCAAGAAAGCAAAGAAGACGGGGCACCAGGCAAACAGGCCGCGTCACTACTGTTGCAAGCAACATCCAAGCCATGCCGACGACTACAAAACTAACTAGATCAACGTACCTCCCACCACATAGTGCTTAGAGGAGTCGGCAGGTGGATGGCAGGACCTAGCCGGGCCTAAAGAAGAAGACGCGCAGGATGCGCCACAATGGCATACATAGCGCCTTGGAGGCCCACGTCCTGAGGGGCAACCCACACCAAAAGCGAGACACTCCAAACTCTAGCTCCGTGGACTCCGCGAGCAGCCAAGGCGGCGCCTTCATGAAGGTAACGACGGCGTGACTCCGCCGCCACCTGTTCCGGAGGGCCGGAACAAGGGTTTTCCCCCGACGATTGATAAGGGACATGATCAGGACCATGGCAGCGCCCCCAAGAAGGAAACGACACCCACAGGCGGCGTCGCTGCTAGCATTGGCTTGCCGTGCGGGTGATTTCGCCCCGTCCATGAACAAAATCCAAACCACGAGAGCCACGACCAGGGAGCAGGTTGCCAGGTGAGTTCACCGTTACAGGAAGGCGAGACACACTCATCGACGTTGCAGAGAGGTGACACCGGTAGCCGCCGGCCTCCCCTCCAACAACGACGACCACGACCGGTCGTCCTCATCGCATGAGGCAGACCCGTCAGACCACCGCCCAGAGCCGCCGCTCTGGCATCCGGGATCCACAGTAGGTCGTAGCCTATCGGAATTCCACCGCCGGGTGCGCCGACCGTCGGACAAAGCCAACCTTGCGCATCGCCGGCACCACGCCATCACCACGAGCCATCCTCAACCACGCCGGAGAAGGGAGCAACCCAGGCGCGCAATCACCACCGCTCAAGGCCGCCGGCCGGCACCCGAGCCCACACCACCCGAAGGAAACCAGATCTGGGCCGGATTCCCGAGATCCGTCGCTACCAGCCACCAAGGCCGCCCCCACGCTGCCCCTGCAGCCGTGGTGTCACAGCCACCGCCGGAGACCCCTAGGGCCGCTTCCCCAGCATCCCACATCCGTCGCGCCGTCGGGCGCCCAAAGGAGCCGTCGCGCCGCAGCCGGAGGCCTCCTCGCGAGGAACGGAGGCGAGCCCGCCACCGCCGTCAGCCAAGCGAGCTTCGCTCGCCGGCCTCCTCCGGAGACGGCGGGGAGAGGAGAGGGGAGGAGAGTCGGGGGCGGCGGCGGCTAGGGTTCGCCCGAGCCGCCCCCATGGAGGCAGCGCGGGCGACGGGGTGGTTTGGACTATGGACTTGGTCCGTTGAATAAGGGGTTTACCTTTGCAGTTGAATTAGTGTTTAAGCAACGATGGTACGAAACCGGGGAGCAATGCAAGCATGAGAAAAAAACTTTGAATTTCTAGAGTGAAGCAAGGGGTCGGGCGTATGAGGACCTCTACCAGCCGTTAGGCACGAAGGGAGGCGAACGGGACATTTATAATGTTGGGGAACGTAGTATTTTCAAAACATTTCCTACGATCACGCAAGATCTATCTACTAGATGCATAGCAATGAGAGGGGAGAGTGTGTCTACGTACCCTCGTAGACCGAAAGCGGAAGCGTTTATCAACGCGGTTGATGTAGTCGTGCACCTTCACGATCCGTCCCGATCTAGTACCGAACGTACGGCACCTCCGCGTTCAGCACACGTTCAGCTCGATGACGTCCTCGCCTTCTTGATCCAGCAAGACGGGCGAAGTAGTGGATGAGTTCCGACAGCACGACGGCGTGGTGACGGTTGTTGATGAAGAACAATCTCTGCAGGGCTTCGCCAAGCACTACAGAAATTAGACGGAGGATAAACTAGAGGGTTGGGGTTGCCGGCACACGGCTTGGTGTATCTTGATGTGTCTTGGGTGCTAGCCCTACCCCTCTATTTATATGTTGAGCCTTAGGGTCTAAACTTGGAGTAAAAGCCTTCACAAAGTCGGTTTCACCCGAAAGGAAAGAGTCCTTCTCGGACTCCAGGGCCAGACGCCAGGGACCCTGGCGTCTGGCCCCTGGACTCCGCAAAACTTCCTTTTGTGCCTTCCAAAAACCTTGTGTGCTTTCCCTTTTGGCCCAAATAAAGTGTTCTCGTACCCAAACACTTCGGGAAACATCTGGAACCCCTTCCGGTGAATTCCGGAACCCTTCCGGAGGTCAAACACTATTATCCCATATATTAATCTTTATCTCCGGACCATTCCAGAGTTCCTCGTCATGTCCGTGATCACATCCGGGACTCCGAATAACATTCGGTCACCAACATACATAACTCATTAAATACTATATCGTCAACGAACGTTTAAGCGTGCGGACCCTACGGGTTCGAGAACTATGTAGACATGACCAAGACATCTCTCCGGTCAATAACCAATAGCGGAACCTGGATGCCCATATTGGCTCCTACATATTCTACGAAGATCTTTATCGGTCGAACCGCATAACAACATACATTGTTCCCTTTGTCATCGGTATGTTACTTGCCCGAGATTCGATCGTCGGTATCTCAATACCTAGTTCAATCTCGTTACCGGCAAGTCTCTTTACTCGTTCCGTAATACATCATCTCGTGACTAACTCATTAGTCATTTGCTTGCAAGGCTTATTATGATGTGCATTACCGAGAGGGCCCAGAGATACCTCTCCGACACTCGGAGTGACAAATCCTATTCTTGATCTATGCCAACACCATGAATACCTTCGGAGACACCTGTAGAGCATCTTTATAATCACCCAGTTACGTTGTGACGTTTGGTAGCACACAAGGTGTTCCTCCGGTATTTGGGAGTTGCATAATCTCATAGTCATAGGAACATGTATAAGTCATGAAGAAAGCAATAGCAGTAAAACTAAACGATCATAGTGCTAAGCTAACGGATGGGTCTTGTCCATCACATCATTCTCCTAATGATGTGATCCCGTTGATCAAATGACAACTCATGTCTATGGCTAGGAAACATAGCCATCTTTGATCAATGAGCTAGTCTAGTAGAGGCATACTAGGGACATTCTATTTTGTCTATGTATTCACACATGTATCAAGTTTCCGGTCAATACAATTCTAGCATGAATAAAAGACATTTATCATGATATAAGGAAATACAAATAACATCTTTATTATTGCCTCTAGGGCATATTTCCTTCAGTCTCCCACTTGAACTAGAGTCAGTAATCTAGATTACAAAGTGATGATCCTCACACCCATGGAGTCCTGGTGCTGATCATGTTTTGCTCGTGGAAGAGGCTTAGTCAACGGGTCTGCAACATTCAGATCCGTATGTATCTTGCAAATCTCTATGTCTCCCTCCTTAACTAGATCGCAGATGGAATTGAAGCGTCTTTTGATGTGCTTTGTTCTCTTGTGAAACCTGGATTCCTTCGCCAAGGCTATTGCTCCAGTGTTGTCACAAAAGATTTTCATTGGACCCGATGCACTAGGTATTACACCTAGATCGGATATGAACTCCTTCATCCAGACTCCTTCATTTGCTGCTTCCGAAGCAGCTATGTATTCCGCTTCACACGTAGATCCCGCCACGACGCTCTGCTTGGAACTGCACCAACTGACAGCTCCACCGTTCAATAAAAATACATATCCGGTTTGTGACTTAGAGTCATCCGGATCAGTGTCAAAGCTAGAATCGACGTAACCGTTTACGACGAGCTCTTTGTCACCTGCATACACGAGAAACATATCCTTTGTCCTTTTCAGGTATTTCAGGATGTTCTTGATCGCTGTCCAGTGATCCACTCCTGGATTACTTTGGTACCTCCCTGCTAGACTTATAGCAAGGCACACATCAGGTCTGGTACACAGCATTGCATACATGATAGATCCTATGGCTGAGGCATAGGGAATGACTTTCATTTTCTCTCTATCTTCTGCAGTGGTCGGGCATTGAGTCTTACTCAACTTCATACCTTGTAACACAGGCAAGAACCCTTTCTTTGACTGATCCATTTTGAACTTCTTCAAAACTTTATCAAGGTATGTGCTTTGTGAAAGTCCAATTAAGCGTCTTGATCTATCTCTATAGATCTTGATGCCTAATATATAAGCAGCTTCACCGAGGTCTTTCATTGAAAAACTCTTATTCAAGTATCCTTTTATGCTATCCAGAAATTCTATATCATTTCCAATCAATAATATGTCATCCACATATAATATTAGAAATGCTACAGAGCTCCCACTCACTTTTTTGTAAATACAGGCTTCTCCTAAAGTCTGTATAAAACCATATGCTTTGATTACCTCATCAAAGCGTATATTCCAACTCCGAGATGCTTGCACCAGTCCATAGATGGATCGCTGGAGCTTGCATACTTTGTTAGCACCTTTTGGATCGACAAAACCTTCTGGTTGCATCATATACAACTCCTCTTTGAGATATCCATTTAGGAATGCAGTTTTGACATCCATTTGCCAGATTTCATAATGATAAAATGCGGCAATTGCTAACATGATTCGGACAGACTTAAGCATCGCTACAGGTGAGAAAGTCTCATCGTAGTCAACTCCTTGAACTTGTCGAAACCCTTTCACAACAAGTCGAGCTTTGTAAACAGTAACATTACCGTCTGCGTCGGTCTTCCTCTTGAAGATCCATTTATTTTCGATGGCTTGCCGATCATCGGGCAAGTCAACCGAAGTCCACACTTTGTTCTCATACATGGATCCCATCTCAGATTTCATGGCCTCAACCATTTTTCGGAATCTGGGCTCATCATCGCTTCCTCATAGTTCGTAGGTTCATCATGGTCTAGTAACATGACTTCCAGAACTGGGTTGCCGTACCACTCTGGTGCGGAACGTACTCTGGTTGATCTACGACGTTCAGCAGAAACTTGATCTTAGTTTCATGATCATCATCATTAGCTTCCTCACTAATTGGTGTAGGAATCACTGGAACAATTTTCTGTGATGTACTACTTTCCAATTCAGGAGAAGGTACAATTACCTCATCAAGTTCTACTTTCTTCCCACTCACTTCTTTCGAGAGAAACTCCTTCTCTAGAAAGGATCCATTCTTAGCAACGAATATCTTGCCTTCGGATCTGTGATAGAAGGTGTACCCAACAGTCTCTTTTGGGTATCCTATGAAGACACATTTCTCCGACTTGGGTTCGAGCTTATCAGGTTGAAGCTTTTTCACATATGCATCGCAGCCCCAAACTTTAAGAAACGACAACTTTGGTTTCTTGCCAAACCATAGTTCATAAGGTGTCGTCTCGACGGATTTAGATGGTGCCCTATTTAACATGAATGCAGCTGTCTCTAAAGCATAACCCCAAAACGATAGTGGTAAATCGGTAAGAGACATCATAGATCGCACCATATCTAATAAAGTACGGTTACGACGTTCGGACACACCATTACGCTGTGGTGTTCCGGGTGGCGTGAGTTGTGAAACTATTCCACATTGTTTCAAATGAAGACCAAACTCGTAACTTAAATATTCTCCTCCACGATCAGATCGTAGAAACTTTATTTTCTTGTTACGATGATTCTCTACTTCACTCTGAAATTCTTTGAACTTTTCAAATGTTTCAGACTTGTGCTTCATTAAGTAGATATACCCATATCTGCTTAAATCATCAGTGATGGTCAGAAAATAACGATACCCGCCGCGAGCTTCAACACTTATTGGCCCACATACATCAGTATGTATGATTTCCAACAAATATGTTGCTCGCTCCATAGTTCCGGAGAACGGAGTTTTAGTCATCTTGCCCATGAGGCATGGTTCGCAAGCACCAAGTGATTCATAATCAAGTGACTCCAAAAGTCCATCACTATGGAGTTTCTTCATGCGCTTTACACCAATATGACCTAAACGGCAGTGCCACAAATAAGTTGCACTATCATTATTAACCTTGCATCTTTTGGCTTCAATATTATGAATATGTGTATCACTACAATCGAGATCCAATAAGAATAGACCACTCTTCAAGGGTGCATGACCATAAAAGATATTATTCATAAAAATAGAACAACCATTATTCTCTGATTTAAATGAATAACCGTCTCGCAACAAACAAGATTCAGATATAATGTTCATGCTCAACGCTGGCACCAAATAACAATTATTTAGGTCTAAAACTAATCCCGAAGGTAGATGTAGAGGTAGCATGCCGACGGCGATCACATCGACTTTGGAATCATTTCCCACGCGCATCGTCACCTCGTCCTTAGCTAATCTTCGTTCAATCCGTAGTCCCTGTTTCGAGTTACAAATATTAGCAACCGAACCGGTATCAAATACCCAGGTACTACTACGAGCATTAGTAAGGTACACATCAATAACATGTATATCACATATACCTTTGTTCACCTTGCCATCCTTCTTATCCGCCAAATACTTGGGGCAGTTCCGCTTCCAGTGTCCAGTCCCTTTGCAGTAGAAGCACTCAGTTTCAGGCTTGGCTCCAGACTTGGGTTTCTTCGCAGGAGTAGCAACTGTCTTGCTATTCTTCTTGAAGTTCCCCTTCTTTCCCTTGCCCTTTTTCTTGAAACTAGTGGTTTTGTTAACCATCAACACTTGATGCTCCTTTTTGATTTCTACCTCCGCAGCCTTGAGCATAGCGAAGAGCTCGGGAATTGTCTTCTACATCCCTTGCATATTATAGTTCATCACGAAGCCTTTATAGCTTGGTGGCAGTGATTGAAGAACTCTATCAATAACACTATCCTCGTCAACTTTGCAACCAAGTTGAGTCATATGATTGTAGTACCCAGACATTCTGAGAAAGTGTTCACTGATAGAACTATTCTCCTCCATCTTGCAGCTGTAGAACTTATTGGAAATCTCATATTTCTCAGTCCGGGCATTTGCTTGAAATATTAACTTCAACTCCTGGAACATCTCATATGGTCCATGACGTTCAAAACGTCGTTGAAGTCCCGGTTCTAAGCCGTAAAGCATGGCACACTGAACTATTGTGTAGTCATCAGACCGCGTCTGCCAGACGTTCAAAGCGTCTACATTAGCGAGAGGGGGCTTGTCACCTAGCGGTGCTTCAAGGACATAATTCTTCCGTGCAGCAATGAGGATAATCCTCAAGTTACGGACCCAGTCCGTGTAATTGCTACCATCATCTTTCAACTTAGCTTTCTCTAGGAATGCATTAAAATTCAAAGGAACGGTAGCACGGGCCATTGATCTACAACAGCATAGATATGCAAAAACTATTAGGACTAAGTACATGATAAATTAAAGTTCAATTTAATCATATTACTTAAAGAACTCCCACTTAGATAGACATCCCTACGGTCATCTAAATGATCACGTGATCCAAATCAACTAAACCATGTCCGATCATCACGTGAGATGGAGTAGTTTCATTGGTGAACATCTTATGTTGATCATATCTACTATATGATTCACGCTCGACCTTTCGGTCTCCAGTGTTCCGAGGCCATATCTGCATATGCTAGGCTCGTCAAGTTTAACCCGAGTATTCTGCGTGTGCAAAACTGGCTTACACTCGTTGTATTTGAACGTAGAGCTTATCACACCCGATCATCACGTGGTGTCTCGGCACGACGAACTTTCGCAACGGTGCATACTCAGGGAGAACACTTATACCTTGAAATTTTGTAAGGGATCATCTTATAATGCTACCGTCGTTCTAAGCAAAATAAGAAGCATAATAAGATAAACATCACATGCAAATCAAAATATGCGACATGATATGGCCATCATCATCTTGTGCTTTTGATCTCCATCTCCAAAGCACCTTCATGATCACCTTCGTCACCGGCGCGACACCTTGATCTCCATCGTAGCATCGTTGTCGTCTCGCCAAGTATTGCTTCTACGACTATCGCTACCGCTTAGTGATAAAGTAAAGCAATTACATGGCGATTGCATTTCATACAATAAAGCGACAACCATATGGCTCCTGTCAGTTGCCGATAACTTTACAAAACATGATCATCTCATACAAAACCGTATAACTCATCATGTCTTGACCATATCACATCACAACATGCCCTGCAAAAACAAGTTAGACGTCCTCTACTTTGTTGTTGCAAGTTTTACGTGGCTGCTACGGGCTTAGCAAGAACCGTTCTTACCTACGCATACAAAAAACCACAACGATATTTCGTCAAGTATGTGATGTTTTAACATTCACAAGGACCGGGCGTAGCCATACTTGATTCAGCTAAAGTGAGAGAGACAGACACCCGTCAGTCACCTTTAAGCAACGAGTGCTCATAACGGTGAAACCAGTCTCGCGTAAGCGTACGCGTAATGTCGGTCCGGGCCGCTTCATCTCTAAATACCGCCGAAGCAAAGTATGACATGCTGGTAAGCAGTATGACTAGTATCGCCTACAACTCATTGTGTTCTACTCGTGCATATCATCTACGCATAGATCTGGCTCATGATTCCACTATTGGGGAACGTAGTATTTTCAAAAAAATTCCTACGATCACGCAAGATCTATCTGCTAGATGCATAGCAACGAGAGGGGAGAGTGTGTCTACGTACCCTCGTAGACCGAAAGCGAAAGCGTTTATCAACGCGGTTGATGTAGTCGTGCACCTTCACGATCCGTCCCGATCTAGTACCGAACGTACGACACCTCCGCGTTCAGCACACGTTCAGCTCGATGACGTCCTCGCCTTCTTGATCCAGCAAGACAGGCGAAGTAGTAGATGAGTTCCGACAGCACGACGGCGTGGTGACGGTTGTTGATGAAGAACAATCTCTGCAGGGCTTCGCCAAGCACTACCGAAATTAGACAGAGGATAAACTAGAGGGTCGGGGTTGCCGGCACACGGCTTGGTGTATCTTGATGTGTCTTGGGTGCTAGCCCTACCCCTCTATTTATATGTTGAGCCTTGGGGTCGAAACTTGGAGTAAAAGCCTCCACAAAGTCGGTTTCACCTGAAAGGCAAGAGTCCTTCTCGGACTCCAGGGCCAGATGCCAGGATTCCCGGCGTCTGGACCCAGACGCCAGGGACCCTGGCGTCTGGCCCCTGGACTCCGCAAAACTTCCTTTTGCGCCTTCCAAAAACCTTGTGTGCTTTCCCTTTTGGCCCAAATAAAGTGTTCTCGTACCCAAACACTTCGGGAAACATCCGGAACCCCTTCCGGTGAATTCCGGAACCCTTCCGGAGGTCAAACACTATTATCCCATATATTAATCTTTATCTCCGGACCATTCCAGAGTTCCTCGTCATGTCCGTGATCACATCCGGGACTCCGAATAATATTCGGTCACTAACATACATAACTCTTTAAATACTATATCGTCAACGAACGTTTAAGCGTGCGGACCCTATGGGTTCGAGAACTATGTTGACATGACCGAGACATCTCTCCGGTCAATAACCAATAGCGGAACCTGGATGCCCATATTGGCTCCTACATATTCTATGAAGATCTTTATCGGTCGAACCGCATAACAACATACATTGTTCCCTTTGTCATCGGTATGTTACTTGCCCGAGATTCGATCGTCGGTATCTCAATACCTAGTTCAATCTCGTTACCGGCAAGTCTCTTTACTCGTTCCGTAATACATCATCTTGTGACTAACTCATTATTCATTTGCTTGCAAGGCTTATTATGATGTGCATTACCGAGAGGGCCCAGAGATACCTCTCCGACACTCGGAGTGACAAATCCTATTCTTGATCTATGCCAACACCATGAACACCTTCGGAGACACCTGTAGAGCATCTATAATCACCCAGTTACGTTGTGACGTTTGATAGCACACAAGGTGTTCCTCCGGTATTTGGGAGTTGCATAATCTCTTAGTCATAGGAACATGTATAAGTCATGAAGAAAGCAATAGCAGTAAAACTAAACGATCATAGTGCTAAGCTAACGGATGGGTCTTGTCCATCACATCATTCTCCTAATGACGTGATCCCGTTTATCAAATGACAACTCATGTCTATGGCTAGGAAACATAGCCATCTTTGATCAATGAGCTAGTCTAGTAGAGGCATACTAGGGACATTCTATTTTGTCTATGTATTCACACATGTATCAAGTTTCCGGTCAATACAATTCTAGCATGAATAAAATACATTTATCATGATATAAGGAAATACAAATAACATCTTTATTATTGCCTCTATGGCATATTTCCTTCATATAATATATCCAAGATCGGAGAGAGGAAGACGAGGGATGTTGGCCAAGTCAAATGCATCAAGGACGGAGCAGACCAACTCCCGATGAGGGGTGGGGATATTAAACATAGATGGCGGAATACTTTGACAAGTTGTTCAATGGGGAGAATGAGAGCACTACCATTGAACTGGGTGACTCTTTTGATCATACTAGTAGGCATTTTGTGCAGCGATTTCAGGAGTATGAGGTCAAGGTGGCTTTAAAAAGGATTAAAGAAGACACGACGATGCGCTCTGATTGTATCCCCACCGAGGTATGAAGAGGCCGAGGGGACATAGCAATAGTATGGCTAACCAAACTTTTCAACCTTATTTTTCAGGCAAACAAGATGCCAGAAGAATGGAGAGGCAGTATACCAGTACCAATCTTCAAGAACAAGGGGATGTTTAGAGTTGCACTATTTACCGTAGAATTATGCTGATGAGCCATACAATGAAACTATGGGAGAGAGTCATTAAGAACCGCTTAAGAAGAATGACAAGCTTGACCAAAAATCAATTTGGTTTCATACGTGGGAGGTTGGCTATCGAAGCCATTTTCTTTGTATGACAACTTATGGAGAGATACATGGAGCAATAGAAGGACCTGCATACGGTGTTCATTTACTTGGAGAAGGCCTATGATAAGATACCGCGGATGTCATGTGGTGAGCCTTGGAGAAACACAAAGTCCGAGCAAAGTACATTATTACCCACATCAAGGACATGTAAATGTTGTGACAAGTGTTAGAGCGAGTGATGGCGGCACTGATGACTTCCCGATTAAAATAGGACTACTCCAGAGTTTAGCTTTGAACCCTTATCTTTCTGCTTTGATAATGGATGAGGTCACAAGTGATATACAGGGAGATATCCCATGGTGTATGCTCTTTGTGGATGATGTGGTGCTAGTCGATATACAGGGAAATACCGACATAGCTTTAAGCAACATCAAAAGGAATTTTTGGTGCCGTTGCCGGGGAGGATCTTCAACATATAGAAGGTTCCTAATCACAAATCTCATCTCCTTGCAATTTACATTATTTTCCATTTGCCTCTCGTTTTCCTCTCCCCCACTTCACCAATATTTGTCATTTTTATTCGCCATCTTTTCCATTTGCCTTTTTTCCGGTCGGATCTATCACCACTTGTGTTCTTGTTTACAATTGCTCAAAAATGACGCAAGAGAACACTTAGTTGTGTGATTTTTCCAATACCAACAACAATGATTTTATTGGCACTCCAATTGCTCCTCCCGCCACTAGTGCGGAGACTTGTGATATTAATACTGGTTTGTTGAATCTTGTCATGAAAGATCAATTTTCCGACACTCCTAATGAGGATGCCACGTCCCATCTCAATACCTTCGTGGAACTATGCGATATGCAAAAGAAAAGAGATGTGGACAATGATATTGTGAAATTGAATTGTTTTCGTTTTCTTTGCGAGATCATGCAAAAATTTGGTTTTCTTCTTTACCTCGCAATAGCATTGATTCTTGGAACAAATGCAAAGATGCTTTTATCACTAAATATTTTGTGCCCCAAAAATTATATCCCTTAGAACCCAAATCATGAATTTCAAGCAACTTGAACATGAGCATGTTGCACAATCTTGGGAAAGGATGAAAATGATGCTAAGGAATTGCCCAACTCATGGGTTAGATCTTTGGATGATCATACAAAATTTCTATGCGGGGTTGAATTTTGTTTCTCGAAATCTTTTGGATTCCGCCGCGGGTGGCACCTTTATGGAAATTACTTTGGGTGAAGCCACCAAATTGCTTGATAATATTATAGCGAATTATTCGCAATGGCATACCGAAAGGGCGCCGACAAGCAAAAAGATTAATGCGGTTGAGATTGATTCTTTGAATGAGAAAGTTGATGCTCTTATGAAAATGGTTGGTAGTAAAAGTGCTCCTATTGATCCTAATGATATGCCTTTGTCTACCTTGATTGAGAAAACTAGTGATGCTATAGATGTGAACTTTATCTCTAGAAATAATTTTAATAAAAATGCTTATAGAGGTAATTTTACTCCTAGGCCTTTTCCTAGTAATTCCTATAATAATTATGGTAATTCCTATGGAAATCAATCTTACAATAATAATAGGAACACCTCCGATCTAGAGAATAATATTAAAGAATTTATCAATACTCAAAAGGTTTTCAATGCTTTCATAGAAGAAAAATTGAATAGGATTGATGATATGTCTAGGAATATTGATAGGATTTCTCATGATGTGGAAAATCTCAAGTTGATTTTTTTTTGCCTAAAGTTGAAGAATCAATTAAAGCACTTTATGTTTCTATGGATGAAAGTAAGAAAAGAATCGCCATGCTTAGAGCTAAACGAGAATTTTTAGAAAAGTCGTTTTGTAGTGATTACTTTCATAAAAATGATGAAGACATTAAAATGATTGGTGTTTCTTCCATTGATTCTTTGTTTAGTAAAGTTCAACTTGATGATAAAGGGACTAGAGAAGAGCCAACTTTAGGTAGAAGGCGTCCCAATATTTCGGAGGGTGAAAATTTTATTGAGGAAATTGATAAAAGTGGGTTTGGAGAGGTCAAGACTTTAACTAGTGATGCACCCACTATTTTGGATTACAAAGACTTTAATTATGATAGTTGCTCCTTGATTGATTGTATTTCTTTTTTGCAATCCATGATTAATTCACCCCATGCTTATGAACAAAATAAAGCTTTTACTAAACATATTGTTGATGCTATGATGAAAGCTTTTGAAGAAATAATGGAATTAGAAGTTTCAATTCATAGGAAGTTGCATGATGAATGGGAACCCACTATCAAAATCTCTACCTAATAATAAAGCAAATTGGGTTTCCTTCGTCCGTCACGCACTTTTACAGAAAAACCCTCGCATTTTTTATGAATTAACCCGCAGTCCATTTTGAAGTCATACCGAACCGTTTTTTTTTATTTTCTCAGAAAACTCCCTGAGGTTTCATCTAATCAACCCGCCATCCATATTTAAGTCATATGAATTTTTTTTGTGTTTTAACAGAAAAACCCCTAACCTTTTGGTTAATCAATCTGTAGTTTATCTAAAACAAAATTATCCATATCTTTTAAACCGTAACTCCGATTTTAACATATTATATATGAAATTTGATTAGAAAAATGTGTATAATCTAAATAAACTGTTACTTTTAGATGTTAAATATTTCTAAACTATTAATTTGGGTGCAAACTTAATCTATAGTGCACGGTCCGTTTTTCTTTCGCACTGGTGGCGATCCAAATTGCAAATAAACACACATTAAAACCAGATTGAGAGGAAAAAACATTGATAACCACGCACGCACAACTCTGAAAAACCTCACGGGAAAAAAATAACATTTTTCTCATCTTATTCTGAGCGATTGTGTGCGTGCGAGCGCGCGCGCACGCGTGTGTGTGAGAGAGACGCCTTAGGACTGACCATATTCAAATACGTTTGAGACCACCATCGGGAACACAAATGTGATGCCATTTTAAAATAAAGAACATCTACCTATCAGGGTCTCGAGTCGTGGTTATTGGGTTAAGAGCGTGTGTTTTTTTCTATCCCGTTGCAACGCACGGGCTCTTTTGCTAGTAAAAATTAAAAATTATGAGTGTTTTGCTTTTAGTGATTTGGGTGCTAGTGTTTCCACGATTCCGAAATATCTTTGTGATGTTGTTGGTCTTACCAATATTGAAGATTGCTCTCTTAATTTGCATTTGGCTGATTCTACTATTAAAAAGCCTTTGGGGAGGATCAATGATGTTCTTATTCTTGCAAATAGGAACTATGTACCCATATAATTTATTGTTCTTGATATCGATTGCAATCCATCTTGCTCTATTATACTTGGTAGACCGTTTTTGTGCACTATTGGCGCGGTGATTGACATGAAAGAAGGGAATATAAAATTCCAATTTCCCTTGAGAAAGGGCATGGAACACTTCCCTAGAACCAAGATCAAATTGCCTTATGAATCTATAATGAGGGAAACTTATGGAACATCCAACAAAGATGACAATACTTGAAATCTTGGTATTACGCCTAGCTAAGGGCGTAAAATAGGCGTAAAATTATAGCGCTTGTTGGGAGGCAACCCAACGAATAAAATTTATTTTTGCTTTTTGCTTTATGTTCTTGAGTGTTAGCACAATTATGCTACTGGTATGATTGTGTTTTTTGTGTTTTAATTAGTGTTTGTGCCAAGTAGAACCAATAGGATCTTCTTGGGTGATAGTTGTTTGATCTTGCTGAAAAAGACAGAAACTTTTGCGCTCACGAGAAAAATTCTCATTTTTAATAGAAAAGTGATTTTTACTTGATTATTTTTGCAGAAGATTAATATACAAATTTCCCACATGGACCTATTTTTTTGAAGATTTTTAGAGTTCCATAAGTATTCTAAACTTTCAGATTACTACAGACTGTTCTGTTTTTGACAGATTATGTTTTCTTTGTGTTGTGTGCTTATTTTGATGGCTCTATGGTTTTCTATGATGAGTTTTTGCCATAGAAAAGTTGGAATACATTAGATATAATACAAAAACAAAATATGAATTGGTTTTATACATCACTTATAGTAGTGGTTTGCTTTCTTATACTAACGGATCTCACGAAGGTTTTGTTGAAGTTTTCAAGTTTTGGGTTATCTTATGATGGATGAAGGAAGGATGGAAGAGCCTAAGCTTGGGGATGCCCCTTCATCCCAAGCTATTAAACAAAAATGAGCAACCAACTAAGCTTGGGGATGCCCCCGAGTGGCATCCCCACTTTCTTCCAACAACTATCAGTATTTCAGTCGAGGCTATATTTTTATTCATCACATGATATGTGTTTTGCTTGGAGTGTCTTGTATGATATGAGTCTTTGCTTTTTTTTTTCTTTTTTTTAAGTCATCAGTCCTTTCTTTACACACTCATTTGAGAGAGCCAAAATTATGCCATGACTTGCTACAATTGCTCTCTATGCTTCACTTAAATTTTTATGAGCAATGGACTTCTCTAGTGCTTCACTTATATCTTTTTGAGCACGGTGTGCTTAGTATTTTTGAAGAAATACTCTCTTGATTCACTTAGATTTATTTGGGAGTTAGTAAAATTTTAAAGAAATTCTCTCTTGCTTCACTTAAATTATTTTGAGAGAATGAAGAAAAATTATGATCATGATCTTCACTTATATTTGTTTGAGCTTATCAAAAGCAACACATGAGAATTAGTCCCAAAGTGATAGATATCCAAGAAGGATATAATAAAAACTTTCATGAAGATCATTGGACAAAATAAACTTGATTCCTTGTAATAGTTTTGAGACATGATGATATGATATGTGAATCATGTTAATGAGTAATTATGCTTTAGTAAGAATATTCATGTTAAGGTTTGTGATTCCCGACGCATGCACGTATGGTCTCTCGTTATGCCGGGAAGTCGGAGCACAATTTATCCTTGATTGTAGTATCTTTGTGTGAAGTTTGGGGGCGCGCGATGGTTACCTCCTACCAACCTCCTCCCTAGGAGCATGCGTAGTATTACTTTTCTTCGAGGGCTAATAAACTTTTTGCAATCAGTACGTGAGTTCTTTATGACTAATGTGAGTCCATGGATTATACGCAATATCACCCTTTCATAATTGCTAGCATCTCTCATGCCGCGCAACTTTCGCCGGTGCATAAACTTTATTAAACCTTTCTCAAAACAGCCACCATACCTACCTATGGCATTTCCATAGCCATTCCGAAATATATTGCCAGGCACTTCCATCATATAGTTGACTTGAGCATTCATTTTTCATCATATAGAGTCATGCTATGTCATAGTTATCAAGTTGTAATTTTTATCCCTTTTTGAGTTATAAGTAAATAGAAGTGTGATGGTCATCATTATCCATTATTAGAGCATGTCCGAGTGAGGAAAGGATGATGGAAACTATGATTCCCCCACAAGTCGGGATGAGACTCCGGACAATGAAAAAAAGGGAAAAGAGAGAAGGGGAATGCTAGTTCTACACTTGTGCTTCAAAGTAGCACCATGTTTTTCATATAGAGAGTCTCCTATATTGTCACTTTCATATACTAGTGGGAATTTTTCCGTAGAAGAGTTTCATGCATACCCACTTAGTTTCATATTGAGCTTTCATACACTTATAGCTTGTAGTGCATCCGTTGCATGGCAATCCCTACTCCTCACATTGATATCAATTGATGGACATCTCCATAGTCCATCAGTTTGCCTAGTTGATGTGAGACTTTATTCCCTTCGTTGTGTCTACTACCATCGCATTCTATTCCACCTATATTGCTATATTCATGGCTTGCGCTCCTGTATTGCGTGAGAGTTGAAAAAGCTGAAGCGCATTGCAAGTGCTATCTATACCGATCCTATTGCCCTCAAACTTTTTGGTCAATCTTCCATATTCAAATCATTGCCACATGCCAATATTCAGCTACATTTGCCTATTAAATCTTCCTCAGTAAATTTCCAAAGTTTCTATCCAGAGAGAAGCTTTGTGAAGGAAGTACAAGCTAGGATTATCCAAATGGTATAACATTTTTACAGTGTTTTCCTGCGCCTAAATGACCATACTCCACAAAATGTTAGCTCAATACATTCATTCATTTGAGCCCAGCTTCAATATTCATATTTCTGCCCGATGTGGTATTTTGCAAAGAAAGTGCCATCTACGCTCCTCCATTTGAGCTGAAAATTTGCCAAGCGAGTCTCCCTAGTAGATGGTCATCCTCAGCCAACGGGACCATTGTCCATGTGCAATTCCCGTACGGCTAATCAAACACTTGGCTGCTAATTCATATTTGAGCATAGTTCGGTCTCCTCGTGAGAGTCTTCTGTTGTCATTTTCTTCCTAGAACTTACCTGGGGAGTGCCCAACCCACTAGACTTGCCTAGGCCACCTAGAACGCATGGCAATGCTACGGTCACGCGGTGACCACACGGTGGGCATGCGAGTTTACGCGCTTTGGAGTTGGGGCCCTGGGCTACCATCCAAACCTCGACGTATCGCCACCAAACCATGTATTTCTGCTTAAATAGATACTTATGTAACTAGAAATGATTTTTGGAAAAAATAAAGAGCAAAATATAAGGCAGCTATAGTTCAAATTTGACCCGCTTCCAACTGGATCGGCCGAAATTTGTCTTTTTCACCAGAGGTGTGTCGAAACTTTTGACACCCAAACATTTTGTTAATTGTGCATTAAATATGGTCTAGTATTTTAGAAAAATGATTTGGTACAATTTTGCAACAAATATATGGTATGTCCTTCACACAAAAACTCATTTCGGGCACCCGAAAAAAAATGGAAAATGAAGTTTTCGCCCAAAGAAAATGAAAACTTCCTTAGGCAACATTGTTTGACATTTCAAGATGCACCCTTTTGCACAATATTAAATCATTGGAACAAACTATGCCGTGAATGTGGCCATAAGATTGATCATTTGGCTTGAAAGCCATGAATCTTCACACATGATAGCTCATTTATGAGAACACTTTTTTATAATAATTGCCGTATTACAAGTTTATTATTTTTTCTGGTAACTTGATAACATATAATGACACAATGAGAAGGTTTTCCATTTTTTGATTTTTTTTTAAAAAATTTTATGCCCGTTTCAAAATGCGGTCAAAACGGTGGGCAAGACCGTTCCTAGCTAGTGGTTGAATCTCGGAATTTTTTTGGTGTTTCTCTCATTAAGTAGATACTTATGTACCTAGAAATGATTTTTGGAAAAAATAAATAGCAAACTATAAGGCAGCTGCAGTTCAAATTTGACCCGCTTCCAACTGGATCGGCCGAAATTTGTCTTTTTCACCAGAGGTGGGTCGAAACTTTTGATACCCAAATTTTTTGTCAATTTTGCATTAAATATGGCCTAGTATTATCTAAAAATGATTTGGTACAATTTTGCAACAAATATATGGTATGTCCTTCACAAAAAAACTTATTTCGGGCACCCGAAAAATGGAAAATGAATTTTTCGCCCAAAGAAAATGAAAACTTCCTTAGGCAACATTGTTAGCCATTCCAAGATGCACCATTTTGCATAATATTAGATCATTGGAACAAACTATGCCATGAATGTGGCCACAAGATTGATCATTTGACTTGAAAGCCACGAATATTCACACATGATAGCTCATTTATGAGAACACTTTTCTAAAATAATTACCGTATTACAAGTTTATTATTTTTTCTGGTAACTTGGTCACATAAAATGACACAATGCGAAGGTTTTCCAATATTTTGAATTTTTTGAATTTTTTATGCTCATTTCAAAATGCGGTCAAAACGGTGAGCATGACCGTTCCTAGCTAGTGGTTGAATCTTGGAAAACTTTTGGTGTTTCTCTGATTAAATAGATACTTATGTACCTAGAAATGATTTTTGGAAAAAACAAAGAGCAAACTATAAGGCGGCTACAGTTCAAATTTGACCCGCTTCGTGCTGGATCAGCCGGAATTTGTCTTTTTCACCAGAGGTGGGTCGAAACTTTTGACACCCAAACATTTTGTCAATTGTGCATTAAATATGGCCTAGTTTTTAGAAAAATGAGTTGGTCCAATTTTGCAACAAATATATGGTAGGTCCTTCACAAAAAACTCTCATTTTGGGCACTCGGAAAATGGAAAATTGATTTTTCGTCCAAAGAAAATGAAAATTTCCTTGGGCAACATTGTTTGCCATTCCAATATGCACCCTTGTGAACAATATGAGATCATTTGAACAAACTATGCCATGAATGTGGCCATAAGATCGATCATTTGACATGAAAACCATTGATCTCCACACATGATAGCTCGTTTCTGAGAACACTTTTTTAAAATAATTAACGTATTACAAGTTTATTATTTTTCCTGGTAACTTGGTCACATGTAATGACACAATGCAAAGGTTTTCCAATTTTTTTTGATTTTTTTGAATTTTTTATGCTCGTTTCATAATGCGGTCGAAACGGCGGGCTTGGCCGTTCCTAGCTAGTGGTTGAATCTTGGAATTTTTTGGGTGTTTCTCTGATTAAATAGATACTTTTGTACCTAGAAATGATTTTTAGAAAAAAAATAAATGGCAAACTTTTGACACCGACCCGCTTCCAACTGAATCGGCGATTTTTTTCTTTTTCTCCAGAGGTGGATCAAAACTTTTGACACCCAACCATTTGGTCAATTATACATTAAATATGGCTTAGTATTTTAGAAAATTTATTTGGTCCAATTTTGCAACAAATATATGGCAGATCCTTCACAAAAAAACCTCATTTTGGGCACTCGAAAAATTATTTTTAGTCAAGTACGACCAATTTAGATGGTCATAACATTGTACTACATTTTGATTGGTCCATGGACGTAGCACGCGGATCGTGCATCAATCACCGTCGGATGCTCGCGGATCCAACGGCAGTCCTCAACCCTTCCACACCAACCCTGAAACCCTAGATGGTCATTTTGCATCCACCCCCCCGCCTCCTTTCTTTCCACATCCATCCATCGATCCCCTTCCAGATCCCCTCGTCTGTTGGAAATATGCCCAAGAGGTAATAATAAAATGGTTATTATTATATTTCCTTTTTCATGATAATTGTCTGTTATTCATGCTTGAATTGTATTATCCGAAACAGCGATACATGTGTGAATACATAGACCACAACGTGTCCCTGGTAAACCTATAGTTACTAGCTCGTTGATCAACAGATGGTTACGGTTTCCTGACCATGGACATTGGATGTCATTAATAACGAGATCACATCATTAGGATAATGATGTGATGGACAAGACCCAATCCTAAGCCTAGCACAAGATCGTGTAGTTCGTAATGCTAAAGCTTTTCCAATGTCAAGTATCTTTTCCTTAGACCATGAGGTTGTGCAACTCTCGGATACTGTACGAATACTTTGGGTGTGCCAAACGTCACAACGTAACTGGGTGGCTATAAAGGTATACTACGGGTATCTCCGAAAGTATCTGTTGGGTTGGCATGAACCGAGACTGGGATTTGTCACTCCGTGTGACGGAGAGGTACCTATGGGCCCACTCGGTAAGACATCATCATAAAGAGCTCAATGTGACTAAGGTGTTGGTCATAGGATGATGTATTACGGAACGAGTAAAGAGACTTGCCATGACGATATTGAACAAGGTATCGGTATCCCGACGATCGAATCTCGGGCAAGTACTATACCGATAGACAAAGGGAATTGTATACGGGATTGATTGAATCCTTGACATCGTGGTTCATCCGATGACATCATCGAGGAGCATGTAGGAACCAACATGGGTATCCTGATCCCGCTGTTGGTTATTGACCAGAGAGTCGTCTCGGTCATGTCTACGTGTCTCCCGAACCCGTAGGGTCTACACACTTAAGGTTCGGTGACGCTAGGGTTGTAGAGATATATGCATGCGGTAACCCGAATGTTGTTCGGAGTCCTGGATGAGATCTCGGAAGTCACGAGGAGTTCCGGAATGGTCCGGAGGTAAAGATTTATATATAGGAAGTCCAGTTTCGGCCATCGGGAGAGTTTTGGGGGTCACCGGTATTGTACCGGGACCACCGGAAGGGTCCCGGGGGTCCACCGGGTGGGGCCACCTATCCCGGAGGGCCCCATGGGCTGAAGTGGGAGGGGAACCAGCCCATAGTGGGCTGGTGCGCCCCCCTTGGGCCTTCCCCCTGCGCCTAGGGTTGGAAACCCTAGGGGTGGGGGCGCCCCACATGACTTGGGGGGCAAGTCCCCCGCTAGGCTGCCGCCCCCTAGAGATGGGATCTCTAGGGCCGGCGCACCCCCTAGGCCCCCCTATATATAGTGGGGGGAGGGAGGGCAGCTGCACCCCATGCCCTGGCGCCTCCCTCTCCCTCCCGTGACACCCCATCCTCCTCAAGTGCTGCTTGGCGAAGCCCTGCTGGAATACCGCTGCATCCACCACCACGCCGTCGTGCTACTGGATCTCCGTCAACCTCTCCTCCCCCCTTGCTGGATCAACAAGGAGGAGACATCGCTGCTCCGTACATGTGTTGAACGCGGAGGTGCCGTCCGTTCAGCGCTAGGATCATTGGTGATTTGGATCACGACGAGTACGACTCCATAATCCACGTTCTCTTGAATGCTTCCGCTCACGATCTACAAGGGTATGTAGATGCACTCCCCTCTCCCTCGTTGCTAGATGACTCCATAGATTGATCTTGGTGAAGCATAGAAATTTTTTGATTTCTGCTACGTTCCCCAACAGTGGCATCAGAGCTAGGTCTATGCGTAGTATCTTGCACGAGTAGAACACAAAGCAGTTGTGGGCGTAGATTTGTTCAATTCTCTTGCCGCTACTAGTCTTACCTTGATTTGGCGGCATCGTGGGATGAAGCGGCCCGGACCGACCTTACACGTACGCTTACGTGAGACAGATTCCACCGACTGACATGCACTTGTTGCATAAGGTGGCTAGCGGGTGACAGTCTCTCCCACTTTAGTCGGATCGGATTCGATGAAAAGGGTCCTTATGAAGGGTAAATAGAAATTGGCATATCACGTTGTGGTTTTGGCGTAGGTAAGAAACGTTCTTGCTAGAAACCTATAGCAGCCATGTAAAACTTGCAACAACAATTAGAGGATGTCTAACTTGTTCTTGCAGCATGTGCCGTGTGATGTGATATGGCCAAAAGGATGTGATGAATGATATATGTGATATGTGATGTATGAGACTGATCATGTTCATGTAATAGGAATCACGACTTGCATGTCGATGAGTATGACAACCGGCAGGAGCCATAGGAGTTGTCTTATTTTATTGTATGACCCGCGTGTCACCGAATAAACGCCGTGTAATTACTTTACTTTATTGCTAACCGTTAGCCATAGTAGTAGAAGTAATGCTTGGCGAGACAACTTCATGAAGACACGATGATGGAGATCATGATGATGGAGATCATGGTGTCATGCCGGTGACGATGATGATCATGGAGCCCCGAAGATGAAGATCAAAGGAGCTAAATGATATTGGCCATATCATGTCACTATTTGATTGCATGTGATGTTTATCATGTTTTTACATCTTATTTGCTTAGAACGACGGTAGTAAATAAGATGATCTCTCACTAAAATTTCAAGAATTGTGTTCCCCCTAACTGTGCACCGTTGCTAAGGTTCGTTGTTCCGAAGCACCACGCGATGATCGGGTGTGATAGGCTCTAAGGTTCGCATACAACGGGTGTAAGCCTGATTTACGCACGCAATACACTTAGGGTTCACTTGACGAGCCTAGCATGTACAGACATGGCCTCGGAACACGGAAGACCGAAAGGTCGAACATGAGTCGTATAGACGATACGATCAAATGAAGATGTTCACTGTTGATGACTAGTCCATCTCACGTGATGATCGAACACGGCCTAGTCGATTCGGATCATGTATCACTTGGATTACTAGAGAGATGTCTATCTGAGTGGGAGTTCATTAAATTTGTTTAGATGAACTTAATTGTCATGAACATAGTCTAAAATCTTTACAATATGTCTTGTAGATCCAATGGCCCACGCTCATGTTACCCTCAACTTCAACGCGTTCCTAGAGAAATCCAAGCTGAAAGACGATGGTAGCAACTATACGGATTGGGTCAGTAACCTGAGGATCATCCTCATAGCTACCAAGAAAACATATGTCCTTGAAGCACCGCTAGGTGAAGCTCCCGCCCTGGCAAACCAAGATGTTATGAACGCTTGGCAGTCGCGTTGTGATGATTACTCCCTGGTTCAGTGCGGCATGCTTTACAGCTTAGAATCGGGGCTCTAAAATCGTTTTGAGCACCACGGAGCATATGAGATGTTCCAAGAGCTGAAAATGGTTTTCCAAGCTCATGCCCGAGTCGAGAGATATGACGTCTACGACGCATTCTATAGTTGTAAGATGGTGGAGAAAAGTTCTGTCAGCGAGCACATACTCAAATTGTCTGGGTTGCACAATCGCTTGTCTCAGTTGGGAATTAATCTCCCAGACGAAGCGGTCGTTGACAGAATCCTTCAGTCGCTCCCACCTAGCTACACGAGCTTTGTGATGAACTTCAATATGCAAGGGATGGAGAAGTCCATTCCCGAGGTGTATTCAATGCTGAAGTCAGCGGAGGTGGAGATCAAGAAAGAACATCAAATGTTGATGGTGAATAAAACCACTAAGTTCAAGAAAGGCAAGGGGAAGAAGAACTTCAAGAAGGACGGCAAAGGAGTTGCCGCGCCCGGTAAGCCAGTTGCCGGGAAGAAGCCAAAGAATGGACCCAAGCCTGAAACTGAGTGCTTTTATTGCAAGGGAACGGGTCACTGGAAGCGGAACTGCCCCAAATACTTAGCAGATAAGAAGGCCGGCAACGTCAAAGGTATATGTGATATACATGTTATTGATGTGTACCTTACCTGCGCTCGTAGTAGCTCCTGGGTATTTCATACCGGTGCAGTTGCTCACATTTGTAACTCAAAGCAGGAGCTGCGGAATAAGCGGAGACTGGCGAAGGACGAGGTGACGATGCGAGTCGGGAATGGTTCCAAGGACGATGTGATCGCCGTCGGCACGCTACCTCTACATCTACCCTCGGGATTAGTTTTAAACCTTAATAATTGTTATTTAGTACCAGCTTTGAGCATGAACATTGTATCTGGATCTCGTTTAGTGCGAGATGGCTACTCATTTAAATCCGAGAATAATGGTTGTTCTATTTATATGAGAGAAATGTTTTATGGTCATGCCTCGCTGGTTAATGGTTTATTCTTAATGAATCTCGAACGTGATGTTACACATATTCATAGTGTGAATGCCAAAAGATGTAAGGTTGATAATGATAGTCCCACATACTTGTGGCATTGCCGCCTTGGTCATATTGGTGTCAAACGTATGAAGAAGCTCCATGCAGATGGACTTTTGGAGTCTCTTGATTATGAATCATTTGACACGTGCGAACCATGCCTCTTGGGCAAGATGACCAAGACTCCATTCTCCGGAACAATGGAGCGAGCGACCAACTTATTGGAAATCATACATACCGATGTGTGCGGTCCAATGAGTGTTGAAGCTCGCGGAGGCTATCATTATGTTCTCACCCTCACAGACGACTTAAGTAGATATGGGTATGTCTACTTGATGAAACACAAGTCTGGGACCTTTGAAAAGTTCAAGGAATTTCAGAATGAGGTTGAGAATCAACGTGACAGAAAAATAAAGTTCTTACGATCGGATCGTGGAGGAGAATATTTAAGTCACGAATTTGGCCTGCACCTAAGGAACTGTGGAATTGTTTCACAATTGACACCGCCAGGAACACCTCAGCGTAATGGTGTGTCCGAACGTCGTAATCGTACTCTGTTGGACATGGTGTGATCTATGATGTCTCTTACCGACTTACCACTATCATTTTGGGGTTATGCTTTAGAGACTGCCGCATTCACTTTAAATAGGGCTCCGTCTAAATCCGTTGAGACGACACCGTATGAACTTTGGTTTGGCAAGAAACCTAAGCTGTCGTTTCTGAAAGTTTGGGGTTGCAATGCTTATGTCAAGAAACTTCAACCTGAAAAGCTCGAACCCAAATCGGAAAAATGCGTCTTCATAGGATACCCAAAGGAAACTATTGGGTACACCTTCTACCTCAGATCCGAAGGCAAGGTCTTCGTTGCCAAGAATGGATCCTTTCTGGAGAAAGAGTTTCTCTCGAAAGAAGTGAGTGGGAGGAAAGTGGAACTTGATGAGGTGACAGTCACCCCTTCCGAACCGGAAAGTAGCGCAGCGCAGGAAGTTGTTCCTGTGGTGCCTGCACCGACTAGGGAGGAAGTTAATGATGATGATCATGAAGCTTCAGATCAAGTTACTACTGAACTTCGTAGGTCCACAAGGACACGTTCCGCACCAAAGTGGTACGGCAACCCTGTCATGGAAATCATGTTGTTAGACAATGGTGAACCTTCGAACTATGAAGAAGCGATGGCGGGCCCGGATTCCAACAAATGGCTTGAAGCCATGAAATCCGAGATAGGATCCATGTATGAAAACAAAGTGTGGACTTTGGTGGACTTGCCCGATGATTGGCACGCCATAGAAAACAAATGGATTTTTAAGAAGAAGACTGACGCGGATGGTAATGTGACCATCTATAAGACTCGTCTTGTCGCTAAAGGTTATCGACAAGTTCAAGGGATTGACTACGACGAGACTTTCTCTCCCGTAGCGATGCTAAAGTCTGTCCGAATCATGTTAGCAATTGCCGCATACTATGATTATGAGATAGGGCAAATGGATGTCTAAACGGCATTCCTTAATGGCTTCCTCAAGGAAGAACTGTATATGATGCAGCCGGAAGGTTTTGTCGATCCTGAGAATGCTAACAAGGTATGCAAGCTCCAGCGCTCAATCTATGGGCTGGTGTAAGCATCTCGGAGTTGGAACATTCGCTTTGATGAAGTGATCAAAGCGTTTGGGTTTATACAGACTTGGGGAGAAGCCTGTATTTACAAGAAAGTGAGTGGGAGCTCTGTAGCATTTCTCATATTATATGTGGATGATATATTGTTGATGGGAAATGATGTAGAATTCTTGGAAAGCATAAAGGCCTACTTGAATAAGAGTTTTTCAATGAAGGACCTTGGAGAAGCTGCTTACATATTAGGCATTAAGATCTATAGAGATAGATCGAGACGCCTCATTGGTCTTTCAAAAAGTACATACCTTGATAAGATATTGAAGAAGTTCAATATGGATCAGTCCAAGAAAGGGTTCTTGCCTGTATTGCAAGGTATGAGATTGAGCACGGCTCAATCCCCGACCACGGCAGAAGATAGAGAAAAGATGAGTGTCATCCCCTATGCCTCAGCCATAGGTTCTATTATGTATGCCATGCTGTGTACATAACCTGATGTGAACCTTGCCATAATTTTGGTAGGGAGGTACCAAAGTGATCCCGGTATGGAACACTGGACAGCGGTCAAGAACATCCTGAAGTACCTGAAAAGGACTAGGGATATGTTTCTTGTTTATGGAGGTGACGAAGAGCTCGTCGTAAAGGGTTACATCGATGCTAGCTTCGACACAGATCTGGATGACTCCAAGTCACAAACTGGATACGTGTATATTTTGAATGGCAGGGCAGTAAGCTGGTGCAGTTGCAAGCAAAGCGTCGTGGCGCATTCTACATGTGAAGCGGAGTACATAGCTGCTTGCGAAGCAGCGCAGGAAGGATTCTGGATGAAGGAGTTCATCACCGACCTAGGAGTTATTCCAAGCGCGTGGGGCCTGATGACTCTCTTCTGTGACAAGACTGGAGCTATTGCCATTGCCAAGGAGCCCAGGTTTCACAAGAAGACCAAGCACATCAAGCGCCGTTTCAACTCCATCCGGAATTATATTCAAGATGGAGACATAGATATTTGTAAAGTGCATACGGATCTGAATGTCGCAGATCCGTTGACTAAACCTCTTCGACGAGCAAAACATGATCAACACCAGAACTCTATGGGTGTTCGATTCATCACAATGTAACTAGATTATTGACTCTAGTGCAAGTGGGAGACTGTTGGAAACATGCCCTAGAGGCAATAATAAAATGGTTATTATTATATTTCCTTGTTCATGATAATTGTCTGTAATTCATGCTTGAATTGTATTATCCGGAAACAGTGATACATGTGTGAATACATAGACCACAATGTGTCCCTGGTAAACCTCTAGTTACTAGCTCGTTGATCAAGAGATGGTTACGGTTTCCTGACCATGGACATTGTATGTCATTGATAAAGATTTCAGATCATTAGGAGAATGATGTGATGGACAAGACCCAATCCTAAGCCTATCACAAGATTGTGTAGTTCGTAATGCTAAAGCTTTTCCAATGTCAAGTATCTTTTCCTTAGACCATGATGTTGTGCAACTCCCGGATACCGTAGGAATACTTTTGGTGTGCCAAACGTCACAACGTAACTGGGTGGCTATAAAGGTATACTACGGGTATCTCCGAAACTATCTGTTGGGTTCGCACAAACCGAGAATGGGATTTGTCACTCCGTGTGACGGAGAGGTATCTCTGGGCCCACTCGATAAGACATCATCATAAAGAGCTCAATGTGACTAAGGTGTTGGTCACGGGATGATGTATTACAGAACGAGTAAAGAGACTTGCCATGACGAGATTGAACAAGGTATCGGTATACAGACGATCGAATCTCGGGCAAGTACTATACCGATAGACAAAGGGAATTGTATACGGGATTGATTGAATCCTTGACATCGTGGTTCATCCGATGACATCATCGAGGAGCATGTAGGAACCAACATGGGTATCCAGATCCCGCTGTTGGTTATTGACCGGAGAGTCGTCTCGGTCATGTCTACGTGTCTCCCGAACTCGTAGGGTCTACACCCTTAAGGTTTGGTGACGCTAGGTGTCGTGGAATTAGCACGGCAGATGTCCGGTTTAGAGGACTTAGGTGTGAAGCCATCGTGCGGGTTAGCTTGAAGAGGTTAAAAGCACATAAAGGACACAGAGGGTTTATACTAGTTCGGCCCCTTCGATGAAGGTAAAAGCCTACGTCTAGTTTTGTGTGGTATTGCTTGGGCGTCGATGAACAGGGAGCGAATCGCTTGCCTGTGTTTCGCGCTGTTGTCTCTTGTCCTTGAACCGTCACCAGGTCGTCCCTTTATATAGGAGGCGACGCCCGGTCCGGTTTACAGAGTCCCGAGGCCGGCTCATAAACGTGTCCACCTCGGTCTCTACTCTTTCTATCTTACATCCCAAGTTACATGATATGACGGTTTACAAACCGTAGGCCTTACACATGGACCCCAAACCTCTATGGGCTGTAACCTTTTGTACATATTCTACTGGGCTTGTGATAATACAAATATGTTAGTGTAATCTGGATCTTCCTTGCCGGTTTATACCTGCTAGTAATATCCCTGACATTAGGCCCCAGATTGATTTGAACTTGTTCATGTCAGTCTTCTAAATCTTGCATAAATCTTCTCTGTGCAATTTATCTGCTTCATAAACCGGCCATGATGTCATCTCCTGGAATGGCCTTAATCCGTCGTGACGTCACCTCCGCGTTTAATGCTCACATCTGTCTATTACCTTTGTTAAATGCCACACCGAAAATCGAGGCGACAGCGCGATCTTTATCCAATCTCTGACCTCCTCAATTCCCGCGCTTACCGTTTTCACCCTTTCGGCTTATAAATACCGCTGGGGCATGCCTCTTTTCCCCCTTCTGCCTTTGTCTTCCTCCGTCGCTCGAAGCTCCGCCGCCGCTCTTCGAGCCCTCGCCGTCCTCGAGCCAGGCCGCTGTTGGAAATATGCCCTAGAGGCAATAATAAAAGTATTATTATTATATTTCCTTGTTCATGATAATCGTCTGTTATTCATGCTTGAATTGTATTGTACGGAAACAGCGATACATGTGTGAATACATAGACCACGATGAGTCCCTGGTGATCCTCTAGTTGCCAGCTCGTTAATCAACAGATGATCACGGTTTCCTGATCATGGACATGTGATGTCAGTGATAACGGGATCACATCATTAGGAGAATGATGTGATGGACAAGACCCAATCCTGAGCATAGCACGAGATCGTATAGTTCGTAATGCATAAGCTTTTCGGTGTCTAGTATTTATTCCTTAGACCATGAGGTTGTACAACTCCCGGATGCCGTAGGAATACTTTGGGTGTGCCAAACGTCACAACGTAACTGGGTGGCTATAGAGGTACGCATCGGGTATCTCCGAAAGTATCTGTTGAGTTGGTACGAACTGAGACTGGGATGTTGTCACTCCGTATGACGGAGAGGTACCTCTGGGCCCACTCGGTAAGACATCAACATAATGAGCTCAATGTGACTAAGTAGTTAGTCATGGGATGATGGATTACAGATCAAGTAAAGAGACTTGCCATGACGAGATTGAACAAGGTATCGGGAATACCGACGATCGAATCTCGGGCAAGTACCGTACCGATGGACAAAGGGAATGACATACGGGATTGAGTGAATCCTTGACACGGTGGTTCATCCGATGAAGATCATCGAGGAACACGTGGGAACCAACATGGGTATCCAGATACCGCTGTTGGTTATTGACCGGAGAGTGGTCTCGGTCATGTCTACGTGTCTCCCGAACCCGTAGGGTCTACACACTTAAGGTTCGGTAATGCTAGGGTCGTAGAGATACATGCACGTGGAAACCCGAAAGTTGTTCGGAGTCCCGGATGAGATCCCGGACGTCACGAGGAGTTCCGGAATGGTCCGGAGGAAAATAATGATATATAGGAAGTCCAGTTTCTGCCATCGGGTGATCTCCGGGGGTCACCGGGAGTGTCCCGGGACCACCGGAGGGGCCCCGGGGGTCCACCGGGTGGGGCCACCCATCCCGGTGGGGACCCTAGGCCGCAAGGGGGAAGTGTCCGGCCCTAATGGGCTGGCGCACCACATGGGCCCTCCTCCCCATGCGCCTAGGGTTGAAACCCTAGGGGGGAGGGGGCGCCACTTGCCTTGGGGGGCAAGGATTCCCCCCCTGGCCGCCGCCCCACCCTGCAGATCCCATCTGCAGGGCCGGCGCACCCCCCTGGCTCCCTATATATATATGTGGGGGGGAGAGGGCAGCCGCACCATTGCCCCAGGCGCCTCTCCCCCTCCCGTCACACCTCCATACTCCCTCCGCAGGGCGCCGGCGAAGCCCGGCAGGATTCTCCACTGCATCCACCACCACGCCGTTGTGCTGCTAGATCTCCGACGACCTCTCCTCCCCCCTTGCTGGATCAAGAAGGAGGTGACGTTGCTGTACCGGACGTGTGTTGAACGCGGAGGTGCCGTCCGTTCGGCGCTAGATCATCGGTGACGAAGAACGCGAAGAGTACGACTACTTCATCCACGCTTCTTCGAAAGCTTCCGCTCGCGATCTGCATAACGGTATGTAGATGCACTCATATTTGCTCGTTGCTAGATGTCTCCTTAGTTGGATCTTGGTGAAAGCGTAGAATTTTTTTGAATTCTGCTACGTTCCCCAACAGTGGCATCTGAGCTAGGTTTTATGCGTAGCATCTTGCACGAGTAGAACACAAAGCAGTTGTGGGCGTTTGAGTTTGTTCAACTTTCTTGCCGTTACTAGTCAATCTTGATTCGGCGGTATTGTGGGATGAAGCGGCCAGGACCGACTTTACACGTACGCTTACGTGAGACTGGTTCCACCGACAGACATGCACTAGATGCATAAGGTGGCTGGCGGGTGTCTGTCTCTCCTACTTTAGTCGGATCGGATTCGATGAAAAGGGTCCTTATGAAGGGTAAATAGAAATTGACAAATCACGTTGTGGTTTTGGCGTAGGTAAGAAACGTTCTTGCTAGAAAACCTATAGAAGCCACGTAAAAACTTGCAACAACAATTAGAGGACGTCTAACTTGTTTTTGCGGCATGTGCTATGTGACGTGGTATAGCCAAAACGAAGATGTGATGTATGAGATTGATCATGTTCTTGTAATAGGGAATCACGACTTGCATGTCGATGAACTTGACAACCGGCAGGAGCCATAGGAGTTGTCTTAATTATTGTATGACCTGCGTGTCACTGAATAACGCCATGTAATTACTTTACTTCATTGCTAAACGTTAGCTATAGTAGTAGAAGTAATAGTTGGCGTGACAACTTTTTCAAGACACGATGATGGAGATCATGATGATGAAGATCATGGTGTCGAGCCGGTGACAAGATGATCATGGTGCCCCGAAGATGGAGATCCAAGGAGCAAGATGATATTGGCCATATCATGTCACTTTAATTGACTGCATGTGATGTTTATCATGTTTATGCATCTTGTTTACTTAGAACGACGGTAGTAAATAAGATGATCTCTCACTAAAATTTCAAGAATTGTGTTTCCCCTAACTGTGCTCCGTTGCTAAAGTTCGTTGTTCCGAAGCACCATGTGATGATCGGGTGTGATAGGTTCTAACGTTCGCATACAACGGGTGTAAGCCAGATTTACACACGCAATACACTTAGGGTTCACTTGACGAGCCTAGCATGTACAGACATGGCCTCGGAACACGGAAGACCGAAATGTCGAACACAAGTCGTATAGAAGATACGATCAACATGAAGATGTTCACCGTTGATGACTAGTCCGTCTCACGTGATGATCGGACACGGTCTAGTCGATTCGGATCGTGTATCACTTAGATGACTAGAGAGATGTCATTCTGAGTGGGAGTTCATTAAATTTGATTAAGATGAAATTAATTATCATGAACTTAGTCTAAATTCTTTACAATATCTCTTGTAGATCAAATGGCCCACGCTCCAGTTTCCCTCAACTTCAACGCGTTCCTAGAGAAACCAAGCTGAAAGACGATGGTAGCAACTATACGGATTGGGTCCGTAACCTGAGGATTATCCTCATAGCTGCCAAGAGATCATATGTCCTTGAAGCACCGCTAGGTGATGCACTTGCTCCCGATGCGGCCCAAGACGTTTTGAACGTCTGGCAGTCGCGTAGTGATGATTACTCCCTGGTTCAGTGCGGCATGCTTTACAGCTTAGAGTCGGGGCTCCAAAAACGTTTTGAGCACCACGGAGCATATGAGATGTTCGAAGAGCTGAAAATGGTTTTTCAAGCTCATGCCCGAGTCGAGAGATATGATGTCTCCGACGCATTCTACAGCTGTAAGATGGAGGAAAACAGTTCTGTCAGTGAGCACATCCTCAAGATTTCTGGATTGCACAACCGCTTGTCTCAGCTGGGAATGAATCTCCCAGATGAAGCGGTCGTTGACAGAATCCTCCAGTCGCTCCCACCAAGCTTCAAGAGCTTCGTGTTAAACTTCAATATGCAGGGGATGGAGAAGTCCATTCCCCAGGTATATTCGATGCTGAAATCAGCGGAGGTGGACATCAAGAAAGAACATCAAGTGTTGATGGTCAATAAAACCACTAAGTTCAAGAAAGGCAAGGGTAAGAAGAACTTCAAGAAGGACGGCAAGGGAGTTGCCGCGCCCGGCAAGCCTGTTGCCGGGAAGAAGCCAAAGCATGGACCCAAGCCTGAGACAAAGTGCTTTTATTGCAAGGGAACGGGTCACTGGAAGCGGAACTGCCCCAAATATTTAGCAGACAAGAAGGCCGGCAACGTCAAAGGTATATATGATATACATGTTATTGATGTGTACCTTACCAGCACTCGTAGTAGCTCCTGGGTATTTGATACCGGTGCAGTTGCTCACATTTGTAACTCAGAACAGGAGCTGCGGAATAAGCGGAGACTGGCGAAGGATGAGGTGACGATGCGCGTCGGGAATGGTTCCAAGGTCGATGTGATCGCCGTCGGCACGCTACCTCTACATCTACCCTCGGGATTAGTTTTAAACCTTAATAATTGTTATTTAGTACCAGCTTTGAGCATGAACATTGTATCTGGATCTCGTCTTATGCGAGATGGCTACTCTTTCAAATCAGAGAATAATGGTTGTTCTATTTATTTGAGAGATATGTTTTATGGTCATGCCCCGCTGGTCAATGGTTTATTTTTGATGAATCTCGAACGTGATGATACACATATTCATAGTGTAGATGCCAAAAGATGTAAAGTTGATAATGATAGTCCCACATACTTGTGGCATTGTCGCCTTGGTCATATTGGTGTCAAACGTATGAAGAAGCTTCATTCAGATGGACTTCTAGAGTCTCTTGATTATGAATCATTTGACACGTGCGAACCATGCCTCTTGGGCAAGATGACCAAGACTCCGTTCTCCGGAACAATGGAGCGAGCAACCAACTTGTTGGAAATCATACATACCGATGTGTGCGGTCCAATGAGTGTTGAGGCTCGCGGAGGCTATCGTTATGTTCTCACCCTCACAGATGACTTGAGTAGATATGGGTATATCTATTTGATGAAACACAAGTCTGAGACCTTTGAAAGGTTCAAGGAATTTCAGAATGAGGTTGAGAATCAACGTGACAGAAAAATAAAGTTCTTGCGATCAGATCGTGGGGGTGAATATTTAAGTCATGAATTTGGCACACACCTTAGGAACTGTGGAATTGTTTCACAATTGACACCGCCCGGAACACCTCAACGTAACAATGTGTCCGAACGTCGAAATCGTACTCTGTTGGACATGGTGCGATCTATGATGTCCCTCACCGATTTACCGCTATCTTTTTGGGGTTATGCTTTAGAGACTGCCGCATTCACTTTAAATAGGGCTCCGTCGAAATCCGTTGAGACGACTCCGTATGAACTTTGGTTTGGCAAGAAACCGAAGCTGTCGTTTCTAAAAGTTTGGGGTTGCGATGCTTATGTCAAGAAACTTCAACCTGAAAAGCTCGAACCCAAATCGGAAAAATGCGTCTTCATAGGATACCCAAAGGAAACGATTGGGTACACCTTCTACCACAGATCCGAAGGCAAAGTCTTTGTTGCCAAGAATGGATGCTTTCTGGAGAAAGAGTTTCTCTCGAAAGAAGTGAGTGGGAGGAAAGTAGAACTTGATGAGGTGACAGTCACACCTCCTGGACCGGAAAGTGGCGCAGCGCAGGAAATTGTTCCTGAGGTGCCTGCACCGACAAGGGAGTAAGTTAATGTTGATGATCATGAAGAAACAGATCAAGTTGCTACTGAACTTCGAAGGTCCACAAGGGCACGTTCCGCACCAGAGTGGTACGGCAACCCTGTCCTGGAAATCATGTTGTTAGACAACGATGAACCTTCGAACTATGAAGAAGCGATGGCGGGCCCGGATTCCAATAAATGGCTTGGAGCCATGAAATCCGAGATAGAATCCATGTATGAAAACAAAGTATGGACTTTGGTGGACTTGCCTGATGATAGGCACGCCATAGAAAACAAATGGATATTTAAGAAGAAGACAGACGCGGATGGTAATGTGACCATCTATAAGGCTCGGTTTGTCGCTAAGGGTTATCGACAAGTTCAAGGGATTGACTACGACGAGACTTTCTCTCCCGTAGCGATGCTGAAGTCAGTCAGAATCATGTTAGCTATTGCCGCATTCTATGATTATGAGATATGGCAAATGGACGTCAAAAGAGCATTCCTTAATGGCTTCCTTAAGGAAGAGTTGTATATGATGCAACCGGAAGGTTTTGTCGATCCAGAGAACGCTAACAAGGTATGCAAGCTCCAGCGCTCGATTTACGGGCTGGTGCAAGCATCTCGGAGTTGGAATATTCGCTTTAATGATGTGATCAAAGCGTTTGGCTTTATACAGACTTATGGAGAAGCCTGTATCTACAAGAAAGTGAGTGGGAGCTCTGTGGCATTTCTCATATTATATGTGGATGACATATTGTTGATGGGAAATGATATAGAATTCTTGGAAAATGTAAAGGCCTACTTGAATAAAAGTTTTTCAATGAAGGACCTTGGAGAAGCTGCTTACATATTAGGCATCAAAATCTATAGAGATAGATCAAGACGCCTCATTGGTCTTTCACAAAGTACATACCTAGACAAGATATTGAAAAAGTTTAATATGGATCAGTCAAAGAAGGGATTCTTGCCTGTTTTGCAAGGTATGAGATTGAGCAAGGCTCAGTCGCCGACCACGGCAGAAGATAGAGAAAAGATGAGTGTCATTCCCTATGCCTCGGCCATAGGTTCTATCATGTATGCCATGCTGTGTACCAGACCAGATGTAAACCTTGCCATAAGTTTGGTAGGAAGGTACCAAAGTGATCCCGGTACGGAACACTGGACAGCGGTCAAGAACATCCTGAAGTACCTGAAAAGGACTAAGGATATGTTTCTCGTTTATGGAGGTGACGAAGAGCTCGTCGTAAAGGGTTACGTCGATGCTAGCTTCGACACAGATCTGGATGACTCTAAGTCTCAAACCGGATACATGTATATTTTGAACGGAGGGGCAGTCAGCTGGTGCAGTTGCAAGCAAAGCGTCGTGGCAGCATCTACATGTGAAGCGGAGTACATAGCTGCTTCTGAAGCAGCACAGGAAGGAGTCTGGATGAAGGAGTTCATCACCGACCTAGGAGTCATTCCAAGCGCGTCAAGCCCGATGACTCTCTTCTGTGACAACACTGGTGCTATTGCTATTACCAAGGAGCCCAGGTTTCACAAGAAGACCAAGCACATCAAGCGCCGTTTCAACTCCATCTGGAATTATGTTCAAGATGGAGATATAGATATTTGTAAAGTGCATACGGATCTGAATGTCGCAGACCCGTTGACTAAACCTCTTCCACGGGCAAAACATGATCAACACCAGAACTCTATGGGTGTTCGATTCATCACAATGTAACTAGATTATTGACTCTAGCGCAAGTGGGAGACTGTTGGAAATATGCCCTAGAGGCAATAATAAAAGTATTATTATTATATTTCCTTGTTCATGATAATCGTCTGTTATTCATGCTTGAATTGTATTGTACGGAAACAGCGATACATGTGTGAATACATAGACCACAATGAGTCCCTGGTGATCCTCTAGTTGCCAGCTCGTTAATCAACAGATGATCACGGTTTCCTGATCATGGACATGTGATGTCAGTGATAACGGGATCACATCATTAGGAGAATGATGTGATGGACAAGACCCAATCCTGAGCATAGCACGAGATCGTATAGTTTGTAATGCATAAGCTTTTCGGTGTCAAGTATTTATTCCTTAGACCATGAGGTTGTACAACTCCCGGATGCCGTAGGAATACTTTGGGTGTGCCAAACGTCACAACGTAACTGGGTGGTTATAAAGGTACGCATCGGGTATCTCCGAAAGTATCTGTTGAGTTGGTACGAACTGAGACTGGGATGTTGTCACTCCGTATGACGGAGAGGTACCTCTGGGCCCACTCGGTAAGACATCATCATAATGAGCTCAATGTGACTAAGTAGTTAGTCACGGGATGATGGATTACGGATCGAGTAAAGAGACTTGCCATGACGAGATTGAACAAGGTATCGGGAATACCGACGATCGAATCTCGGGCAAGTACCGTACCGATGGACAAAGGGAATGACATACGGGATTGAGTGAATCCTTGACACGGTGGTTCATCCGATGAAGATCATCGAGGAACACGTGGGAACCAACATGGGTATCCAGATCCCGCTGTTGGTTATTGACCGGAGAGTGGTCTCGGTCATGTCTACGTGTCTCCCGAACCCGTAGGGTCTACACACTTAAGGTTCGGTAACACTAGGGTCGTAGAGATACATGCATGTGGAAACCCGAAAGTTGTTCGGAGTCCCGGATGAGATCCCGGACGTCACGAGGAGTTCCGGAATGGTCCGGAGGTAAAGAATGATATATAGGAAGTCCAGTTTCGGCCATCGGGTGATCTCCGGGGGTCACCGGGAGTGTCCCGGGACCACCGGAGGGGCCCCGGGGGTCCACCGGGTGGGGCCACCCATCCCGGTGGGGCCCCTAGGCCGCAAGGGGGAAGTGTCCAGCCCTAATGGGCTGGCGCACCACATGAGCCCTCCTCCCCATGCGCCTAGGGTTGAAACCCTAGGGGGGAGGGGGCGCCACTTGCCTTGGGGGGCAATGATTCCCCCCCTGGCCGCCGCCCCACCCTGCAGATCCCATCTGCAGGGCCGGCGCACCCCCCTGGCCCCCTATATATATGTGGGGGGGGAGAGGGCAGTCGCACCCTTGCCCCTGGCGCCTCTCCCCCTCCCGTCACACCTCCATACTCCCTCCGCAGGGCGCCGGCGAAGCCCTGCAGGATTCTCCACTGCATCCACCACCACGCCGTTGTGCTGCTGGATCTCCGACGACCTCTCCTCCCCCCTTGCTGGATCAAGAAGGAGGTGACGTTGCTTTACCGGACGTGTGTTGAACGCGGAGGTGCCGTCCGTTCGGCGCTAGATCATCGGTGATGAAGAACGCGAAGAGTACGACTACTTTATCCACGCTTCTTCGAAAGCTTCCGCTCGCGATCTGCATAACGGTATGTAGATGCACTCTTATTTGCTCATTGCTAGATGTCTCCTTAGTTGGATCTTGGTGAAAGCATAGAATTTTTTTGAATTCTGCTACGTTCCCCAACAGACACTGCATCACCCTGAATCGTGACCAGAGCACTTCACCGCCGCCCTCTTCTTCATCAGGTACTCCTTCTTCCTCACTGTAGATCTCAATCTAGGGTTCCTTCCATAGCTTCCGCCATGAAACCTTGAAGCTTTTACTGTTCGTCCCCATAGGTCGATCTTGCTGTAGGCTCAGATTTATTTAGCTTTTACCCGAATCCATGCGTTTCCGCTCTGCCATTATAACCCTAGTTCCTCTAACTTTATTAGTTTAGAGTCGATCTGTAGAGAAAACTCTGCGGCTCTTCCTGTATATTACTTGCGTTTTATTCCATCTTTTCCTTGCGCCTTAGATCCATATTTTCCTCAGCTTTCTATGGAAATTGTTTCTTCATATTGTAGATCTGTAGCTCACTCACCGGTTTAATCAATCATATGCTTTCTTCGACGGTCTAGACGTAAACCTGTATCTTGTAATTGACGGTTTAACTCCTGCCCTCTTTGTCATTATGAACCGGTAGTAACACCATTAGTCCCTTGTGTAAACCAGCAATTTAGATCCATGAATTTATACATTGCTCCGGCTTATGCTTTAGCAATTGGTAAACCGAATTTTGCACTGTAATTTTCAGCACTTCCTCAGCCAAGATGACAGCCAAACATTTCGTCGCCTGCAATTGGGTTCCTTCCCGTATTACTGATGATGACCTAACGAACGCCGCTTCAATCGGTATTCTGGGCCCTAAGGAGGTTCTGCATTGGCGGGCCCCAGGAGATGAGTGTCCACCTACTCCTAAGGAAGGAGAGGTTATTGTTTTCTTTGATCACCTGGCCCGGGGTTTCAGCCCTCCCGGTTCAAAATTCTTCCGGGACGTGCTAGCCGCTTTTCAGCTCCATCCTCAGGACATAGGCCCAAATTCTATGTCAAATATCTGCAATTTTCAAGTCTTCTCAGAAGCATACCTTCAAGAAGAACCATCAGTGGATCTATTCCGAGACTTTTTCCATCTAAACCAGCGAACGGAGTTTATTGACGGGCCGCATCAAGAGTTGGGTGGCGTCAGTATCCAAAAGAGAAAAGATGTGAGCTTCCCTCACGCTACCCTTCATAGCCATCCCAAGGAATGGAACCAAACGTGATTCTATTGTAAAGACACTTCGCTTGAAGGAGAGAACCCACTGCCGGGTTACCGCGCCCATCGCTTACCAACGGATCACCCCTTGCCGCAACGCCTCAGCGCTCCGGATCGTGCTCGGTTTGCTCCTCAACTTTCTAAGCTCAGGGCCTTTGTAGCCAACGGCTTAACCGGAGTAGACTTTGTCCGCTGCTGGCTTGCCTGGAGCATTCTTCCGCTGAGCCGGCGCTCAGGCCTGATGTGCGAGTATACTGGTAAACCGGACGATCCTCTGCGCCACATTGATATAATACTTCCTGAAAAAGAAGTTACTGAGTCCGCGAAGAAGATGTTGAATATCACTTTGGAGGAGTGCAGTCGGACCGGTTTAGCCCCGTTCTGCGAAACCAATAAACCGCCAGCGGTAAGTTCTTCTCGATTATTTCCTGTTTGTTTTAATCCAGCCATATCAATTGTCTTCCATTTATTTCCTATCTTCTGCACAGGCCACCGATCCCTTTTGGAAAAGGAAACCTCAAGATAAAACGGCCAAGCAACCTCGCCGGAAAACTTATGCTGTTAAGAAAAAGAAGGCTGCCGCCGCCTCCGGTTCACACCCTGAGGAAGATGATCCGGATTCAGAGGTATGAATTAGACCTTGTATGCTTTATCCTCCCTTTGTCTAAATTTATGTTTAACAATGCCTTTCCACAGGATCTGGCGGAAGGAAGTAAAGCGGCGGAAGTTGAGGTAATTTCTCTCTCTTCTGACTCAGAACTGCTGCCCTCCAAAATCCACCGGGTGTCCCGGAAATATCCTTTTTCTCATCCTTACGCTCAATTGGATCCCAACTTTCTTTTGAAGAAGCAACAGCATGATGCTCGCCGGACCATGCGCCATAGTGGCCATATGGTGGAGTCATCCGGAATACCTCTTACACCAGCTCGCAGGTGATGGGCCTCTAACCCCTCGTTGGTTACCCCAAGTGGAAGGTGTAAGATGCAGTGTTGTGGAAGTTTTTCCCTTAGCAAAGATGCCAAGGATCGAATCCCCAGAGACTCCTAGGTTCAACAAGTAGGTGTCAACTGCTAACGGCGCCGGATTAGCAATCAACGTGGACCTGCACACAGATACAAATAACTTTGCTCCCAATGAGTACAGAGAGGTTGTCAATCCCTCCGGCCTTGTAGTTTACAAAGGATTAAACGCAAATGATAGTAGTGATAGATAATGTTTGCAATAGTAAGTAAAAGCGAAAAGTAAATAGCGGATGTGATCAATGATGGTAATATGGACCTGAGTCTCATGATGTTCACTAGTGATGTCTCTCTCCCAAAAGACGATAAAACAACTATGTGAGGTAAACGAATTACAGCTGGGCAATTGACAGGACCACGAACGCAAACCAATGCTGACTACATTGCAAGAAAGGTTGAGGTTCAAAGCATGGGCGGTACGCCAAAGTAAGTAGACCGAAATCCATCAATATCTACTACTAATCATCCACCTTGAGATATCTATCCAGAACATCTCGCTGGTATTAAGTTGCGAGCCCCACCCATAGTGTAAACTCAAAGCAACAGACAACTTCATTAAAAGAACTTTGCGTAAAGTAAACAATCCTTGCACCCGCGGGCACAAGCACCGTTGTTTTCCCCCTTGTGGCAACAACACATCCCCTAGACTCATGTTTCTGTCACTCAAGCTAGTCATCGAGGGGCATGAACCCACAATCGAGCATAACGTTCCCTCTCGGAGTCACTACGTATTACTTGGCCAAAGCAATAAATAACAACGGAGAACATGCAAGAATTACTTATGAACATAAATATAAAAGAGGTAGATCAAATATATTACTCAAGATCAATCTGAACATAATCTCATAATCCATCGGATCCCAGCAAACTCATCATAGCAACAGCATAAGGATTACATATGTGCCTCGATCATGTAGGGCAGCTCACGAGGACTAATTAGTGAAGCACAAGTACGGGAGGAGAACATCACATAGCTACTGGTCATGGACTCATGGTCCAAGGGAGACTACTCACAACTCATCCGGGAGGCATCCATGGTGGTGGAGAGGCTCCCGATGGTGATCCTCCCCTCCGGCAGGGTGCCGGGAAGAGTTCTCCTGGTGCTCCCGATCTTGGAAGCGGCGGCGGCGGCGGAACAGAGATGAGATCGCGAAAAAGAGTTCCCGTCCCGAGGGTTTCGAAGGGCGCCTGGAGCCCTGGTGGGCCCCCCGGCTGTCCTTTGGGCGCAAGGTAGGTTCTGGAACGCTGATTTTTTATATAATTTTTCTGGATTTTTCCTGGCAGTTCTCGTAACGTGAAAACCTGAAATACAAAAACAGCCGAAAACAGAAACTGGCACCGGGGTGCACTGGATTAGTAGGTTAGTCCAAATATGATCAAAAGTGTATGGAAGTGTATGAATATCATAGCAATATCACCCAAAAGTGGCATGGAGCAAGCAGAAATTATAGATACGTTTTGGACGTATCAACATCCCCAAGCTTAATTCCTGCTCGTCCTCGAGTAGGTAAATGATAACAAGAATAATTTCTGTGGTGACATGCTATTAACCATATAGGACTTTTTATAGTCATATGACAAAAGCTTACTGAGACAATGATTCTATAGTAATTAAGTTGCCTCATGAGAAAATCTCAAATGACTGAAAGTTTTACAACATGACATTGAAGCATCAAATAGATTTGCAATGAACATGATGTGCAAATATGATAAAGTGATATTTAGCTTGCCCCCTTTAGTGAAGCAAAACATAAATGCAGGGGCACCTTCAAGGTTTAAGTGATGACTAGATACAATGATTTCAGAATAAACGATATCACAATCATGCAAAAGACAATGCTACTTTGGAACAATGCACATTACACTTAGAATGACAATCATGCTCTCAGTAGTTGGTGCTTTTAAAAGAAGGTGGAGACTCAACATAAAAGTAAAAGAATGGTTATGTGCTAGAGCTTTTTATTTCGAAAACATAGAAGCAATTTTGTCAACGGTAGTAGTACTTCATATGTGTCATGCATAAGACATCCTATAAGTTGCAAGCCTCATGCATCGAATACCAATAGTGCTCGCACCTTGTCCTAATTAGCTCGGATTTCCATGGGTTATCATTGCATTACATATGTTTCAACCAAGTGTCACAAAGGGGTATCTCTATGCCACCTGTACAAAGGTCTAAGGAGATATATCGCATTTGATTTCTCGTTTTTGATAGATCTCAACTTGAGGACATCCATACCGGGACAACATAGAAAATAGATGATGGACTCCTCTTTAATGCATAAGCATATTCTCATAAGAGATTGAGGATTATGTCCAAGCTAAAACTTCCACCATGATACATGGCTTTGGTTGGCGGCCCAATGTTCTTCTCTAACAATATGCATACTCATTCAACCCATGGCAAATCACCCTTACTTCAGACAAGACGAACATGCATAGCAACTCACATGATATTCAACAAAAGTGTGATAGTTGATGGCGTCCCCAGAAACATGGTTATCGCTCAGCAAGCAACTTATAAGAAATAAGATACATAAGCAACATATTCTTTACCACAATAGTTTTTAAGCTACTTTCCCATGAGCTATGTATTGCAAAGTTAGTCTGCTTAGTACATGTGGTGGTTAGCAAAAGACTGGGAGCGACCAACTAAGAGAGCAATGACGGTCATAATCATGCAGAGCGACAAAGCAACATTGAATCAGGCATGGTAGTTATATCGCTACTCAGAAATAAAAGATCATCAAAGCTTGACAGACTTTCTTTACAGTCTTAAATATGCGTGAGCATACGCCAAGTCAATCAAAATAAATTCTCGAAGGAAGATATTACTAAACCATACCACATCATAGGCAAACAAATCATGTTGGTACTCCAATAACACATTCGGAATCCCCCAGCTATTTGAGACTAACCATAAGAAACCTGAACTACTAAGCACCATTATGCACGTAGCATCTTTATCATAGACATATTAACCAATGCAACGGAAGCAAACTCTCTTAACAAGGTAAGCATGATAATTAAAGAGAGTTCAAGCAACCAACTAAACAAAAGCTCTTTGAAAGGATAAGCATGAATACTAAGAGCAGAGCATGATAGTAGCTATTTAAAAGACAAAGAACACACACAGCAAAGATAGACATGAAAATTCTATGTTATGTTCTAGGCAGAAGTGGAGCGTGTTTCTCTCCCACATAAAGAACGTTGAGTTCCGACTCGTTATTAAAAACTAAAAAGAAAACTAAAAGCAAGACGCTCCAAGCATAGCACATAACACATGAAGTGATAAAAATATAGCGAAACGAAAGACGAACTGATAATGTTGATGGAGAAGGGGATGCACGGGGGCATCCCCAAGCTTAGACGCTTGAGTCTCCTTGAATATTTCTTGGGGGTGCACGGGGGCATCCCCAAGCTTGAGCGCTTGACACTCCTGAATCTTTTTATCATCTTCCCTCGCACACTTGAAAACTCCCTTCATACATAACTCATCATAATCTGATTAGCGAGGTTAGTACCCTTAATAAAATAATTATACCTTGCTGGAAATAAAGATATTCTTGAAGGTCTACTGTTTCTCAAGATTGCCAAAAGGTTTTTGCAAAGAAAAAGCAAGCTCTTGGTTTGCAAAATGAAGGAAAGGCAAAACAGGACAGAATCTGTGAAAAACAGAATAGCAGGTAGTAATTGATTTGTTCGGGGCACTTCTGCAACTCAAATAAAAAAAACTCAGAACAGACGCACGAAAGAAAATTATATAGAGAACGCTGTCCAAAAAATTCAGACCAAAAAGATGATCTGGTGATTTTATACGAATTTTTCTATCCAAGGACAGAATCTGTTTCCTGGACAGCACCTCACAACTTTTGAACTTTCTAGCAATCAGAGGCTATACTTGGCACAAATATAAAAAGCAAAGATACAATGATGATGCTACTGTAGTAAAAAACATCAAGACACAACAAAAGCAAAATATAAAAATTTATTCATGTGGGCTGCCTCCCAAAAGCGCTTTCTTTTATGCCTTTAAGCTAGGCATAATGCATATAGATCAAGTTTTATCAAGAGTAAAAGAATAGATAGCCCGTACAACGGACTCAAAAGGTAACTTGATCTTCTTACGAGGGAAGTGTTCCATCCCTTTCTTGAGAGGAAACTGAAATTTTATATTACCCTCTTTCATGTCAATGATAGCACCAACGGTGCGTAAAAAGGGACGTCCCAAAATAATTGGACATGAAGGATCACATTCAATATCCATAATAGTAAAATCAATGGGAACATAATTATCATTAACAACGATAAGAATATCGTCGATCCTCCCCAAAGGTTTCTTTATGGAAGAATCAATGAGACGAACACCAAAAGAACAAGAATCATAAGGTTTCAATTTAAGCGTATCATATATTCTTTTGGGCATAACAGAGGTACTAGCTCCAACATCACATAATGCATAGCAAGAGAAGTCATTCAATTTAATTTTTATCATAGGATCCCAACCATCTTCTAGCTTTCTAGGTATGGAGGCTTCTACTCTAAGTTTCTCCTCCCTAGCTTTGATGAGAGCATTAGTGATGTGCTCCGTGAAGGCAAGGTTAAGCGTGCTAGTGCGGGGATCTCTAGACATCTTGTGAAGGAAATCAATAACTTCGGTAAGAGTGCAATTATCAAAATCAAGGTCATTAGCATCAAGTAAAGTGGTAGTAGTGTCCTTTAGGTTCACTTGTTTGGTAGTTTCTATAGTCATAGCATCACCATTAATAGGTCCATTGGGACCAGGAGTACATTGGGTGCTAAGAGTTTGAAGATCCTCAACAACTTGGATAGTAGCAATAGTGTGGTGGGTAGGAAGGCTCTTAATTCTATCCTCTTCCTCCCTTTCTCTAGCCCATCTCTCTTTAAGTTTAGCCATCATCCTAATGTTTTCATTAATTTGCACTTGAATAGCATTTATAGGAGTGACTTCCCTCTCCTCAAGAGGAGAAGTTTTAATTTTTAGCAATTTTACCTCATTGGCTAAATGGTCTACCTTAAAAGAAAGATCATCTAGTTTATGTAGTTTTTCTTCTACACTCTTATTAAAGGCTTTTTGGGTAGTGATGAAATCTTTAAGCATAATCTCTAGTTCAGTAGTGGAGTTCTTGGTGATAGGATAAGCATTGTTGTTCCCATAGGAATTAGAGGGGAACGGTCTAGGATTGCTACCAAAATTACTCCTATAAGCATTGTTGTTAAAATTGTTTCTAGAGATAAAGTTCACATCTACTTGTTCTTGAGCAATCAAAGAATTTAAAGGAACATCACGAGGATCAACAGAAGATTGCTTCGAAAGTAGAGACATGATTAAGTCAACTTTTTCATTTAAGGAGGAAATCTCCTCGACAGAGTTTACCTTCCTACCTGTTGGAGCGCGTTCGGTGTGCCATTGGGAATAGTTGGTCATCATCTCATCGAGAAGCTTCGTGGCAGCACCAAGTGTAGTTGACATAAAAGTTCCTCCCGCGGCCGAATCTAACAAGTTCCGCGAGGTAAAGTTCAAGCCTGCATAAAAGGTTTGGATAACCATCCAAGTAGTCAAACCATGAGTAGGGCAGTTCTTGATAAGAGACTTCATACGTTCCCAAGCTTGGGCAACGTGTTCATTATCCAATTGTTTAAAATTCATTATGTTACTTCTAAGTTGGATAATTTTAGCAGGTGGATAGTATTTTCCGATAAAAGCATCTTTGCACTTGTCCCATGAATCTATGCTATTTCTAGGCAAAGACTGAAACCATATTTTAGCTCCTCCTCTCAAGGAGAAAGGAAAAAGCTTGAGCTTAACAATATTACCATCTAGTTCTTGGTACTTTTGCATATCACAAAGTTCAACAAAGTTGTTCAAGTGTAAAGCAGCATCATCTCCAGCACCGGAGAATTGATCTTTCATGACTAAGTTCAGTAAAGCAGGTTTAATTTCATATGAAGGTGCTGCAGTGGCAGGTGTAGTGATAGGTGTGCTGATAAAGTCATCGTTGTTGTGACTAGTGAAGTCACACAACTTGGTGTTCTCGGTGGAACCCATAGTAGCAAGTAAGCAAGATAAATATTTTTGTGATTTTCGATAAAAGGTACTAAAGCAAAAACTGAAAGGTAAACTAACAAGACTAAAAAGCAAAGGTAAAAGATAGCATGCAACTCCCCTATCCTGAAGAGTGGAGTCCCCGGCAACGGCGCCAGAAAATACTCCTTGATGGGCCTCTAACCCCTCGTTGGTTACCCCAAGTGGAAGGTGTAAGATGCAGTGTTGTGGAAGTTTTCCCCTTAGCAAAGATGCCAAGGATCGAATCCCCAGAGACTCCTAGGTTCAACAAGTAGGTGTCAACTGCTAACGGCGCCGGATTAGCAATCAACGTGGACCTGCACACAGATACAAATAACTTTGCTCCCAACGAGTACAGAGAGGTTGTCAATCCCTCCGGCCTTGTAGTTTACAAAGGATTAAACGCAAATGATAGTAGTGATAGATAATGTTTGCAATAGTAAGTAAAAGCGAAAAGTAAATAGCGGATGTGATCAATGATGGTAATATGGACCTGAGTCTCATGATGTTCACTAGTGATGTCTCTCTCCCAAAAGACGATAAAACAGCTATGTGAGGTAAACGAATTACAGCTGGGCAATTGACAGGACCACGAACGCAAACCAATGCTGACTACATTGCAAGAAAGGTTGAGGTTCAAAGCATGGGCGGTACGCCAAAGTAAGTAGACCGAAATCCATCAATATCTACTACTAATCATCCACCTTGAGATATCTATCCAGAACATCTCGCTGGTATTAAGTTGCGAGCCCCACCCATAGTGTAAACTCAAAGCAACAGACAACTGCATTAAAAGAACATTGCGTAAAGTAAACAATCCTTGCACCCGCGGGCACAAGCACCGTTGTTTTCCCCCTTGTGGCAACAACACATCCCCTAGACTCATGTTTCTGTCACTCAAGCTAGTCATCGAGGGGCATGAACCCACAATCGAGCAAAACGTTCCCTCTTGGAGTCACTACGTATTACTTGGCCAAAGCAATAAATAACAACGGAGAACATGCAAGAATTACTTATGAACATAAATATAAAAGAGGTAGATCAAATATATTACTCAAGATCAATCTGAACATAATCTCATAATCCATCGGATCCCAGCAAACTCATCATAGCAACAGCATAAGGATTACATATGTGCCTCGATCATGTAGGGCAGCTCACGAGGACTAATTAGTGAAGCACAAGAACGGGAGGAGAACATCACATAGCTACTGGTCATGGACTCATGGTCCAAGGGAGACTACTCACAACTCATCCGAGAGGCGTCCATGGTGGTGGAGAGGCTCCCGATGGTGATCCTCCCCTCCGGCAGGGTGCCAGGAAGAGTTCTCCTGGTGCTCCCGATCTTGGAAGCGGCGGCGGCGGAACAGAGATGAGATCGCGAAAAAGAGTTCCCGTCCCGAGGGTTTCGAAGGACGCTCTAAATATATGCCGAAGGGGGGCACCAGACGGGGCTCGGGGGGCCCAGGCGCCCCCCCCGGCGCGGCCTAGGGGGGGCGCGCCGCCAGGGCGCCTGGAGCCCTGGTGGCCCCCCCCCCCGGCTGTCCTTCGGGCGCAAGGTAGGTTCTGGAACGCTGATTTTTTATATAATTTTTCTGGATTTTTCCTGGCAGTTCTCGTAACATGAAAACCTGAAATACAAAAACAGCCGAAAACAGAAACTGGCACCGGGGTGCACTGGATTAGTAGGTTAGTCCAAATATGATCAAAAGTGTATGGAAGTGTATGAATATCATAGCAATATCACCCAAAAGTGGCATGGAGCAAGAAGAAATTATAGACACGTTTTGGACGTATCAGCAGGCGCCGCTCCGAGGTTTTACTTTTTCCAACTCTCCTTCATCTAAAAGCCGGGCTCATACGTAAACTGCCTAAACCGTCTGATCCTAACTATTAGGAGGCTCCTTTGTCCTCTTCCGGCGTGTCGACTACTACACAGGTCCCTGTGTTGAAGACTGTGCCTGGGTAAGTTATTTTCAAACATCCGGTTTACCTTTATGTTTTTAACTTCATGATTCTCATTATTCCCTTGACTTTTACCAGAAAGCCGAAGCCTATCAAGAAGGCGAAAGCATCCAAAGCACCGTCGAATCCACTACCGCTAAACCGGCTGATGACCCTGAAACGGCCATCCTTCCAGAAGACATCCCTGAAGCTCAGTTTGATGATCCTCTTCCCATGGATCATGATGATGTTGCTGCTCCAGGAGGTGAAAATATGGAGAGTGCGGCTGATCCGGCAAGCCCTGTCCGGGTTAGCCCTGCTCGGGCTAGCCCAGCTCCTGTCAGCCCGGCGCCCACTACTGCCCCTCTTCAACCAACTGTCGCTTCATCCGCGGACGTTGAGATAACCGGGTTAGGTTTCACTGCCCCCACTGAACCTGTCATCTTGGCCAAGCATACTGCCAAGGAGGAAAAGCTTCAACAAGACAAAGGTAAGTGGAGCACAGACTTATCCAGTTATGCCGAGTTGAGTGCCCAGGAACTTCATTCCGGGTATCTGAACCGGATCTTTACCAGCCGCGAGTATGAAGCCGGGTTGGTTAACATGATGAAGGATAAATACGAGGTAATTTCCTTTCCTTTTACTTGTCTCTGTTTTGTATTCTTGCAATCCTGTCTTCAGGCCATAGTAGCCCCCAAGTGCCGGTTTAGCTTCATTGTAGGTGAACCGGGACTTTCCAGTGTATCTGAAAATGAACTTACATTAGCCCCCAAGTGCCAGGGGTATAACTTGTTTTATGCGCTCGGGACTTGTCTGAAATTCTCTTTTGGTACTTCAATTGTACATTAGCCCCCAAGTGTCAAGTGTATAACTTGTTATATGCTTGAGACTTGATTGATCTATCTTCTTAATCCGTTTGATTTCCTTGTAGGCTGACTTGACCCGGAGGCTTCGGAGGTAACTGAGCTCCGGAACACCTTGGCTGTTACTGAAACTGCTTCTGCCAAAGCCAAGGAAGAGCTTGTGCTTACTTTAACCAACATGGAAAAATTGAAAAAGGACTTTGAAGCGGAGCGGTCCACATGGGAAGTACAGAGGAATGCTCTTGAAAAAAGAGCAAAGGACGCTGAAGCTGCCCTTAATCCGGTGACGCAAGAGCTGACCGGTTTACAACAACAAATAGAACTTATGACTTCTGCTATCTTTGGTGAGTATCCATCTGCACATGTTTTTATCTATTCAGCCTTTGGTCTGCTCCAGTTTAACTTGACAAACATATGTAGGGCGGCGCATAACTCATCTTGGAGATGATGTCCGGAAGAAGCTCAAGGCCTCTTATACCCTGGTGGAACAGCTTTATTCTGGTGCTCAAAGGGTGATTAGTGCTATGTCCCATCACAAACCGGCACCAACTACCATCCAAGGCACTTTAGAGAAGCTATCTGTCCTGCCTGTGCGTCTGGTGGAGGTGAAGAAGTCTGCTGCACGGGCTGGTTCTCTTATGGCGCTAACCCGGGCCAAAGCATGGGTCCCTGACTTTGATCCGACAGAAGCAATGAACGGCTATCCTAGCAACAAAGAGGACCGGTCAGATTTTTCTGCCGAAGACCTTCGTGCTCTGACTAAGGACATGCGCCCACTTGCCAGTAAGCTTGCCGATGAAGCGGACTTGACAAGGTATCATCCGGCCTATGACTTAGAAAATGAGCGGGTAGATCGGCCGGTTTACGACACCGAGAATCTGATCCCACCAGTGCATGGCCATACTTTCGCTCCAGATATTGATCCATCAGATCTTATTAATGAGGACATGTACTTCCGTGCACTCTCCAAGATTGATTGGCGCATTCCTGATTTCCAGCCAATTCCTGAAGACGAAGAAGACCCGGAACAACTCGACCCTCAGCCTTCTCAGCGTGAAGAGGAGTCGTAAACCGTCCGGTTTAATTCATAGTTGCTGAACATTTTTGCAAAAACTTTAATCCATTCGGGCCTGCAGGTGCCTTGTAATAGGATAGTTTGAAACATTGTCTTTGTTCCAATGTGGATGTCACAGCTTGACTTGGCGTCTGCCAATTTAATCCCTTGTTTTGCTATAGTTGATCCGTTTATGTTATCTGCGCCTGTATAAACAATGCTAAAAAGATGTCCTGGCGGTTTACCACCGGACCTATTACATTGTTCCCATAGACATATCGAAAGAGTATATGTTTTATACCAAAAATACCTCATACCTCTGATTAAGTGTGTCTGACGTCCTTAATCCGGTAGGCATAATTGAAAGTGTAGATACTGATGAGGCTTTCGGCTCTCTTGGCATTTGCCGGGTTATGATGAACGCCGGTTTAACTCATGCTGGTGTTCATGACCCAGACTTTTAATTTTGCAGATATATGGACAACTTTGAAGCTGCCCAATCCCGGATCAATAGACTTGGTTAACAATAAAAACTTGTAAAATCACAGAAACAAAACTTTTGGCAAAGAAGACCATGTAGTCGAGGCTTTTTACGAGCTGCCAGGCTCCAAATCGAGGCTTTTTATGAGCTTCCAGGCTCTAAATCGAGGCTTCTGATTCGAATACGATTAATAAACCGGACCAAAGGGGTTAAGCTAGGATTCGAATACGATCATGTAGCCCCCAGTGGCCTTGAGAAGTTTTTAAGAGGTTTCTGATTCGAATACGATCAGTAAACCGAACCAAAGGGGTTAAGCTAGGATTCGAATACGATCATGTAGCCCCCAGTGGCCTTGAGAAGGTTTTAAGAGGTTTCTGATTCGAATACGATTAGTAAACCGGACCAAAGGGGTTAAGCTAGGATTCGAATATGATCATGTAGCCCCCAGTGGCCTTGAGAAGTTTTTAAGAGGTTTCTGATTCGAATACGATCAGTAAACCGGACCAAAGGGGTTAAGCTAGGATTCGAATACGATCATGTAGCCCCGAGTGGCCTTGAGAGGTTTTTAACGACCCTGATTCGAATACGATCCAAGTCGGACCCAAAAGGGATTAAGCTATGATTCGAATACGATCAAGAAGCCCCCTAGTGAGTTTGGCTATGTTCTCTTTGGTTCGAATGCGACCTATGTTTGAACAGGAAGCCCCCAAGTAACCGTAGAGGCAGGGTATCTATATGGGAGTTGCGCTGTGCGGCAAACCCTCTTTGGTCCCTTAATAAATAATTGTCCTGCATATCAACATAGATAGATCAAAGCATCTTGTTTTCTTGATGAAAATGATATATATCAAGAGAAATAAACTTTATATGGATATCACCTGAGTGAATTCCCATATGACACTTATATTTGAAGAAGATGGTTGATCCCTCGGTTTACCGGGGGTGCCGGTTTATTTATTAATCATAATATGTACAGTATACATGAAGCGGAGCCCATGGCTCAAGTGTAGTAAGGCCGCAGAAGAGCGATGTTCCACGACCGCTTCGTCTCTTCCTCTGCTGTACGTGAGTCTTTATGCTCTCGAACGTCAATCAGGTAGTATGAACCGTTGTGTAGGTTCTTGCTGACCACAAAGGGTCCTTCCCAAGGTGGGGATAACTTGTGCATATCTGTCTGGTCTTGGATGAGCCGGAGCACCAGATCCCCTTCCTGGAACGTCCTGGTCTTAACCCAGCGGCTGTGATATCGGCGCAGGTCTTGTTGATATATTGCTGATCGTGCTGCTGCGTGTCCCGTTCCTCATCCAGCCGGTCTAAGCTGTCCTGTCTTGCTTGCTCATTGGCCGCTTCAACATAAGCTGCCACCCGTGGTGAGTCATGCCGGATGTCACTAGGGAGAACCGCTTCAGCACCATATACCATGAAGAAGGGCATATAGCCTATAGACCTGTTAGGTGTAGTGTTGATGCTCCAGAGGACAGAAGGTAACTCCTCAACCCAGCAGCCTGGTGTTCTTTGCAAAGGAGTCATAAGCCGGGGACAGATGGGTTTTCTGATCTTGGGATCGTTTAAAGGGCCCAACCATATCAAGCCCCCAGGTCGCAAACGGCCAAGTGATTGGAATCATCCGTAGCTCCTGCGCCGGAACATGAGCACGCCTTGAAAACTTCTAACAAGCATCACATCTCCGGACTAGATCCTCCGCATCAGCATGAGCTGTTAACCAGTAGAACCCATGACGAAAAGCCTTGGCTACCAATGACTTTGAACTGGCATGGTGACCACAATCTCCTTCGTGTATCTCTCGAAGAATATCACAGCCTTCTTCCGCTGATACACATCGCTCAAATGCCCCAGAAATGCTACGGTGATGAAGTTCTCCATTGACGATGGTCAAAGATTTGCATCGCCGGATTATCTGCCTAGCCTCAACCTCATCATCTGGCAACTCTCCTCGGCTCAGGTATGCCAAGTAAGGGATCGTCCAATCCGGAATAACATGAAGTGCTGCAACTAGCTGCGCTTCTGGATCAGGAACATCCAAATCCTCCTCCGATGGTACCTGAACCGATGGACTGTGTAATTCATCCAAGAAAGTATTTGGTAGAACCGGTTTACGCTGAGAGCCCAGCCGGCTTAGTGCATCGGCCGCTTCATTTTTCCGCCGGTCTATGTGATCCACCAGATATCCTTTGAAACATCCTGCAACCGCTTCAACTTCTCGCCTGTAAGCTGCCATGAGCGGATCTTTAGAGTCCCACTTGCCAGACACTTGTTGCGCCACTAGATCTGAATCACCAAAGCACTTGACCCGGCTCAAGTTCATCTCCTTAGCTATCCGTAGGCCGTGAAGGAGAGCTTCATACTCAACAGCATTATTAGTGCAAGGGAACATTAATCGGAGGACATAACAAAACTTGTCACCTCGTGGGGAAGTTAACACGACTCCAGCCCCCGAGCCCTCTAATTGCCTTGAACCGTCGAAGTGAATAGTCCAGTATGTATGATCCGGCTTCTCCTCTGGTGCTTGCAATTCTGTCCAATCATTGATGAAATCTACCAGTGCTTGGGATTTGATAGCAGTACAGGGTACATACTTCAATCCGTGTGGGCTAAGCTCAATGGCCCACTTTGCCACTCTGCCAGTGGCTTCTCTGTTCTGGATTATATCCCCCAACGGAGCTGAGCTGACAACAGTGATTGGGTGGCCCTGGAAATAGTGCTTCAGCTTCCGGTTTGCCATGAACACGCCATACACCAGCTTCTGCCAGTGTGGATACCTTTTCTTTGACTCAATGAGAACCTCACTGACGTAGTAAACCGGGCGCTGAACCGGATATTCCTTGCCTGCTTCCTTGCGTTCCACCACAATTGCCACGCTAACTGCACGAGCATTGGCAGCCACGTATAGCAGCAGCGGCTCGTTGTCAACAGGGGCAGCAAGAACAGGCGGCTCTGCTAATTGCCGTTTTAAATCCTCGAACGCAGTGATTGCAGCATCGCTCCATATAAACCGATCTGTCTTTTTCAGCATCTGATAAAGTGGAATTGCCTTCTCTCCCGAACGGCTGATGAATCGGCTCAATGCTGTAATCCGGCCTGCTATGCGCTGGACATCATTGATACAAGCCGGTTTAGTCAAGGATGTGATCGCCTTGATCTTCTACAGATTAGCCTATATTCCTCAGTTTGACACTAGGAATCCAAGGAGCTTGCTTGCCGGAACACCAAAAACGCACTTCTCCGGATTAAGCATCATCTTATAAATCCAGAGGTTGTCGAAGGTTTCCTTTAGGTCCTCTATCAGTGTCTCCTCCTTCCTTGACTTCACCACAATGTCATCAACATAAGCATGGACATTTTTTCCGATCTTCCCTTTGAGACAGTTATGCACGCAACGCTGGTAAGTTGCTTGGGCACTCTTAAGCCCAAAAGGCATAGATACATAGCAGAAGGCTCCAAAGGGAGTTATGAAAGTTGTCTTCTCCTGGTCCTTAACTGCCATCTTGATTTGATGATACCCTGAATATGCATCCAAAAAACTTAGCCGCTCACATCCTGCCGTAGCATCAATAATCTGATCAATATGGGGGAGAGCAAAAGGATCAGTTGGACAAGCCTTGTTTAGGTCTGTGTAATCTACACACATCCTCCACGTTCCATTTTTCTTTAACACCAGCACCGGATTAGCCAACCACTCCGGATGGAACACCTCGACTATGAATCCTGCGGCCAAAAGCCTGGCCACTTCTTCTCCTATAGCCTTGCGTCTTTCCTCATTGAAGCGGCGCAAATACTGTTTGACCGGTTTAAACTTCGGATCAATATTAAGACTGTGCTCAGCGAGTTCCCTCGGTATACCTGGCATGTCAGAAGGTTTCCATGCAAAGATATCCCGGTTCTCACGGATGAACTCGATGAGCGCGCTTTCCTATTTGGGGTCTAGGTTAGCGTTGATAGTGAACTGTTTGGACGAATCGCCTGGAACAAAGTCAACCTGCTTGGTTTCCTCCGCCGATTTAAACTTCAACGCCGGATCATGCTCTGTAGTTGGCTTTTTTAATGGGGACATATCTGCCGGATCAACGTTGTCTTTGTAGAACTTCAACTCCTCCGTAGCACACACTGCCTCCGCATAGGCTGCGTCTCCTTCCTCGCATTCCAATGCGATCTTGCGACTTCCGTGAACCGTGATGGTTCCCTTGTGACCCGGCATCTTGAGCTGTAGATAAACATAGCACGGTCTAGCCATGAACTTGGCGTAAACCGGTCTCCCAAATAGAGCATGATATGGGCTCCTGATGTTTACAACCTCAAAGGTCACTGTCTCTGACCTAGAATCCTGCTCATCCCCAAAGGTGACTTCCAGATCAATTTTCCCAACTTGGTAAGCCGATTTACCTGGCACCACTCCATGGAATACTGTGTTGGACTATCTCAACTTCTTATCTGTCAACCCCATACGCCGGAAAGTCTCATAGTATAAGATGTTGATACTGCTGCCGCTGTCCATGAGTACCTTAGTGAACTTGTAGCCACCCACCTGTGGTGCTACCACTAGGGCCAACTGGCCCAGATTATCAACCCGTGGCGGGTGATCATCTCTGCTCCACACAATAGGTTGTTCCGACCAACGTAGAAAACGTGGCGTCGCCGGTTCAACTGCGTGCACAGCCCGTTTTAGAACCTTTTGATCTCGCTTGCAGAAACTTGTGGTAAAAACATGATACTGTCCACTGCTTAGTTCCTTTGGATTACTCTGATATCCGGATTGCTGCTGCTGTTGACGCTGCTGATTGCCTTGGTTATTGTAACCACCCTGACCATGTTGTTGATCCTGTTGATGCTGACCGTTGCTGTTGTTGCTGGGATAGTTGTTGTTACCGCCGTGATATCCTGATCCGGAACCATTACCCTGGTAACCCGGACCCTAAAAACCGGAACTCGAGCCGCCGCCCGGGGGTCCGTGGTTATATTTGGCTTGTCTCATGGCCTCTACCATGATCCGGCATTCCCTCCATGAATGTTTAGACGGGTTTCCCTCTGTGTTGTGTTTAGGGCAAGGCGTGTTTAACTGTTGCTCTAGATTGAGGAATTGCCCTTCACCACGAGGAGGTGGTTTACCCTTGCGGCGCTGCCTGTTTCCCTGAACGTTGGTATTGGCCACAAAATCAGAACCACGCTCTGCTTTTCGCTTACCATTGTAACTCGTTCCTATCGGATTAGCTTGTGCCGGTTTACCAGCCTTGTTCACCTTTCCGGACTTGTCTCCGTCTGCATCTGGGTACTTGGTGTTATCAGAATCCCCATATTTCACCAGAGCGCTCATGAGCGTGCCCATGTCATTGCAATCGCGTTTGAGCCGTCTTAACTTCAGTTTCAGAGACTCAAACCGGCAATTATTTTCCAATGTCACTATCGCCGTACTAGGGTTGATACCATTGGAAGAGTGCAGGATTTCTGATACTCGCCGCACCCAGCTGCTCGTGGGTTCCTGCCCTCCTTGAACACATGCTGCTAAGTCTACCACCGACATTGGCTGCTTGCACGTGTCTTTGAAATTTTTGATAAACTGGTGACGCAACTCACCCCATGATCCGATGGAGTTAGGTGGTAAGCCCTTTAACCATGTCCAGGATGTACCCTCAAGCATCATGGTAAAGTACTTGGCGCATGCTGCTTCATCCACATCAAGCATCTCCATAGCCATCTCATAACTCTCAACCCATGCTTCGGGATCCAGATCCGCTGTGTAGTTGGGTACCTTGCGCGGGCCTTTGAAGTCCTTGGACAATTTCACGCTTCGTAAAGCGGGGATGAGACACTGTACCCCAAAGGAACTTGATGTGGCCCCCGTTTTTGCTGTGGCTGTGTGAACCGGCGTCGCTTGACGGGTGTCCTCGCGGGCAGCATGCCTAGCCCAGTTTACCGCCTCTTGGGCGTGTGCTTCTGCTCCCGCCGGATTATCCTGCCTGTGACGGTGATGTCTCCGCTCGCTGCTAGACACGGCCGGTTCATCCCAGTGCCTAGAGTAAATCCGGCATGGGCGGGGGGTTGAATGAATCCTTTCCCTGCTATAAGAGTACGCCTGCTGCTGCGTTAACGCTGTGTCCAGCAATTCCTTAGCCCGGCGTGCTTCTATCGCCACGGGGGATGTCCCCTCAATGGGTAAAGCGGCCAGTTGTGAAGCGGCGGCGACAATGTTGTCCAACGGGTTAGAATAATGGTCAGGAGGGGTGGGGATGTGCGGCGTTGGCACAACTTGGTGGGTTCACTCTGCGGCCGGCGGCTGAACCGGCTCGCCAGTCCCCGCCCCCCCTGGTTTACCTCTGCGTAATTGCTGGCTCCCGCTCCCGGTGTGCCAAAGAGATTCCTCGCCTGGTAAACCGGCGGTAGACGAGTTGGCGGTCTTCTGTACATTACCTCCTGCGCCGAGGTCTGATCCACCATGAGCCGGAAAGCTTGGGAGTCTAGCTCTGCTTGCCTTGTAGCCATCCTGACTTTCTCTGCGTCCAGATCCCGTTTAGCCTGCTCAATCCGGCCCTTCAGCTGAAGGATCTCCGCATCATGTTGCGCCTTGTTGGCAGGGGCTACTTCTGTTGTTGCAAGTGCCGTCAATTCTCCAACCAAGGTGGATAGGGCATCAGAGGGCGACGGGGTTTGGTTTCCTGCCCCAGCACCCGCTACCTCTGAGGTGAACGCCCTAGTCATCGAGGGCTGCTGCATAGACTGTGATCCGGCTATGAAAATAGCCACCCGGCTCGGCGGGTCAAAGGGGTCCGGAATACTATCGCCATCGGATACGCCCTCAGACCGGCCGTCCTGCAACAGATACAAAGATTCGGTCTCTCCGGATGAAGATTCATCGTCAGAGTAGACAACTGTCTCACCACCAGAATCCGATCCGTCCTCGGCTTGGACTCCATGTACTGCTCCAATGAAAACACGCTTCACGGCAGGCTTAATCCGGGCCGATCTCGCACGCTGAGCCGGCTCGACGATGTTGGGGAAGATGTCCGGCTCAGGTCCCGGTTCACCAATCTTGCCGATGAAGACGTGGATAGCGCCGAAGGGGACCCGGTACCCGTATTCTATTGAATCGGCCTCGGGGCCCCAGCCTGCGTCGTCGATGTAGATCCGGCCACGGCGACTCTTGGTCATCCGGCCAACCGCGTAATCCTTGAGTCCTTCAAAGCTGCCCTTCAAGAACTCAAAACCATCGTGCGATAGCCCCACGGTGGGCGCCAAGTGTCGTGGAATTAGCACGACAGATGTCTGGTTTAGAGGACTTAGGTGTGAGGCCATCGCGCGGGTTAGCTTGAAGAGGTTAAAAGCACACAAAGGACACAGAGGGTTTATACTTGTTCGGTCCCTTCGATGAAGGTAAAAGCCTACGTCTAGTTTGGTGTGGTATTGCTTGGGCGTCGATGAACAGGGAGCGAATCGCTTGCCTTTGTTTCGCGCTGTTGTCTCTTGTCCTTGAACCGTCGCCGGGTCGTCCCTTTATATAGGAGGCGACGCCCGGTCCGGTTTACAGAGTCCCGAGGCCGGCTCATAAACGTGTCCGCCTCGGTCTCTACTCTTTCTATCTTACATCCCAAGTTACATGATATGACGGTTTACAAACCGTAGGCCTTACACATGGGCCCCAAACCTCTATGGGCTGTAACCTTTTGTACATATTCTACTGGGCTTGTGATAATACAAATATGTCAGTGTAATCCGGATCTTCCTTGCCGGTTTATACCTGCTAGTAATATCCCTGACACTAGGGTTGTAGAGATACATGCATGTGGTAACCCGAATGTTGTTCGGAGTCCCGGATGAGATCCTGGACGTCACGAGGAGTTCCGGAATGGTCCGGAGGTAAATATTTATATATAGGAAGTCCAGTTTCGGCCATTGGGAGAGTTTCGGGGGTCACCGGTATTGTACCGGGATCACCTGAAGGGTCCTGGGGGTCCACCGGGTGGGGCCACCTATCCCGGAGGGCCCCATGGGCTGAAGTGGGAGAGGAACCAGCCCATAGTGGGCTGGTGCGCCCCCCTTGGGCCTTCCCTCTGCGCCTAGGGTTGGAAACCCTAGGGGTGGGGGCGCCCCACATGACTTGGGGGCAAGTCCGCCCCTAGGACGCCCCCCCTAGAGATGGGATCTCTAGGTCCGGCGGACCCCCCTAGGCCCCCCTATATATAGTGGGGGGGGGGAGGGAGGGCAGCCGCACCCCATGCCCTGGCGCCTCCCTCTCCCTCCCGTGACACCCCATCCTCCTCCAGTGCTGCTTGGCGAAGCCCTGATGGAATACCGCTGCATCCACCACCACGCCGTCGTGCTGGTGGAGCTCCGTCAACCTCTCCTCCCCCCTTGTTGGTCAAGAAGGAGGAGACGTCGCTGCTCTGTACGTGTGTTGAACGCGGAGGTGCCGTCCGTTCGGCGCTAGGATCATCGGTGATTTGGATCACGACGAGTACGACTCCATCATCCACGTTCTCTTGAACGCTTCCGCTCGCGATCTAAAAGGGTATGTAGATGCACTCCCCTCTCACTCGTTGCTAGATGACTCCATAGATTGATCTTGGTGAAGCGTAGAATTTTTTTGATTTCTGCTACATTCCCCAACACCGTCTCCTCGCTGTCTCGCCCTATGGAGAGAGCCCGCCTCCTCTCTTCCAGGCCCATCATCGCCGCCACCTCCCTCCGGTGGAGCTCGCCGCCGTTCATGGCCTCCCCCATGCCCTCCTACTCTCGCCCCTCCCCTCCCCTCACCAGAAGGGAGAGAAGAACCCGAGGGAGGGAGATCCAATGCGATCCAGCCTCGGTCTCCGCTGCCTCGGCCTCGCGCCTCGCCGGAGCATCTCCGCCGTCAACCGAAGTCCCATAGGTCGCCGTGTTCCCCCGCTCTTCTTCCTCACTATGTTTGTGTCTCCCTTTTTTCTCTCAAGTCTCAATCTCCTCTGTACATCTCTGTGCAAGGAGGCCGCCATAGATGCCCGAGGTCCTCCGCTCCGACCCACACCCCGGCGGCCTTGCCGATGTCGTCGCTGAGGTGAGCCGCAGCCTCGATGGAGGGCCGGCTTCCGGATCCGAGCCGCAGACACCCACCCGTGTGGAAATGAAAAGATCTTTGTTTCGTTTCGTTTTCATCTGCTTCCACTCCTGCTCCGTCGTTCACACGCGACCATCTTGACTCCCTCCCGCACGCAGGAGCAGCAAGAAGATGCAGTTCTTCGTCAAGACCTTACGGGGAAGACCATCACCCTCAAGGTCTAGCGCAGCGACACCATCGACAATGTCAAGGCCAACATCCAGGTGCGCCGCTGGCCCCGCCGCCTTCCCCCTCCCGATCATGTACCTGCTGATTGGTCTGGTTTGATTTTGCTAGGCCATTGTGCCCAGTAAATCGTTGATGTGTGTTGCTCCTATCCCGTCCGAGGGGGCATCTAGTTCTGCCATATCTTTTTAGATGGCATGCTGTTTCTGCGCATGTTTGTTAGCATTCAGCTTGCGTTGCATTTTTTCAGGCAGGCTATGTTCAGGTTTCTTGGCAGGGAAATTATCTAGTGAAGCTTGGATTGCTCGAATCAGGGCAAGCATGTTGGGACGTTTCTAGCAAACTCTGTAGGGTTTCTTTTGCGGGGCTGCGCCTAAAGTTGTACCCAAGGGATCACCCCCTTTTGTGTCAAGTTATACAAATCCGTTCTGGTGTGCAAAATTAGAACAACCAAGTAGTTCCTCCTTTTGAAGTTGAGACTCGTGTAGTAGATGAGTTGTATACAAATTCTATCATTGTGTTGTATAGTGGGTATCTGATTCAGTAATAAATTACGAAAAGGGATAAAATCCATGCTTTATCGTAACACATGGATATCTCACTTGGTATCTTGTGCTAGTGCTGCTCCCTGTGATAGAGTAGAATGATACTTCATGACAATTTCATTGATTTTATGTTCATGTAAAAGTATCGATCTTTTCAGCACTGTCATGATTCTTGTGTCATCACATTTTGCTCAGACTTGTCTATTCATGTCTTCTGATGCTGTCTCTATAGGTTCATGAGGGAAGATATACCATATATGTTCACGCCTCGAGGGAGAAGCTAGAACATGTCGGTGGCTTATTTATTGGTCGAGATATACACAGTGACAAGGTAATGACATTGTAAATAATGCACAGTTTGAATGCTATTACAACAAGGCATGCACTATTCATATGATGATCCGTCGATTTTTTTATATCATCATCTTATTAACGTGACCAAAACTTACTCTTGTTCTTGCCCTTGCAGATTGAGGATATTGTCCGACCGGCCAGGCGAGCCTGCTACAGAGCGTTGCCCATGGCAGCAACTGTGTGATCAAAATTTCACTTTACTATGCCCATGCTTTTTCCCGTCGCCTGCCCGGCCAAAAACGTGTGTTCCATAATGGTATCCACAGTTGCCCGAAACTCGAAGTGTGTTAAATTTTCGTAGGTGTGCCTTAACAAATCTTGCAGAAAATTCAGGCCCCTGGTATTTTGTGGCTCTTGTATAGTGCGAAATTCAGTAGATGAATCGGTAACAAACTCAGCCAACATTAAGTTTGAATCAACACAGATGCTAGTGTTCTGCAATCATATATAGGTCTTTGAACTCGGAGACTGGAATATATATATGGGGTGTTTGTGACTGCTTGCATGACAAGAATGTTACTAGTACATTTGTCATCAGTAGTGCTTTCATCATTTTATTGTTTACTACATGTGTTAAATGACGAAAGTTCATGGCCGGTTCTCTAACTTGGAGGTGCTGTCTAGGCAAAAACAATAGTTAATTATGGCACCATACCTGGTGATCTGCTACAGCTATGCACTGATTCCATGGACGACATATGTCTTGTATGTTTATTGTACCACAGTTCTCAACATTTATTTTTTGCTATTCCTAGAGATAGCTAGTATTAACTGTTTGCTTGCTTCTGTACCATGCTATCTATGGGTTATTAGTATTGTTCATCCCCTCAAGCTATCCCCTCGAGCTATCTATGGGTATTTAATGTTCTTAGCTCTCCCCTTGAGCTGGGCAGCCCTAAATTATCAGCTTCATGTGATGGTTTGCATGGTTAAAAGATGCATCTTGTGTGTATTACACTATTTTTCAGCCAAGTCTAGATCCAGAAGCTTAGATTATACCATATGTTCTGCCTACTTTTGAATATGTGAAGCATTAGTTTTCTGCTTCATAATGTCAACATTATCCCTGTAAAGAAATAACAATGTCAGAATCAGCGGCCTCCAGTTTAAAAGTAATAGAAACATATAGCTCTATGCTACGAACTTAATTGATTTCTCTTGTGATTTGGTTGCAGGTGAGGAAGGTGGACATGCTCGACGGAGTCACCATCTTGAGGTCCGAGAAGGTCAAGAATGAGATCGTCCTTGATGGCCACGACATCGAGCTTGTCTCCCTCTCTGTCACCCTCATCAACTAGGTGAATTAGACAGGACCCGGAACCTGTCTTTGTTCATGTGCATGCTATGCTGCCTAATAATTTGGTTGATGTGATGCAAATGATATTGTATCATGTTTGCTTATGCTCTTTGTGGAAACCAGTATGCTAGATGTGCTTAGAAGTCACTGCAATGTCTTCAGATGTTGGATGTCGAGTGTTCTTTGTTTGCGATGCATATATGGCTGCTTGTGTTGTTCAACATGATGCAAACAGGGCTACTTCTGCCGGTGTGCTGTTGTTGTTTGTGGTCTGCAACCTGCATGGTTCAGACTGCTCCTTTGTGTTATTTTTTTGCCTTGAGATTGTTTCAAGTTTCAGAAGTGAACAGTTTTGCATGGCTCAGATTTTGACGCCTCTGAATTAGTAGTGCTAATTATTCCTAGGTCACAAGAGTCTGTAGCTTTTGAATTTAATTGTATGCATGCAACACTTAATGGGATTGTTGTGCAATTCGTACTGAGCATGCATCGATAGTAGGAGTGCTCAGCGCATGCATCAACAACTATCTATATGTTTGGTTTGGATTAATTTGGTTTGATTGATGTACTTGTAAATGTATGGGTTGGCCTGGGTTTGGTTTGGATTACAAACTATTGCCAGGTTGTCATAATGTGCCTAATATTTTCAAATTTTGTGGCACCTGGGTTACTGTATTGTACTTAGTTATCTGATTTACTCATGTTCATGCTACTTGTTAAGTGATTATCTTTATGTTCTTGCTACTAGTAGGATGGTCAATACATGCTTGTTCTGTAACTTTAGATCTTTCCCGGAACTCTTGGTCCTTCATATCTAAAGTTTACATGTACTGTAGAATCTCTACTTTATGCTAATGCCTACCTATGTAACATTTTGCATGGTATACTTCTAAATGGGCAAGTACATGCGGCGTCCATCATCAATGATGATGCGGACTAGATGTTCAACTGCAGAACCATCCATCACATCAACACAAAGTCAGGTATGTTCTTGTCTTTTTGAACAGATAGGGGCCTGATGCTTGATGGCCTTATGCTTGATGCATGTATCATGTGACACACATTAGTAAATCTGAATTAACTTTGACATAGTTGCTTATTAATTGAATATGAGTATTATTCCTTATACTCAAATGGAACTTTGATCTGCTGAACTTTGAATGATTGTTTTTAAACCTTGTCATGTATGTGAAACATTCAATGCTTATTTGCTGCTAAGTTTGTCATATGTGCCAATTTAGTTCCCAGTTTTGATGAATAGGCCTATTGCAGATAAGTAGAATGATCTTGTTAAAATAATAATAAGTAGAATGATTAAATATTGGTGTGTCTTTAGTTTTTATTTTAAAAGTATACGTGTAATATTTCTTCTATAAGTGACATACTTTTTTCTCTCTTATGAATCTCCAGATGTTTTGCATCAGTCTATTATTGCTAAGGAAGAAGCAGTCTTGAAGAAGCAGATTACATGTTTTCTCGTTGTGAAGCACTAGATAGGCTTGTTCCATTTATTTTTCCTGTTCTGGAGTATTTCAGCAGATGAATGCTTGAATACAACATGTTGTAGGTTGCTTGGATCTGTATAAAATACGTATGTGATGGAAATTTGTAGAATGTGTGTTCTGAGATATTTTCGTAATATTCAGCTAATTGATGGTAACTTGATCCATATTGCTATTCAAACTAGTTTGAAAACGTTCGTTAAATGGGCTGGAGTTGGACCTTAAAGAGGCCAAGGCTTAAATTATATTGGACAAATATTTTGGGTAAAAAAATAAAGGGATAATTGATTTTATGCCCCTAGTTGGGTCACACTCGGCAGGTTTACCCCTAGTTTCCGAAAACACTTGTTCCTGCCCAAACCACTTTGCTCCTCTTATGCTTTTGCCCTTTGACCGTTTGACCATCACTTTGAAAACTTCATAAAAAATTCATACTAACACAAAAAAATTCAAATAAGATATCAAAATGTTCAGAAAAGCATCACCTATATGTGCATGTCATTTTCATTCATGAAAAAAGTGTTGTGAGTCCCCATCTCAGTTTTGACCATTTGCATTCATGGGGACTAGCCAACACTTTTTCCATGAATGCAAATGCCATGCACATATAGGTGATGCTTTTCTGAACATTTAGATATCTTATTTGAATTTTTCTGAGTTAGTATGAATTTTTTATGAAGTTTTCAAAGTGATGATCAAACGGTCAAAGGGCAAAAGCATAAGAGGAGCAAAGTGGTTTGGGCAGGAACAAGTGTTTTCGGAAACTAGGGGTAAACCTGCCGAATGGGACACAACTAAGGGCACCAAATTAATTATCCCAAAAATAAAACGAATAGAAATGAATGTGGAAAGGCCAAGGCCTAGGAAAGAAAAAGCCTGGAAAACATTGGGCTGGACTCGTTTGGTTAAACATAATTTGGCAGAAAAAAAGATAAAAAGGAAGCAAATGCTGGGCCTGGCCCATATAGCTGACCAAAATTAATAAGAAAAAAATTATAAAAAGGCTTAATTATTGGGCTAGGCCCATGTAGAATAGCGAATTGGACCGGGCTGAAGCTTATCAACGACCTTTTCAATTGGTCGCAATTTTGCCACGTCAGATTGCCACGTCGGATCCAACGTGGCCTGGGCAGACAGCCAGTGACCAAAACAAAAGGTCATGGGTTCAGGGACATTTTGTTTTGGTCGTAAACGTCTACGACCTTATCCCGAAGAAGGTCGTTAATTTCAGTTTACGACCGCCAGCTTTTGACCTTCTGTTTTTGGTCACAAAAAGGTCGCAAATGAAAAACAATGACCTTTCTGTGACCAATAGTGATGGTCGCGAGTTGACATATTTCTTGTAGTGATTAAAAAGTATGAGCCAATTGCTTGGCTGACACCGACGTAGTACATGATTTATACTTTGAGCGGGGAATACAGAGCATGAGAAGACTATATGATTTTGTAGGGATAGATTATTTTAACATTGATATTTCGAAAGACATGGTTCCTTCTTGATATGCTTGAGTATCCAAATTATTATGTCAAAACTAGACTATTGCTTTGAACCATATAAAAGTCCAAATGTCGATGCTATAAAGAAAAGAATATGATATGACATGATAGGCAGCATTCCACATCAAAAATTCTGTTTTTATCACTTACCTACTCGAGGACGAGCAAGAGTTAAGCTTGGGGATGCTGATACGTCTCCAACGTATCTATAATTTTTTATTATTCCATGTTGTTATATTATCATTCTTGGATATTTTACAATCATTTTATAGTCATTTTATATCATTTTTTGGTACTAACCTATTGACATAGTGCCAAGTGCCAGTTGATATTTTCTGCATGGTTTTTACATCGCAGGAAATCAATATCAAATGGAGCCCAAACACGGCGAAACTTTTTAGAGAATTTTATGGGCCAGAAGACACCTGATGGGCCAAGGCAGCACCTGGGGGTGCCCCAAGGGGGGCACAGCCCACCAGGGCGCGCCAGCCCCCCTGGCACACCCAGGTGAGTTGTGCCCACCTCGGTGGCCTCCCGCACCGCCTCTTTGCTCTATAAATACCCCAATATTCCAGAAACCCTAGGGGAGTCGTCGAAATATTCATCCAGCAACCGCAGAGTCTATAACCACCAGATCGAATCTAGACACCATCTCGAATGGGGTTCACCACCTCCATTGGTGCCTCTCCGATGATGCGTGAGTAGTTCTTTGTAGACCTGCGGGTCCATAGTTAGTAGCTAGATGGCTTCCTCTCTCTCTTTTGATTCTCATTATAATGGTCTCTTGGAGATCCATATGATGTAACTCTTTTTGCGGTGTGTTTGTTGGGATCCGATGAACTTTGAGTTTATGATCAGATCTATCTTTTTATATCCATGAAAGTTATTCGAGTTTCTTTGATCTCTTATATGCATAATCTCTTATAGCCTTGTATTTCTTCTCCGATATTTGGGTTTTGTTGGCCAACTTGATCTATTTATCTTGCAATGGGAAGAGGCGCCCGGTAGTGGGTTCGATCTTATGGTGCTTGATCCCAGTGACAGAAAGGGAACCGAAACGTATGTATCGTTGCTACTAAGGATAAAATGACGAGATCCATATCTAATGCCATAGATAAACGGATCTTGTCTACATCATGTCATCGTTCTTGATGCATTGCTCCATTTTTCCATGAACTTAATACACTAGATGCATGTTGGATAGCGGTCAATGTGTGGAGTAATAGTAGTAGATGCAGAATAAGTATCCATGGAATTTCAACTCATTTGGAGTTGTGCAGAATAAGTATCGCTGCCATAGCTTTTTCAGGTCCAAAATTCCAGCTGCCAGCAATCTCCCTCTTCATGTGAATCTTGCATTAAGAGAGAAAAGTCATTAGAATTGCTCCACAAAGTATTATATTAATCAAAAAAATCATAAATAAAAGTAAGAATTCATGATGCAAAATGGACGTATCAACTCCCCCAAGCTTAGACCTCGCTTGTCCTCAAGCGAAAACCGAACTCGATAATCATGCCCACATGCTTAGAGATAGAGAGCTATCGATAGAATTAAAATACAGACATGGTAGCATCATGATCATTATTATAACAACAATGTATAACATCATAAAACTTCTCATCCAAAAGTAACAATTCATTACAACTGAGAAGTATAGGTCATAAACTTTCTTGAAAACTAGCAAACTATGTTGTCAGTCACCAAGGCAATTACAATTCATCATCTTTTCAGGAAGAGTCTCATGTAGGATCTTTTATTTAGCAAGTCCACGTACTCAACCATCTTCTATTCTTTCGTGATTGCTAACACCCACGACCTGCATATGGAGCAAAAAGTTTCAGCCCGACACATAGAAAGATAGGGGCTTATATTTTGCCTCCCAACTTATTTACCTCAAGGGTAATGTCAACAATAATAACTCATGATCGTCTACATCAAGCTGGATATATGTGCTTAGATCTTTCCCCACCACATGATGCTTGCAAAAGCAAAAAAATAAAAAGGAGTAGGGGAAAATACCATTGACTCTTTGCATAAAAAGTAAATACATAAAAGTAAAGGACATGCCCTTCATAGAGGGAAGCAGTGGTTGTCATGCGCTTTTTGTTTTTGGATGCGCAAGCTCTTAATGCAAAGGAACATCACATTGTATTGCCCCTTATGATAGCAACCTTTCTTATGTAGTCCATTGCTTTTATTACTTTGCCATCACAAGTTTGTACAATGCTTATTTTCCCTTACAATAAAAGATTGAACATACTCCCTCCGGTCCTTTTTACTCTGCATATTAGGTTTGTCTGAAGTCAATCTCATTCAACTTTGACCAAGTTTATATAAAAAATTATTGACATTCACATAACAACACCAATATCATTAGATTCATCTCGAAATATATTTTCATATTATATTTATTAGATATTATAGATGCTAATAATTTTTAACATAAACTTGGTCAAACTTAGCAAAGTTTGACTTTTGGCAAATCCAATGTGCAGAGTAAAAAGAACCGGAGGGAGTATATAGGAGCAATTTTTATTGCTTTATGCACCGATGACAACTTACTTGAAGGATATCTTATTCAATCCATAGGTAGGTATAGTGGACTCTCATGACATGAAACTAAGTTTAAGGGTTTTTGGATGCACGGGTAGTATATCTATTTGGTGCAGATTTTTGGCTAGCAAAGATATTGAGCACCACATGTTGGAGTATCGACAACAATATAACTTCTATGTGGATATAAACAAACATAATTCATTACGTTGTCTTCCTTGTCCAACAACAACAATTTGACATAAAATACTTAATGGGGCTCACAATCATAAAAGATGTCCAAGATAGTATATTTATATGTGAATCTTCTCTTCCCTTATTAATTCTTTCGTGAATTGCATCATTGACCAATGCTATATGTTTGCGATCCCCCAATAAAATGTACCACTTACACGTTTCTTTATGTAATGCCATTACTTTCCATAAGATTAGCATATGATCTTTTCATTATTTTCATGATCATGGTTGGAACATAAAAGTAAAGAAACACAAACTCAGACTAAACTTTATTATATAACTCTCAGCTCAATTACATAGATAGATAGATCACGAAACTAACACTCGAAAATAGATCATACTAAACTTTTACTCAACTAAATCATGAAATAACTAAGGATCGAACTAAGATAGGCAAAGATGGTAAAAGTGATGGTGATACGATACCAGGGCACCTCCTCCAATCTTGGCACAAGCCAAGGGGAGTGCCCATACCCATGTGCTCAAGTTTCCTTCTTCGGGGGAGGTGATGATGTGCTGAGCTCATCCTTCAACTTAAGTAGGTACATCAGTTTGTGATTAATACTTAAAAGGGTGATGTTTTGCTCCTCCAAAAGAATAACTTCATGAGTGAGATAGGTATTCTGAACACATACTATTTCAAAGGAACTTAGAGCCTCAATTTCAGAGGGGGAGAGATGATCATAAAAGGGTTTAAGGATATCTCCCTCGACTGCAGTTTTCTCTGAAGGGATAGTTTGTCCTCCTTCTTGGGTTTGTCCATCTGCAGCTTCATTTATCTTCTCCTTCTTGGCACCATCCTCCTCGATCCCCTCTATCCCGAGTTCCATCTTCAGTAGCCAAGCATCGTCTCCCGTGTTGTTGGAGGAGGAGGAAGACATGACCCTTGGCGTGGTAGATCTGACAGAAAAGCAACATGAAACAAGAATAGAGAATATTTCTATGATGCGGTGGTCAAAACGTCCAGGAGTATATATAAAGAATGTTTATCTTGCAAAACAAGTAATCCACAAGAAAACAGAGTCGGGAAGGTGTACGAGGGGCCCACAAGGCACCAGTGCGCACCCGAGGGGGGTGCCCTGGTGCCTCATGTGCACCTCGTGCGTCCTCTCGTGTACTTTCTATTTTGGTATTTTTTCTAATATTCCAAAACTGACAGAAAACATTTTTACGAGATTTTTGGAGTTGGTTTACTTACCATATCACATACCTCTTCCTTTTCAGGGTTCTGGAGTGTTCTGGAAGGTTTCTCTTATGTATTCCTCCGGTGTCATAGTTTTTGTAATATTGGTTTCAACACTAATGGGAGTACCTAAAATATAATGCCTAATTCTTTGTCCATTGACCACCTTCGGATTAGTGCCTTCGAGGTTATTGGTATTGATAGCTCCAGAATGATAAACTTCCTCAATGGCATACTGTCCTTCCATTTTAGAGATAAGTTTTCCTACACAAAATCTAAAATGAGAGTTGTACAATAGAACATATTCACCCACTTTGAATTCTCGTTATGAATCCTCTTATCATGTCATATTTTAACTTTTTCTATAAACAACTTGGCATTTTCATAAGCTTGGGTTCTGCATTCATCTAATGAGCTAATGCTGAATAACCTCTTTTCACCGGCAAGTTTGAAATCATAGTTGAGTTTTTTAATTGCCCAATATGCTTTATGTTCCAACTCAAGAGGTAAATGACATGCTTTTCCATAGACCATTTTATAGGGAGACATACCCATAGGATTCTTATAAGCAATTCTATAAGCCCATAATGCATCATAAAGTTTTTTAGACCAATTCTTCCTATATATATTAGCGGTCTTTTGCAAAATTAGTTTTATTTCTCTATTACTTAATTCATCTTGACCACTAGACTGAGGATGATAAGGAAATGCAACTCTGTGGTTGACATCGTATCTAGTAAGCAATTTTCGGAAAGCGCCATGAATAAAGTGTGAACCACAATCAATCATTAAAAATATAGGGACTCCAAACCTTGGGAAAATAACTTATTTAAGCATTTAATATAAGTGTTATGATCAGCAATACTAGTTGGAATATCTTCTACCCACTTAGTAACGTAATCGACAACAACTAGAACATGTGTGTAACCATTAGAGGAAGGAAAAGGTCCTATATAACCAAATCCCCAAACATCAAATGGTTCAATAACAAGCGAATAATTCATAGGCATTTCCTGAGGTTTACCAATATTGCCAATTCTTTGACATTCATCACAAGTTAAGACAAACTTACGAGCATCCTTGGTAGGCCAATAAAAACCAGATTGTAATGCCTTGTGGGCAGTTCTGTCTCTAGTATGGTGTCCTCAATATGCCTTAGAGTGAAACTTCCGTAGGATTTGTTCTTGTTCATGCTCAGGTATACAATGTCTAATAATGCCATCTACTCCTTTATAAATATGTTGGTCATCCCAGAAGTAATGTCTTAAATTGAAGAAGAACTTTTTCATTTGTTGGTATGTAAAGCTAGGTGGTATAAATTTATCAACGACGTAATTAGTATAGTCAGCATACCAAGGAGTATTACAAGAGGCATTTATGACAACCAATTTGTCGGGGAAACTGATCGCCCACGAACACCTATGGGACCGGAGCCCCTTTTCGGTACGGCAAGGGGGCGGAGGATGCACAAAGAGCAGATCGAGGCGGGCACGCGAGCAGTTTACCCAGGTTCGGGCCGCACGGATGCGTAAAACCCTACTCCTGCCTTAGTTTGTATTGCGTTCTTGGCTCGGGAGCGAGAAGAGCTACAGTGCTGATCGCTAACAAGACCGAGCGTGAGAGTGATCGAGGATCGGAACCCCCTCTACGTTGCGCATGGGCCTCCTTTTATAGGTCAGAGGGGTCACCGACAGGTGGCAACGCAGTCGAGGGTAAAAATGTAAAATGGGTGGTAGTTGGAACAGTGTATGCATAATGCTCTATACCTAACCCTGACGGCAGGGGACAAGGGCATTAAATTCCGGTCGCCGTCGCCCCAAACAGTGCAAAAAGCGTCCGTCAGGGCGCCACCGTCCGCCACGACGGTGGCCTCGTCATCGTAGTTTGCCACCGTGTACCCTAGGCTGCACAGCCTTCCGCCACGTGCCCCTGGAAGGGTCCCAGGGCGACGCGTGGGTGGATGAGCTGGAGCGCGGGTACTTAGTGGAAGTTTGCCGCGGCAAGCGCCTTGCCGCGGCTGCTATCTTGTCGCGCCCGGAAGCTTGTCGCTCTCCGGGCCTTGCCGGGACGCGGGGTGCGTCGCGGCAAGTCTCTTGAAATGCCATGTTTGGCCTTCCCGGCAAGCTCCCCTTGCCAGGGTCTTGTGCCAGAGAAGTGGTCTTGAGCCTTGAGTGGTCTTCCCGGCAAGCTCCTCTCGCCGGGGCCTTGTTTCTTTAACTTGAATACTTTGTCCTTGAATGGCTCCAAAGGAACCACAGTGGACCTTGGCGGTCGCACGGCAAGCCCTGCCTCGGGACGCTGCAACTGTCCGTGCACAACTTCGGGATACTAAGGTACCCCTACTTTAGTACACCGACAGGAGCCCCCGGGCCGGGGCCACACACGGTGCCGAGCGTTGTTGGGCCAGGCCCAAAACAGTGCACGGGCACGCGCGGCCTGTGGCACGCCGTATCCCACTCCGTATCCACCGCGCCCCTCCCTAACGGCACGCGTCGATCGCGGCGTCATGGGAGAGATCGTGGCCTGTTTCTTTAATGGGGAAATGCGGAACGTCCCCCCTCCCCCCTTAAAAGCAGGGGAAACAGGGGGAGTTCCTTCCATTCGCCCGTTGCTTCTTCATCCTCCAGAAACCCCCGCCGCTCCCCTCCTCCCCGAAGGTCGAAAGAGAGCAGCGCTCCGCCCCCCCTTCCACCGCCGCCAGCATCACCAGCGCCGTAGGCTTTCCCCATCGTCCCCGCCATGGCCCCGAAGGGCGAGAAGGCGAAGGCCGCGAAGACTGCCAAGGCGCTGCGGCTAGCAGCAATGCGGAAGAAAATGGCGGTCTTCCCGCCACAGCTTAGTGCGGAGGAGTTGAAAGACGCCTTCAACCTCTTCTGGTCGAGGGAGACAAAGGTGCATCCGCGCACCAAGGTACTCCCCGCCGTGGCCTGCGGGATGTTTCCGGGTGGCTATGCCTTTTTTGCTCTGTTCTTCTACTGCGGGCTCTGCCCGCCCTTCTCGGAGTTCTTCTGCGACGTCATGAATACCTACGGGTTTCATCTCCTTGACTTCACCCCAAACGCTGTCTTGACCATGGCCATTTTCGCACATCTGTGCGAAAATTTCGTCGGAGTTTACCCCAATGTAGCACTCTTCCGCCATTACTTCATACCTCGAGTCGAGTCAGGGTCACCGCTGTCTGGCGGGATCTCTTGGATCTTTAGGCTCCACAAGAAAGAGGCGTACTTGACGGGGGAGCTCCGTGGCAAGAGGGATGGGTGGAGGGCCAACTGGCGTTGGATCATAGAGGATGACCCGCAGCCGTTTACTTCCCGGCGCCAAGTCACAGCAGTACGCAGCAATGACTGGAGTGACCTGGCCCCTGAGGACGACAAGCTGAAGATAGCCATCACTCGGATCCTTCGCCTCCGGCAAGCCAGGCTCACTGTAGGTGCCGTCGGGGCAGACTTCCTCCGCCGCCGCATCGCTCCCTTACAGGAGAGGAAGAGGGCTGCTTGGGAGTTCAGGAACGCGGCAGACAACATGAGACTGCGCCCGGGCCTCAATTACAACTTCACTGTCCTGGAGCTCAACGCAATGCTCCAAGCGCTTTTTAAGTACGACTCCGCCCATCCTGAGTGGTTCGCGTTGCCGCCGGGCGTAGTTCCATTGTGCAATAGCTCTGGGCTCAGCGCAATTCGAGCGGCGATGCCATTGTGTGATTCCCACGGGATCAACCCCACTTGGCGGGAACCTTCAGAAGAGGCCGTGCAGACGTTCTTTGACAACCTGGTGGAGTCGCCAATCAACGCCGACGAGAAGAGGGGACTCACCCGCGACACCACTGACCAGGAGATGGCATATATTGCCACCAGGCTAGAAGAGGCAGCTGCAGCCAGGGCCATGGGCGAGTTTGGGTATACTGTGGAGGAAGCGGAGGCGGCGGAGGCGACAAGCCTCGCCGAGGAGGAAGAGCTTCGCAAAGCGGGAAAGCTTGCCGGGCGACTCGCCGAGACAAGGGAGCCCACCGAGCAAACCGCCGAGTCCAGCGGGCCCACCGAGCAGGGCGTCGGGTCAAGCGACCCTGCCAAGGACTCGGGCGGCTCGCTGGGCCTCGACTCCTCTTCTTCGTCCTCGGGTAGTTCACCGCCACCGGCAAGTCCTCCAGCTCAAGCAAGGAGGCGCCTCCGCAAGGCCGCAGACGTGGCGGGGCGGCCGGCGGGCCAGCAGCGGCAGTGCCGTCCGACACGCGCCACCATGACAAGCAAGGCTGTCAAGGGAGCGCCCCGTGCTTCAACGGCAATCGGAGGAGGATCTTCCCGCGCCGGCTCTACTGCTCCTTCCGCCCCTCGCGCTTCGGCGGCAACCGGAGCGGGGTCTTCTCAGACCACCGCCCCTGCTCCCGCCAAGCGGCCAAGGGAGCTGTGACGCCCGAAGACCGACGTCCCAGAAGATTCCAGAAGATTCCAGATGTTCCGGGTTCTTCCGTGTGTTTCATTTGTGCTTGTGTTATTTTATTTTTGCATTGCATCATGTCATCATGCCATCATGTCATATTTATATTTGCATCTCAACTTAAATAAATTGTGTGGACCTTCGGTCCATTTAAATCGAGGGAAGGATGACTTCTCTTTATAACATATCCTCACAATATTTAGGGAGCTATATTAATAAATATTCCATTTGTTCGGAATCACCAACACATACTTGCAAATATTCCCCATGCCTCTTAATTCAAGTTTCACCGTCAAAAACCTTCCCTATATTTCTTTTCTCGTTTATCGAGGTTCCTCCAAAAACCTCAACATTTTTGGAGACTTCAAAAATCAAGTCTTAGTTCAAACCCATTTGAATTAAATTCAAATGTGTTTGAATTATATTTTTCGATCATGCCTTTTATATTTTTCTCGGACTGTGCTCATTTTTATGATCCCGAGAGAATTAACCTCATGTGCAAATTCTTTGCCTAGCGTTCCCCTTTCTTTTCTTCTCTCCTTTTCTTTTATTCTCTGTTTTGTTTAAATCTCAAGGAGGGAGAGGACAGCCCAGTTGGGCCTCCTAGCCGGCCCATTGTTTTTTTTCCAGAGTCCAACCGCCTCCTAGCGCCCTTCCCAGCCGAGGCCAGCCTCCCTATCCTCCTGTCTCCATCTGGCTCGGCCCATCCCTCAGCCTCCATCCCTTCAGGCCCAGGCCTCGGCCTAACCTAGCCGCACCCCGATCCTCTCCCCTCGTCCCTCTCCCGCACCCTCCGCCGCCAGAGGCTCGCTCTCCCCTCGCGACCCCGTGTTCTCCTCCTCTCGTTCTATCACTTCCTCCCTCAAACCAGAGCACGGCCCGCCGTCCCGTCGAACTACCAGGGCGACAGCCGCCCTGCCTTCGCGCCAGGCCGCAGCGCCGTGGCCCCCATCTCCAGCGCCAGTTCCTCTCCTCTCCATGGCGTCTCGCAGCTCCAGCCCCGAGAGCCGTCCTCCAGTCCTGCGCGTCCGGCCCCGCCTCTCCAGCAAAGAACGGCTCGCGCCCGTCCCTCCGTCGCAAGGTCCGGCCAGGAGCGCGCCGTCCAGCGCCGGTAGCCGGCCTCCTCGAGCAGCCCGCGTCCCCCGAGCGCGGCGCCCTTCTTCCTCGCGAACGCCAGGGTCGCCCCGTCAACCTCCTCTCCGGAGCAGCACCACAGCGGCCGTGCCCCTCCTTCTCCTCCGGTCACCTCCTCGAGGCCTCGCCCTCGTCCAGCCGCGCGAGGATCTCCTCCACCAGCCGCCGTCGTCAGCGCCTCGTCTCCTCCAGCGTCTCTTCCGGCAAGCTGCTGCTTTTGCTTGCTGGCATGTTGCCGCGCCTCTTTGCTTGCTGATGTGGATGCCAAGTTCGTCGAACGAGGGACCCCCAAGACCGCCAAGTACCTCTCGGATGCATCAAGTTCCTCTCCGATACGACCAAGTACCACGACGACCGAACGACTACGAGCTCCGTGAACGACTACGAACGTGTACCACTACTTCCCACGACGACGCACCAAGTACCCCTTCGGATATGTCAAGTTCGACTACGTCAAGTGCAACGATGCGCCAAGTACCTCGACGCCCGAGTGACTACTTCCTCTACCGACGACTTGTACATCTACGCAACAAGAACGTCTACCGTCGCCGAAGACCGCGAGTACAACTACTTCCACTACCGTCGCCAACGGGAACGACTACCGTCGCCCCGGAAATGAGGGATTCGCCAAGTACCTCTCGGAACGGAACAACTACTTCCCACTACGGAACGAGTACCCCTACCGATGACCGTGAACGACTTCTTCCTCTACGCTCTCGAGCCGCCCCGAAACGATTGTTTCGAAGGTATAACCCCGAGACGATGACCCGTCGAATGCTTGTGTTGTATGAAATGTTTGCCCTTGTGTGCACCGTGCCCGTTTCGTCCGTTTGTCATGTTCCTCGGTTGCCTCGTCGCCGACTCGTGGGAACCCGGTGACGGGATCGCCCCACCTTTCATCTCGTTGACTTGCTCACGCCATCTTTCCTTTTGCACCGGACTCTCAACGAGTTACCGGAACTGATATGTTGCTGTGGCATCATTTTTCGGAATTGTTGCCGTGGCACCTTTTCCTTCCACCACAGGGACAATTGCTTCATATCATCTTCTTGTCAACTTTTAATATAATTGCATAAACTTGATCATGTCATCCGCATCATGTTAACAACATTATATGTTTAATTGTTGTTTGCTTAGAATTGCTAAACATGCTCATGGGGATTTTCCGGAATTGTTGTTGTTATTTTCCGGCCTCATTTAAAATGTCTAAATAGTGTAGGTTGTTTTTGCTTCACCTCTTGCCATGTTAACAAACATTTAATCTTGTCTTGTAAATAAACGAGAGTCAATTAAATAATTAAAATGTGGTGTTTCCTCAATATGCAACTCGTTGCATATTGAGCTCCACTTAACTTGTAGTTTTGTTTGTGCACTTTGCCATGACATGCATAATTAAACCGGACATGCATCATACTTGGATGTGCATTGTTTATGCTTGTGTGTTTACCGTGTTGTTTGCTTCTTTCCGGTTGCTTCTCTTGTTAGCTTCGGTTTCGTTCCAGAGTTGTGAGGATTCGCTCGACTGTTGCTCCGTCTTCTTCATGGACCCGTTCTTCTCCCTTGCGGAATTCCAGGCAAGATGATCATACCCTTGGATACCTTTACTACCATTGACATGCTTAGTTGTCTCGATGCTATCGTTACATGTCGCGCTACCCATCTTTTATGTTAGCCTCTCCTTGTTGCCATGAAACCTCTAACCTTTGACACATTCCTAGCAAAACCACTGTTTAGCTATGTTACCCGCTTGCTCAGCCCCTCTTATAGCGTTGTTAGTTGCAGGTGAAGATGAAGATTATTCCAGGAGGGAACTTGTTGTTGGAATATCACAATATCTATAATTATTATTAACACACCTATATACTGGGCATGGGTGGAAGGCTTGGCCTTTTGCTCGGTGTTTTGTTCCACTCATGCCACCTTAGGCGCCGATAAACCGGCATTATGTTCCTTGATTTTACGTTCCTTACACGATGGATGGATGGGGACCCCTTGATAGTTCGACTTTGAATAAAACTCCTCCAGCAAGGCCCAACATTGGTTTTAATTTGCCTCATAATAACAACTTAATTAAATAATTAAATTTGCATAGGGGTCGCACCCTCGGGTTCTTAATTCTACATAACAGGGGGGCCAGTGCTGATGGTGTTGGTCCCAAACTAGAGCCACTTGCGGTGCCACCCAGTTATCTAGGATCTTCGGTTACTGTACGTAGCGCTCATCCGGACGTGGCCGGAGACGAGATGCGCGCGGCTACCATCAGGGTGTCGGCACACCGGGAGGTCTTGCTGGACTTGTTTTTCCATTGTCGAAATGTCTTGTGCTACCGGGATGCCGAGCCTGATCGGATTTCCCTAAGATAAGGGGTGATGATATTATATTTATCACTTCAGCTAATCGTGAGAGCTTGTGATGGGCTAAGTTGGGACACCCCTGCAGGGTTATGATCTTTCGAAAGCCGTGCCCGCGGTTATGTGGCAGATTGGAATTTGTTAATGTCCGGTTGTAGAAAACTTGACAGAGGATCCGAAGTAAAACACACAACTGTGTGAGTAACCGTGACTGTCTCTTTTCATTTTGAGAAGAGAACACGGTGGGGTTATGTTTGATTCGTATGTAGTACAGGATCTTTAGCGATCACTACTTTTGCGACCGTTTGCATAGATGCTCATCTTATTCTGGTACTCGTAAGTTAGCCACCATATTATGCTTAGCTGCTGCTGCAACCTCACCACTTTACCTCTTCCTACCCTCAAAGCTTTGCTAGTCTTGATACCCATGGTTATGGGATTGCTGAGTCCTCGTGGCACACAGATACTTCAACACCAGATGCAGGTTCAGCCGAGAATGATGCAGGAGCTGGTTCAAGTGCTTCACTGGGAGCTCGATGAAGAGTAGCCGTATGCTTGTGACGTTTTCGATGATCAGTAGTGGTTTCTACTAGGATTCGATCTAGACCTGTGGCTTTATGTTATTTTGGTATCTTTCTTTTGGATCTTCACCCGTAGTCGGGTTGTGATGTTTTGAATGATGTTCTGCTTATGTCATGTATTGTGTGAAGTGGCGAGTGTAAGCCAACTATCTTCTTTTGCAATTTAATCCCTCTTTTACATGAGTCGTGCAAAGATACCAAACTTGAGATCATTTTAGGATGGGCTTATACCTTTAAGTCGTGCCTCGACACGTAGGAGGTATAGTCCCATCCTGGGCATTACAAGTTGGTATTCAGAGCCTTCTCCGACCTAGAAGCCCCCACTGATTGATCGAATCGTTGACGGTTGAGTCTAGGCACACACTTGAAAATGTTTTGAGTCCTATATATATATCAGAGAGTAGGATTTCTTTGCTCCTCATCTCTTTTCACTCTGGTGAGGACTCCTGACGATTACTCTTGCCTCTTCTACTTTCAAAAATTGCACCAATTTTTTTTTAGGATCTCGCGAGTATTGTTTGGATTGTTCCGATGTCTTTGTGACGAGAACATTGTTCTCGATGCCTCCTGTCATTAGGGGTTGTGGCAGTGTCCCGGGGAGTTGAGCTCCGAGGTGTTGTCGTCACAAATATATCGTGGCAGTACTAGAATACTTAAGACGGCCGACATCGAAAACTCTCCTATGCGGTTAGTGGCAAGATAACCCCGACATCACCCAGTACTGGGGAGGTAGTTCGGGAGTATTGCCATAGCTTTGTATAGTGGATGCTTTTCGAAGGTCCGAGGTAAACGGTTTCCGAAAACAACTGGTTATGTGTTGAAGGATGGATACAGCTGGATGTAGGTTTAGAGTTGAGTGCGCGGTGCTTCCCCTGTATCCCCAACACCTGATTGCATAACTGGAAACTTTCGGAAATTAATAGGTGGGTTCATCTAGTAGTTCTAGGCATTCTTCCAACGGATGCACGATATGAAGTTCGGGGTTCTACATTGAGTGAAGTGGTTTTATGGGCTTGTTCCGATCGGGAGTTGCATCTTAAAGGGTCCTTGGCTATGCTGATCCGGGGATTGCAAAACCCTTTTGTAACACGTTCCATGAGCTTTCAGCACGAATATGTCGGACGAAGCTTCTATCTTGTGTTTGTTCTATCTGCTCTTTGTTCCTTTTATTTACCTTTTGTTCTCCAAAAGGCTTCTCGACAAGCTGATGTACCTACGGAATTCATTCGTTCAATTCTCTGTTCGGATAGATATGTTGCAACATAATCTTCTTCATAAACATATCTATCCTTTGTTTTTGTTTTGATTCTGGTATTCGAGTTGCTTCGATGTCAAATGTTGATTCCATACCTTCCTAATCGGTGTTCTCATATTTCTATGGGAGTGCTAGTCCTTCTTGATCCATCGATATCTTCATGTTAATCCTTTTCAATCGGTGTGCCTTCTCTCCAAGTTTATTACATGCGGACGCCCTTGAGAAATCTGACGATTTGTCTGTTTCATTCATCCCAAGTTGTCTTTGTTTTCCCCACCCTCCCACCCTTCTCTTTATGGAGCCAGCAATTCTCAAATGAAATATCCATTTTATTCATGTGAGGTTCTTCATTCTTTTCCTTCAATGTTCTTATCCGGTGCTTTATCGTGAAGATGCTCAAGAGCTTCAAGTTCATCATTCTTTTGTTTTCATAATTCTGCCGGTGGATGTAATTCAGATGGTGTTGATCTTATCATTTTTCCTCATTTCACAATGCTTTCTTATTCCGGTGCACCAATTAATCATTCTCCTCTTGCTATTCATATCTGGAGAGCTGAAGGTATCTCAGAAGATTCGTGTTTCCGTTCTTAATCCGTTCGAGCTATTTTGAGGATTGTCATCTTATTCAGTCATTTAATTCTACCAGTCTAATATCTCTTAAGCAATCTTTTCAACGGTGATTTCTTGAGTGGGCCCTAACCCATAGGTCTTTTTCCAGGATCTTACCTGACTCTTCTATTTTCTGGAGTTATACTCAAATTCTTTTCAAAGTGTGACGTAAGAATGTTTTCCATCAGTCATATACCTTCTCCAAGATCGCTTTCAAATTCTTTTTCATCATTGGTTCAACCTTTTTAATTCTTCATTCCGGAGTGCTCAACAATTCTTATGGCATTTCTCGTCTTCACTCTCAACATCTGAAGACCGGAGAAGAGTTTCTCTTAATTCTTGGCCGTTCTCTTGAAGATTCTTGGTTCTAGTTTCTTGCCATCCTCATTATTGTTCCGATTGTGAGGAATTCTTTTATACCATCCAAAGCATTTCATGAATTCTTTTCTTTGTGATCCTCCGAAGGCCATCATTTCAGAAGATTCTTCGTTCTCAGTTTTCAACTTCGTCCTCCAACTATTCTTCATTGATGCCTCTTCGTTCGTCTGCTTATTATTACGGTGGTTCTTTCAAGTTTACTCTTCCTTGTTTTCGTATTAATTCACTCGTTCTTTTCATAATCCTACCAGTGGTTCGTTGAAGATTTATCCAAGCTTGCACTAGATCTCTCTTAATTCTTTCCAACGAGAATAAGTAGTATGCCAAATCCTTTGGTTGTCATCAATTTAAATTGGTGAGGGAGATGCATGACATAATTCTTATTCTTATTCCTTCAAGGTGATTTAATTCTTTTGTCTGGAGCTTATTCATCATATCAGATTCTCGGTTCTAAGTTGTTCATCTTGTTTTCCGGAGCTCCAAGTTATTTCAACTATCATTCCAAAGCTTCATCTAATTCATCGCAGGCCTTAAGTCTTATTCTTTTCATCTTTCACTTCTCATGCTTTCATTACCGGAGTTCTTCATGGTGGTTCATCAAGATTTAATTCATCCTCGAAGACTTCATCAAGATTCTTATTGAAGCTCAAGCTTTCTTCATCATGCTTTCCAATTGCAATTCTTTCTACCTTATTGTTTGAGATGGTGTTATGTCATTTTTGGCAATTCCTTCATGTTTCATGTTTCACAAGTTGTCAGGAATGAAATATTTAAACCCATCATTTTCTTTGTTCAGGAGATCTTTCCAACCATTCAATTTATTCATTGGAGTTATTTTGGGTTGTATTTCACCTAAAAGCTTTTCCTAAGGATTGTTGCTAATTATGGTGCTTATAAATGACCCAAGTTCTTCATTTATCCTTCCGGTGAAATAAGCTTTTCGTCTCCTTGTTGATCTCAATCCAATCAAATGTTTTCGTCAGTGGCTGGTTGTCACCTCTTAATTTTGAGATGTTTTTCCATAAGCCCACATGAAGCTTATTCGTTTCGTTGTTGATTTTCCATCAACTCCGTTCAACCCTTCTTTGTAAGGATGCTCTTTCAAATTTAATTTTGAGAGAAGTTGTCATTTTCTTCTCTGTTCTCTCTTTCCAACGATCTAGCATCTATTTTTTCATTTCGGAGGCATTGTGTTATTGCTCTCTTTAACCATCATATCGTTTTATCGAGATCATGTTTTTTTTCCTTGCTCATCATTTAACCGGAGTGTTGTATTCTTCATTCAGTTCCGTCATTTATCAAGTTGCCTCGCTTTTCAACCGGAGTGCTGTCTGAATCTTTCTTAACACTTGTGCCATTCTTTTAATTGTTTCGGAGGCAATGTGTTGTTGATTTCACCAACTATCATCCATCTTCTCAAGTTCTTGTTCAATTCCTTCCATTTTCAGACGGAGTGTTGTCCGAATTCTGTCATTCTTATTCCTTGGCTATACCATTGCGGTTTCATATTATTTGCGGCCGCGAGCTCTTGCTTTATGTCTTTCAACCTTCAAGGTTCTCATAATGCTCCTTGTTCCTCTTTTCTAACGGAGTGTTTCATCTTCGTTCATCTCCGTTGTATTCTTCTTTCATTTTGGTCAACCTCTCAAGGTTCTTTGGTTTCACTCGTTTGTCGAAGAAGCAACTTTGTTTTACCTCTTCCTCTTTCGTTTCTATCCGGTGCTATCTCTAGGATCTCGGGTCGAGATCCTCTGTTAGTGTGGGAGAGTTGTGACGCCCGAAGACCGACGTCCCAGAAGATTCCAGAAGATTCCAGATGTTCCGGGTTCTTCCGTGTGTTTCATTTGTGCTTGTGTTATTTTATTTTTGCATTGCATCATGTCATCATGCCATCATGTCATATTTATCTTTGCATCTCAACTTAAATAAATTGTGTGGACCTTCGGTCCATTTAAATCGAGGGAAGGATGACTTCTCTTTATAACATATCCTCCCAATATTTAGGGAGCTATATTAATAAATATTCCATTTGTTCGGAATCACCAACACATACTTGCAAATATTCCCCATGCCTCTTAATTCAAGTTTCACCGTCAAAAACCTTCCCTATATTTCTTTTCTCGTTCCTCGAGGTTCCTCCAAAAACCTCAACATTTTTGGAGACTTCAAAAATCAAGTCTTAGTTCAAACCCATTTGAATTAAATTCAAATGTGTTTGAATTATATTTTTCGATCATGCCTTTTATATTTTTCTCGGACCGTGCTCATTTTTATGATCCCGAGAGAATTAACCTCATGTGCAAATTCTTTGCCTAGCGTTCCCCTTTCTTTTCTTCTATCCTTTTCTTTTATTCTCTGTTTTGTTTAAATCTCAAGGAGGGAGAGGCCAGCCCAGTTGGACCTCCTAGCCGGCCCATTGTTTTTTTTTCAGAGTCCAACCGCCTCCTAGCGCCTTTCCCAGCCGAGGCCAGCCTCCCTATCCTCCTGGCTCCATCTGGCCCGGCCCATCCCTCAGCCTCCATCCCTTCAGGCCCAGGCCTCGGCCTAACCTAGCCGCACCCCGATCCTCTCCCCTCGTCCCTCTCCCGCACCCTCCGCCGCCAGAGGCTCGCTCTCCCCTCGCGACCCCGTATTCTCCTCCTCTCGTTCTGTCACTTCCTCCCTCAAACCAGAGCACGGGCCCGCCGTCCTGTCGAACTACCAGGGCGCCAGCCGCCCTGCCTTCGCGCCAGGCCGCTGCGCCGTGGCCCCCATCTCCAGCGCCAGTTCCTCTCCTCTCCATGGCGTCCCGCAGCTCCAGCCCCGAGCGCTGTCCTCCAGTCCTGCGCGTACGGCCCCGCCTCTCCAGCAAAGAACGGCCCGCGCCCGTCCCTTCGTCGCAAGGTCTGGCCAGGAGCGCGTCGTCCAGCGCCGGCAGCCGGCCTCCTCGAGCAGCCCGCGTCCCCCGAGCGCGGCGCCCTTCTTCCTCGCGAACGCCAGGGTCGCCCCGTCGACCTCCTCTCCGGAGCAGCACCGCAGTGGCCGTGCCCCTCCTTCTCCTCCGGTCACCTCCTCGAGGCCTCGCCCTCGTCCAGCCGCGCGAGGATCTCCTCCACCAGCCGCCGTCTTCAGCGCCTCGTCTCCTCCAGCGTCTCTTCCGGCCAGCTGCTGCATTTGCTTGCTGCCATGTTGCCGCGCCTCTTTGCTTGCTGCCGTGGACGCCAAGTTCGTCGAACGAGGGACCCCCAAGACCGCCAAGTACCTCTCGAATGCATCAAGTTCCTCTCCGATATGACCAAGTACCACTACGACCGAACGGCTACGAGCTCCATGAACGACTACGAACGTGTACCACTACTTCCCACGACGACCCGCCAAGTACCCCTTCGGATATGTCAAGTTCGACTACGCCAAGTGCAACGATGCGCCAAGTACCTCGACGCCCGAGTGACTACTTCCTCTACCGACGACTTGTACATCTACGCAACGTGAACGTCTACCGTCGCCGAAGACCGTGAGTACAACTACTTCCACTACTGTCGCCAACGGGAACGACTACACGTCGCCCCGGAAACGAGGGATTCGCCAAGTACCTCTCCGAACGGAACAACTACTTCCCACTACGGAACGAGTACCCCTACCGATGACCGTGAACGACTTCTTCCTCTACGCTCTCGAGCCGCCCCGAAACGATTGTTTCGAAGGTATAACCCCGAGACGATGACTCGTCGAATGCTTGTGTTGTATAAAATGTTTGCCCTTGTGTGCACCGTGCCCGTTTCGTCCGTTTGTCATGTTCCTCGGTTGCCTCGTCGCCGACTCGTGGGAACCCGGTGACGGGATCGCCCCACCTTTCATCTCGTTGACTCGCTCACGCCATCTTTCCTTTTGCACCGGACTCTCAACGAGTTACCGGAACTGATATGTTTCCGTGGCATCATTTTTCGGAATTGTTGCCGTGGCACCTTTTCCTTCCACCACGGGGACAATTGCTTCATATCATCTTCTTGTCAACTTTTAATATAATTGCATAAACTTGATCATGTCATCCGCATCATGTTAACAACATTATATGTTTAATTGTTGTTTGCTTAGAATTGCTAAACATGCTCATGGGGATTTTCTGGAATTGTTGTTGTTATTTTCCGGCCTCATTTAAAATGTCTAAATAGTGTAGGTTGTTTTTGCTTCACCTCTTGCCATGTTAACAAACATTTAATCTTGTCTTGTAAATAAACGAGAGTCAATTAAATAATTAAAATGTGGTGTTTCCTCAATATGCAACTCGTTGCATATTGAGCTCCACTTAACTTGTAGTTTTGTTTGTGCACTTTGCCATGACATGCATAATTAAACCGGACATGCATCATACTTGGATGTGCATTGTTTATGCTTGTGTGTTTTCCGTGTTGTTTGCTTCTTTTCGGTTGCTTCTCTTGTTAGCTTCGGTTTCGTTCCAGAGTTGTGAGGATTCGCTCGACTGTTGCTCCGTCTTCTTCATGGACCCGTTCTTCTCCCTTGCGGAATTCCAGGCAAGATGATCATACCCTTGGATACCTTCACTACCATTGCCATGCTTAGTTGTCTCGATGCTATCGTTACATGTCGCGCTACCCATCTTTTATGTCAGCCTCTCCTTGTTGCCATGAAACCTCTAACCTTTGACACCTTCCTAGCAAAACCACTGTTTGGCTATGTTACCCGCTTGCTCAGCCCCTCTTATAGCGTTGTTAGTTGCAGGTGAAGATGAAGATTGTTCCAGGAGGGAACTTGTTGTTGGAATATCACAATATCTATAATTATTATTAACACACCTATATACTGGGCATGGGTGGAAGGCTTGGCCTTTTGCTCGGTGTTTTGTTCCACTCATGCCACCTTAGGCGCCGATAAACCGGCATTATGTTCCTTGATTTTGCGTTCCTTACACGATGGGTGGATGGGGACCCCTTGATAGTTCGACTTTGAATAAATCTCCTCCAGCAAGGCCCAACATTGGTTTTAATTTGCCTCATAATAACAACTTAATTAAATAATTAAATTTGCATAGGGGGGCGCACCCTCAGGTTCTTAATTCTACATAGCAGGGGGGGCCAGTGCTGATGGTGTTGGTCCCAAACTAGAGCCACTTGCGGTGCCACCCAGTTATCTGGGATCTTCGGTTACTGTACGTAGCGCTCATCCGGACGTGGCCTGAGACGAGATGCGCGCGACTACCATCAGGGTGTCAGCACGCCGGGAGGTCTTGCTGGACTTGTTTTACCATTGTCGAAATGTCTTGTGCTACCGGGATGCCGAGCCTGATCGGATTTCCCTAAGATAAGGGGTGATGATATTATATTTATCACTTCAGCTAATCGTGAGAGCTTGTGATGGGCTAAGTTGGGACACCCCTGCAGGGTTATGATCTTTCGAAAGCCGTGCCCGCGGTTATGTGGCAGATTGGAATTTGTTAATGTCCAGTTGTAGAAAACTTGACAGAGGATCCGAAGTAAAACACACAACTGTGTGAGTAACCGTGACTGTCTCTTTTCATTTTGAGAAGAGAACACGGTGGGGTTATGTTTGATTCGTATGTAGTACAGGATCTTTAGCGATCACTACTTTTGCGACCGTTTGCGTAGATGCTCATCTTATTCTGGTACTCGTAAGTTAGCCACCATATTATGCTTAGCTGCTGCAACCTCACCACTTTACCTCTTCCTACCCTCAAAGCTTTGCTAGTCTTGATACCCATGTTTATGGGATTGCTGAGTCCTCGTGGCTCACAGATACTTCAACACCAGATGCAGGTTCAGCCGAGAATAATGCAGGAGCTGGTTCAAGTGCTTCACTGGGAGCTCGATGAAGAGTAGCCGTATGCTTGTGACGTTTTCGACGATCAGTAGTGGTTTCTACTAGGATTCGATCTAGACCTGTGGCTTTATGTTGTTTTGGTATCTTTCTTTTGGATCTTCACCCGTAGTCGGGCTGTAATGTTTTGAATGATGTTCTGCTTATGTCATGTATTGTGTGAAGTGGCGAGTGTAAGCCAACTATCTTCTTTTGCAATTTAATCCCTCTTTTACATGAGTCGTGCAAAAATACCAAACTTGAGATCATTCTAGGATGGGCTTATACCTTTAAGTCGTGCCTCGACACGTAGGAGGTATAGTCCCATCCTAGGCATTACAGGAGCCCACTCCCCCAGCTCCTCGCACCGGGACGCGCGAGCCGGACTTTGATTTCTCGGCGCTCAGCTCCGACGAGGAGGAGGAGGAAGAGTAAGTCTTCGTGGTTTTTGTTTTTCTTTGATTTTCTGTTGATTCTTGTCTTGTATTTCCTTTGCCCGACTCTGATCTTGTCTTTCTTCCAGGACTCTGGCCCAGAGGGCGGCGAAGAGGGCCAAAGTCCCAGTAATCGTCATTGAGGACGAGTCCGCCGCCGCAGCAGGGGGTGCGCCTGCGACAAGCTTGCCGGACCAGGCAGCTGTTCTCCAGAGCAGCCCCCAGCGTAAGTCTTCTGTCCAATCTCCGCTTGTTGGGCGCACGCGGGCCTTCTATCCTTGTTGACGTTTTGTTTGTCTGTTGACTTGTGCAGAAGCAGAGCAGCAGCATCAGGAGCGCCAGGAGGCCGCCCCCGACGCGCCGCACGTCTCGACCGTACCGCCAAGGGGGAGCTCCCCGGCAAGGGAGGACACTCCGCCAAGGGCGGGTACCCCGCCAAGGGCGAGTACTCCGCCAAGGGCGAGTACTCCGCCAAGGGCGAGCACGCCGCCAAGGGACGGCGCCAGCGGCCCTACGCCGGCGGGAGCTACTACCACGCCGCCGAGGGAGAACTCCCCCGCAAGGAACCCCACCGACGAGGAGGCCCGCGCAGGTAAACCCTTGGACTTTTCTTTTTCTGAATTTCTCTTTTTGGAAATTTGCTTGACAGTTCTTTTCTTCTTTTTCTTCTGTCAGATCCGTCCGCCGCAGAGCCGATGGAGACGGAGGCCGCCATCGAGGAGGATGCGCGCGGCAACACCGGTGACGCCGCAGCTACTGAAGGGGCGGCCGGTGCTGACGAGCCTGCCACCGACGACACCGCCAAGGCTGCTGGCGCGGCAGCTGATGGGGAATCTGGCAGTCGCACTGACGGCCGTGAGGCCGCAGGAGCGTCAGACGCTGCGCCGGCTGCCGACCCCTCTGCTACCGCGGCTGAGCCCGGCGCCTATCTGGAGGCCGGCAACGGAGTCTTCATCCAGCTCCCGTGGGCGTCCACGTCGAGGGCGCCTGCGGAGGGAGAGGTCTTCGATGGGGAGGTTCTTGCCTCCGCCGGATTAAAGTTTGTCGACGCGCCAAGCAGCAGCAGTGAGCCCGAGGAGGAGCGGCTTCTGCGGAGGCTTCTATCCGTGTACCGCGCCAGGCAGGCCAAGTTGGAGTCCCGAGAGGCTCTGGCTGCCAAGGCGGGTACTGACTTGGAGAAGCGCGCTGAAGAGCTCCGGGCCGCCAACCAGGCGGCTCTCCGATCCTTGGCGGAGGAGCGGGAGCAGCTAGCCGAGGCGCATCAGGCGTTTATTCTGGAGAAGGCTGAAGCAGAGGAGCAGCAACGGCTCGTCGCCGAGGAGTTGTCCCGGCGAGAGGGTGAACTGACGCAGCGGAAGGTCGACCTCGACAGCCACGAGGACGAGCTTGCCGCGTGCGAACAATCTCTTGGCGGAGCTCTGGAGGAAGCGAAGGACGCCGCTGCAGCTGCTGAGACCGCCAAGAAGGACTTGGAGGCGAGGGTGGCGCAACTGGAGGTCAACTTGAAGACGAGCGAAGAGAAGGTTGCCGCCCTTGTGCTTGAGAGGGAGACGGACACCCACAGCCACTCCGAGCTGCAGGTCCGCCTCTCCGACAAGGGCAAGGAGCTCGCCGTCGCCAAGGACTCCATCGCCGATCTGGAGTTGAAACTTTCCACCCTCACCACAACGCTTGACGGCGCCAGAGAGCGGGAGACGAAACTGAAGGAGGACCTCAGGGCCGGGAGGGCACTGTTGGACAGCGCCGCTCTCTCCCAAAACAACTTCAGGCTGACGGTGGAGCACTGGACCGAGGGCCTTGTCGCCGCCGCTGCCGACGTCGACAAGGAGCTGGCGGAGCTGGGGGCGGAGCACCTCGGGTACTCCACCGACGAGAATCTCCCTCACAGTGCCAAGCTGAGCTTGTTCTTCAGAGGGGTGGCGCCGGCCCTCCAGCAGCTCCGGGAAAGGATCCCAAAGCAGCTGGCGGACGAGTCGCGCAAACTCTGCGCGGGGGCCCTCGAGAAGGTGTTGATGAAGATAGTGCACCGGAACCCGGGCCTCAATCTCACCAACATCCTCAGGACCTTGCCGCCGGACGTTGACCAGGAGGCGCTCAAGGCCCTTGTCGCGCCTATCGTGAACAAGGTGGGCGGCATCAAGAGGGTCGAGGGCGACCGCGCGGATTAGTCTCGTTTATCTCCTTCTTTCCTTGTCGCTGCCAACCACGTTATGAACAATAGTTTATTAGCATTGCGACAAGTTGCTTTGTAATATAACTTTATTTTGGGTAGTTGATGCAACGTTATTTCCTTTACTTGACTTCTTCGCTTTGTATGCTTTTACCCTACGCTTTTAGCGAACTTGTCGGCGTAGGGACCCTTGCCGCGAGCGCTGAGTGCGGAACTTCAGCAGCCTGCTGGCAATGCCGTTGCCGACAAGAAACCTTGCCGTAGCTAGTCGCAGCACGATTAAACTGTTGAGCAAACTCGAAAACGAAGTAAGGGCGCGACATTTGTCGTAGCACACTTAAGTCGTTGAGCGTGCTCGAAACAAAGTAAGGGCACGGCTAGCCACGAGTGGGTTCCTCCGCGCACAGGTTTTCCATACAAAGTGCGGTCGTTCAAGGAAGATAACTCAAAAAATTTAAAATTTTGATTGCTCAAACTTTGGCAACTTAGCTTTTGTGTCGTTTGCTTCCCGGCAGGCAAGGCTCTCTTGAACGGTACTTGGTCCATATCACTATCTC
>LR738709.1:583317233-583341137 GCA_902687465.1 Secale cereale | reverse complement strand
GCAAACTTGTGCGCGAGGAAACTCCTTCTGCTTGAGAGAAAAGGAAAAAGAGATATGGAGCTCTCGGGCTCGTTATTGCTTACCGGGGGTAGGTGCTGCACAAAGCGTCAGATAGTACATGCAAGAACGTAAAAAGGGCATGAATTGACAAGTTGTGCGAGGCACATGAGCTTTACTGATGCACGGGGTCTGCGCCCGGCTTTGTACAAAGGATTACATGCATCAGCGGCAAGACTTGTACAAAAGGTGGTTGCCGGAGCGGATCACGGCAACCGCGCCTTACGGGTAAAACTTGCAAAGATGCTCAATGTTCCAGGAGTTGCTCACCGGTAAGCCATCTTCGGTCTCTAGGCGGACTCGCCGGGCCTAGTGACTTGTTTCACCCGATAAGGGCCTTCCCACTTCGGCGTCAACTTGTTGGAATTCTTGGCGGACTGAACACGCCGAAGAACAAGGTCGCCTTCCTCGAGACTTCTGGATTTAACTTTGCGGCTATGGTAGCGGCGCAAAGCTTGCTGGTATCGAGCAGCTCGTACAGCAGCCTGAAGACGGTTCCCCTCGAGGAGTAGCGCATCATCTCGCCGCAGCTGCTCTTGCTCGAGCTCATCGTAAGCGAGCACTCGAGGCGACCCGTATACGAGTTCCGTGGGGAGAACTGCCTCTGCTCCATAGACTAGAGCAAAGGGTGTCTGTCAAGTGGCTCGATTTGGCGTCGTCCTGATCGACCAAAGAGCCGCTGGCAACTCCTCGATCCAGTTTCTTCCGCACTTGCGTAGCCTGTCGAAAGTTCTCGTCTTGAGTCCGCGCGGCACTTCAGCGTTTGCCCTCTCCGCTTGACCGTTGCTCCTCGGGTGAGCAACAGAAGCGAAGCAGACCTTGGCGCCAAGGTCTTGGACGTACTGCATGAAGGTGCGACTTGTGAATTGCGTGCCGTTGTCGGTGATGATCCTGTTAGGGATCCCGAAACGGCAAACAATCGACCTGAAGAACTTGACTGCTGACTGTGCGGTCACCTTTCTCACTGGTTCCACTTCCGGCCACTTTGTGAACTTGTCGATGGCGACGTACAAGTACTCAAAGCCCCCGGCTGCGCGGGGAAAGGGGCCGAGGATATCGAGCCCCCAGACCGAGAATGGCCAGGACAAAGGGATCGTCTGGAGAGCTTGAGCTGGTTGATGTATCTGCTTGGAATGGAACTGGCATGCTTCACACTTGGTTACTTGCGCAGTTGCATCCTGGAGGGCTTCTGGCCAAAAGAAACCTTGCCGGAACGTGTATCTCTGCCAACAGGTTTTGTCCATCTTCCCGGGAAATGCATTTCAATTTCACACCGTTGAGTCTTCTTCTGTACAGTTCATTGCCGACAAACTGATACATACTTGACTGCCGGGTTATTCTTTCTGCTTCTTCTGGCTCTTCGGGAAGTTCTCCTGTTTGAAGGAACTGGACAATCTGCTGCGCCCATGCTGGGGCCTGTGGCTCAGCAATAAGGACTAAAGGCATCTGTGCTGCTGCGGGAACGTCAGCTTCCACGGCAAAAACTTGCGGTTCAGCCGGAGCTTGACGTTCCCCGGCAAGCTTGCCGGGGCAAAGCTTGTCGGGAACGCCTGCTTCAACTGTACAAACCCTTGGGCTTGCAGGAGCAGACTGCTCCTCAGCAACCTTGTCATTGATCTTGGGGACCTTGTTGGCGGCGGCTTCAGGAAGCTCTGCCGGCAAATAGTCACCAGAAACCAACTTCCTCTTCTTACTCTGCCCAGTTGACGGTGTTACGGAAGGTTGAGTTAGCTTGAGCACAAAGATCCCCGGTTCCACATGTAGCTTTAGTGCAGCGCACTTTGACAGGCTATCTGCGATGTCGTTCTGAGCTCTTGGAACGCGCTCCATCTGTAAGCCTTCAAAGTGCTCTTCAAGCTTTCTCACTTCGCCGACGTATGCTTCCATCAACGGACTCTGGTAGCTCTTGTTCACTTGGCGGACGACCAACTGTGAGTCACCCCGCACAATCAGCTTCTTGATCCCAAGTTCCGCTGCGATTCTGAGGCCGGCAAGCAAACCTTCATACTCTGCGGTATTGTTCGTTGCTTGTTCCTTGGGAAAGTGCATTTGGACGACGTACTTGAGGTGCTCCCCGGTGGGCGCGACAAGCAGCACGCCGGCACCGGCGCCTTGCAGCAAGAAGGCACCGTCGAAGTACATTATCCATTCCTTGCTTGCTTCCTTGACGGGGATGCTCGTCTCTGGAATCTCTTCGTCTGGCGTTGGCGTCCATTCTGCTATGAATTCTGCCAATGCTCTACTCTGGATAGTTGAAGTACATTCAAACTTGAGGCCAAAGCTTGACAGTTCCAGTGCCCACTCGACAATCCTGCCCGTCGCTTCTGGATTTTGCAGTATCCTCTTCAGCGGAAAGCGAGTGACCACTGTTATCTCGTGTGCTTGGAAGTAGTGGCGCAGCTTTCTCGAGGCCATGAGGAGGCCGAAAAGCAGCTTCTGCACCCCAGAGTATCTTGACCTTGCTCCCTGCAAGAGGGAACTGACAAAATAAACTGGGCGCTGCACCATCTTCTTCCGCACCTCTTCCTGCATCTGCGCAGACCCATCCTTGTCGGGACCAGAGCTTGTCGGGGAAGCCCCCTGCTTGTCGCTGGATGTGCTTGCCGGGGCTGTTGGCTCATCATCTGCCTCCCTTTCCGCTACTAACGCAGCACTAACCACTTGATTGGTTGCTGCTAAGTACAGCAGCAACTTCTCTTGTGGCCTAGGTGCGACAAGTACTAGAGTGGAGGACAGGTGCCTCTTCAAGTCTTGCAGCGCTGCCTCCGCTTCCGGAGTCCATTTCATTGGACCTGCCTTTTTCAAAATCTTAAAAAACGGCAGGGCGCGTTCTGCTGACTTAGAGATGAATCTACTAAGAGCAGCCACGCAGCCGGCGAGTCTTCGTACATCCTTGACGCGCTTCGGAGCTTCAATCTGCTCGATGGCTTTGATCTTGTCGGGGTTGGCTTCAATCCCCCTTTGAGACACGAAGAACCCGAGAAGCTTGCCGGAGGGGACTCCGAACACGCAATTCTCGGGGTTGAGCCTGAGTTGGATCTTGCGCAGATTCGCAAAGGTTTCATCTAGATCTTGAATTAGAGTAGCCCTGTCCTTGCTCTTGACCACTATATCATCCATGTAAGCTTCTACATTTCTGTGTATCTGTGGCTCAAAAGCAGTGTGGACTACCCTTGCAAAAGTCGAACCGGCATTCTTCAATCCAAAGGGTATGCGTATGAAGCAATAAGTGCCACATGGAGTGATGAATGCGGTCTTTTCTTCATCTTCTTCAGCCATAAATATCTGGTGGTATCCTGAATATGCATCAAGAAATGAAAGCAACTCACATCCAGCTGTGGAGTCAACAATCTGGTCAATGCGCGGCAAGGGAAATGGATCTTTGGGACAAGCTTTATTCACATCGGTGAAGTCAATACAAAGCCTCCACTTCCCGTTCGCCTTGCGCACGACAACAGGGTTGGCCAACCACGTGGGATGGAGTACACCTCTGACAAGGCCTGCCACTTCCAGCTTCTTGATTTCTTCAGCGATAAACTCTTGGCGCTCCACCGCTTGTTTCCTAACCTTCTGCTTGACGGGCCGCGCGTGAGGACAAACAGCAAGCTTGTGCTCAATCACTTTCCTGGGAACACCGGGGATGTCAGACGGTTGCCATGCAAACACGTCGACATTCGCCCGCAGGAAAGCAACGAGCGCGCTTTCCTATTTGGGGTCGAGCGTGGCACTGATGGTGAAAGTACCACCAGTGCCGTCCTCCTTGGCGGACACCTTCTTGGTTGCGGGTGGAGCTGCCATCGCCTTCTTGCACTTGTCGGTGGAGCTCGATGGTGCGTCCTCGACGGTAGCGCAGCACTCCGAAGAGGTGCGTTTGCCGGAGTGGGCCCCAGAGCTCTTGCTGTACTTGGTCTTGTTCTTCCCCCCGGGAGCTTCAGCGGCAAGTGTTTTGCTATCTGTTGCGGCTGCTGCGTCCCGGTAAATCTTGTCGGCACAGATAAGGGCATCTTTCTTGTCGCCGGGGACAGAGATGACGCTTATCGGGCCCAGCATCTTGAGCATGTTGTAAGCATAATGAGAGGCTGCCATGAACTTGGCGAGCGCTGGACGGCCAAGTATCCCATTGTAGGGTAATGGGATATCGGCAATGTCAAAGGTGATTCTCTCGGTCCTAAAGTTCAGCTCTCCGCCAAATGTCACTGGCAGTGTGATCTTCCCCTTCGGCTTGCTCCTTCCCGGATTGATCCCTTGGAACGTGTCGGTTTCTTCGAGCTCGCTGTCGGGGATCTGGAGTTTTCGAACCACAACGGAGGAGATCAAGTTCAGGCCGGCCCCGCCGTCAACCAGCATCTTGGTGACCTTGAGGTTGCGGATAGTTGGTGAAACCAACATCGGCAAACACCCGACCGCAGTTGTGCGGTCAGGGTGGTCCTCAATGTCAAAGATGATGGGCGTGCTGGACCACTTCAGAAGTTTGCGCGACTCGACGGGCGGTTCTGCCGCATTAACTTCCCGCACCCATTGTTTGAGTTGGCGGTGGGAAGTATGCAGAGAGGCACCACCGTCAACGCACAGAACCTCCGTGGCCTTCTGGAACTCTTGCTCGCTGTTATCTCCGTCATCCATGTCTTCGTCGTCGTCTTCGTCTTCGTCCTTGTCGCGGCCGCGGGGAGGTCTATCTCCTTGCCGTTGCTTGGCCTTGCCGCGGCGTCCTCCCCGGCCATTGAATGGCCGCTTCTTGCCGGACTCTCCACCACCTCCCTAGGCCTTCTCCTTGTCGCGTCGCTCGTACTCAACTTTCTGCTGCTCGATGAGGTACTCGGCCCTTTTGCAGTTCTGGAGGTCGTGGCCCTTGGTGCGGTGGATCTTGCAGTACTGCTTGTCGGAGACGTCCTGCTTGTCGGCGGCCGCCACAGCGGCAGCCTCCTTGCCGGAGCTGCCAGCCTGGGCTTTCTTGGCGCCAGCCTCCTTGCCGGACTGCTCAACGACCAGTTCTTCTTTGCTCTTCTTTTTCCTGTTGTTCCGCCGCCGGTTTTTCTTTGCCGGGGCGGCATCCACACTATCTGACCCCCCTGCTCGAGTATCCTCTCCGGGGAGTCTCCTCCCCTCCTCAGCGCGTGTGCACTTGTCGGCCAGGGCATAGAGCTCGTTGACGTCTCGGATCTTGCACATCACCATTTCCTCCCTCATCCTGCGGTTACGCACGTTCTGGTGGAACGCGCTAATAACCGCGGCAGGGTGGACGTCTGGGATGTTGTGCTGGACGCGGCTGAATCTCTGGATATACTTTCGCAGGGACTCTCCTTCCTTCTGGGCAAGTATGTGAAGGTCACTCTCCTGGCCATGGGGCTTGTGGCCACCTGTGAAGGCGCCGACAAACTGATGGCACAGGTCGGCCCAAGAGGAGATGGAGTTCTCCGGCAAGTGCATGAGCCAAGATCTGACGTTTGGCTTGAGCACTAGCGGAAAGTAGTTTGCGAGTATCTTCTCGTCTCGTCCCCCGGCAGCCTGCACCGCGATGGTGTAGATGCTGAGAAACTCCGACGGATGAGTCCTGCCGTCGTACTTCTCGGGTACGTCGGGCTTGAAGTTCTTCATGCTGGGCCACTGGACTTGCCGCAGCTCACGGGTGAACGCAGGGCATCCTGCCACGTACGGCAGGTCGCCTGGTCCCCCGGGCGCGTGCACGTCAACAGTGGGCCCAGCACGCTGGTCGGATTGATGCCGAGCTTCTCTCCGACGCTCGATGCGGGTTCGAGCGTCCTCTTGTCGTTGGTCGTCAAGGACTTGGCGCTGATCGCGGCGAGCCGGCGGATCCGATGACGCTGTGGAGTCGTCGTCGAGGTTGATCCGGCGGGTCGGCGATTTTGGCCTTCGGGGCGGGGAGTGCACGGTGGTTGCACCCCCGGCAGTCTTGTCGCCATCAGCCCGTGCCTGGCTAACTTGCCGGGGCCGCGACGTCGTCGGCTGCTGCAGAGTATCGTTGTTGGCGAAGGCGATGAGACTTTGGATAGTGGCCCTCCAGTCGTCGGTCTTGTCGGCCACTGGAGGGAAGTCGAGGAGTAGCTGAGCTCGACCTAGAGCTTCTGCTGGAGTGGTGGGGAGCGGTGGCGAGCGGTGCGAGGAGCGAGATATGCTCGGACTTCTAACTGCGTTAGAAGGAGCAGCGTCTCGTCCCGGTGACCGCGCCTTGCTCGTGCCAGCATGTTGGCCTTGAGCGTCCCGCGAACCGCCAGCTTGACCTTGGCCCAGCAAGCGTAAGGTACCTTGTGTACCACGTCGCTGCCGGTCCCGCGCCTCCTGAGAGGGGCGCGGTGCGTGTACGGACGCCGAGGCCTTGGAGTGCGCTCGGTCGTCCGTCTTGTCCTTGGACTTGGCGGCGCCGTGAGTTTCCTCACCGACGTCCGCCCTCCCGCCGGTGTCTACCCCACCGGTCGTTGGCTCCGGTGGCGGTGGGATCGACGCGGACGGGCCTGCTACCTCCGAAGCTTTCTTCTTCGGCGGCATGTCGATGAAGTTGACGAAGCTGGTGGAGATTTCGCTCGCGTGAACGCCGGATCAGGTTCACACAACCTCGACGCACCCCCTACCTGGCGCGCCAAAGATGTCGGGGAAACTGATCGCCCACGAACACCTATGGGACCGGAGCCCCTTTTCGATACGGCAAGGGGGCGGAGGATGCACAAAGAGCAGATCGAGGCGGGCATGCGAGCAGTTTACCCAGGTTCGGGCCGCACGGATGCGTAAAACACTACTCCTGCCTTAGTTTGTATTGCGTTCTTGGCCCGGGAGCGAGAAGAGCTACAGTGCTGATTGCTAACAAGACCGAGCGTGAGAGTAATTGAGGATCGGAACCCCCTCTACGTTGCGCATGGGCCTCCTTTTATAGGTCAAAGGGGTCACTGACAGGTGGCAACGCAGTCGAGGGTAAAAATGTAAAATGGGTGGTAGTTGGAACAGTGTATGCATAGTGCTCTATACCTAACCCTGACGGCAGGGGACAAGGGCATTAAATGCCCGTCGCCGTCGCCCCAAACAGTGCAAAAAGCGTCCGTCAGGGCGCCACCGTCCGCCACGACGGTGGCCTCGTCATCGTAGTTTGCCACCGTGTACCCCAGGCTGCACAGCCTTCCGCCACGTGCCCCTGGAAGGGTCCCAGGGCGACGCGTGGGTGGATGAGCTGGAGCGCGGGTACTTAGTGGAAGTTTGCCATGGCAAGCGCCTTGCCGCGACTGCTATCTTGTCGCGCCCGGAAGCTTGTCGCTCTTCGGGCCTTGCTGGGACGCGGGGTGCGTCGCGGCAAGTCTCTTGAAATGCCATGTTTGGCCTTCCCGGCAAGCTCCCCTTGCCAGGGTCTTGTGCCAGAGAAGTGGTCTTGAGCCTTGAGTGGTCTTCCCGGCAAGCTCCTCTCGCCGGGGCCTTGTTTCTTTAACTTGAATACTTTGTCCTTGAATGGCTCCAAAGGAACCACAGTGGACCTTGGCGGTCGCACGGCAAGCCCTGCCTCGGGACGCTGCAACTGTCCGTGCACAAGTTCGGGATACTATGGTACCCCTACTATAGTACACCGACACAATTGCTCATCTGGAAAACTATCATCAATAGTTAATGGATCATCAAGGATATTTTCTAACCTAGACAAGTTGTCAACTAGGGGATTCTTAGCTCCTTTCCTATCAGTGATATGCAAATCAAATTCTTGCAGCAAAAGAACCCATCTAATGAGTCTAGGTTTAGCATCTTTATTTTCCATAAGGTACTTAATAGCGGCATGATCGGTGTGAACAATTATTTTAGAATCAACAATATAGGATCTGAATTTATCATGTGCAAACACAACTGCTAGAAATTCGTTTTCAGTAGTAGCATAACTTATTTGAGCATTGTCTAGAATTTTACTAGCATAATGGATAACAGTTAGTTTTTTATCAACTCTTTGTCCTAGAACAACAACAACAACATAATCACTTGCATCACACATAATTTCAATTGGTAGGTTCCAATCAGGTGGTTGGACAATAGGTGCATAGGTTAAGGCTTTCTTAAGTGTTTCAAAGGCTTCTACACAATCATCATCAAAAACAAATGGAACATCTTTTTGTAATAGATTGGTAAGAGGCCTGGAAATTTTAGAGAAGTCTTTAATAAACCTTCTATAGAAACCAGCATGACCGAGGAAACTACGGATACCTTTAATATCTTTAGGGCATGGCATTTTCTCAATTGCATCAACTTTAGCCTTGTCCACTTCAATACCTCTTTAAAAAATTGATGGCCCAAGACAATACCTTCATTTACCATAAAGTGGAACTTCTCCCAATTTAAGACAAGATAAGTTTCTTTACATCTCTGTAAAACTCGATCAAGGCTGCTCAAGCAATCATCAAAAGAAGTTTCGTAAACGGAGAAATCATCCATGAAAACCTCAACAATCTTTTCACAAAAGTCAGAGAATATAGCAGTCATACATCTTTAAAAAGTAGTAGGTGTATTGCATTAACCAAAGGCATACGTCTATAAACATAAGTTCCAAAAAGGCAAGTAAAATTGGTATTCTCTTGATCGGGTAGTGACATAGGTATTTAAGAGAAACAAGAATAACCGTCAAGAAAGCAAAAGTGTGTGTGCTTAGACAACTTTTCTAGCATTTGATCAATGAAAGGTAAGGGGTAATGATATTTTCTAGTAGCTTTGTTTCATTTTCTGAAATCAATTACCATCCTATAACCAGTTATGACTCTTTGTGAAATAAGCTTAATTTTGTCATTAGGAACAACGGTAATACCTCGTTTCTTAGGGACGCAACGAACTGGACTTACTCATCTACTATCAGCTATGGAATAGATAATACCTGCTTCAAGAAGCTGTAATATTTCATTTCTTACCACTTCGTTCATCTTAGGATTTACTCGTCATTAATGATCAACAATTGGTTTAGCATCAGGATCCATATTAATCTTGTGCTGACATTGAGTGGGACTAATGCCCTTAAAATCATCAAGAGTATATCCAATAGCAGCGCGATGTTTCCTTAGAGTTTTTAATAATCTATGTTATTCATGCTCTGAAAGTTTAGCACTGATAATAACATGGTATATCTTCTTTTCATCAAGATAAGCCTATTTCAATGTATCACGTAATTGCTTCAATTCAAACACAGGGTCTCCTTTAGCTGGAGGAGGACCTCCAAGAGTTTCAACAGGCAAATTGTGTTTAAGGATAGGTTGTTCTTCAAAGAATACCTTTTCTATTTCATTTATTTCATTCATTTGCATATCATTTTCATGATCTAATAGTGCTCTAATGGATCAGTTGGAGGAACAACAATAGAAGCAAGACAAATATGCGCATCCTTATTAGGCAATTCCTTATCATGTGGTTGTCTACAAAATTTAGAAAACATAAACTCATGAAAAACATCACCAAAGTGAACGCTAATAGTTTCTTTAGTGCAATCAATCTTAGCATTGACGATATTCAAGAAGGGATTACCAAATATAATGGGACAAAAATCATCTTGTGGAGAACCAAGAACTAGGAAATCAGTACGGTATTTTATTTTCCCACACAAGACTTCAACATCTCTAATAATCCAAAGTCCTGTAATAGTGTCTCTATTAGCAAGCTTAATGGTAATATCAATATCTTCTATTTCAACAGGAGCAATATCATTCATAATTTCTTCATATAAGGTGAACGGGATAGCACTCACACTAGCACCTAGATCACATAAACCATGATAACAAGGATCTCCTATTTTAACAGAGACAACATGCATGCCAATAACGGGTTTATTCTTATATTCTTCATCATCGGGTTTGACAATTCTAGCACCTTCACCACAGAAATAAATAACATGCCCATCAATATTATCGACCAAGAGATCTTTGACCATAGCAACATTATGTTCAAATTTAATTTTTTAAGAGGGTCTAGGTGGTCTAATATTACTTTTGTTAACCACGGTTGAAGCTTTCACATGTTCCTTTATCCTAACAGGAAAAGGTGGATTTTCAATATAAGCAGTTGGCACAACTCGGTCAACATTGTAAATGATAGTTTCTTCTTTAACCATAGTAGTTTCCTCAATCCTTTATTTAACATGGGATGATATTTAAACCATTTCTCCTTAGGGAGATCAACATGAGTAGCAAGAGATTCTCAAAAGTAAGCTACTATCTCAGAGTCAAGTCCATATTTAGTGTGAACTTATGAAAAGCATCGGTGTCCATAAAAGATTTAACACAATTGAACTCAAGAATTATACCTGTTACCTTTGTCGAGACCCCAGTTTTCAGAGTTGCATTTAATTCTTTCCAGTATATACCATCTAAATTCAATAGTTTTCTTCATAAAGGAACCAGTTGAAGAAGAATCGAGCATGGTTTGATCATTATGAGAAAGTTCAGCACAAAAATTATGTAAGATAATTTCTCTTGGGAGCTCATGATTGGGGCATGTGTATATCATGTACTTAAGCCTCCCCCAAGCTTGAGCGATACTATCTCCTTCATGAGTCCAAAAATTATATATATAATTCTAATCATGATGAACCAAATGCATAGAATAAACTTTTGATGAAATTCTAATTTCAGTCTGTCCCAGTCCCAAGTTCCAATATCATCACATAGCCAATACCATTGCAGTGCTCCCCCCCCCAGATAAAGCGAAAAACTTCTTCTTGACTTCATCTCCGGGAAGACCCGCGAGCTTAAATAATCTACAAAGTTCATACACATAGATTAGGTGCATATTAGGATGTTTTGTTCCATCTCCTGCATAAAGATTAGCTATCATTTTTTCTATCATACCCGAAGGAATCTAATAATAAATATTTTCAGTAGGTGCAGCATGTTGAGGAGAAACTCTCTATGCTTCCGGTCGAGGTGATAATACCCCAAATAAACCCCTCAAAGAATTACTTTCCATACTGACAAATGATAGAAAATTTCAGCATGTAATATAAATGTTTTCTTACAAAATTCCACTTACCAAAGGCAATTCACTCCCTGGCAACGGCGCCAGAAAAGAACCTTGATGACCCACAAGTATAGGGGATCAATCGTAGTCCTTTCGGTAAGTAAGGGTGTTGAACCCAACGAGGAGCAAAAGGAAATGGCAAGCGGTTTTCAGCAAGGTAGTTTCTGCAAGCACTCAAATTGTTGGTAGCAAGTTTTTTGATAGCAAGATAATTTGTAACAAGGAAGTAATAGTTACGGTAACAAAGGTGCGGCAAGGTAGTCCAATCCTTTATATAGCAAAGGACAGGCCGAAATGGTTTCTTATAATAAGCAAATCATTCTAGAGGACACACGAGAATTTCATATAGTCACCTTCATCATGGTGGTTTGATTCACGTTCGTTACTTTGATAATTTGATATGTGGGTGGACCGGTGCTTGTGTGCTGTTCTTACTTGAACAATCCTGATACGTCTCCAACGTATATATAATTTTCGATTGTTCCATGCTATTATATTATCCTTCTAGGATGTTTAATGGGCCTTAATATACAGTTTTATATGATTTTTGGGACTAACCTATTAACCCAGAGCCTAGTGCTAGTTTCTGTTTTTTTCTTGTTTTTGAGTTTTACAGAAAAGGAATACCAAACGGAGTCCAATTGATGAGCCAATTTTTGATGATTTTTTCTGGACCAAAAGAAGCCCACTAAGTAAACGAGTTGGGCCAGGAGAGCCACGGGCTGCCCACGAGGGTGGGGCACGCCCACCCCAAGTGGTGGCGCCCCCCTATCTCGTGAACAGCCCAAAGACCCCCCTGACGTGAGACCTATGCCAAAAAATCCTATAAATACAGAAACCTCCAAAAAATAACCTAGATCGGGAGTTCCGCCGCCGAAAGCCTCTGTTGCCACCGAAAACCAATCTAGACCCATTCTGGCACCCTGCCAGAGGGGGGAATCCCTCTCCGGTGGCCAACTTCATCATCCCAGCGCTCTCCATGACGTGGAGGGAGTAGTTCACCCTCTGGGCTGAGTGTATGTACCAGTAGCTATGTGTTTGATCTCTCTCTCTCTCTCTCTCTCTCTCGTGTTCTTGAGATGGCACGACCTTGATATATCGTGAGCTTTGCTATTATAGTTGGATCTTATGATGTTTCTCCCCCTCTACTCTCTTGTGATGAATTGAGTTTTCCCTTTGAAGTTATCTTATTGGATTGAGTCTTTAAGCATTTGAGAACACTTGATGTATGTCTTGCGTGGGATACATGTGGTGACAATGGGGTATTTTTTTGATGCACTTGATGTATGTTTTGGTGATCAACTTGCGGGTTCCGTGACCTTGGGAATCTATGCATAGGGGTTGGCACACGTTTTCGTCTTCACTCTCCGGTAGAAACTTTGGGGCACTCTTTGAAGTACTTTGTGTTGGTTGAATAGATGAATCTGAGATAGTGTGATGCATATCATATAATCATGCCCACGGATACTTGAGGTGACAATGGAGTATCTATGTGACATTAGGGTTTTGGTAGATTTGTGTTTTAAGTTGTTATTCTAGTATGAACTCTATGATAGATCGAATGGAAAGAATAGCTTCGTGCTATTTTACTACGTACTCTTGAATAGATCGATCAGAAAGAATAACTTTGAGGTGGTTTCGTACCCTACCATACTCTCTTCGTTTGTACTCCGCTATTAGTGACTTTGGAGTGACTCTTTGTTGCATGTTGAGGGATAGTTATATGATCCAGTTATGTTATTATTGTTGAGAGAACTTGCACTAGTGAAAGTATGAACCCTAGGCCTTGTTTCCTATCATTGCAACACTGTTTATGCTCACTTTTACCTTTAGTTACCTTGATGTTTTTATATTTTCAGATTACAAAAACCTATATCTACCATCCATATTGCACTTGTATCACCATCTCTTCGCCGAACTAGTGCACCTATACAATTTACCATTGTATTGGATGTGCTGGGGACACAAGAGACTCTTTGTTATTTGGTTGCAGGGTTGTTTGAGAAAGACCATCTTCATCCTACGCCTCCTACGGATTGATAAACCTTAGGTCATCCACTTGAGGGAAATTTACATCTGTCCTACAAACCTCTGCACTTGGAGGCCCAACAACGTCCACAAGAAGAAGGTTGTGTAATAGACATCAAGCTCTTTTTTGGCGCTGTTGCCAGGGAGGTGAGTGCTGGAAGGTATATCTTTAGATCTTGCAATCGAATCTTCTAGTTTCTTGTTTTGTAACTTGTTTAGTTTATAAAAGAAAACTACAAAATAATGGAATTAAGGTTACCTCATATGCTTCATCTTTTTATTATCTTTCGTGAAAATGATGGGAAGGAAAATTATGCTCAAGTACTAGAAGAAGAATTACAATGATGAGCATGATTGCAATGTTTTAGTGTGAATTCTTTGAATACCTATGATGCTAATGATATGCAAAGCCACAAGCTTGGGGATGCTATGTTTGATGAAGATGATATGTTTAGTCCCCCAAGTTTTGATGACCAAATTTATTATGATGAAAGCATGCCTCCTATTTATGATGATTATTGTGATGACATGTATGCTATCAAGAATAAAGATAACCATGAAACTTGTCATCATGATTTTAATTTTTAATTGGATTATGCTTCACATGATAGTTATTTTGTTGAGTTTGCTCCCACTACTATTGATGAGAATAAATTTGCTTATGTGGAGAGTAGTAAAATTTCTATGCAAGTAGATCATGAACAGAATGCTTTATGTGCTGGTTATATGGTTGAATTCATTCATGATGCAACTGAAAAAAATTATGAGAGAGGATCATATGCTTCTACGTATTGCAATAATATCAAGTTTCCTCTATATGTGCTTGAGGTTTTGAATCTATGCTTGTTTTGCTTTCCTATGCTAGTTGATTATTGCTCCCATAAGTTGTTTGCTCACAAAATCCCTATGAATAGGAAGTGGGTTAGACTTAAATGTGCTAGTCATATTCTTCATGATGCTCTCTTTATGTTTCAATTCTTATCTTTTATGAGAGCATCATTGAAATCATCATGCCTAGCTAGGGGCGTTAAATGATAGCGCTTGTTGGGAGGCAACCCAACTTTATTTTTGTCCTTTGGTTTTTGCCTCTGTTTAGGAATAATCATTGCATCTAGCTTCTGTTTAGATGTGGTTTGTGTTTTAATTAGTGTTTGTGCCAAGTAGAACCTTTGGGAAGACTTGTGTGAAGTTTATGTGATCATGCTGTAAAAAACAGAAACTTTAGCGCTCACGAGATTAGCTACCATTTTTTTACTGGAGAGTGGTTTTTAGTTGATTCTTTTTGCAGATGATTAATAGACAAATTCCTCACGTCCACCAATTTATTTCAGAATTTTTAGAGTTACATAAGTATTCTAAAGTTACAGATTACTACAAACTATTCTATTTTTGACAGATTCTGTTTTCATTTTGTTGTTTGCTTATTTTGATGAATCTATGAGTAGTATCGGAGGGTATGAACCATATAGAAGTTGGAATAAAGTAGATATTACACTAATATGAATTTAGAATGAGTTCACAACGGTACCTAAGTGCTGGTTTTATTTTCTTATACTAACGGAGCTTATGAGTTTTCTGTTGAGTTTTGTGTTGTGAAGTTTTTAAGTTTTGGGTAAAGATTCGATGGACTATGGAATAAGGAGTGGCAAGAGCCTAAGATTGGGGATGCCCAAGGAACCCCAAGGTAAAATTCAAGGACAACCAAAAGCCTAAGCTTGGGGATGCCCCGGGAAGGCATCCCCTCTTTCGTCTTCGTCTATTGGTAACTTTACTTGAGGCTATATTTTTATTCACCACATGATATGTGTTTTTCTTGGAGCGTCAATTTGTTTTATTTTGTTTTGCTTGCTGTTTGAATAATATCCCAAGATATTAAACTATTAAATGTTAGAGAGTCTTCACATAGTTACATAATTATTCAACTACTCATTGATCTTCACTTATATCTTTTGGAGTAATTTGTCGTTGGCTCAGGTGCTTCACTAATATCTTTTAGAGCACGGTGGTGGTTTTGTTTTGTAGAAATTGATGATCTCTCATGCTTCAATTATATATATTTTAGAGTCTTTTAGAACAGCATGGTAATGTGCTTTGGTTATAAAATTAGTCCTAATATGATAGGCATCCAAAATGGGTATAGTAAAATCTTTCACATAAAGTGCATTGAATACTATGAGAATTTTGATACTTGATGATTGTTTTGAGATATGAGGATGGTGATATTAGAGTCATGCTAGTGGAGTAATTATGAATTTGAGAAATACTTGTGTTAAAGTTTGTGATTCCCGTAGCATGCACATATGGTGAACCGCTATGTGACGAAGTTAGAGCATGAGGTATTTATTGAGTGTCATCGTTTGTGTGGAGGTCGGGGGCGCGCGATGGGTAACTCCTACCAACCTCCCTCGTAGGAGCATGCGTTGATTGCTTTGTTTTGATAACTCGTAAATTTTTGCAATAAGTATATGAGTTCTTTATGACTAATGTTGAGTCCATGGATTGTACGCACTCTCACCCTTCCACCATTGCTAGCCTCTCTCGTACCGCGCATCTTTCGCCGGTACCATACACCCACCATATACCTTCCTCAAAACAGCCACTATACCTACCTATCATGGCATTTACATAGCCATTCCGAGATATATTGCCATGCAACTTTCCACCGTTCCATTTTTGTTATGACACGCTTCATCATTGTCATATTGCCATGCATGATCATGTAGTTGACATAGTATTTGTGACAAGGCCACCATGCATAATTTTTCATACATGTTACTCTTGATTCATTGCACATCCCGTTACACCGCCAAAGGCATCCATATAGAGTCATCATTATTAGAGCATTGTCCCAAAGAAAAAAAAGGAAAGGCCAAAGAAAAAAAGAAAGGCCCAAAAAAAGAAAAAAAAAGAAAAAAAATAGAAAAAATAGAAAAGAAAAAAGGGACAATGGTACTATCTTTTTCCACACTTGTGCTTCAAAGTAGCACCATGATCTTCATGATAGAGAGACTCTTGTTTAGTCACTTTCTTATACTAGTGGGAATTTTCATTATAGAACTTGGCTTCTATATTCCAACGATGGGCTTCCTCAAATGCCCTAGGTCTTCGTGACCAAGCAAGTGTTGGGGAACGTAGTATTTCAAAAATAAATCCTACGATCACACAAGATCTATCTACTAGAAGCATAGCAATGAGCGTGGAGAGTGTGTCTATGTACCCTCGTAGACCGGAAGCGGAAGCATCTAGTGACACGGTTGATGTAGTCGAACTTCTTCGCGATCCAACCGATCAAGCACCGAACGTACGGAGCCTCCGCGTTCAGCACACGTTCAGCTTGATGACATCCCACGAGCTCTTGATCCAGTAGAACCTCGTGGGAGAGTTTCGTCAGCACGACGGCGTGGTGACGGAGATGATGAAGTTACGGTCGCAGGGCTTTGCCTAAGCGTTGCAACGATATGACCGAGGTGTGTTTCTGTGGAGGGGGGCACCGCACACGGTTGGGAGAGATCAACTGATCAACTTGTGTGTCTTTGGGTGCCCCCTGCCCCCGTATATAAAGGAGCAAGGGGGGAGGTGCGGCCTGCCCCTATGGCGCGCCCTAGAGGGCCACTCCTACTAGGAATAGGATTCCAATCCTATTCCTAGTAGGAGTCCACCAAGAGGGAGAGAGGGGGAAGGAAAGAGAGGGAGAGGGAGAGGGAAAGAGGGGGGCGCGCCCCCTCCCCTAGTCCAATTCGGACTCCCCTTGGGAGGTGGTGCGCCACCTCCTGGGTTGCTGCCCTCTCTCTCCCCTAAACCCCACTAGGGCCCAATACTTTCCGGGAGGGTTCCGGTAACACCCCCCCCCCCGACACTCATGTTTAATCCGAAACCTTTCTGGAACACTTCCGGTGTCCGAATATAGTCGTCCAATATATCAATCTTTACGTCTCGCACATTCCGAGACTCCTTGTCATGTCCGTGATATCATCCGGGACTCCGAACTACCTTAGGTACAACAAAACTCATAAACTTATAATACCGAGCGTCGTCAAACGTTAAGCATGTGGACCCTACGGGTTCGAGAACTATGTAGACATGACCCAGACTCATCTTCGATCAATAACCAATAGCGGAACCTGGATGCTCATATTGGCTCCTACATATTCTATGAAGATCTTTATCGGTCAAACCGCATAACAACATACGTTGTTCCCTTTGTCATTGGTATGTTACTTGCCCGAGATTCGATCGTCGGTATCTCAATGCCTAGTTCAATCTCATTACCGGCATGTCTCTTTACTCGTTCCGTAATACATCATCTCGTGACTAACTCATTAGTCATTTGCTTGCAAGGCTTATTATGATGTGTATTACCGAGAGGGCCCAAAGATACCTCTCCGACACTCGGAGTGACAAATCCTATTCTTGATCTATGCCAATACCACGAACACTTTCGGAGTCACCTGTAGAGCATCTTTATGATCACCCAGTTATGTTGTGACGTTTGATAGCACACAAGGTGTTCCTCCGGTATTCGGGAGTTGCATAATCTCATAGGAACATGTATAAGTCATGAAGAAAGCAATAGCAGTAAAACTAAACGATCATAGTGATAAGCTAACGGATGGGTCTTGTCCATCACATCATTCTCCTAATGATGTGATCTTGTTGATAAAATGACAACTCATGTCTATGGCTAGGAAACATAACCATCTTTGATCAATGAGCTAGTCTAGTAGAGGCATACTAGGGACAAACTGTTTTGTCTATGTATTCACACATGTACTAAGTTTCTGGTTAATACAATTCTAGCATGAATAAAAGACATTTATCATGATATAAGGAAATACAAATAACATCTTTATTATTGCCTCTAGGGCATATTTCCTTCAGTCTCCCACTTGAACTAGAGTCAATAATCTAGATTACAAAGTAATGATTCTAACACCCATGGAGTCTTGGTGTTGATCATGTTTTGCCCATGGAAGAGGCTTAGTCAATGGGTCTGCTACATTCAGATCCATATGTATTTTGCCAATTTCTATGTCTCCCTTCTTGACTTGATCATGGATGGAATTAAAGCATCTTTTGATGTGCTTTGTTCTCTTGTGAAAACTGGATTCCTTCGCCAAGGCTATTGCTCAAGTTTTGTCACAAAAGATTTTCATTGGACCCGATGCACTAGGTATAACACCTAGATCGGATATGAACTCCTTCATTTGCTGCTTCCGAAGCAGCTATGTATTCCGCTTCACACGTAGATCCCGCCACAACGCTCTGCTTGGAACTGCACAAACTGACAGCTCCACCGTTTAATAAAAATACATATCCGGTTTGTGACTTAGAGTCATCTGGATCAGTGTCAAAGCTTGAATCGACGTAACCGTTTACGACGAGCTCTTTGTCACCTCCATACAGGAGAAACATATCCTTTGTCCTTTTCAGGTACTTCAGGATGTTCTTGACCGCTGTCCAGTGATCCACTCCTGGATTACTTTGGTAACCCCCCTGCTAAACTTATAGCAAGGCACACATCAGGTCTGGTACACAGCATTGCATACATGATAGATCCTATGGCTGAGGCATAGGGAATGACTTTCATTTTCTCTGTATCTTCTGCAGTGGTCGGGCATTGAGTCCTACTCAACTTCACACCTTGTAACACAGGCAAGAACCCTTTCTTTGACTGATCCATTTTGAACTTCTTCAAAACTTTATCAAGGTATGTGCTTTGAGAAAGTCCAATTAAGCGTCTTGATCTATCTCTATAGATCTTAATGCCTAATATGTAAGCAGCTTCACCGAGGTCTTTCAATGAAAAATTCTTATTCAAGTATCCTTTTATGCTATCCAAAAATTATATATCATTTCTAATCAACTATATGTCATCCACATATAATATCAGAAATGCTACAGAGCTCCCACTCACTTTCTTGTAAATACAGGCTTCTCCAAAAGTCTGTAAAAAACCATATGCTTTGATCACCTCATCAAAGCGTATATTCCAAAACTGAGATGCTTGCACGAGTCCATAGATGGATCGCTGGAGCTTGCACACTTTGTTAGCACCTTTAGGATCGACAAAACCTTCTGGTTGCATCATATACAACTCTTCTTTGAGATATTCATTCAGGAATGCAGTTTTGACATCCATTTGCCAGATTTCATAATCATAAAATGCAGCAATTGCTAACATGATTCGGACAGACTTAAGCATCACTACGGGTGAGAAAGTCTCATCGTAGTCAACTCCTTGAACTTGTCGAAAACCTTTCACAACAAGTCGAGCTTTGTAAACAATAACATTACCGTTAGCGTCGGTCTTCCTATTGAAGATCCATTTATTTTCGATGGCTTGCCGATCATCGGGCAAGTCAACCAAAGTCCACACTTTGTTCTCATACATGGATCCCATCTCAGATTTCATGCCCTCAAGCCATTTTGCGGAATCTGGGCTCATCATCGCTTCCTCATAGTTCGTAGGTTCATCATGGTCTAGTAACATGACTTCCAGAACTGGGTTACCGTACCACTCTGGCGCGGAACATACTCTGGTTGATCTACAAAGTTCAACACAAACTTGATCTGAAGTTTCATGATCATCATCATTAGCTTCCTCACTAATTGGTGTAGGAATCACTCGAACTAGTTTCTGTGTTCTACTACTTTCCAATTCAGGAGCAGGTACAATTACCTCGTCAAGTTCCACTTTCCTCCCACTCACTTCTTTCGAGAGAAACTCCTTCTCTAGAAAGGATCCATTCTGAGCAACGAATATCTTGCCTTCGGATCTGTGATAGAAGGTGTACCCAACAGTCTCCTTTGGGTATCCTATGAAGACACATTTCTCCGACTTGGGTTCGAGCTTATCAGGTTGAAGCTTTTTCACATAAGCATCGCAGCCCCAAACTTTAAGAAACGAAAACTTTGGTTTCTTGCCAAACCACAGTTCATAAGGCGTTGCCTCAACGGATTTAAATGGTGCCCTATTTAACATGAATGCAGCTGTCTCTAAAGCATAACCCCAAAACGATAGTGGTAAATCGGTAAGAGACATCATAGACCGCACCATATCTAATAAAGTACGGTTACAACATTCGGACACACCATTATGATGTGGTGTTCCGGGTGGCGTGAGTTGTGAAACTATTCCACATTGTTTCAAATGAATACCAAACTCGTAACTCAAATATTCACCTGCACGATCAGATCGTAGAAACTTTATTTTCTTGTTATGATGATTCTCTACTTCACTCTGAAATTCTTTGAACTTTTCAAATGTTTCAGACTTGTGCTTCATCAGGTAGATATACCCATATCTGCACAAATCATCAGTGAAGGTCAGAAAATAACGATATCCGCTGTGAGCTTCAACACTCATCGGTCCACATACATCAGTATGTATGATTTCCAACAAATATGTTGCTCGCTCCATTGTTCCGGAGAACGGAGTTTTAGTCATCTTGCCCATGAGGCATGGTTCGCAAGCACCAAGTGATTCATAATCAAGTGATTCCAAAAGTCCATCACTATGGAGTTTCTTCATGCGCTTTACACCAATATGACCTAAACGGTAGTGCCACAAATAAGTTGCACTATCATTATTAACCTTACATCTTTTGGTTTCAATATTATGAATATGTGTATCACTACAATCAAGATCCAACAAGAATAGACCACTCTTCAAGGGTGCATGACCATAAAAGATATTACTCATATAAATAGAACAACCATTATTCTCAGATTTAAATGAATAACCGTCTCGCAATAAACAAGATCCAGATATAATGTTCATGCTTAACGCTGGCACCAAAAAATAATTATTCAGGTCTAAAACTAATCCTGAAGGTTGATGTAGAGGTAGCATGCCGACGGCGATCACATCGACTTTGGAACCATTTCCCACGCACATCGTCACCTCGTCCTTAGCCAATCTTCGTTTAATCTGTAGTCCCTGTTTCGAGTTACAAATATTAGCAACCAAACCGGTATCAAATACCCAGGTACTACTACGAGCATTAGTAAGGTACACATCAATAACATGTATATCACATATACCTTTGTTCACCTTGACATCCTTCTTATCCGCCAAATACTTGGGGCAGTTCCGCTTCCAGTGTCCAGTCCCTTTGTATTAGAAGCACTCAGTTTCAGGCTTGGCTCTAGACTTGGGTTTCTTCTTGGGAGTAGCAACCGGCTTGCTATTCTTCTTGAAATTCCCCTTCTTTCCCTTGCCCTTTTTATTGAAACTAGTGGTCTTGTTAACCATCAACACTTGATGCTCCTTTTTGATTTCTACCTCCGCAGCCTTGAGCATAGCGAAGAGCTCGGGAATTATCTTTTGCATCCCTTGCATATTATAGTTCATCATGAAGCCTTTATAGCTTGGTGGCAATGATTGAAGAACTCTATCAATAACACTATCTTCATCAACTTTGCAACCAAGTTGAGTCATATGATTGTAGTACCCAGACATTCTGAGCAAGTGTTCACTGATAGAACTATTCTCCTCCATCTTGCAGCTATAGAACTTATTGGAAATCTCATATTTCTCAATCTGAGCATTTGCTTGAAATATTAATTTCAACTCCTGGAACATCTCATATGCTCCATGACGTTCAAAACGTCGTTGAAGTCCCGGTTCTAAGCCGTAAAGCATGGCACACTGAACTATCGTGTATTCATCAGACCGCGTCTACCAGACGTTCAAAGCGTCTACATTAGCGGGAGGGGGCTTTTCACCTAGCGGTGCTTCAAGGACATAATTCTTCTGTGCAGCAATGAGGACAATCCTCAAGTTACGGAACCAGTCCGTGTAATTGCTACCATCATCTTTCAACTTAGCTTTCTCTAGGAATGCATTAAAATTCAAAGGAACGGTAGCATAGGCCATTGATCTACAACAACATAGATATGCAAAAACTATCAGGACTAAGTTCATGATAAATTAAAGTTTAATAAATCATATTACTTAAAGAACTCCCACTTAGATAGACATCCCTCTGGTCATCTAATGATCATGTGATCCAAATCAACTAAACCATGTCCGATCATCACGTGAGATGGAGTAGTTTTCAATGGTGAACATCTTATGTTGATCATGTCTACAATATGATTCACGCTCGACCTTTCGGTCTCCAATGTTACGAGGCCATGTCTGTACATGCTAGGCTCGTCATGTTTAACCCGAGTATTCTGCTTGTGCAAAACTGGCTTACACCCGTTGTATGTGAACGTAGAGCTTATCACACCCGACCATCACATGGTGTCTCGGCACGATGAACTTTCGCAACGGTGCATACTCAGGGAGAACACTTGTACCTTGAAATTTTGTAAGGGATCATCTTATAATGCTACCGTCGTATTAAGCAAAATAAGAAGCATAATAAGATAAACATCACATGCAATCAAAATATGTGACATGATATGGCCATCATCATCTTGTGATTTTGATCTCCATCTCCAAGGCACCGTCATGATCACCATCGTCACCGGCGCGACACCTTGATCTCCATCGTAGCATCGTTATCGTCTCGCCAACTATTGCTTCCATGACTATCGCTACCGCTTAGTGATAAAGTAAAGCAATTACATGGCGACTGTATTTCATACAATAAAGCGACAACCATATGGCTCCTGCCAGTTGCCGATAACTTTACAAAACATGATCGTCTCATACAATAACGTATAACTCATCATGTCTTGACCATATCACATCACAACATGCCCTGCAAAAACAAATTAGACGTCCTCTACTTTGTTGTTGCAAGTTTTTACATGGCTGCTATGGGCTTAGCAAGAACCGTTCTTACCTACGCGTATAATTAAAAACCATAACGATTTTTCGTCAAGTATGTGTTGTTTTAACCTTCACAAGGACCGGGCGTAGTCACACTTGATTCAGCTAAAGTGAGAGAGACAGACACCCGCCAGTCACCTTTAAGCAACGAGTGCTCGTAACGGTGAAACCAGTCTCGCGTAAGCGTACGCGTAATGTCGGTCCGAGCCGCTTCATCTCACAATACCGCCAAACCCAAGTATGACATGCTTGTAAGCAGTATGGCTATTATCGCCCACAAATCAATGTGTTCTACTCGTGCATATCATCTACACATAGACCTGGCTCTGATACCACTGTTGGGGAACGTAGTATTTCAAAAAAATTCCCTACGATCACGCAAGATCTATCTACTAGAAGCATAGCAACGAGCGTGGAGAGTGTGTCTACGTACCCTCGTAGACCGGAAGCGAAAGCGTCTAGTGACACGGTTGATGTAGTCGAACTTCTTCGCGATCCAACCGATCAAGCACCGAACATACGGAGCCTCCGCGTTCAGCACACGTTCAGCTTGATGACGTCCCACGAGCTCTTGATCCAGTAGAACCTCGCGGGAGAGTTTCGTCAGCATGACGGCGTGGTGACGGAGATGATGAAGTTACCGTGGCAGGGCTTCGCCTAAGAGCTGCAACAATATGACCGAGGTGTGTTTCTGTGGAGGGGGCACCGCACACGGTTGGGAGAGATCAACTGATCAACTTGTGTGTCTTTGGGTGCCCCCTGCCCCCGTATATAAAGGAGAAAGGGGGAGGTGCGGCCAGCCCCTATGGCGCGCCCTGGAGGGCCACTCCTACTAGGAATAGGATTCCAATCCTATTCCTAGTAAGAGTCCACCAAGAGGGAGAGAGGGGGAAGAAAGAGAGGGAGAGGGAGAGGGAAAGAGGGGGCCGCGCCCCCCTCCCCTAGTCCAATTCGGACTCCCCTTGGGAGGGGGCGCGCCACCTCCTGGGCTGCTGCCCTCTCTCTCCCCTAAAGCCCACTAGGGCCCAATACTTCCCCGGGGGGTTCCGGTAACCCCC
>LR738709.1:583258358-583317127 GCA_902687465.1 Secale cereale | reverse complement strand
CACTCGTGTTTAATCAGAAACCTTTCCGGAACACTTCCGGTGTCCGAATATAGTCGTCCAATATATCAATCTTTACGTCTCGGACATTCTGAGACTCCTCGTCATGTCCGTGATATCATCCGGGACTCCGAACTTCCTTCGGTACATCAAAACTCATAAACTCATAATGCCAATCGTCATCAAACGTTAAGCGTGCGGACCCTACGGGTTCGAGAACTATGTAGACATGACCGAGACTCATCTCCGGTCAATAACCAATAGCAGAACATGGATGCTCATATTGGCTCCTACATATTCTATGAAGATCTTTATCAGTCAAACCGCATAACAACATACGTTGTTCCCTTTGTCATCTGTATGTTACTTGCCCGAGATTCGATCGTCGGTATCTCAATACCTAGTTCAATCTCGTTATCGGCAAGTCTCTTTACTCGTTCCATAATACATCATCTCGTGACTAACTCATTAGTCATTTGCTTGCAAGGCTTATTATGATGTGTATTACCGAGAGGACCCAGAGATACCTCTCCGACACTCGGAGTGACAAATCCTATTCTTGATCTATGCCAACACCACGAACACTTTCGGAGACACATGTAGAGCATCTTTATGATCACCCAGTTACATTGTGATGTTTGATAGCACACAAGGTGTTCCTCTGTGTCGGTGTATTTGGATCGACACCTATGGGATCACAGGAATCCCTACTACGGTTGCGGGGCACGGGGTTGACAGAAGAGCGGATCTAACAGTCAGGACACGGTTCCTTTACCCAGGTTCGGGCCGCAAAGATGTGTAAAACCCTACTCCTGCTTTGGTGGATTATATGTTGGTGTTCTTCCGCTAGCGAGGAGCTCCAAAAGAGTTGTGAGGAGTTCAAAAAAGCCGAATCCTTCTCCTGGTCGCCTCGGGCCTCCTTTTATAGGAAAAGGGGTTGCCACAGTGGCACACAGGAGGTGGAAACGGTACAGTGATGCGAGGTTATCCCTCGCATTACAGGACAAGGTGCATTTAATGCGCCCAGCTTAGGTGTCCTTGCTTTGTCGGGGACGGGGGGGAGACGTCCGTCTTGTCCGTCGCCGCTCCTCCTCGTGTTGACACGCGCCCTGGCCAGCAGTGCCTCAGGCGCCATGTAGGCAGACAGGCAGCTGAGGTGGCGCAACGGCGGGTCTCCACGAAGATCTATGGGTTGCCATGCAGGAGCCCGTCCAGCTGGTCGGGTCGGTGGAAACCCAGTTGGTGTGGGCCTGACGGTGGCCCTGCGGGTGTCCTTGGCAAGGGACCTGCCGTGGTGCCTGCTGTCATCCCCGGCAAGGTGCTTGCTGGGGGCCTTGTGGTTCTCCTTGGCTGGAATCCCGCCAAGGGTCGTCTTCTTAACTTGTATCTGATCTTGAATGTCTTCACAAAGATCTGCATGCCAGCACGGGGATATCTCCCGAATCCTCGCCCCTTGGGGATGGTGGACTCAACGGTGATTCGCTCCGTAGGCGCGGGGCGAGCTGTCGCGGCAAGGGTCTTGCCGGGGCTGCCAGTGCTGGCCCCGGCAAGGATCTTGCCGGGGAGAGCCGCTTCGTCCCTTTGCTCTTTGTGGTCTTGTTCTTGGCGTCGCTCAAGTCTCCGTCGAGCTTCGGTCTTGCCCCAGCTCGCCCCCCTCGCCATGCTTGGTGTGGTGGTGCCCGTGGCTCAGACTGTCCGTGCACAGTCATAGGGGTACAAAAAGTGTACCCCTCTTTTTGTACACCGGCAGGAGCCCCCGGGCCTGGGCCACACATAAGCGCGACACGTTGTTGGGCCAGGCCCAGAACGTTGCGCGGGCAGGCGGGGTGGTTTTCACTGTGGTAAAATTTCCGCGCGCTGCGCCTCCCACGACCCGCGCGCGCGGCGCGGGGTGGAGGGGCGTGCGTGACGTAGGCGGCATGCGTGGGGCGGTTCCCGCAGGCATGCGTCACGTCGAAGTAAATGCGAAAGGAGGCGGCTCGCGTTTTCCCCCATAAAAAGGAATAACCGCGAGCGCGCTGCTCACTTTCTCCATTTTCCTCATGCCTCTTCCAATCTCAGAGCCGCTGTTCCCTTTCTTCCTTCCTTCTGAAGCCTTCCCCGTCGCCCGCCGCCGTTGCTTCGCCATCCCCTTCCCTCAGCCTTCCCATTCAACCGCTATGGCATCCAAACCCGCCAAGGGCAAAGGGGCGGCCAAGGGTGCCGGGCCTGCGGCGCCGCCGGAGGGCATGTGTACGAGGGATCGGACGAAGGCCGCTATCTTCATCCCGTCGTCGGTCGATGTCTTCGAGCTCCGGGCTGCTTTCAAACCCCTTTGGGGGGCGGAGACGGGGGATCGGGCGAAGGACTTGGGCCATCCGGCGACGTGCGTCGTTTCGGCTGCTTGCGCCCCGCCCGGCTCAAATCGGTACCCTTTCTTCGTTGATTACTTCTCTTGCGGGTTGTGTCCTCCCTTCTCCGATTTCTTCTGTGACGTTATGCACACCTTCGGCTTCCGCCTTTTGGATTTTACCCCAAATGCGGTGGCGTGCATGGCTTTCTTTGCACATCTCTGCGAGGGCTTCGTCGGAGTGCAACGCGCATGGCCCCATCCCGAGCTGGCAGGAGCCGGAGGACGAGGTCGTGCAGCAGTTCTTCGACACTCTGGTCGAGGTGTGCGTCAATCCTGACGTCGAGCGGTGGCTCATTAGGGACACTACCCCGGAGGAGCTGGACTACATCGCCGCCAGGGCGAGGGAGGCACAGCTCATCAGGGAGGCCGACAGCGCCGGAGGTACGGAAGACCAGGACGCTGCGGCTGTGGAGGAGGAGGAGTTCGCCCAGTGGGCGGCGGCTGCCGGAGAGGCTAGCAGCGCCAGCACCGGGGCTCCACTGGTTGAGGACGCGGCCGACGAGTCGTCGTCGTCGGAGGATGCGGCGGCTGGCCCGGCGCCATCCAGGGGAAGAGGGCGAGTCTTGCAGCGGGCCTGTTCCGGCGAGCCGGTCCGGCCCGGCAAGACTGCGCAGCCTCAATTGGCCCTGGAGGGGTCCGGGCGCCTCACGAGGGACACGGCGGCAAAGAGGTCGACGAAGGCCGCCGAGAGGAAGAAAACGGCAGCTCCCTCTTCGTCGAGGCGCGCACAAACTCCGCCCCCTTCTTTGCCTCCCCCAGCAGACGTCGATTCGGAGGGCGACGCGGAGTTCCCCTTCGACCTCGGGCCCCTCAGCCCGAAGAGGAAGAGGAAGACGACGGAGGAGGAGGATATGGACGACGAGTAAGTATTCCATTCTTTATCGTCATCTCCATCTCCCTAGACCATGCCACTCATCTTGACTTGTTCTTTCTCCTTTAGGGACGCAGAGACGTTGGCCCAGAGGGTGAAGAGGGCCAAGGCTTTGGCGAGTAGCCAGCCCCCGGCCGGGGCTACAGAGACACCACTGGTGGTGTTGAGCAGCTCCGACGGCAGCCCCCGGCACAGCCCCTAGCGTAAGCCCGCTAACCTCTTCTCGCTCGACATGCAGTAGGTGTTCGATGCTAAAGGTGCTGACCTTGCCGGTTCTCTAGGACGGGAGCAGCAGCAGGAGGAGCCGCAGGGGGCTACTCCCAACACACCACCCCCGTCGACTATGCCGCCACGAGGGGCGTCCCCGGCAAGGGCACCAAGCATGGAGCCCGCACGCATGGAGGAGGAGGGGAACTTGGGCGCTGGTGGTCCGGCCCCGGCGTCCGACGCCGGCGGGGAGGGAACTTCCGCTTCACAGCCTGGCGCTGGTGAGTCGCCTGCCTTTTGTCTTTGATTTTCCCTTGCGCTTTTTCTTGACTTCATTATTCCCGTCACGGCCTAGGCCCTCCTTCAACGGATGCGGAGGACGTGGACACCGTCATCAAGGAGGTTGCCGAGGAGGCCGCGGCGGAGGCCGACGAGATCGCCGCCGAGGAGGCCGCCAAGGGCGCCGCCGGGGCCGCCGCGGATAAGGCTGCTGAGGATGCCGCCAAGGGTGCCGTCGAGGGCGCCGGCGGTGGGCCTGCCGGGGAGGCCGGCAAGGCCACAGCCGAGGAAGAGGCGATTGATGATTAGCCTTCTTCCTCCGCGACCTCAGGCCCCGGCAGGTATCTGAAGGTGGGTGACAACCTTTTCGTCCATCTTGCCGGGGCGTCAAGCTCCCGGGCGCCCGCCGGGGAGGAAGTCTTTGATGGCGAGGTGTTCGCCGCCATCGGGCTCGATGTTGTTGATGAACTGAGCGCCGGCGGTGACGGCTCCCCAGAGGAGCAGCTCTTCCGGGCCATGGGGGCCAACTTCAGGAAGCTCCAGGCGCTCTACCGTGCCCGTTTGGACAAGGTTAAGTCCAGAATGGCAGCGGTGCACGACGCGGAGGCGGACTTCCAGGCGCGCGTCGCTGAGGCGCAAACCTAGTTCCACCAGTCCCGCGAGGAGCAGAGGGCCTCCCAGGAAGAACTGGCCAAGCGTAACGTGGAGCTCATCATTGATACGTCTCAAACGTACCTACTTTTCCAAACACTTTTGCTATTGTTTTGCCCTCATTCTTGCATGATTTGAACTAAACTAACCCGGACTGACGCTGTTTTCAGTAGAGCTGCCTGTATGGTTTTATTGTGTGCATGAAAATGGATTTTTATGTGTCTCAGAAAATTCCTAGAAAAATCACAGAAAATCCACGCACCCGAAGGGCCATTGTGCCAGAAGTGGGGCCAGAGGGCAGCCAGGGGGGCCCCAGGCGCCCTGCTGGCGCGGCCCCACCCCTGGCCGCGCCAGGAGGCCGCCTGGGAGGGTCCTCCCCCCTCTGGTGCCCAACCTTGGCTCCTATTTATTCCCGTGGCGAGGAAACCCCAGAACAGAAGTCGTTTTTCCAGTTTCCGTCGCGGAGCCGCCGCCACCCTCTGTTCTTCTTCGGGAGGGCTAATCTGGAGGCTGATTTGGCCTCCGGAGAGGGGAGATCATCGCCATCGTCATCATCATCACCACTCCATCCTCCCTCCATGACTTCTCCTTCCATGTGTGAGTAATTCCCTGCTGTAGGCAAAGAGGATGGTAGGGATTGGATGAGTTAGATCATGTAATAGTTTATCAGATTATTGGGGGCATGTTGCCTATCATCTACTTTGGTGTTTATCATCTTTGCTTCAACTTGTTGCTCTTAATGCTTGTCACTTTGGGCCCGAGTGCCATGTTTTCAGATCTGAACCCTATGTGTTTGCATGAATATATTTGTGTTCTTGATCCTATCTATGAGTTGTTTGCACCTATTATGGTCCGGAACCGGCGATCCCAAAGGTGACAGCTTGGGACACCAAAGGGGATGGTCCATAATTTGAGGATTCCATGTATCCATTGAGTTTATTGCTTTGTTCCGGTGCTCTTTGACAGGAGCACCTCAATCTCCATAAGTTCCTTTTGGCCCCGTTCGTAGCGGGATGGTAGGACAAAAGATGTTGTGCAAGTTCTTATTGCAAGCACGTACAACTACCTGTGGGATACATGCCTAATGTTTGATATTTGCCTAGATGATCATTACTTTTCTGTGTGCCTTGCCCCAAGTTAGATTCATGATGTATCTCATCCATGCAGCGCCCAACCATCCATCTCCCTAGCCTACAGTGTTTCAATCCTGCTGGTTATTAGTTGTTACTTTTGCTGTTTACTTTTGCTGTCACCACCATCACTATCATATCACCGTTACCACTTATCTTTTGTTGCAAGTAAGTATATTTCAGGTGCGGTTGAATTGACAACTCAACTGTCAAAGCTTATAAATACTCTTTGGCTCCCCGTGTGTCGAATCTATAAATTGGGTTATTCTTACCCGCGAAGACTATCTCGATCCCATATGGTTGAGGGTTATCAAGTACCGTTTTATGGCGCCGTTGCCGGGGAGCATAGCAATATTTACAAGTCTACTTGAAGTATCCTACCTGCTGCACTTCATCCGCTATGGGTAAAAAAGGAGACCCCAAGGTTCCGATCTTACTATTCACTACAAGAAGAGGTACTGTTCTGAACACTAGTGCTACACTTGATTCACCTTCTTTATATGAGTAAGTTTGCCTCACCACCACCACATGATGCTTCTACTGAATCTGTTACTATGTCCGATACTTTTGATGATGCTTCTACTACTCTTGATGATATTGGTTCACTTGGTTATGCTCTTGAGAAATAGATCGCTACTGCTGCAAAAAAATCTGGAATTGAAATTCCTGTTACTCGCTACCCTATTGGTGGAACTTATGATTATCCTGATTTGAGTAAACTCAAGGAGAGACTCCTTGATGATGATTACATTATGCTTGATGATGATTTATGCAGGGAACTGACAGAGTTTGCCGAATCTGACCCTGAAGCTATTAAGAAGCTGCTTGAAAAACACTCCTTGAAGAACAAGACTGTTCCTGATCCTGAATTTGCTACATCTCCTATATGCATCAATGATCCTGATTATGATTTCTCTGTTGATCTTTCACTTATATCTATGGTTGAAGCTGACCCCTTTTATGGCAGAGAAACTGATGATGCTATTGCACACCTGACCAAACTCACTGAGTTGGGTGGCTTGTTTACCACGAATGAAAAGATACGAAACTTTTATGTGACTAAGCTCCTTCCTTTATCTTTGAAGGAAGGTGCTAAAACATGGTATGATGCACTACCATGTGGTTCCATTAAGAGTCCTCAAGACTTAGCTCACTCTTTTGTTGATAAGTACTTTCCTGCTCATATGCAACATGCTGCTTTACAAAGAATTTATAACTTTAAACAGTTGCAGTATGAGCACCTCCCTAAAGCTTGGCGGAGGTACTGTAGTCTGATTCAGGCTAGACCAGGACATGGAGTCCCTAAGAATGAATTAATCGATATACTTTATGCTGGTCTAACTGATGAATCCAGGTCCTATTTGGATAATTGTGCTGGTTGTGTTTTCAGGAAAAGAACACCGGACGATGCAGAAGAATTGATGGGCAGGATTGCCAAAAACCATGAAGATTGGTCCGTTCCTGAACCACCTCCACCACCAAAGAAGAGGGGCATGCTTGTTCTAAGCCCCGAAGATATGCAAGAAGCAAAGAAGTCTATTAAAGAGAAGGGTATTAAAACTGAAGACGTGAAGAATCTACCCCCTATTGAGAAGTTGTGTGAGCCTACCACTCACCCTCCTATGGTAGAGGTACACTCTCTTTTAGATTTCAATGCAAGTGACATCCCTCATGGTAAGCCTCCTGATCAATGTTTAGATGAGCTTGATAATTTTAATATGAAGCAAAGTCATTTTAATGAGAGGATACAAAGTCAATTGCATGATAATTCCCTTGCTATCAAAAGTTTGCTTGATGTTCTAGGTAGAACAGTTAATGATGTTAAATGTCTTGTGAAGCATTTTCATATGGTTCAAACTCAGCTTGAACAAATTTCTAATGTGCAAAAAGATTTGCTTGCTAACAATACCAAACAAGATGATTTACAGGCCTTCGGGATTAAGACCCGAGGAGGAACTAGCACTCAAGATCCTCTCTATCCAGAGGGGAATCCGAGGAGAATCGAGCAAGATTCTCAAATGCAGGAAGAAGAAATTGTTGGCTCTCCAAAGAAGAAGAAGAAGAAACACAAGGAGGCTGACAATTCCAATGATCCTATTACAAGTGAAGAGCCAGCTGTTGATCCCAACAGTATATCTACCTCCGATGCTGAGACTGAAGACGGTGCTGAACCTGAAGATGAGGATAAGGAGAAGAATGATCCGCCTGAAGTTCGAGAAGAAGAAGCACCTGACAAACGCAAGAAGTACACTAGAGAAGACTTCGTCGCAAGAAGACATGGGAAGGAAAGAGAACCATGGATACAGAAACCCATGCCCTTTCCAGGTAAGTCTCTCAACTCTAAAGAAGAAGAGCATTACAATAAGTTTTGTGAGTGGATGAAACCTCTTTTTCTTCAAATCCCTTTGACTGATGCTATTAAGTTACCTCCCTATTCAAAATATATGAAAGATATTGTTACTAATTAAAGAAAAGTTCCTAATGAAGCAATATCTACTATGCTTGCTAACTACTCTTTCAGTGGCAAGATTCCTGAGAAGCTTGGTGATCCAGGTATACCCACCATTCCTTGCTCCATAAAGAATAATTATGTCAAAACTGCTTTATGTGATCTTGGAGCAGGAGTGAGTGTTATGCCTTTCTCTCTTTACAAGAGGCTTTGTTTAGAGAAGCTAATCCCTACAGATATCTCTCTTCGGATGGCTGACAAGTCAACCGCCGTCCCGATAGGTATTTGTGAGGATGTTCCCGTAGAAGTTGCTAATTGTTTGATCCTTACTGATTTTGTCGTGCTTGACATGCCCGAGGATGGGAGCATGTCCATTATTCTTGGTAGACCTTTTCTTAACACCGCAGGTGCTATTATTGATTGCAATAAAGGAAAGGTTACCTTCAATGTGAATGATAAAGAACACACGGTGTATTTTCCAAAGAAGACCGACAAGAGGCATGGCCTCAACTCTATAGAAAATATCAAGACCGTGAAGATTGGAAAATGGGACTGTCCACTACATGTGCACCACAAATACAAAATTATTATGGTGGGGACAATGTCCATTAAAGTAAAGGTGCAATGATCACTTCGTAAGAGGTGGGACTTTTTGCTCTATATATCGCCGGTTTGTTGGTAAGACTTGATCAACCTTACTAGTGAGCATGTTTTATATAGGTAAAAAGTTGAGCTTGTTATGTTTTCATTTGTTTTAGCTTTTGTTCTCCTTGTTGTACCAAGTGTTTGTGTTTTTGAAGCTTCACAATTCTAATCACTGCTTTAAGTTTTCAGAAAGTTTTGCAGCTTTTTGAACTTCAAAAATTTTCAACAGTGAAGTTTTCAGAAAAATTCCAGAAAAATTAAAATTAAAATTTCCATGCCGGGAGTGACCCAGAGGCACCTGGGGCTGACCAGGGGGGGCCACCAGTGGCCCAGGCGGCCAGCTGGCGCGGCCTGCCCCCTGGCCGCGCCCATAGGGCGCCTGGGGCCCACAGGTCCCGCCTCCAGGTGAGTCTTCTTCCTCTCTCTCTCTTTCTCTCAAAAAACACGAGTTCTGCACCTGTTCTTGCGTTCTTGCTGTTCTTGGAGGCAATTTTCGATCTCTCTCTACAGCCTATCATTCGAGCTGAGATTTTGAACAAATACTCCCTGGTATGTAACTCCTCCACCCCTCCAATTAGATTTTTTGTTGGTGGCTTCATTTGTGAGTATTTAGTAGTTCTTGCTGCTGTGTAGATGAGCTTGCATGCATGTGTAGAAATTTATTTTCCAAGTTTTGATGCAAGTTTATGCCTTAGGTAAGTGAGTTGAGTAGTTTGCCTTAATCCACTTTGTTTAAATCCTTGTTTTTGTAATTTGTCAAAAATTTCAGAAATGAGTTTGTTAGGAAGGGCAAAGGGGTGGCTTGAGAAGAAGAAGCCCGCACGCTCCGATCGAGTTACTAGAGCCGCAGCTTCACCCTCGACTGCTAGGGTGAGCTACAATGAAGATCATGTGCCCCTAGAGTTGTTGGAAGACACAAATCCAGCACGTGCAATGATGTTCCCATGTGATGAATTCCTTGAAGCTCCAGGAATTAAGGATGGGTTTTATAACCTTTGTGCTAATGCAGGTCTGACACGGCTCGTCACGTGCCGTGTTGCTCAGTATCAAAAACTCACCTCCGGTTTCATTAACAGTTTTAGATATAACCTTGATACTGGTTCTATTGAGTTTAAAATTTACAATAATCTTTTGACCATGCCCTTGGAAAAGTTTTGTGAAATAATAGGTGTGCCAAACGTTGGGCGGACGGCGAAGATGACCTCTCAGCCCTCCGAGCTGAGAACCATCTTCAACTCTCTCTGCAGCATGGATACGAGGGATATTCATCGGTCAAAAATCTCCAGCATCTTATTCCCTCACCTCAGGTATTTTGCGTATTATGTTGCTAGAGGGGTGTTAGCTCGTGACAACACGAGCAGCATTTATGCGCCGGATATTGCTATCCTGGCAACCGCCCTCTCAGGGAGGTTTGATTATAATGTGGGTGCCTTAATTGCTCGACGCCTTGCTATGAACGGTAACAAGGGAGATTTATTTGGTGGCGTTTATGCCACACTTATCTTAGAGTATCTTAAAGGCACCCCACACCCTGATGATAAGCCTTTTACTTATTTAAGTTTTGATCTTGCTGCTATGAAAAGGCATAAGTTTGTTACCATGACTTCTGAGTTTGGTAACCTTGTTTATATCTTGCGTTTCGGAACTACCGCGGAACGCAAGATCCATCTACCTGCACCTCTTTTGTTTGATTTTTCTCGCAGGAACGGATGGTCCTTTGATGTTATCCAGTTCGATGAGTTCATGATCCAGCATCAGTTTCATAACCCCATGGAGGGGGTTGTGCCCGACGAGGAGGAGCACGGTGAGTTACCACCTTTTCAGGGGGAGACCGTCACCCAGTTTGGTGAAGGGTCTTCCTCTGCTTGGAGTGCGGACCCTTCTTTGTGGGAGGATCCGAGGACTTCGGTATACGCGCCGGAATCCTTATACGACCCTTGGACTCACCAGTACCACCCCGGAGCAGGAGGCTCCTGGGGGCAGTAGCTACTACCAACTTAGGACAAAAGCCTAAGCTTGGGGGAGTACGTGCCCTTCTCACTTTTCCATTGTATTATCCGTTTTATTTTTGTTCGCTTTGATCTTTTCGAAGTTTTTGCCCGTTCTTTTTTGTTCTTTCTTTGCAAAAACAACAAAAAGATTTTCTCTTTCTTTTGCTTTCGTTCAACCTTTGAAAAACCCAAAAAGATTTCCTTTCTCTCTTTAGTTTGCTTTGTTTTCAGAGTTCAGCTCGAGTCCGTGATGGCATTTAATTATATTTCCTACGTTCGATCGTGCAAGTGACGAGCAGTAATGACGAAGATCGACGGAAGGGAAGCAACAAGGAAAACCGGTATGAACTCTTCTTGTTTCTACTTTTGTACATATGCCTGTACTTATGATCTAGAGACCAGCTTGTAGCGACATAGTGCTATGTTTACAATGCTTTCCCAGTGGTTCATGCTTTCCTTGTGGCTAATCTCAAATAGCTAGAGTATATAATGTGTTATTGAAATGATTTACATGCATTGCATTGTTCATGGTTTGGCATACTAAGGTGGTATTTCCCTTTGGAGAATTCTTGGATTGACTTGGCACATGTTTACACATGTTTAAGACTAAAAAGTTTGCTTTGCCTTGATGATCTTTGAGTTTCAGAATAGTTATATCACTTTCATGCCCAATTCAATGTTGCTTTGTCGCTCTACATGATTATGACCGTTATTGCTCTCTAGTTGGTCGCTTCCCAGTCTCTTGCTAGCCTTCGCTCGCACTAAACGGAATTCTGCTTGTGCATCCAAATCCTTTCAAACCAGTTATTCCATATGAGTCCACCATACCTTCCTATGTGGTATTTACCGGCCATCCTAACGAAGACTTTCTTGTACCATCTCGAAATTATTCAAATTTACTCTTGTTTTGTGCCTCTGTTTTAGCTCATGAGGAAGTAGTAGGTAATTCATGATCTTCTTATGTTGGACATGTTTTATCCCGGGATTGCATGTCTAATCTGCAAACCCCTAATACGAGGAGGGACTGGCATGAGTGCGCCCAGCTCACAAAAGATAATCACAACCAACAAACCCTCCTTCACGCTTTGTTTATGAGAAATCAGAAAACTTTGGTAGTGATAAACAAAGGAGATTAAGGGGATGTGATCGTCCCCATCTTGGGAGCCGTTCCTTGAAACATGTCTAGCATAAGAAGTGATTGGGTTGTCTACTAGCATTCGTTGACGAAATATGCACCTCCCAAAATCATTTTTTACCTCTGTTTTCAAAACCAAGAGCTCTGGTACATGTTTAGTCTTTGCTTCCAACCACGGGTTTTCAACCTCGCCATCAAATTCCACGGTTCGAGAGTCTCCACCTTCTTTCTTCAAAGCACCAACTAGGAGAGCATAATTGTCATTCTGAGTGTAATGTGCATTGTCCCAGAGTATTACATTGTCTTCTGCATGCTTGTGGTATTATTTATTCTGAAATTCTTAGTTCTAGTCTCCTTTAAAACTCTGGAGGAGTTTCTGCATTTATGTTTTGCTTCACTCATGGAGGCTAGCGAGATACCACTCTAGTATGTTCAAGCTATGTGCAATGTAATCTTGTCTTGATTTTCAGTAGCATATTATTTACTTTTAGTTATTTGTGATTGGTCACTTGAAAGAAGGATTGCTTCGTGCATTGTCCTCATAGCATTGTTCAATACTTGCTAGACTCTTTTCGTAGTACATGCTTATATACATCTAATGAAGCAAAAGAGTTTGTCAAAGTTTTCTTTGTCGCGTCTAGTTCGTTGAATTGAATTGCTTGAGGACAAGCAATATGCTAAGCTTGGGGGAGTTGATACGTCTCAAACGTATCTACTTTTCCAAACACTTTTGCTATTGTTTTGCCCTCATTCTTGCATGATTTGAACTAAACTAACCCGGACTGACGCTGTTTTCAGCAGAGCTGCCTGTATGGTTTTATTGTGTGCAGGAAAATGGATTTTTAGGTGTCTCAGAAAATTCCAAGAAAAATCACAGAAAATCCACGCACCCGAAGGGCCATTGTGCCAGAAGTGGGGCCAGAGGGCAGCCAGGGGGGCCCCAGGCGCCCTGCTGGCACGGCCCCACCCCTGGCTGTGCCAGGAGGCCGCCTGGGAGGGTCCTCCCTCCTCTGGTGCCCTACCTTGGCTCCTATTTATTCCCGTGGCGAGGAAACCCCAGAACAGAAGTCGTTTTTCCAGTTTCCGTCGCGGAGCCGCCGCCACCCTCTGTTCTTCTTCGGGAGGGCTAATCTGGAGGCTGATTTGGCCTCCGGAGAGGGGAGATCGTCGCCATCGTCATCATCATCACCACTCCATCCTCCCTCCATGACTTCTCCTTCCATGTGTGAGTAATTCCCTGCTGTAGGCAAAGGGGATGGTAGGGATTGGATGAGTTAGATCATGTAATAGTTTATCAGATTATTGGGGGCATGTTGCCTATCATCTACTTCGGTGTTTGTAGGATCGAAAGTAGGTCTAGAGGGGGGGGTGATTAGACTACTTGACAATATAAAAAATTTGCCTTTGGATCATGCAATGTTTTTGGCAGTTTCACAATTAAGAACAATTCAAGTATCACCCTACACATGCAATTCTAGAGTATAAGCAGCGGAAAGTAAATTGCACATGTAAAAGAGAGGTGGAGAAGATCAAACGCAGTTTGGTGACACGGAGATTTTTGTCGTGGTTCCGATAGGTGGTGCTATCATACATCCACGTTGATGGAGACTTCAACCCACGGAGGGTAACGGCTGCGCGAGTCCACGGAGGGCTCCACCCACGAAGGGTCCACGAAGAAGCAACCTTGTCTATTCCATCACGGCCTACGCCCACGGAGGACTAGCCTTACTCGGGGTAGATCTTCACGAAGTAGGCGATCTCCTTGCCCTTACAAACTTCTTGGTTCAACTCCACATCTCAAAGACGGAGGCTCCCAAGCGACACCTAACCAATCTAGGAGGCACCACCCCCCAAAAGGTAATAGACGGTGTTGATGATGATGAACTCCTTGCTCTTGTGCTTCAGATGATAATCTCCCCAACACTCAACTCTCCTCACTGATATGACTGTGGTGGAAGAAAGATTTGAGTGGAAAGCAACTTGGGAAGGCTAGAAATCAAGTTTCATATGGTAGGAATGGAATGACTTGATCTCAACACAAGGGTAGGTGGTTCACTTCTCAGAAAGTGTATGGTAGAAGTGGTGGTACTTTCTGATGGCTCTCCTCACGAATGAGGAGGGGGTGGAGGGGTATATATAGCCTCCACACAAAATCCAACCGTTACACACACATTTGACCAATCTCGGTGAGACCGAAGTGAAAACTCGGTCAGACCGAAAGTTCAAATATAGTGAACGTTGGGATTTTCGGTGGGACCGAAAATACCATCTCGGTGGGACCGAAAGTGTATCTGATATGAACGTTGGAGATTTCGGTGAGACCGAGAAAGAAAACTCGGTTGGACCGATTTGAGAAAGAGCAGGAACATGCCAGAATCGGTGAGACCGATAATGCAATCTCGGTGAGACCGATTTGACCCAAGACAGAACCTGGCCATTTCGGTAAGACCGAAAATGCAAACTCGGATATTCCGAAATGATGTGAAATGGTTACAGAAGGTTGGCAGTTCAGTTTCGGTGAGACCGATCTCAAACTCGGTAGGACCGATTTTTCTAGGGTTTGGAATATGGCAGAAGTGGTTCATCTCGGTGGGACTGAGTTGGAAGAATCGGTTTGTCCGAGATTACTTATGAGTGTGTTTGGAAGTGAAAGGTGCTGATAGTTGAAGGAGCTAAATCACTAAGCACTTGAGCAACCAGATCATCAACACAACCTCATCCCCTTTTAATAGTATTGGCTTTTCCTATGGACTCAATGTGATCTTTGATCACTAAACCAGAAATGGAGTCTTGAGCTTTTGCCAATGCTTGCCTTAGCATTTGAGGGGTCCACTTCTTCAATCATCTTGCCATACCAATGTGATTGGATTTCCTGAAACATACTTGATAAAAGCATTAGTCCAACCACAAAGTATGTTGTCATTAATTACCAAAACCACCCGGAGAGCAAATGTGCTTTCAATCTCCCCCTTTTTGGTAATTGATGGCAACACACTGAAATTATACTAAACAAGACATCAAAGCTTATTGAAAGAAAGACAGAATTATCATGAAAGCTTTGACAAGCATGTAGTACACAGGCTCCCCCTACAAGTGTGCAAGATTTTCATAGATTATGGTTTTGGACTACCACAAGCACACAAGAGAGATAAGCAAGATGTGCTACATGCAGCTTGGCTATATGCATCAGAGCAGAAGAAAAGGAATTGAGTGATAATGCATATGTGCATGGTGATTTCTTGCAAACAAGTATTTACAAGCAAGTCACCATCATGCACATTCTGCAAGATGCATATACTTACCTTGAGGTTCCTTGACATTGTACCTGAAGGGATAAACTTGAGAAAACAAGGTTAGATAACACAAGAGTATTCCTTCAACCAACTGCAAGAACATCAAGAGTACCAAGCCAGGGAGGACATGTATAAAGAGTGTCTCATATTTGAGCACAGGCTTGAATCAGCAAACATGTCTCCGAAGCTAAAAGATTTTCAATGAACTCTGAGAGATTTTGCTTTTCATAGGATATCAATTGTGAAGATTCCTCTAAGTCTTCTCCCCTTAAGCTAAAAGATTCCATGAGATACTGTAGGATCGAAAGTAGGTCTAGAGGGGGGGTGATTAGACTACTTGACAATATAAAAAATCTGCCTTTATATCATGCAAAGTTTTTGGCAGTTTCACAAACAAGATCAGTTCAAGTAACACCCTACACATGCAATTCTAGAGTTTATGCAGCGGAAAGTAAATTGCACATGTAAAAGAGAGGTGGAGAAGATCAAACGCAGTTTGGTGACACGGAGATTTTTGTCGTGGTTCCGATAGGTGGTGCTATCGTACATCCACGTTGATGGAGACTTCAACCCACGGAGGGTAACGGCTGCGCGAGTCCACGGAGGGCTCCACCCACGAAGGGTCCACGAAGAAGCAACCTTGTCTATTCCATCACGGCCTACGCCCACGGAGGACTAGCCTTACTCGGGGTAGATCTTCACGAAGTAGGCGATCTCCTTGCCCTTACAAACTTCTTGGTTTAACTCCACATCTCAAAGACGGAGGCTCCCAAGCGACACCTAACCAATCTAGGAGGCACCACCCCCCAAAAGGTAATAGACGGTGTTGATGATGATGAACTCCTTGCTCTTGTGCTTCAGATGATAATCTCCCCAACACTCAACTCTCCTCACTGATATGACTGTGGTGGAAGAAAGATTTGAGTGGAAAGCAACTTGGGAAGGCTAGAAATCAAGTTTCATATGGTAGGAATGGAATGACTTGATCTCAACACAAGGGTAGGTGGTTCACTTCTCAGAAAGTGTATGGTAGAAGTGGTGGTACTTTCTGATGGCTCTCCTCACGAGTGAAGAGGGGGTGGAGGGGTATATATAGCCTCCACACAAAATCCAACCGTTACACACACATTTGACCAATCTCGGTGAGACCGAAGTTAAAACTCGGTCAGACCGAAAGTTCAAATATAGTGAACGTTGGGATTTTCGGTGGGACCGAAAATACCATCTCGGTGTGTCCGAAGTGAGTCAAAGGTTAGGGTTTGCCATCTCGGTGTGACCGAAAACAACAACTCGGATATTCCGAAATGCTGTCATTGGTTACAGAAGGTTGGCAGAACATTTTCGGTGAGACTGAAACTCAGAATCGGATGGACCGAGAAATTAGGGTTTGGGGAAATAACTGAAGTGGTTCATCTCGGTGGGACTGAGTTTGCAGAATCGGTTTGTCCGAGATTACTTATGAGTGTGTTGGATAGTGAAGAGTGCTGATAGTTGAGGGAGTTAGATCACCAAGCACTTGAGCAACAAGAACATTAACACAACCTCATCCCCTTTTAATAGTATTGGCTTTTCCTATGGACTCAATGTGATCTTTGATCACTAAACCAAAAATAGAGTCTTGAGCTTTTGCCAATGCTTGTCTTAGCATTTTGAGGGGTCCACTTCTTCAGACATTTCCATACCCATATCATCGAACTTTTCTGAAATGATTCTCAAGTAAATATTAGTTCAATGATATATATGTTGTTATTAATTACCAAAACCACCCGGGGATTAGTTGCACTTTCAATCTCCCCCTTTTTGGTAATTGATGACAACATATAGATCAAAGCTTCGACAAAGGATATAATCAATGAATGATATCGTCGCTTTGAGAAGTATGTGATAAACAAGAGCTCCCCCTAAATTTGTGCATTATTTAAAATTTGCGTTTGAATGCAAATGCACAATCGATTAGGATTATGGGTCACTCTTCCATGTCACATACATCTTGGTGGAGCGCACAAAATGATAAGAATGAATAACATGCACTCAATCACCAAGACAAGAGTAAATAGCCATACAAAACGGAATAGCATATGATAAGCAATAAGCACACATTAAGGCATAGTATGACTAAGCACTCATTAAGGTAGCATCAAACGTAGTAGCAAACACACTTAAAGTAACAGGAACCAAAAGAAATCACTGTAACTCAAGGGAAAACCGGCAAAAGAACGAAAGACGAAAGAGCACTCTCTCTCTCGAAGCCCTATGATCTATAACAATTTCTCCCCCTTTGGCAACAAGTTACCAAAAAGTTCGAAAATGTATAGAGCTAAACGTCACTGCGGGCTCTGCTGGCGGCTCCCGTCTGGGTAGATGTCGGTGTAGAGATAGCTGCATCTGCGAAGACTTCTGCTGATGTCTGCGGTGGAGGAGTGGATGCTGGAGCTGGAGGAACTGCTGGAGCTGTAGCTGGTGCTGAAGTGATAGCCCTGGAGTCTGTCACTGGGATAGCTGCAGATCTGGATCCTCTGGGAATCTGAGCAGTCTGGCGATGAGAGTCCTGGACTAGATCATCCTGCATAAGCTCTGCTCTCTCCTGCCTTGTCTCCTCCATGTCTGCCTCAAGCTTGTTGACAGACACCTGAATCTCAGTCAGCTTCACATCCAGAGCGTGGATCTTGTCCTCGACAATCCTCTCAAGGCTCTCCTGAGATTGCTCAATGCTGGCCAGGCGTTGTTCAATCCTTTGAGTAGCTTCAAGAATTTGTTCTCCAAAGCTCTTTGGCTTAGCTGCTGTTGCTGCTGCTTCTTTGTCAGCTTTAGCCTTCTTTGCAGCTTCGATTTTGGCTTGTCCTTCAACTGAGGTAGGATCCTCTTCATCCATCACAACTACGTTGTCCTCATGCTCTGGCTGCAGTGGCAAGTGCTTCCTATCCAACAAGAATTTGCCCGTGCCAAACTTGGCGTTGATGAGCATCTGTATCTGCGGTGCAAACCCACACGACCTCTTCTGGTCAGCTGCAGTCCTCTTAATGGTCTCTACCATCAAGTCCATCACCTTAAAAGGTGCCTTCTCATCGAGAATGTGCAGCATGTTGATAGAATAGCCTCGAATCATCCGGTGGTCTCCTGATTTAGGCATCAATGTATGCCTCAGAATAGTGTTAGTGGTGGTCAGACCTGCCTGGAGATAATACACTGAGCCAAGCTTCCATCCTTCCAAATCAGCAGCCGGGATCTCCTTGTACATGTTCTTCATGGAATCATGACTCTTCTTAGGAATCCCATAGACATCAATGTCGTCCTCTCTCTGTACTGGAGCGTTCAGAAGTTCTGCCCATTCTGCAACAGTCGAAGAAAACCTTTGACCTTCAGTCATCCAGGTGATCTTGCCATCAGGATAGAAGTGGGCTGTGGCATAGAACTGCATGATCATCTCGTCATTCCAAGCTGTCAGCTCTTGACCCACAAAATCAGCAACTCCACATGCAGTAAAGCTCTCATGCACATGGGGAAAGAAGTCCCGGTGCTCTTCACTGTCAATATACTTCCAGTCAACATACCTGGTGTCAGCAACAATGGGCTTCTTATCCATTAGCACGGTCTCATAGAAATCCTGCTGCTCTCTGGTGTGGAATCTGGGGTCCACAGCAGTCCTTCTCCTTACGGCATATGGATCAGACTGTCTCCATAGCCTGAGACCTCTGTCCTTTCTTGCCTTCATGTCCTCAGCTTGAGGATGAGCATCATTGTGGAGTGGCAACTTGGGACGGAGCTTAAGCAACACATGCTCTTCATCTGATTCAGACGGTGGCATCTCACCTTTGTTCTTCTCAGAAGCTGGAATGCTTCTGGTTGTTCTCTTGGGCTTGGCTGGAGCTGCCTTGACTGGAGCAGGCTTCTTGGGCTTAGAAGAGGCTTGAGCCCGAATAGCATCACCCATGAACTTAGCTTTCTGAGGAGGAGGCTGGGGTGCTTCTTCTTCTTCTTCTTCTGCAGCATCAACTTGAGATTCAGCATATACAACTCTCTTCCTTTTGGAAGTCTTTTTCACCTTGCTTGGAGCAGGCTCTTCCAAGTTGAGCTTCTTTGCTACTGCTGACTGCTTCACTTTGCTTGTGCCTTTCCTTGGCTGCTGCCCTTGGTGCTCTTTGGCAACCACATTCCTCTTTGGCTTGGAGGTAACTTCCTCAGCAACAAAGTCAGAGTCCTCATCATCAGAAGTTCTCTTCTTCCTGGTTCTAGTGGCTGCAGGTGGCAAACCACTAGGAGTGCTCCTCTCACCATCATCACTGGAGCTGCTAGCAGGACTTGTATCAGCTTCTGGAATTTCAGCAAACGGTGATTCGGACCTGTTCTGGCTGTCACTGATATCTGACATGGCTGAAAGACCTGTGAAAAGATAAGGTATAGGCAGAGTAGAAGAGTTATCACAACTGCAGAGGTTTTTGCAAAAAAAAATGAGTTCAAAACTTAGTTTTGAGTTTTCACAGAATGTATTTCGGTCAAACCGATTTCAAGTTTCGGTGCAACCGAAGTGCTCAACAGAAACCTACACACCACTTTCGGTCAGACCGAAATGGGTTTCGGTCCTACCGAAAACTTAGGGTTTCACTGAAACTACTTTTCGGTCGTTCCGATTGGCACAACTCGGTTAAACCGAACTATGCAGTGCAATGGCCAGAGGCCAAATCGGTCATTCCGAGTTTCAAAAATCGGCTTCACCGAGATGCATTCCGTGGAAACCTAAACCTAAGAATTTTCCTCGAAACTAGAAGATCTGAACTATTGTATGGGGAACATATCAAACATGGATTGAATCATGGCAGCCTATCGTGCAAGAATCGGAAGTGGAGCACGAAAAGGGATCGGGACACACCCTAACTTGGTGGTGTCCCTCTACGGCGGCAACGGTGGAGATGATTACCGTTGACGGCGGCGGAGACCTGCGGCGAGGGCGCACAGGCGACGAAGGCGACGATCCGTAGACCAGGGCGGCGGCAGCAGGGGTCTTGGGGGCGAACGGTTTGAAGAAAGAAATCGCGCGCAGCCCCTCAGGTATATATAACCCCGTGCTGTCGGTGGGACCGAGTTGAAAAACTCGGTGTCACCGAGATGTATAACTGCTGTGCAGTTACGCATATCGGTCAGACCGAGAGTTTGAACTCGGTTTCACCGAGATGAAACCTAGATCAGTCTAAGCGTTTCGGTTGGACCGAGATTGAGAGACCGGTCAGACCGAAATGGACTTAGAAGGTTTTGGAAGTCAGCCTTAGACGAATCGGTGGTTCCGAGTGCTCCTCACTCGGACTGTCTGAAAAAGACTTGTTCAAAGTTGTGATATGAGCATGAATAGAATTTGAGACAAGAAAGCATAGATAGCTAGGGGAAGGTGCTTAGGCATTCTTGTCCATCCATTTGGCCAGAAAGAGAAACCAAAACAATCAAAACAACAAATGGATGTCCTTGAATGGATAAAATCATGCATTCAACATGCTCACACAATAAGATAGCAACTGAAATAAGTGTCAAACATGCACAACCAAACACTCTAGCTACTAGCACACAATTTGTCGATGACTAGGTCATCTATATATGAGTATATTGACTTAGGAGCCAAATGAGAACATTTGATCATAGGTCATACTCATCGTTTAAGCACAAGTGGGGTTACCACTTTTACATAAAGCATTTATGTGTTCACATCACTTGGAGATGCTTTAGCTCAATTTTTAGAGTAAAGCTCCCCCTAGATGTGAGAACCCCTTTTAAAGGGTCAAACTAACCTTGGGTTGTCGTAGAAGACTTCATGTAGATGTTGAAGATGTGGATGCTCAATGTTGATGTAGACCATCAAGAGTTGGGAGCAATCCTTTGGATTAGGGCACTTTCAATACCTACATGGGTTAGTCCCACAAGGAACAAACAAGAATATCCATAGACATAGAGTGAAGTACACAAAAGATGATGTCCATGAAAGCAATGATTACCTTGTCCCTTGACTTACCAACAAGAGGGTTTGTGACTCCATGAATAAGTGCATGATGTGGAAGTTGATTGCACAAGTTCTTGCCAAAATGAATATGAGTGAAGTTTGTTGGCGGAGTCACCCTCAAGAACCTACTAGTTCTTCTTCTTTGGGATCCACATCATCTTGATGGGAATCCTTGGTGTTGTAGTTGAGCTTGACGAAGTAGAACTTGATGTGTCCTTGGGAACCCACTTGACCATGGCTTGAGGTGCTTCGATGAATGCATCAATCTCCTCTTGAAGCTTGTCCTTGGCCTTTAGCTTGTGGTCTTGTGGTGGAAGGTCATCTTGAGCTTGTTCCACATTGGAAGAAGTAGGATCATACTTCTCCTTTTGTGAAACAAACTGTGGAGTAGGGTATTGACCTTCTTCCCACTCAACACCTTCGGCGTTGAACTTTCGCTCAAAACCAATCCCTTGATTCTTCCGGTGTCTTCCTTGTTTGCGAACAATCTCCTCAAAGTTCTTGCTTCCGGCAAGACTCTTGTAGACACCTTTCTCTATGATTTCCTTCAATAAGCTATTTTCTTGCTCAAGTGTAACTTGGCTTGAAACATTGTTAGTGGAATCAAGAGAACTACTAGAAGCAACAATATTGGATTTAACATTGTTATTGTTACTACTAGAGGAAGAATTTTTCTTATGCTTGTCATGCTTAGTCTTAATAGGTGGCAAGAAATTAGACAAGAGAAGTCGTTTGGCAAGACATGAAGAACTCTTCTTTCGAAGATCGTCATTGATCGCTTTTAGAAACTCATGTTCTTGCTCTAGAGTGAGCTTCTCGAAGCGTAGCTTCTCATGAGATCTTAGGAGCTCTCTATGATCTTCTTGAGTTGTTTCATGAGCTAACTTAAGAGTGTTTAGTTCTTTAGTTAGACGCTCAATCTCCTTCATAGCATTGTCATTCGACTCTTCTCGACTATAAAGACTACTAGCATTTTCATCATTACTAAGCTCACTAGATTTATCATGCAAGAGCTCATCTTCACCAAGCAAGTCATCCTCATCACTATCAAAGTCAATGAATTCAGGGTGTGTTACCTTGGGGCCTTTAGCCATGAAGCATCTTCCAATTCCCTCATTTGGTGAATCAAATAAGTCGTAGGAGTTGGAGGATACGAGTGCAAGTCCGGCAACACCTTCATCTTGACTGTAGTCGGAGTCGGAGTGATAGCTTCCATCGGATTGATTGTCGGAGTCGGAGCCGGAGACCCATTCACCTACATGAGCTTGATGTCTTCTTCTTGTGTAGCTCCTTGATGACTTGTCTTTCCTCTCCGAATCCTTGCTTCTCCGAGAGGGTCTTCGTTCATAACGATCATCTCTGCTCCTTCTCTCTCTCCGAGGTGACTCATCTCTTGCTCTTCTTCTTGGAGATTCTTCTCTTCTCTTGTGGGGAGCCGTACACTCATTTGAGAAGTGTCCGGGTCTTCCACAATTGTAGCAGTTTCGATCACGGCTAGAAGATCTCTTTTCATCATATGATCTAGATTTTGAGCTTCTTTCTTTGCCTCTATTCTTGTAGAACTTGTTGAAGTTCTTGACCATTAGGCTTATCTCTTCATTGGAAATTAGCTTGTCACTTGAGGTAGTAGGAGCATCACTTGTAGCTTTGTAAGCACCACTTGACTTGTTGTGAAGCTCTTCCTTATCCTTAAGTGTCATCTCATGAGCAACAATTCTTCCAATGACTTCAGTTGGCTTGAGAGTCTTGTAGTTTGGCATCATTTGGATCAAAGTGCACACGGTGTCATACTTTCCATCCAAAGCTCTGAGAATCTTCTTAATGATGAATTGGTCGGTCATTTCTTCGCTTCCTAAGCCTGCAATCTCATTTGTGATGAGAGCAAGCCTAGAGTACATTTCAGCGACTCCTTCACCATCCTTCATCTTGAACTTGTCAAGTTGACCTTGAAGAATATCTAGCTTTGATTCCTTCACAGATTCAGTACCTTCGTGCATTTCAACCAAAGTATCCCAAATCTCCTTAGCATTCTCAAGACGACTGATTTTGTTGAACTCTTCGGGACACAAAGCATTGAAGAGAATGTCACAAGCTTGAGCATTGTTTTGCAACATCCGCAACTCTTCGGGTGTAGCTTCGCGATCCGGAACTTTTCCTTCTTCAAAGAAATCACCTTGCATACCAACACAGATAATGCCCCATGCGGCTGGGTTATGACCAAGAATATGCATTTTCATTTTATGCTTCCAACTAGCAAAATTTGTACCATCAAAGTAAGGACCTCTACGATAATTACCCTCACTAGACGCCATACTCTCCTAGGTTGTGAAACCAAGCTTATGGAGTCCAATGCAATGGAAACCAAGGCAATGGAGACCAAAGCTCTGATACCACTTGTAGGATCGAAAGTAGGTCTAGAGGGGGGGTGATTAGACTACTTGACAATATAAAAAATTTGCCTTTGGATCATGCAATGTTTTTGGCAGTTTCACAATTAAGAACAATTCAAGTATCACCCTACACATGCAATTCTAGAGTATAAGCAGCGGAAAGTAAATTGCACATGTAAAAGAGAGGTGGAGAAGATCAAACGCAGTTTGGTGACACGGAGATTTTTGTCGTGGTTCCGATAGGTGGTGCTATCGTACATCCACGTTGATGGAGACTTCAACCCACGGAGGGTAACGGCTGCGCGAGTCCACGGAGGGCTCCACCCACGAAGGGTCCACGAAGAAGCAACCTTGTCTATTCCATCACGGCCTACGCCCACGGAGGACTAGCCTTACTCGGGGTAGATCTTCACGAAGTAGGCGATCTCCTTGCCCTTACAAACTTCTTGGTTTAACTCCACATCTCAAAGACGGAGGCTCCCAAGCGACACCTAACCAATCTAGGAGGCACCACCCCCCAAAAGGTAATAGACGGTGTTGATGATGATGAACTCCTTGCTCTTGTGCTTCAGATGATAATCTCCCCAACACTCAACTCTCCTCACTGATATGACTGTGGTGGAAGAAAGATTTGAGTGGAAAGCAACTTGGGAAGGCTAGAAATCAAGTTTCATATGGTAGGAATGGAATGACTTGATCTCAACACAAGGGTAGGTGGTTCACTTCTCAGAAAGTGTATGGTAGAAGTGGTGGTACTTTCTGATGGCTCTCCTCACGAGTGAAGAGGGGGTGGAGGGGTATATATAGCCTCCACACAAAATCCAACCGTTACACACACATTTGACCAATCTCGGTGAGACCGAAGTTAAAACTCGGTCAGACCGAAAGTTCAAATATAGTGAACGTTGGGATTTTCGGTGGGACCGAAAATACCATCTCGGTGTGTCCGAAGTGAGTCAAAGGTTAGGGTTTGCCATCTCGGTGTGACCGAAAACAACAACTCGGATATTCCGAAATGCTGTCATTGGTTACAGAAGGTTGGCAGAACATTTTCGGTGAGACCGAAACTCAGAATCGGATGGACCGAGAAATTAGGGTTTGGGGAAATAACTGAAGTGGTTCATCTCGGTGGGACTGAGTTTGCATAATCGGTTTGTCCGAGATTACTTATGAGTGTGTTGGATAGTGAAGAGTGCTGATAGTTGAGGGAGTTAGATCACCAAGCACTTGAGCAACAAGAACATTAACACAACCTCATCCCCTTTTAATAGTATTGGCTTTTCCTATGGACTCAATGTGATCTTTGATCACTAAACCAAAAATAGAGTCTTGAGCTTTTGCCAATGCTTGTCTTAGCATTTTGAGGGGTCCACTTCTTCAGACATTTCCATACCCATATCATCGAACTTTTCTGAAATGATTCTCAAGTAAATATTAGTTCAATGATATATATGTTGTTATTAATTACCAAAACCACCCGGGGATTAGTTGCACTTTCAGTGTTTATCATCTTTGCTTCAACTTGTTGCTCTTAATGCTTGTCACTTTGGGCCCGAGTGCCATGTTTTCAGATCTGAACCCTATGTGTTTGCATGAATATATTTGTGTTCTTGATCCTATCTATGAGTTGTTTGCACCTATTATGGTCCGGAACCGGCGATCCCAAAGGTGACAGCTTGGGACACCAAAGGGGATGGTCCATAATTTGAGGATTCCATGTATCCATTGAGTTTATTGCTTTGTTTCGGTGCTCTTTGACAGGAGCACCTTAATCTCCATAAGTTCCTTTTGGCCCCGTTCGTAGCGGGATGGTAGGACAAAAGATGTTGTGCAAGTTCTTATTGCAAGCACGTACAACAACCTGTGGGATACATGCCTAATGTTTGATATTTGCCTAGATGATCATTACTTTTCTGTGTGCCTTGCCCCAAGTTAGATTCATGATGTATCTCATCCATGCAGCGCCCAACCATCCATCTCCCTAGCCTATAGTGTTTCAATCCTGCTGGTTATTAGTTGTTATTTTTGCTGTTTACTTTTGCTGTCACCACCATCACTATCATATCACCATTACCACTTATCTTTTGTTGCAAGTAAGTATATTTCAGGTGCGGTTGAATTGACAACTCAACTGTCAAAGCTTATAAATACTCTTTGGCTCCCCGTGTGTCGAATCTATAAATTGGGTTATTCTTACCCGCGAAGACTATCTCGATCCCTTACGGTTGAGGGTTATCAATCATGAAGATGACCGCCATCGAGAAGGCCCAGGAAGAGGCGGCGAACTTGGCTGCCGCGGAGGACGCTGCCCGGAACCAGCACCAAGCCGCCCTCGATACCCAGGAAGAAGGCCTCTCCGCGCGTGAGGCGAAGCTTGCCGCAACACTCCGCGGCAAGGATGAGGAGCTTGAGGCTCTTGTCGAGCGGCGGACTCGCAAGCTGGGGCAGAGGCACAAGGAGGCGCTCGATGCCCAGGCTCTGGCCCATGCCGGCAAGATACAAGAGCTGGAGGTGGAACGGGACGGGCTGAAGAAGCAGGCCCTCAGGCTGTCCGACGAGAAGACCAGGCTCAACTGCGCTTTGACAGAGGCGCAGGGAGCGGTCATCAGCAGGACTGGGGAGCTCTCCGAGGCGCAAACATCCATCAGAGATCTCAGGCTGAGGCTGGAGAATCTCGAGAAGACGTTGGCGGAGAGCTCTGCTCGGGAGGGGGCCTTGGCCAAGAGCCTGGAGGAGGAGAAGCAGTTGCGGGCAGACGAGGGCGCCTCCCACCAAGAATACGTGGTGGAGGAGAACAGGTGGATCAGCCGGCTGGAGGACATCGAAGGCAGGGTTACCTCATAGTTGGCCCTCATGGGGATGCCAAACGTGAGTTATGCCCCTGAATGGAGCGGGTCCATCAACGCCAAGCTGACCCTATTCTTCGAGGGCGTCCTCAGCGCCTTGACTGATCTTCACTCCAACAGAACGGCCACGCTCGTCGGGGAGGCCCGGCGGCTCTGCCGGGGAGTCATGACCAAGGTCTTCACCAAGGTGGCGTTCTGGAAACCCGCCCTCGACTTCGAAGCCGCGATGGACAGCTTGCTGGAGGATACCAACCTCACGGCGCTCAAGGAGCGCATCAAGCCTGTCATCAGCTGCATCGACGAAATCAAGAGGGTGGAGGGCCAGCGCCGGGATTAAACATCATGTTCTTCCTTGCCGCTGCGGGTTCATGCCCAAGACAAATTTTATCTTTAGTTAGAACCGCAACGATGGCATGATGTAATATAACTTTGAAATATCTTCAGAATCATGCATGTTATTTTCCTGTTTGTTGCCTCTTTGTGTTTACACCCTACGTTAACTGGGTTGGCTTGCCGACGCGAAATACCCAAGGCGGCGTCTTGGGGACGGGTCCCCATTGGCCTGTCGGGTGAGCGTGCTGCCAGGTTCGCCACTTTGCCGCTCTTAACGCAGTCGCTCGAACTGTCGAGTTTGACTCGAGTCAGAGTCGAGAGCTTTGTCGATTGCGGAAGGCTACCCTACCGTTTCAAACGCAGCCGTCTGAACTGTTGAGCGGACTCGAAACAGAACAAAGGCATTGCCGATCGGGAAGGGCCCCATCTGCATGCAGGTTTCTTTTTGCACAAAGAACGACAGCTTCGAGGACAATAACTTTAAATAATAGGATAGGAATATCCAAGGTTCGATGTAACTTATCTTTTATTTGCAGTCGCTCGAGCGCAGGTCTTCCGGCCTCCTCAAAGGGCCACGAAGACGAGGGAGCGTCGGGCCGGCCACTAGAGCCGATTCTCACAACTGCGCCCCCTACCTGGCGCGCCAAAGATGTCGGTGTATTTGGATCGACACCTATGGGATCACAGGAATCCCTACTACGGTTGCGGGGCGCGGGGTTGAGAGAAGAGCGGATCTAACAGTCAGGACACGGTTCCTTTACCCAGGTTCGGGCCGCAAAGATGCGTAAAACCCTACTCCTGCTTTGGTGGATTATATGTTGGTGTTCTTCCGCTAGCGAGGAGCTCCAAAAGAGTCGTGAGGAGTTCTAAAAATCTGAATCCTTCTCCTGGTCGCCTCGGGCCTCCTTTTATAGGAAAAAGGGGTTGCCACAGTGGCACACAGGAGGTGGAAAGGGTACAGTGATGCGAGGTTATCCCTCACATTACAGGACAAGGTGCATTTAATGCGCCCAGCTTAGGTGTCCTTTCTTTATCGGGGACGGGGGGAGACGTCCGTCTTGTCCATCGCCGCTCCTCCTCGTGTTGACACGCGCCCTGGCCAGCAGTGCCTGAGGCGCCATGTAGGCAGACAGGCAGCTGAGGTGGCGCAACGGCGGGTCTCCACGAAGATCTGTGGGTTTCCATGCAGGAGCCCGTCCAGCTGGTCGGGTCGGTGGAAACCCAGTTGGTGTGGGCCTGACGGTGGCCCTGCGGGTGTCCTTGGTAAGGGCCTTGTCGGGGCTCCGGCAAGGGTCCTGCCGTGGTGCCTGCTGTCATCCCCGGCAAGGTGCTTGCCGGGGGCCTTGTGGTTCTCCTTGGCTGGAATCACGCCAAGGGTCGTCCTCTTAACTTGTATCTGATCTTGAATGTCTTCACAAAGATCTGCATGCCACCACGGGGATATCTCCCGAATCCTTGCCCCTTGGGGGTGGTGGACTCAAGGGTGATTCGCTCCGTAGGCGCGGGGCGAGCTGCCGCGGCAAGGGTCTTGCCGGGGCTGCCAGTGCTGGCCCCAGCAAGGATCTTGTCGGGGAGAGCCGCTTCGTCCCTTTGCTCTTTGTGGTCTTGTTCTTGGCGTCGCTCCAGTCTCCATCGAGCTTCGGTCTTGCCCCGGCTCGCCCCCCTAGCCATGCTTGGTGTGGTGGTGCCCGTGGCTCAGACTGTCCGTGCACAGTCATAGGGGTACAAAAAGTGTACCCCTCTTTTTGTACACCGACACTTCATTATTCGGGAGTTGCATAATCTCATAGTCATAGGAACATGTATAAGTCATGAAGAAAGCAATAGCCGTAAAACTAAATGATCATCGTGCTAAGCTAACGGATGGGTCTTGTCCATCACATCATTCTCCTAATGATGTGATCTCGTTGATCAAATGACAACTCATGTCTATGGCTAGGAAACATAACCATCTTTGATCAATGAGCTAGTCTCGTAGAGGCATACTAGGGACAAACTGTTTTGTCTATGTATTCACACATGTACTAAGTTTCCGGTTAATACAATTCTAGCATGAATAAAAGACATTTATCATGATATAAGGAAATACAAATAACATATTTATTATTGCCTCTAGGGCATATTTCCTTTAGCAAGTTGGATGCACACCCACCTAGTTTCTTTTGGTGAGCGTTCATACATTTGTTGCTCTAGTGCATCCATTGCATGGCAATCCCTACTCTCACATTGATATCTATTGATGGGCATGTCTATAGCCCATTGATACGCCTAGTTGATGTGAGACCAGCTTCCTCTTTTGTCTTCTCTAGAACCACCACTATATTCCACCTATAGTGTTATGTCCATGGCTCACGCTCATATATTGTGTGAAAGTTGAAAGAGTTTGAAAAATTAAAGTATGAAACAAGTGCTTGGCTGAAACCGGGGTTGTGCATGATTTGAGTTTTTTGTGTGACGAAGATGGAGCATAGCCAAACTATTTGATTTTGTAGGGATGAACTTTCTTTAGCCATGTTATTTTGAGAAGACATAATTGCTTTGTTAGTATGCTTGAAGTATTATTATTCTTATGTCAATATAGACTTTTGTCTTGAATCTTTCAGATATGAACATTCATGCCACAATAAAGAAAATTGCTTTGAGAATTATGTTAGGTAGCATTCCACATCAAAAATTCATTTTTATCATTTACCTACTCGAGGACGAGCAGGAATTAAGCTTGGGGATGCTTGATACGTCTCCAACGTATCTATAATTTTTGATTGTTCCATGTTATTATATTATCCTTCTAGGATGTTTAATGGGCTTTAATATACACTTTTATATGATTTTTGGGACTAACCTATTAATCTAGAGCCCAGTGCCAGTTTCTGTTTTTCCTTGTTTTTTAGTTTTACAGAAAAGGAATACCAAACGGAGTCCAATTGACGAGCCAATTTTTGATGATTTTTCTTGGACCAAAAGAAGCCCCCAAAGTAAAAGAGTTGGGCGAGGAGAGCCACGGGCTGCCCAAGAGGGTGGGGGCGCGCCCACCCAAGTGGTGGCGCACCCTTATCTCGTGGACAGCCCGGAGACCCCCCTGACGTGAGACCTACGCCAAAAAATCCTATAAATACATAAACCTCCAGAAAATAACCTAGATCGGGAGTTCCGCCGCCGAAAGCCTCTGTTGCCACTCAAAACCAATCTAGACCCGTTCTGGCACCCTGTCGGAGGGGGGAATCCCTCTCCGGTGGCCAACTTCATTATCACGGCGCTCTCCATGACGAGGAGGGAGTAGTTCACCCTCGGGGCTGAGGGTGTGTACCAGTAGCTATGTGTTTGATCTCTCTCTCTCGTGTTCTTGAGATGGCACGATCTTGATGTATCGCGAGCTTTGCTATTATAGTTGGATCTTATGATGTTTATCCCCCTCTACTCTCTTGTGATGAACTGAGTTTTCCCTTTGAATTTATCTTATCGGATTGAGTCTTTAAGGATTTGAGAACACTTGATGTATGTCTTGCGTGGGATACTGATGTCTACTACAAAACCTTCTTCTTGGAGAAGTTGTTGGGCCTCCAAGTGCAAAGGTTTGTAGGACAGTAGCAAATTTCCCTCAAGTGGATGACCTAAGGTTTATCAATCCGTGGAGGCGTAGGATGAAGATGGTCTCTCTCAAACAACCCTGCAACCAAATAACAAAGAGTCTCTTGTGTCCCCAACACACCCAATACAATGGTAAATTGTATAGGTGCACTAGTTCGGCGAAGAGATGGTCATACAAGTGCAATGTGGATGGTAGATATAGGTTTTTGTAATAAGAAAATATAAAATAGCAAGGTAGCAAGTGGTAAACGTAAGCATAAACGGTGTTGCAATGATAGGAAGCAAGACCTAGGGTTCATACTTTCACTAGTGCAAGTTCTCTCAACAATAATAACATAACCGGATCATATAACTATCCCTCAACATGAAACAAAGAGTCACTCCAAAGTCACTAATAGCGAAGAACAAACGAAGAGATTATGTTAGGGTACGAAACAACCTCAAAGTTATTCTTTCTGATCAATCTATTCAAGAGTCCGTAGTAAAATAACACGAAGCTATTCTTTCCGTTCGATCTATCATAGAGTTCGTACTAGAATAACACCTTAAGACACAAATCAACCAAAACCCTAATGTCACCTAGATACTCCATTGTCACCTCAAGTATCCGTAGGCATGATTATACGATATGCATCACACAATATCAGATTCATCTATTCAACCAACACAAAGTACTTCAAAGATTGCCCCAAAGTTTCTACCGGAGAGTCAAGACGAAAACGTGTGGCAACCCCTATGCATAGATTTCCAAGGTCACGGAACCCGCAAGTTGATCACCAAAACATACATCAAGTGAATCAATAGAATACCCCATTGTCACCACGGGTATCCCACGCAAGACATACATCAAGTGTTCTCAAATCCTTAAAGACTCAATCCGATAAGACAACTCCAAAGGGAAAACTCAATTCATTACAAGAAGATAGAGGGGGAGAAGCATCATAAGATCCAACTATAATAGCAAAGCTCGCGATACGTCAAGATCATGCCATCTCAAGAACACGAGAGGGAGAGAGACAGATCAAACACATAGCTACTGGTACATACCCTCAGCCCCGAGGGTGGACTACTCCCTCCTCGTCATGGAGAGCGCCGGGATGATGAAGATGGCCACCGGAGAGGGATTCCCCCCTTCGACAGGGTGCCAGAATGGGTCTAGATTGGTTTTTCGTGGGAACAAAGGCTTTCGGCGGCGGAACTCCCGATCTAGGTTATTTTCTGGAGGTTTCTCTATTTATAGGATATTTTGGCATAGGTCTCAAGTCAGGGGGATCTCTGGGCTGTCCACGAGATAGGGGGCGCCACCACTTGGGGTGGGCGCGCACCCACCCTCGTGGGCAGCCCGTGACTCTCCTGGCCCAACTCTTTTACTTCGGGGGCTTCTTTTGGTCCAGAAAAAATCATCAAAAATTGGCACGTCAATTGGACTCAGTTTGATATTCCTTTTCTGTAAAACTCAAAAACAAGGAAAAAACAGAAACTGGCACTGGTCTCTAGGTTAATAGGTTAGTCCCAAAAATCATACATAAAAGTGTATATAAAGCCCATAAAACATCCTAGAAGGATAATATAATAGCATGGAACAATCAAAAATTATAGATACATTGGAGATGTATCAAGCATCCCCAAGCTTAATTCCTGCTCGTCCTCAAGTAGGTAAATGATAAAAACAGAATTTTTGATGTGGAATACTAACCAACATAATTTTCAATGTAATTCTCTTTATTGTGGCATGAATGTTCAGATCCGAAAGATTCAAGAAAAAAGTCTATATTGACATAAGAAATAATAATACTTCAAGCATACTAACAAAACAATCATGTCTTATAAAAATAACATGGCTAAAGAAAGTTATCCCTGCAAAATCATATAGTCTGGCTATGATCCCTCTTCATCACACAAAATATTCATATCATGCACAACCCCGGTTTCAGCCAAGCACTTGTTTTCATACTCAATTTTTCAAACCTTTCAACTTTCACGCAATACATGAGCGTGAGCCATGGATATAGCACTATAGGTGGAATAGAGTGGTGGTTGTGGAGAAGACAAAAAGGAGGAAGATAGTCTCACATCAACTAGGCGTATCAATGGGCTATGGAGATGCCCATCAATAGATATCAATGTGAGTGAGTAGGGATTTCCCTATAACAGATGCACTAGAGCTATAAGTGTATGAAAGCTCGTCAAAAGAAACTAAGTGGGTGTGCATCCAACTTGCTTGCTCATGAAGACCTAGGCCATTTGAGGAAGCACATCGTTGGAATATACAAGCCAAGTTCTATAATGAAAATTCCCACTAGTATATGAAAGTGACAAAACAAGAGGCTCTCTAAAATGAAGATCATGGTGCTACTTTGAAGCACTAGTGTGGAAAAAGATAGTAGCATTGTCCCTTTTCTTTTTTTTTTCTTTTTTTTGGGCATTTCCTTTTATTTCTTTGGGACAATGCTCTAATAATTATGATCATAACACTTCTATTGACTTACAACTCGATATTACAACTCGATACTAGAACAAAGTATGACTCTATATGAATGCCTCCGGCGGTGTACCGGGATGTGCAATGAATCAAGAGTGACATGTATGAAAAATCATGCATGGTGGCTTTGCCACAAATACGATGTCAACTACATGATCATGCATGGCAATATGACAATATGAAGTGTGTCATATGAACGGAACGGTGGAAAGTTGCATGGCAATATATCTCGGAATGGCTATGGAAATGCCATGATAGGTAGATATGGTGGCTGTTATGAGGAAGGTATATGGTGGGTGTATGGTACCGGCGAGAGTTGTGCGGTACAAGAGAGGATAGCAATGGTGGAAGGGTGAGAGTGCGTATAATACATGGACTCAACATTAGTCATAAAGAACTCATATACTTATTGCAAAAATTTACGAGTTATCAAAACAAAGCAATCAACGCATGCTCCTACGGGGGAGGTTGGTAGGAGTTAACCATCGCGCGCCCCCGACCTCCACACAAACGATGACACTCAATAAATACCTCATGCTCTAACTTCGTCACATAGCGGTTCACCATACGTGCATGCTACGGGAATCACAAACTTTAACACAAGTATTTCTCAAATTCATAATTACTCCACTAGCATGACTCTAATATCACCATCCTCAAATCTCAAAACAATCATCAAGTATCAAACTTCTCATAGTATTCAATGCACTTTATATGAAAGTTTTTACTATACTCATCTTGGATGCCTATCATATTAGGACTAGTTTTATAACCAAAGCATATTACCATGTTGTTCTAAAAGACTCTCAAAAGGATATAAGTGCAGCATGAGAGATCAACAATTTCTTCAAAATAAAACCACCGCCGTGCTCTAAAGATATAAGTGAAGCACTAGAGCAAATGACAAACTACTCTGAAATATATAGGTGAAGATCAATGAGTAGTTGAATAATTATGTAACTATGTGAAGGCTCTCTAACATTTGAGAATTCCAGATCTTGGGATAATATTCAAACAGCAAGCAAAACAAATTAAAACAAAATTACGCTCCAAGCAAAACACATACCATGTGATGAATAAAAATATAGCATCGAGTAAAGTTACCGATAGACGAAGATGAAAGAGGGGATGCCTTCTCGGGGCATCCCCAAGCTTAGGCTTTTGGTTGTCCTTTAATTTTACCTTGGGGTGCCTTGGGCATCCCCAAGATTAGGCTTTTGCCACTCTTTGTTCCATAGTCCATCAAAGCCATACTCAAAACTTGAAAACTTCATAACACAAAACTTAGCCAAAAATCTCGTGAGCTCCGTTAGTATAAGAAAACAAACCACCACTCGAAGGTACTGTAATGAACTTATTATTTGTTTATACTGGTGTTAAACCTACTGTATTCCAACTTATCTATGATTCATACTCCTCAATACTACTCATAGATTCATCAAAATAAGCAAGCAACACACGAAAAACAAAATCTGTCAAAAACAGAACAGTCTGTAGTAATCTGTAACTTTCGAATACTTATGTAACTCTAAAAAATTGAAATAAATTGGTAAACGTGAGGAATTTGTCTATTAATCATGTGCAAAAAGAATCAACTAAAAAGCACTCTATAGTAAAAAAATGGTAGCTAATCTTGTGAGCGCTAAAGTTTCTGTTTTTTACAGCATGATCGCATAAACTTCACACAAGTCTTCCCAAAGGTTCTACTTGGCACAAACACTAATTAAAACACAAAACCACATCTAAACAGAAGCTAGATGCAATATTTATTCCTAAACAGAAGCAAAAGCAAATAAAATTGGGTTGCCTCCCAACAAGCACTATCGTTTAACACCCTTAGCTAGGCACAATGATTTCAATGATGCTCACATAAAAGATAAAAATTGAAACATAAAGGGAGCATCATGAAGAATATGACTAGCACATTTAAGTCTAACCCACTTCCCATGCATAGGGATTTTGTGAGCAAACAACTTATGGGAACGATAATCAACTAGCATAGGAAGGGAAAACGAGCATAACTTCAAGATTTTAAGCACATAGAGAGGAAACTTGGTATTATTGCAATATGTAGAAGCATATGATCCTCTCTCATAATAATTTTTAGTAGCATCATGAATGAATTCAACCATATAACTAGCACATAAAGCATTCTTTTCATGATCTACTTGCATAGAAATTTTACTACTCCCATCATAAGCAAAATTCTTCATAGTAGTGGGAGGAGCAAATTCAACAAAATAACTATCATGTGAAGCATAATCCAATTGAAAACTAAAATCATGATGACAAGTTTCATGGTTATCATTATTCTTAATAGCGTACAAGTCATCAAAATAATCATCATAGATAGCAACTTTGTTCTCATAATCAATTGGAACCTCTTCCGAAATGGTGGATTCATCACTAAATAAAGTCACGACCTCTCCAAATCCACTTTCATCAATATAATCATCATAAATAGGGGCATGCTTTCATCATAATAAATTTGCTCATCAAAACTTGGGGGGACTAAACATATCATCTTCATCAAACATAACATCCCCAAGCTTGTGGCTTTGCATATCATTAGCATCAGGGGTATTCAAAGAATTCATACTAACAACATTGCAACCATGCTCATCAAGCACATATTTTATGCCAAGCATTCTATGTAATTCTTATTCTAGTACTTGAGCACAATTTTCCTTCCCATGTTTTTCACGAAAGATATTAAAAAGGTGAAGCATATGAGGTAACCTTAATTCCATTTTTTTGTAGTTTTCTTTTATAAACTAAACAAGTGATAAAACAAGAAATTAAAAGATTCGATTGCAAGATCTAAAGACATACTTTGAAACACTAACCTCCCCGGCAACGGCGCCAGAAAAGAGCTTGATGTCTACTACACAACCTTCTTCTTGTAGACGTTGTTGGTCCTCCAAGTGCAGAGGTTTGTAGGACAGTAGAAAATTTCCCTCAAGTAGATGACCTAAGGTTTATCAATCCATGGGAGGCGTAGGATGAAGATGGTCTCTCTCAAACAACCCTGCAACCAAATAACAAAGAGTCTCTTGTGTCCCCAACACACCCAATACAATGGTAAATTTTATAGGTGCACTAGTTCGGCGAAGAGATGGTGATACAAGTGCAATATGGATGGTAGATATAGGTTTTTGTAATAAGAAAATATAAAAACAGCAAGGTAGCAAGTGGTAAACGTGAGCAAAAATGGTGTTGCAATGATAGGAAACCAGGCCTAGGGTTCATACTTTCACTAGTGCAAGTTCTCTCAACAATAATAACATAACTGGATCATATAACTATCCCTTAACATGCAACAAAGAGTCACTCCAAAGTCACTAATAGCGGAGAATAAACGAAGAGATTATGGTAGGGTACGAAACCACCTCAAAGTTATTCTTTCTGATCAATCTATTCAAGAGTCCGTAGTAAAATAACACGAAGCTATTCTTTCTGTTCGATCTATCATAGAGTTCGTACTAGAATAACACCTTAAGACACAAATCAACCAAAACCCTAATGTCACATAGATACTCCATTGTCACCTCAAGTATCCATGGGCATGATTATATGATATGCATCACACAATCTCAGATTCATCTATTCAACCAACACAAAGTACTTCAAAGAGTGCCCCAAAGTTTCTACCGGAGAGTCAAGACGAAAACGTGTGCCAACCCCTATGCATAGATCCCCAAGGTCACGGAACCCGCAAGTTGATGACCAAAACATACATCAAGTGAATCAATAGAATACCCCATTTTCACCACGGGTATCCCACGCAATACATACATCAAGTGTTCTCAAATCCTTAAAGACTCGACCCGATAAGATAACTCCAAAGGGAAAACTCAATTCATTACAAGAAGATAGAGGGCGAGAAGCATCATAAGATCCAACTATAATAGCAAAGCTCAAGATACATCAAGATCGTGCCATCTCAAGAACACGAGAGAGAGAGAGAGAGAGAGAGAGAGAGAGAGAGAGAGAGAGAGAGAGATCAAACACATAGCTACTGGTACATACCCTCAGCCCCGAGGGTGGACTACTCCCTCCTCCTCATGGAGAGCACCGGGATGATGAAGATGGCCACCGGAGAGGGATTCCCCCCCTCCGGCAGGGTGCCAGAACGGGTCTAGATTGGTTTTTGGTGACAACAGAGGCTTTCGGCGGCGGAACTCCCGATCTAGGTTATTTTCCGGAGGTTTCTGTATTTATAGGATTTTTTGGCGTAGGTCTCAAGTCAGTGGGGTCTCCGGGCTGTCCACGAGATAGGGCGGCGCCACCACTTGGGGTGGGCGGGCCCCCCACCCTCGTGGGCAGCCCGTGACTCTCCTGGCCCAACTCTTTTACGTTGGGGGCTTCTTTTGGTCCAGAAAAAATAATCAAAAATTGGCACGTCAATTGGACTCCGTTTGATATTCCTTTTCTGTAAAACTCAAAAACAAGGAAAAAACAGAAATGGGCACTGCTACCTCTTGAGCTTGCATTGTATTCCCTCGAAGAGGAAAGGGAGATGCAGCACAGTAGCGTAAGTATTTCCCTCAGTTTTTGAGAACCAAGGTATCAATCCAGAAGGAGACCACGCGCGAGTCCCTCGCACCTGCACAAACAAATAAGAACTTTGCAGCCAACATGATGAGGGGTTGTCAATCCCTTTACGGTCACTTACGAAAGTGAGATCCGATAGAGATGATAGTTTATATTTTTTGGTATTTTTGGTTTAATAAAACAACAAATAAAAGCGGTAAAATTAAAGTAGATGTAGATTGATATGTTGAGAATAGACCGGGGGGGGCATAGTTTTCTCTAGTGGCTTCTCTCATGATAGCGATATTCTACGGCGGGTAAAACAATTACTGTCGGGCAATTGATAGAAAAGCGAATAATTATGAGATTATCTAGGCATGATCATTGTATATAGGCATCACGTCCGAGACAAGTAGACCGACTCCTGCCTGCATCTACTACTATTACTCCACACATCGACCGCTATCCAGCATGCATCTAGTTTATTGAGTTCATAAGAACAGAGTAACGCTTTAAGCAAGATGACATGATGTAGAGGGATAAACTCAACAATATGATGTAAACCCCATCTTTTTATCCTCGATGGCAACAATACAATACGTGCCTTGCTGCCCTACTGTCACTGGGAAAGGACACCGCAAGATTGAACCCAAAGCCAAGCACTTCTCCCATTGCAAGAACTATAGATCTAGTAGGCCAAACTAAACCGATAATTCGAAGAGACTTGCAAGGATATTATGAGCACACATAAAAAGTTCAGAGAAGAAACAAATATATTTCATAGATAACCTTTATCATAAACAAACAATTCATCGGATCTCGATAAACACACCGCAAAAAGAGATTACATCGAATAGATCTCCTCGAAGATCGAGGAGAACTTTGTATTGAGATCCAGAGAGAGAGAAGAAGCCATCAAGATACTAGCTATGGACCCGAAGGTCTGTGGTAAACTACTCACAACTCATGGTGAGGGCGATGATGATGATGAAGAAGGCCTCCGTGGTGGATCCCCCTTCGGTGGAGCTCCGGAACAGGCTCCAAGATGGGATCTCCACGGGAACAGAAGCTACGGCGGTGGAATTAGGGTTTTCTCTCTGTTCACAGAGTTTCTGCGGTACGTGGACTTATATAGGAAGAAGGAGGGCACCGAGGGATGCTCGAGTGGGCCTCGAGGCAGGGGGCGTGCCCTGGGAAGGGGGGCGCGCCCCCCACCCTCGAGGGCCACTCGAGGCTCCCCTGACGTGTTTCTCAAGTTCCTCTGGCGTGATTTTCTCCAAAAATATCTCTCGCGAAGGTTCCATTCCGCTTGGACTCCATTTGATATTCTTTTTATGCAAAACCCTGAAATAGGCAAAAAAACAGCAATCTGGACTGGGCCTTTGGATTAGTAGGTTTGTCCCAAAAATGATATAAAAGTGAATGATAAAGCCCATTAAACATCCAAGACTTCATAAATAATAGCATGGAACAATCAAAAATTAAAGATACGTTGGAGACGTATCAAGCATCCCCAAGCTTAATTCCTGCTCGTCCTCGAGTAGGTAAATGATAAAGTTAGAATTTTTGATGTGGAATGCTAACCAATATAGTTTTTCAATGTAATTCTCTTAATTGTGGCATGAATGTTCAGATCTGAAAGATTCAAGATAAAAGTCTATATTGACATAAGAAATAATAATACTTCAAGCAATACTAACAAAGCAATCATGTCTTCTCAAAATAATATGGCTAAAGAAAGTTATCCCTAAAAAATCATATAGTCTGGCTATGCTCCCTCTTCATCACATAAAATATTCATATCATGCACAACCCCGATTTCAGCCAAGCATTTGTTTTCATACTCTATCTTTTCAAACCTTTCAACTTTCACGCAGTACATGAGCGTGAGCCATGGATATAGCACTATGGGTGGAATAGAGGTGGTTGCGGAGAAGACAAAAAGGAGGGAGATAGTCTCACATCGACTAGGCGTATCAACGGGCTATGGAGATGCCCATCAGTAGATATCAATGTGAGTGAGTAGGGATTGCCATGCAATGGATGCACCAGAGCTAAATATGAATGAAAGCTCAACAAAAGAAACTAGTGGGTGTGCATCCAACTTGCTTGCTCACGAAGACCTAGGGCATTTGAGGAAGCCCATCGTTGGAATATACAAGCCAAGTTCGATAATGAAAATCCCCACTAGTATATGAAAGTGACTAAGCATGGAACTCTCTACAATGAAGAACATGGTGCTACTTTGAAGCACAAGTGTGGAAAAAGATAGTAGCAATTGTCCCTTTTTTTCTTTTCCTTTTTTGCGTAGGGGCTTTATAGATTCAGCCTTTCCTCTCATGGGACAATGCTCTAATAATGATGATCATCACACTTTCATTACAACTCGATATTACAACTCGATACTACGACAACAAAGTAGACTCTATATGAATGCCTCCGGCGGTGTACCGGTATGTGCAATGAAACAAGAGTGACATGTATGAAAAGATTATGCATGGTGGCTTTTCCACAAATACGATGTCAACTACATGATCATGCATGGCACTATGACAATATGATGCGTGTCATATAAACGGAACGGTGGAAAGTTGCATGGCAATATATCTCGGAATGGCTATGGAAATGCCATGATTGGTAGGTATGGTGGCTATTTTGTGGAAGGATATATAGTGGGTTTATAGCACCGGCGAAAGTTGCGCGGTACAAGAGAGGCTTGCAATGGTGGAAGGGTGAGAGTGCGTATAATCCATGGACTCAACATTAGTCATAAGAAATCATATACTTATTGGAAAAATTTACAAGTCATCAAAACAAAGCAATCGACGCATGCTCCTAGGGGGGAGGTTGGTAGGAGTTAACCATCGCGCACCCCCGACCTCCACACAAAGGTTGGCACTCTAAAAATACCTCATGCTCTAACTTCGTGACATAGCGGTTCACCATACGTGCATGATACGGGAATCACTAACCTTAACACAAGTATTTCTCAATTTCATAATAAATCCACTAGCATGACTCTAATATCACTATCCTCATGTCTCAAAACAATTATCAAGCATCCAACATCTCATTCTATTCAATGCACTTGGTGTGAATTTTTTTACTACATTGACATTGGATGTCTATCATGTGAAGACTAGTTTCTTTAGCCTAAACACATTACCATGCTGTTTTAATATACTCTCAAATAGATATAAGTGAAGCATGAGGGTTCAACAATTTCTACAAAATATTACCACCACCGTGCTCTAAAAGATATAAGTGAAGCACTAGAGCAAAAGCTATTCAACTCAAAAGATATAAGTGAAGCACATAGAGTGTTCTAATAATTTCTAGGCCAAATTTAACTCCCTCAAATAGGTGTTTCCAGAAAGGATTATTGTGGCAAACTAACAAGCAAAGACTCAAATTATACAAGGCGCTCCAAGCAAAACACATATCATGTTGCGAATAAAAATATAGCTCCGAGTATAGTTACCGATGGATGAACACGAAAGAAGGGATGCCTTCACGGGGCATCCCCAAGCTTAGGCTTTTGATTATCTTGAATTTACTTGGGGTGCGATGGGCATCCCCAAGCTTAGGCCTTTGCTACTCCTTGTTCCATAGTCCATCAAAGCAACACTCAAAACTTGAAAACTTCACGACACAAAACTTAGACAAAAATTCTCGTGAGCTCCGTTAGTATAAGAAAGCAAACCACTACTCAAAGGTACAACAATGAATTCATTCTTTTTTTTATATTCGTGTTAAACCTACTGTACTCCAACTTCTCTATGGTTCATATCCTCCAATACTACTCATAGATGCATCGGAATAAGCAAACAACAAACGAAAAACAGAATCTGTCAAAGACAGAACAGTGTGTAGTAATCTGCAGGGTTCGCCTACTTCTGGAACTCCAAAAAATTCAAAATATTGGTAAATTTGCGCAATTTGTCTACCAATCATCTGCAAAAAGAATCAACTAAAAAGCACACTCCAGTAAAATCCCACGACTATTTTACCGAGTGCTAACGATTCTGTTTTTCACAGCGAGATCATATAAACTTCACACAAGTCTTACCAAAGGTTCTACTTGGCACAAACACTAAACAAAACATGAAACCACATCTAATCAGAGGATAGATGCAATATTTATTCCCTAACAGCAACAAAAACAAAAAACAAAAAATTGGGTTGCCTCTCAACAAGCGCTATCGTTTTACGCCCCTAGCTAGGCATGATTTTTCAATGATGCTCACATGAAAGACAAGGATTGAAGCATAAAGAGAGCATCATAAGACATATGATAAACACATCTAAGTCTAACATACTTCCTATGCATAGGCAACTTATAGAAAAACAAATTACCAAGACAAGCAAGATCTAGCATATGCAAGGAACAATAGCAATCTCAACATAACGAGAGGTAATTTAGTAACATGAAAATTTCTACAACCATATTTCCCTCTCTCATAATAGTTACATGTAGGATCATGATCAAATTCAACAAAATAGCTATCACATAACATATTATCAACACGATCCACATGCATGCAAAGTTGACACTCTTCCAAAATAGTGGGATTAACATTAACTAAAGTCATGACCTCTCCAAGCCCACTTTTAATATTAATGCAAACATTATTATCAATCTTATATTCATCATGGGGATTAAATAAATTTTCAAGATCATAAGAAGAATCACCCCAATCATGATCATTGTAACAAGTAGTAGACATAGCAAAACTAGCATCCCCAAGCTTAGGGTTTTGCATATTATTAGCACAATTGACATCAATAGAATTTATAGTAACATCATTGCAATCATGCTTTTTATTTAAGGAGCTAACATGAATCACTTTTTCTTTTAACAATTCCTCACAATTTTCAGATTCATAAATTTCAAGCAAAACCCCATAAAGATAATCTAGTGCACGCAACTCACTAGCAATAGGTTCAACATAATTGGATCTCTTAAAGAGATTAGCAAGTGGATGAGGATTCATACTTTAGCAAGCGAAGATGCAAGCTAATTGCGGGCACATAGCAACACAAGCAAACAAGAGGCACGCGAACGATAAACACACGGCAGAAGAAGGGCAAATAAAACGGCAAGGGTGAAGTGGGGAGAGGAACACGAGAGGCAAAAATGTAATGCGAAGGATAAGGGTTTATGACTTTTGCGTAAGCCTCCCCGGCAACGGCGCCAGAAATTCTTCTTGCTACCTCTTGAGCTTGCGTTGTATTCCCTCGAAGAGGAAAGGGAGATGCAGCACAGTAGCGTAAGTATTTCCCTCAGTTTTTGAGAACCAAGGTATCAATCCAGTAGGAGACCACGCGCGAGTCCCTCGCACCTGCACAAACAAATAAGAACTTCGCAGCCAACGCGATAAGGGGTTGTCAATCCCTTTACGGTCACTTACGAAAGTGAGATCTGATAGAGATAATAGTTTATATTTTTGGTATTTTTGGTTTAATAAAATAGCAAATAAAAGCGGTAAAATTAAAGTAGATGTAGATTGATATGTTGAGAATAGACCCGGGGGCCATAGTTCTCTAGTGGCTTCTCTCATGATAGCGATATTCTACGGCGGGTAAACACATTACTGTCGAGCAATTGATAGAAAAGCGAATAATTATGAGACTATCTATGCATGATCATTGTATATAGGCATCACGTCCGAGACAAGTAGACCGACTCCTTCCTGCATCTACTACTATTACTCCACACATCGACCGCTATCCAGCATGCATCTAGTGTATTGAGTGCACAAGAACAGAGTAACGCCTTAAGCAAGATGACATGATGTAGAGGGATAAACTCAAGCAATATGATGTAAACCCCATCTTTTTATCCTCGATGGCAACAATACAATGCGTGCCTTGCTGCCCCTACTGTCACTGGGAAAGGACACCGCAAGATTGAACCCAAAGCCAAGCACTTCTCCCATTGCAAGAACTATAGATCTAGTAGGCCAAACCAAACCGATAATTCGAAGAGACTTGCAAGGATATTATGAGCACACATAAAAAGTTCAGAGAAGAACCAATTATCTTTCATAGATAACCTTGATCATAAACTCACAATTCATCGGATCTCGACAAACACACCGCAAAAAGAGATTACATCGAATAGATCTCCTCGAAGACCGAGGAGAACTTTGTATTGAGATCCAGAGAGAGAGAGAAGAAGCCATCTAGATACTAGCTATGGACCCGAAGGTCTGTGGTAAACTACTCACAACTCATGGTGAGGGCGATGATGATGATGATGAAGGCCTCCGTGGTGGATCCCCCTTCGGTGGAGCTCCGGAACAGGCTCCTAGATGGGATCTCCACGAGAATAGAAGCTACGGCGGTGGAATTAAGGTTTTCTCTCTGTTCACGGAGTTTCTGGGGTACGTGGACTTATATAGGAAGAAGGAGGGCACCTGTAATGCCCAGGATGGAGTTATACCTCCTACGTGTCGAGGCACGACTTAAAGGCATAAGTCCATCCTAGAATGATCTCAAGTTTGGTAACCTTTGCACAACTCATGTAAAAGAGGGATAGTAAACAGAAATAGTTGGCTTACACTCGCCACGTCACAGAATTACAGTACAAGTCTCAAACATCATACATTAAGAACACTACAACCCTCTAAGGGCAAAAGCCAAAAGTCAAAGTACCAAACTCAGATAAATAAACCACAGGCGGATCGAATCCTAGTAAGAGACTCCACTACTGATCGTCCGGGTAGCGCACGTAGTACCGACTACGCTCTTCATCGTACTCCCAATCCAGCTCGGTGCCATCACCTGGATAGCTCACAGCTGGACCTGCATCTGGTGTGTGAAGTAACTGTGAGCCACAGAGGACTCAGCAATCCCGTTCCCGGGTAACAGAACTATTTAAGCCTTTAGGTGAGGGAAAGGCTGAAGAAAAGAATAAGTCTGCAGCAGCAACTAGCATCTAACTTACGCAAGTGAGAGCGAGAAGAGAAGGCATCGGCGAGAAGTGATCACGAAGTTGTCGTGGAATTAACACGGCAGATGTCCGGTTTAACGGACTTGATGATGGAACCATCGCACGGGTTAGCTTGAAAGGGTTCATGGCACCCAAAGGACACAAAGGATTTTATACTAGTTCGGCCCCTTTGAGAAGGTAAAAGCCTACGTCTAGTTGGTTTTGTATTGCTTGGGCGTCGGTTTACAGGGAGCGGAATCGCTTGCCTGCGTCTCGACGGATCGATTGTTGCTTCCCCTTGAACCGGTGCCGGGTCGTCCCTTTATATAGAGGTGACGCCTGGCCCGGTTTACAGAATCCCGAGGCCGGCTCATAATCGTGTCCGCCTCGGTCTCTGCTCTTCCTTTCTTATCTCTCAAGTTACATCTCCTGACGGATTACAAACCGTATTTCTATACATGGGCCTTGAAACCTCATGGGCCGTAATATCTACCAGAATAATAAAACCAAGTACGATGCAACTAATCCGGTTTACAATATCCGGTTCATATCTATTAACCATATCCCTGACATTAGGCCCCAGAATGATTTGAACTTGTTCATATCAATCTCCATCATCTTCTGTAATTTTCTTGTCTTCATTTTATTGTAAACCGGCTCTGACGTCATCCTCCGAAATCATTAAAGTCTGACAATGACATCATCTCCGTATTTAACGTTGTGAGCTGTACTGTAGCGTATTTTAAGGGTTATCCCGAAGATCGAGGCATCACGGGATCTTTATTCGATTTCTGTCTCCTCGGTTTTCGCGCCTGCCGTTTCAGACCTGACCTTTGGCTATAATTACCGCCCTGCTCCATTCATTATCTTCTCTCGCGTCTTCTTCCTTCTTCCGCTACCTGACCTGCGAAAACTCCATTAGATCCCGAGCTCGGAGCGCCGCCATCGTTTCGTCGGATCAAGAGCTCCTCAGGCTGCTGCATCAACCTGACTCGTCCAGATCCTCTCCGCCACCGATTCCTGCCGTCCCTGGTATGTTTATTCTCCTCATTGTAGATCTGTATTCGCCATTGCCTTGCTGGTGTTCTTCCTGAAAGCACCCCTGTTACTCCGGTTCAAGAGCCTGTTCTTGATACTCCTGCGACTGATGCTGCCCAAGATCCACCAAGTCCAGCCCGGGTTAGTTCTCCTCAAGTTAACCCGGGGTCTCCTGATCCGGCTCAAGCTGAAATTACTCCTCCCAATGCGCCTTCTTCCCCTGACGTTGTGGTTACTGGCGCTGCTTACGTTGCGCCAGCCAAACCCACCGTTTTAGCGAAACACACTGCCAAAGCGGAGAAGGTAACTCAGGAAAAGGGGAATTTAAGCGCGGATATATCCAGCCTTTCGAGCATGAGTGCCCAGGACATTTATTCCGGATATCTAAACCGGCTCCACAGCAGCCGTGACTATGAAGCCAGCCTGGTGAACCTCATGAGAGAGAAATACGAGGTAAATTTTCCTGTTCTGACTTTGCTTTTTCAATGCATCTTTACCTTATAGCAGCCCCCAAGTTCCGGTTTATCTGCTTTATAGGAGGTGATCCGGAACTTTGTAAGTTTGAACTGCTGCCCCGTACATTAGCCCCCAAGTATCAAGTAGATAACTTGGTTATGTATTTGATACTTTGTAGTTTCAAAACTGTCTCTGATGCATTACTTCAACTGCCATTAGCCCCCAAGTGTCAAGTAGACAACTTAGTTGTGTGCTTGAGACTTTATAAAATTGTCTTTATTGTGTTGCTTCAACTGCCATTAGCCCCCAAGTGTCAAGTAGACAACTTAGTTGTGTGCTTGAGACTTGTAATTTCTAACTTTGTGTTTGAACTTTGTTTACAGGCTGAGCTGAACCAGAATGCTGTGGAGAATAGTGAACTTCGAAGCCGGCTTATCGAAACTGAAAAAGCCGTTTTAAAGGCGAAGAAAGACCTTCAAGTAAGTTTAAAAACTGCTGAAGACTTGAAGAGGTTCTTTGATGAGGAACGGACTGATTTTGAAGTCCAGAAGAAGGATCTTGAAAAACGTATTCAAGATGCCGAAGGGGCACTTAACCCGGTTACTGAAGAATTGACCGGGTTAAAAAGCCAGATTGATTTGATGACCTCTGCTATCTTTGGTAAGCAAAACCTGAATTCTTGTCTGCTATCTTTGCAACCTGTTATCTGTGCCGGTTTAACTTTTCTTGTTGTATGCAGGACGCCGTGTCTCCCATCTTGGGGATGATGTACGGAAGAAATTGAAGGCCTGCTATACTTTGGTTGAACAACTATATTCTGGAGCGCAAAGGATCATCAGTGCTACCTCCTATGGTAAACCGGCTCCTTCGACCATCAAGACTACTTTGAACAGTTTGTCTATTCTGCCAGCTCGTCTTGAAGAGGTGAAGAAATCGGCTGCTCGAGGAGGTGCTCTTCTGGCTCTTACAAGGGCAAAAGCTTGGGTTCCAGATATTGATCCGGCGGAAGTGTTAACCGGATTTCCTGACACCAAGGAAGATGGTTCAGCCTTTGGTGAAAAGGATCTGTACGTTCTGACAAAGGAAATGCGTCCACTTGCTAGCAAGATTGCGGTGGAAGCTGACTTGTCCCGATACCATCCAGCATATGACTTACAAAACGATCGGGTGGAACGACCGGTTTATGACGTTGCAAATTTAACTCCGCCGGTTCGTCCTCACACTTTTGCTCCTGACATTGATCCTGCTGAATTGATTAACGATGAAGTATACTTCCATGCCTTGGCCAAGATCGACTGGCGTGCACCAGATTTCCCGCCGCTTCACGAGGAGGAAGATGTTCCGGAACAAGATGGTGGCCAATCATCCCGGCAAGGAGAAGCTGAATCTTGAATGTTTATTGCTGTAACCATAATTGTTATCCCGTAAACAATGCTTCCAACTATTCGGCTTTCATGCCTTGTAATAGGTTTAGCTGAAATTTAATGCACTGTGATCCGGCTTTTGATCTTCATGAAGTACTCGTTTGCTGACTTGTTAATTGATGCGGATTCCTTGCTCTGTTCATAAAAAAGATGAAAAATATGCCCTAGTGGTGTGACCACCGGACGGATTAACTTGCTCTCTTGGTATGATAAACAAGCATACCTTTGATAAATAACTTTGATACCTTAATTGCATGCAGCCAAAATACTTTAAACCGGCAAGATGTTTAAAATTACCTTAATAAGTACTTGGAACTCTTCAGTCCTAACTTGTCCATGAATTTTTCTTTTCTTGGTTCAGCAATTTGTAACTTGTATCTGACCCCGTGCTGCCAATTGTCAGCTCATAATGAAGTCGAACCGGGCTACGATGAACGCCGGTTTAACTTTCTCTGGTGTTCATGACCCAGACTTATAACACTAGATATATAGTCAACTTCTAGAGCTGTTCCCCTTTGTTAAAAAGGTTATGAAACACAGAAATCATCAAGAACACACATAATTATTGTAAATCAAACTATGCAATCGAGGCTTTTTCAAAGAGCTGCCAGGCTCAAAAACTGTTCAGAGAGCCGGGTTATCATTTGAACGTGGGCGATACCACTGTTCAGGGAACCCAAAATTTCATAACATAGCCATTCAAGAGGTGTGTGGGCGATACCACTGTCCTCAGGGGCCGGGCCATCATTTGAACGTGGATTGATACCAACTTGTTCAGGGAACCCAAATATTCATAACATAGCCATTCAAGAGGTGTGTGGGCGATACCACTGTCCTCAGGGGCCGGGCCATCATTTGAACGTGGATTGATACCAACTTGTTCAGGGAACCCAAATATTCATAACATAGCCATTCAAGAGGTGTGTGGGCGATACCACTGTCCTCAGGGGCCGGGCCATCATTTGAACGTGGATTGATACCAACTTGTTCAGGGAACCCAAAATTTCATAACATAGCCACTCAAGAGGTGTGTGGGCGATACCACTGTCCTCAGGGGCCGGGCCATCATTTGAACGTGGATTGATACCAACTTGTTCAAGGAACCCAAAAATTCATAACATAGCCATCATGGGGTGTGCGGGCGATACGCTGTCCCCAGGGGCCGCTAACGTTCTTCCTGACTCTGCAGGTTTTTTTTTCTTTGTCTTTTATGTGGCTCCTCTCTTCTAGAACCGGATACAATCTCTTGTTTCTGCGAGCTCTATCGCTCCTTTACACTCCCTGCAAAGGTTAGTTTCTAAAAAGCGGCCAATACTGAAATATGATTTTTGATAATGAATTGACATGGATACTTGCCGCAAAATTTCATATATGTGGAAGAAAGGCTGAGCCCCCGGTTTACCGAGGGTGCCGGTTTATTCATTTATTCATAGGATACATAGAAGCCTCGGGCTCAAGTGTAATATGGCCGTAGATGAGCGATGTTCCATGGCCTTTTCGTCTCCTCTTCTGATGTCCGTGAATCCTTGTGCTCTCGAATGTCCACCAAATAATATGACCCGTTGTGTAAATTTTTGCTGATCACAAAGGGCCCTTCCCATGGCGGGGATAGCTTGTGCATATCTGTTTGATCTTGGATGAGCCGGAGTACCAAGTCACCCTCCTGGAATGTCCTGGTTCTGATCCGGCGGCTATGATATCTGCGCAGGTCTTGCTGATAAATCGCCGACCGTGCTGCAGCGATGTCACGTTCTTCATCCAACCGATCCAAACCGTCTTGCCTTGACTCCTCATTGCTGGCTTCTACATAGGCTGCTACCCTTGGCGAATCATGGCGTATGTCACTTGGAAGGACTGCTTCTGCACCGTAAACCATGAAGAAAGGTGTATAACCTGTAGACCGGTTGGGTGTAGTGTTAATGCTCCAAAGGACAGACGGTAATTCTTCAACCCAACATCCTGGGGTTCTCTGCAAAGGTGTCATAAGCCGGGGCTTGATTCCTCGCAATATCTCCTGATTTGCCCTTTCTGCCTGGCCATTGGATTGGGGGTGAGCCACGGAAGCTACGTCCAAACGAATATGCTCTCGTTGACAGAATTCTTCCATCTCACCTTGAGATAAATTGGTGCCATTATCTGTGATGATGCTGTGTGGAAAACCAAACCGGAATATTACTTTTTTGATGAACTTAACCGCTGTGGCCGCATCACACTTGCTTATAGGTTCCGCTTCAACCCACTTTGTAAACTTGTCCACTGCTACTAGTAGATGAGTTTTCTGATCTTGGGATCTTTTGAAAGGACCAACCATGTCAAGCCCCCAAGTTGCAAAAGGCCAAGTTATTGGTATCATCCGGAGTTCCTGTGCTGGAACAAGAGCACGTCTTGAAAACTTCTGACAAGCGTCACACTTGCGAACCAGGTCTGCCGCATCGGCATGTGCGGTCAACCAATAAAAGCCATGTCGGAAAGCTTTGGCCACTAAAGATTTTGATCCGGCATGATGGCCACAATCCCCTTCATGAATCTCCCTTAGAATCTCACAACCTTCCTCCGCTGAAACACATCGCTGAAAAACTCCGGAAGTGCTACGATGATGCAGCTCCCCGTTTACAATTGTCATTGATTTGGAACGCCGGATTATCTGCCGTGCTTCATCTTCATCCTCTGGTAGCTCTCCTCGGCTTAAATACGTTAAATAGGGTAACGTCCAATCCGGAATGACATGGGTTGCTGCAACTAACTGTGCCTCCGGGTCTGGAACCGCTAAATCGTCCTCTGACAATACTTGGACCGAAGGATTATGCAGTTCATCCAGAAAGGTGTTTGGAGGTACCGGTTTACGTTGCGACGCTAGCCGGCTCAAAGCGTCAGCTGCTTCGTTCTTCCGCCGGTCTATATGCTCCACCTGATACCCTTTGAAATGTCCTGCAACCGCTTCAACCTCTCGTCGATATGCTGCCATCAGGGGATCCCTTGAATCCCACTTGCCTGAGACTTGCTGCGCCACCAAGTCAGAATCGCCCAGGCACTTAACCCGGCTCAAATTCATCTCTTTTGCCAGTCGTAAACCATGAAGTAGCGCCTCATATTCTGCTGCATTATTAGTACAAGGAAATAATAACCGGAGGACATAACAAAGTTTATCACCTCTGGGGGAAGTTAAAACAACTCCAGCCCCCGAGCCTTCCAACTGCTTTGAACCGTCGAAGTGAATCGTCCAATAAGTAAGATCCGGCTTTTCCTCAGGAGTCTGCAATTCTGTCCAATCATTGATGAAGTCGACCAAAGCTTGAGATTTTATGGCAGTACGTGGCACATACTTCAACTCATGTGGACTGAGCTCAATGGCCCATTTGGCTATTCTGCCTGTAGCTTCTCTATTCTGGATTATGTCTCCCAACGGGGCTGAACTAACCACAGTTATTGGATGCCCTTGGAAATAATGCTTCAGTTTCCGGTTCGCCATAAACACCCCATATACCAATTTCTGCCAGTGCGGGTATCTTTGCTTGGACTCGACGAGTACTTCACTCACATAGTAAACCGGGCACTGAACCGGATGCTCCTTCCCTGCTTCCTTGCGCTCAACCACGATTGCAACGCTAACTGCTCGTGTGTTTGCAGCAACATACAACAGCAACGGCTCCTTATCAATGGGAGCAGCTAAAACCGGCGGTTTCGCTAGTTGCTGTTTCAGATCCTCAAACGCTGTATTTGCCTCATCACTCCAAATGAATCGGTCCGTTTTCTTCAACATTTGATAAAGCGGAATCGCCTTTTCTCCTAAACGGCTGATGAACCGGCTCAATGCTGTGATCCGGCCAGCTATGCGCTGAACATCATTGATGCAAACCGGCTTTGTCAAAGACGTGATGGCCTTGATCTTCTCCGGGTTGGCTTCAATTCCCCTGTTCGAGACCAGGAAACCCAAAAGTTTACCAGCTGGGACCCCAAAGGCACATTTCTCCGGATTAAGCATCATTTTGTACGCCCGAAGATTATCAAAGGTTTCTCTGAGGTCCTCTATCATTGTTCTTTCTTCTTTTGATTTAACCACAATGTCATCCACATAAGCATGTACATTCCTTCCTATCTGCCCCTTCAAACAATTCTGAACACAACGCTGATAAGTTGCCTGTGCACACTTGAGCCCGAAAGGCATGGATACATAGCAAAAAGCACCAAAAGGAGTTATGAAAGCTGTCTTCTCTTGATCTTCCACTGCCATCTTGATCTGGTGGTAACCTGAATATGCATCCAAAAAACTCAGCCGCTCACACCCTGCTGTAGCATCAATAATCTGATCAATACGGGGTAGAGCAAAAGGATCAGTTGGGCAAGCTTTATTGAGGTCTGTGTAATCCACACACATCCTCCACTTCCCGTTCTTCTTTAAAACCAGCACCGGATTAGCCAACCACTCTGGATGAAAAACTTCCACTATAAACCCTGCTGCCAAAAGCTTGGCCACTTCTTCTCCTATAGCCTTGCGCCTCTCTTCGTTAAACCGTCGCAGATACTGTTTCACCGGCTTAAACTTCGGATCAATATTTAACTTGTGCTCAGCGAGTTCCCTCGGTATACCTGGCATGTCAGAAGGTTTCCATGCAAAGATATCCCGGTTCTCACGGATGAACCCGATGAGCGCGCTTTCCTATTTGGGGTCAAGGTTAGCGCTGATAGTGAACTGCTTGGACGAATCTCCTGGCACAAAATCAACTTGCTTGGTCTCCTCTGCCGATTTAAATTTCAATGCCGGATCATGCTCGGTCGTTGGTTTCTTCAGCGGAGTCATATCTGCCGGATCAACATTATCTTTATAAAACTTTAACTCTTCTGTGGCACACACTGCTTCTGCATAAGCCGCATCTCCTTCCTCACATTCCACTGCTATCTTACGACTGCCGTGCACCGTGATGGTGCCTTTATGACCCGGCATCTTGAGCTGCAGATAAACATAACATGGCCTAGCCATAAATTTAGCATAAACCGTCCTCCCAAACAAAGCATGATACGGGCTTTTAATTTTGACCACTTCAAAGGTGATTATCTCCGATCTGGAATCATGCTCATCCCCAAAGGTAACCTCTAAGTCAATCTTACCAACTGGATAAGCTGACTTACCTGGGACCACCCCGTGAAACACTGTGTTTGACGTCCTTAACTGCTTATCTGTCAGACCCATACGACGAAAGGTCTCGTAATATAATATATTGATACTGCTACCTCCATCCATGAGTACTTTAGTAAACCGGTATCCTCCCACCTGAGGTGCCACCACCAAGGCTAAATGTCCCGGATTATCTACCCGTAACGGGTGGTCTTCTCTGCTCCAAACAATGGGCTGCTCTGACCATCGTAAAAACTGTGGCGTCGCCGGTTCTACCGCATTAACGGCCCGCTTTAAAACCTTCTGGTCTCTCTTGCATAAACTCGTGGTGAAGACATGATACTGACCGCTGCTCAACTCCTTCGGATTACTCTGGTATCCGGATTGCTGTTGCTGCTGTGGACGCTGCTGCTGCTGATTTCCTTGGTTGTTATGATTCCCTTGGCCCTGCTGCTGATTATTCTGATTGTTGTAACCGCCTTGATGATACGATTGATTCCCCTGACCATGATAACCTCCTTGATAATGTGACTGATTTCCTTGACCATTGTAATTTCCTTGATTAGCTTGGCCGCCTGGTCGGGGCTGGTAACCACCGTTGTTCCCTTGATAACCGCCATTACCTCTATATCCTGAACCGGAGTTATTCCCTTGGTAAACCGGACCGTAAAACCCGGGCCCTGAACCGCCGTTTGGAGGCCGGCTAGGAGGATTAAAACGGCTATTTCCTGGGCTCATGCATTCTCTTGTGGTGTGCTTTGCTGGCCCCTTTCTTCCGCTATGTTTTATACAGGGTTGATCCAAATCCTGCTCCCAACCCGGGTTTCCTCCACCGGTTTGGCGAGCGGGACCTTGCTGACTTCCCTGAAAACCACCTTGGACCTGTGTATTAGCCACAAAATCGGAGCTGGTTTCCGGCTTCCGTTTGCCCAACAGACTTGAAGTAACCGGATTAATCGGCGCCGGTTTGCCAGTCTTGCTGGCCTTTCCCACTTTATCCCCTTCAGCTTCTGGATACTTTGTATTATCTGAGTCTCCGTACTTTACCAGGGCGCTCATTAGAGTCCCCATGTCATTGCATTCCCTTTTAAGCCGTCCGAGTTTCAACCTTAACGACTCAAATCGGCAATTGTTCTCCAAAGTTACAATTGCTGTGCTAGGGTTGATGCCGTTTGAGGAGTGTAATATCTCTGCCACTCTGCGTACCCAAGCTGCCGTAGACTCCTGTTCGCCCTGCACACAGGCTGCTAAGTCTATTGCTGACATCGGTTGTTTGCATGTATCCTTGAAATTTTTGATGAACTGACTGCGCAGCTCCCCCCATGATCCGATGGAATTCGGAGGTAGTGCCTTCAGCCAAGTCCGGGCTGTACCTTCAAGCATCATAGTGAAATATTTGGCACAAGCCGATTCATCTACGTCCAGCATCTCCATGGCCATCTCGTAACTTTCCACCCAAGCTTCGGGCGGTAAATCGGCTGTGTAGTTAGGCACCTTGCGAGGTCCTTTGAAATCCTTGGGCAACTTAACGCTCCGTAGGGCGGGGACTAGACATTGTATCCCAAAGCCGCTCGCTGTCGCTCCTGCTCCTGTGGTGCCTGTGTGAACCGGCGTTGACTGACGAACTTCCTCCCTGGCCTCTGATCTAGGCCGGTTTTGATCCGGGGCTGGCATCTCTGCCCTTGCCGGATTATGTTGCCGGTGCTGATGTCTCCTCCGTTCACTGCTAGACACTTCGGGCTCCTCCCAATGTCTAGAGTAACTCCGATTGGGACGGGGTGTTGAATGTAACCTTTCCTTGCTGTGAGAGTACGCTTGCTGCTGTATTAGCGCCGTATTGAGTAGCCTATGGGCCCTGCGCGCCTCTATCGCCACTGGTGATGTTTCTTCCACAGGTAAAGCGGCCAACCGTGCTGCCGCCGCAGCAATGTTATCCAGAGGGTTTGAGTAATGTCCCGGGGGGATAGGAACATAAGGTGCCGATGTAATCCGTCGCTCTCGTTCTGCCGCGGGCTGCTGAACCGGCTCATCCCGAGCCGGGGGGCTCCTCCGGTTTAAAACCGGATTATTACTGGCCCCAACCCCAGGTGTTCTGAACAAATTCGCCGATTCGAAACCCGGTGGTATGCGAGATTGATACTTTCGCCCCCTCACTGCTTCCACCGAAGCCTGCTCCATCCTTAAGTGAAAAGCTTGATCATCCAACTCCGCTTGTCTGATGGCTAACATCTCTCCTTCTGCCCTTAAATCCTCTTTCAGCTGATCGATCCGGGCTTTTAACTGAAGAAGTACTGCATCATGTTGCGCCTTGTCTGCTGGAGCTACAACCTCGACTGCTTTAGCTGTGAACTCCTCGATCAAGGTGGATAGAACTGTAGTAAGGGGGGGATTAGAACCGCTTCCCCCTGCACCGGCTCCTGCGGTGGTTCCGTTCGTCGGGGGTTGTGAACCGGCCATGAAGACCGCCACCCGGTTTGCCGGGTCAAAGGGGTCCGGAATACTGTTTCCATCGGACTCGCCCTCAAACCGGCCGTCCCGCAACTGATACAGAGACTCAGTTTCCCCGGATGAAGATTCGTCATCTGAGTAGACGACTGTTGCACCATCAGATTCCGATCCGTCCTCGGTTCGGCCTCCGTGAACCGCTCCAACGAACACATGTTTCATGGCAGGCTGAATCCGGGCCGATCTCACACACTGAGCCGGCTCGACGATGTTGGGGAGGGTGTCCGGCTCAGGTCCCGGTTCGCCAATTTTGCCGATGAAGACTTGGATGCTGCCGAAGGGGACCCGGTACCCGTATTCGATTGAATCGGCCTCCGGTCCCCAACCCGCGTCGTCGATGTAGATCCGGCCGCGACGACTCTTGGTCATCCGGCCGACCGCGTAACCCTTTAACCCTTCGAAGCCGCCTTTCAAGAACTCGAAACCATCGTGCGCAGGCCCCACGGTGGGCGCCAACTGTCGTGGAATTAACACGGCAGATGTCCGGTTTAACGGACTTGATGATGGAACCATCGCACGGGTTAGCTTGAAAGGGTTCATGGCACCCAAAGGACACAAAGGATTTTATACTAGTTCGGCCCCTTTGAGAAGGTAAAAGCCTACGTCTAGTTGGTTTTGTATTGCTTGGGCGTCGGTTTACAGGGAGCGGAATCGCTTGCCTGCGTCTCGACGGATCGATTGTTGCTTCCCCTTGAACCGGTGCCGGGTCGTCCCTTTATATAGAGGTGACGCCTGGCCCGGTTTACAGAATCCCGAGGCCGGCTCATAATCGTGTCCGCCTCGGTCTCTGCTCTTCCTTTCTTATCTCTCAAGTTACATCTCCTGACGGATTACAAACCGTATTTCTATACATGGGCCTTGAAACCTCATGGGCCGTAATATCTACCAGAATAATAAAACCAAGTACGATGCAACTAATCCGGTTTACAATATCCGGTTCATATCTATTAACCATATCCCTGACAGTAGCCGCGCGTATCTAGTCTCAGGCTACAACTAATCCTAGTAAGAGACTCCACTACTGATCGTCCGGGTAGCGCACGTAGTACCGACTACGCTCTTCATCGTACTCCCAATCCAGCTCGGTGCCATCACCTGGATAGCTCACAGCTGGACCTGCATCTGGTGTGTGAAGTAACTGTGAGCCACAGAGGACTCAGCAATCCCGTTCCCGGGTAACAGAACTATTTAAGCCTTTAGGTGAGGGAAAGGCTGAAGAAAAGAATAAGTCTGCAGCAGCAACTAGCATCTAACTTACGCAAGTGAGAGCGAGAAGAGAAGGCATCGGCGAGAAGTGATCACGAAGTGATCCTAGCTATAAGCTCACAAACATAACCCCTCCGTGTTCAACTCCCGAATCCCTATTCGGAAATTGACAGTCACAGAACACACGCTGGTAGTGTATTAGTAACATTGTGTCAAGTTTTCTACAACCGGAATTAACAAGCTCCCATCTGCCACATAACCGCGGGCACGGCTTTCGAAAGTTCAAACCCTGCAGGGGTGTTCCAACTTGACCCATTACAAGCCCACGATCCGCGGAGTCGCAACTCCAAAGTGGGAAGACCCGAGTATCCTCGGAATCCCGTGCTCAAGATATACCGAGCTAAGGTAAGGCTAATCCAGCAAATCCTCCTGGCGTGCCGACACCCTGATAGTAGCCGCGCGTATCTAGTCTCAGGCCACGACCGGATGGGCGAAGCTACAGGACCCAATCCTCGAGTTTCCCCGTGGTGGTTCCCGCAGGCTCCCCGTTTGGGACCAACACCATCGGCACTGGCCCCCCCTGCTATGTTGAATTAAGAATCCTCGGGGACATGACCCCCTATGCAAATTAATTAATTATTTAAGTTGTTATTATGAGGCAAATAGTACCAAATGTTGGGACTTGCTGGAAAAGACTTAGCACTTAGCGGTTTATCGAGGGGGTCCCATACACCCCAACCGTGTTAGGAACGCATAATCAAGGAACATAATACCGGCTTATACGGATCCTAACGGCATGAGTGGAACAAAACACCAAGCAAAAGGCTTAGCCTTCCACCCTTGCCAATATATAGATGATTTCATTTAAAGCATTTATATAGTGTGATATAACCCAACCAAACTTCAACATGAAGCAAGCATCTTCGATCTTCACCTGCAACTAGCAACGCTATAAGAAGGGCTGAGCGAAGCGTACTTAGCCAAGCAACGGTTTGCATAGGTAGGGTGGTTAAACATGGCAATTGGTTACAAGTAGGAGGCTGACAAGAAGAACATGGGCATCGAGGCAAAACTATAGATCGAGACTACTAGCAATAGGCAAAGATAGTAATGTTATCGGGGTTCGGTCATCTTGCCTGAAGAGAAGTCGTTCGGATCGTAAGAAGGGTCCTCGTGCTCAACCTCGTTGGAAACCTCGTGCTCAACTTCGTACTCGTTCTCAGCTTCCGGCTCTAAACAAAACAATCACACCAAGCACCAATCAACAAGATGCAATGCGCACTCGAAAAACATGAATGCATGATGGATGCACTAAGAATGCACATGGAGCACGGAAAACATCACTCAAGCAAAACACCTCAAAACAAGATAACAACCTGATATTAATAATCTACACAGAAAGTCACCCAAGTTTGATATAAGATTCGCTGAAATCGGAGTTACGAGCTAAAAGTTATGCCCGAAACAAGATTTGAGCGAAAGCTGAAAAATTCAGCAACATAGCAACTTGGGAGCTCAAAATAATTAAGCTACAGCACCCAAAAAGCATGGCAAAGGACATGAACACAAACTAGACATATAGTACAGCAACTAGGTCCAAAGTGCACCCCCAACGGAGTCACGGATCAATAGCAATGATCTTGGACATATTGAACTTTGCAATAAAATTCTGGCAGCAGAATTTTATTGAAACTTTAGAGCAAAAGATAAACATGCTACAGCCACTCAAACGGACATGTGAGGACATGAATGGAAAGACAACAATATATACTTCAAGGAACAATCAAAATCCACTCCAAAACTAACATGCTTTGTCCTAGAACATCACACGAACATGGCATCGGAACGTTACAGATTTCAGACTTAGTGAAAAAATCACTAAGTCCTAAAACAGCAATATCATCATGGCATATAAAAGAGCATGTTTAAGTCACCTTGAAACTAAACATGGCAAAGGGTAAGCACCTCATCAAAGTACACATGACGGTGATCCCGAAACACACAAGCATGCATCCTAGAGGTGAACACAACGATTGCAACGAGCTCAACAAGATGGCATTCATAACAAGTGAAAATACATCATATGGACATGGCACTTTGCAACGATGATAACAAGGCAATAAAAATCTACCATGCAACCTATCACAAGCAACACGTAGTTCGTGGCAAGACGAACACGTGGACATGTCATTTGCATCGTTTGGACAAACGAGCTAAAAGATATCACATGTCAAAGGTGGCATGAAAATAACACATAACAGCAGTTAATATAATGTTGCACTCTTGCAACAGCAAAACAAGCACCTAGATGAACTCTAACATGCATGACAACAACAGGTAAAACGTAGAGCACAACTCCACGAACGTCTGGACATATCACACGCGCAAAACGGAGCAACAGGCACAAAGTTACAGCAGTTCAAACTTTGCATCTCAGAACAGGTAAAACTGGACTTAGTGGAATTAGAGTCAACCTTAGCAGATCTGAACTGGGAAAAAAAGGAGTCGGGCCGGCGCGGCGGATCTGGCCCAGCGGAGGCAGAGGCGGCGGCGGCCTGGGATCCGGCAGGTGGGCCGGCACGGAGGCGGTCGGGCCCAGCGAGCGGAGGAGGGCGAGGAGGCCGCCTGGCGGTGCGCTTGGGCCGGGACGGAGAAGGCGGCCCACCGCGGAGGGAGCGGCCCGGCCGACGACTCGGTGCGGTGGCGAGGCGATGAGAGGGCCGGCCCGAGCCGGGGCGCTGCTGGCGGCGATGCGAGCTACCTTGGGCCAGGCGGAGGCAGAGGCCGGCCCAGCGAAGGCGAGCTGCGGTGGCTCTTCGGCGGGGAAGTGGGGACCCGAAGCAGGCCGGTGTACGGGCCGGGATCCAGGCGATGTGGAGCGGGCCGACGGGGAACTGG